>JAUPFV010000002.1:144970876-145701325 GCA_036936605.1 Limnanthes douglasii subsp. nivea | reverse complement strand
TTATTTGAGACCGGTTCACCTTTTTGTATATGCAAGTCTCAAAAACTACTGTACTTAATATTTTTTAGGTTTTTTCCTTCGGCTAGACTAGAAAAAAGTTACTATTTTTAAGATCCCTCCCCTTATTTTTTTTTCTAAATTGAAACTTGAAAATCCCTACACATCATTTTCACTCTCACTAATTAGAAGATTTACCATTGGCCTAAAAACTTATAAAAAATTAGAAAATCTTCAAAATTTATCATAAACCCTACCCTTTCATCCTAACACTAACATTTTACTACCTAAATCCTCTAAATCTACCACAAAAAACCAAACAATGGAATAGTTTTTGGAAAACGATGAAATGAACTTCTCTTTGGATGATTTGGTAGATGAAGACTCGAATGGAGGTAACGTTTTGAACTATATTATCTGTTTTTACATGAATCGCACACATTGTACGATGAACAACATGAGTGTCGCATACTTCGTGCAACAATAACCCAAATTGCGCAAATCTTCATGCGCTCATAATTATCTTAGTCGCAACGCTTTATGCGACAATGATGTTTTCCTTATCGCGCGAACCATGCGAACAAACTAAAATATTTTGTTTCTGTTATGCGATTGTTTAGTTATCATATATCCTTAATATATTGTTTTTCTTTGTAGGAGGAACCATTATAGCCACCTTATATGAATGCTGATTACACAAAAATCCTCACAACGGATTGGTTATTTACAAAATATGAATTGGATGCTTTTGCGTACGAGGAATCGAAGAAGATTAAGTTCTTCACCATTACTAAGCTGTATGATAGTCGGAGATGGGGAAAAATCCTAGATTATATTATGCGAGAGGTACAGTATTTTCGTATCAAAAGCAAAGCTGGAAACTTTACGAAAACACAAGTCTATGACAAAGAAATGTAATTGTCCGTTCGCATTAAAAGGTCATCTGATTGATGTACTAGCCATGTAATGGCGTTTGGAAGTGATAAAAAATAAACACAATCATGAACCTTACATTCGCTTAGACGGCTATTCTCGCACTTGTAGGCTAAAACCGGTTGAAGAGGAACTAGTTCGTAGTTTGTCTCACATTGGTTAGCATCCTAGAGAGATATATAATGGTTTGAAGAGTCATTATCCGGAAAATCTTTTGAAAATGCGTGCAATCTACAATTATCGCAAAAAACATCTGGATGTTGAGCACGAAGGACAAACCCAAATGCAATATTTGTTGACCAAATTGAAGAAACATGGATATTCGACGTTTGAGCGGTTAAAAGACGATTCAAAAGTAATCACCGATTTTTTCGCACATCCTACGAGTATAATTTTTTTTCGTACGTTTCCTAATGTTTTATTCATGGATTGTACGTACAAGACGACTAGGTATAAGATAACGTTATTAGAGATTATTGGAGTAACATGGAAGTGTGTATGCATTCCCGAGCGCGACTTTTACCGATCGAGAGTTAACTCTTATGAAATCTATAGGTGAAATATTTCTGGGCACACACCACTTGCTATGAACATGGCATATTAGTAAGAACATTCTTGAGACGATGTGATTGCGAAACAATTTGTTGAGTTTTCTGGCTAGGTAGCTGGAGCGAACATAGTCGAAAGTTACGAAACAAATCTAGCTACATTGAAGGAGGTGTTCGACTCTCATATCAAGTGTATTGATTACGTTATGGGCGCATGGATAACAAAATATGGTGACAACTTTCTTCAACGTCAAACAAACAATATCAAACATTATGGCCAAACAAGAACAAATAGGTATAGCTCCTTTAATTTGTAGTAATACTGGTAGATTAGTGAGAGGAAAATAAGGTTATCTGTAGTTTGATATGTAGTTTAGTTTGTAGTGAAATATTTTGATCAGGGCACTATGGTTTTGGGGCCGGAAATTTATTCTCCGACTCAAAATCCGCCGGGGAGTATGATGCACATAATAAGTTTAAAGACAAAGTACTAACTTGAACCTTTTCTTTCAGCGATTTTGGGATTGCATTGATGGCAGTTTAGTTTTGTGTATCATGTGAGTTGATGACCTTCTCATTTTTTTTCTTTGAAGTAAAATGGAAAGAAACTAATGTTGTTGTTACTATGCAGGAACTGATGTTTCTTTTGGACTTGAGAAATGAGTTCTTCCGTGCACAGAATTCCCAGGTCTGGAAGGTCGTCGCTGCTTTTCCAGGAGTTCACTTCTCCAGTTTCTGCACGTAATAGAAAATATAGAAGCAAATCGGTAGCATGTGGAGGATGCGTCCTTAGGAAAATATATGGGTTACCTTGTGCATATGAAATTGCATCAATACTATTGCGAACTGCTCACCTGTTGACGACAACATGGGATACGAGTTCGACTTCTAATATTTAGTCTCATCAATGTTATTGTACGTTTTGAATTATTAATGATCAATTGCAGTTTAGTTTCATATTTATTTCAATTCGCATACAATGTGAGATGAGATAGTATATGGCCGCACAAGTTGCGCGACCTTAGGTTTACATTTTGGCCAATATAATTAAATAGAATAGGTGTAGTCGCACAGACCATGCGACATATGTCGTCATGGTCTCACGTGCGACGGCCTTGCAAAAAAAGGCTTTAATATTTATACAGAGGGCTGATTTCGTAGACTTTGTGCGACTTTTAGACAACCATTTTGTGTATGTCATATGACGAGGTTAAAATTAGTAGTCTCTTTTAAGTGATATTTTGTATGCTTCCTATTGTGTCTTTTAGTTAGTGTACATTTATCTTAGTTTACTAATAATTGTTATTTTGTTAGTTTATGATTATGTTAACATACAATTATATTATTTGACTATTATTTAATTGTCGTATTACAGAAAATAACTTAATCAAAATACGCAAACATTCAACACGTAGAATAATAATAAGTTACTCAAAATGCCTCTAACCATACATCAAAAGGCATACCTGTTATCGGCAAGCCGATGATGACGTGGACTTCATCAAGAGTGACGATTATTTCTCCTAATGAGAAATGGAATGAATACGTCTTCTCATGCCACCGCTCAAGGAAAACCTCTATAAGATGGACGTTGATATTCCAACGAGATAGTGCGTCGACTAGGGGGCCAAATATCATCTTTATGACCTTCGCCCGTACCCGAGTCTGATGCTTCAAGTCCCATTTACGAAGACTGTCATACATCGAGAAGCAATGTAAATTGAGTCTCTCATGCAATATTAATCAAACATAAAAATCGTAAATGTAAAATATATCAAAATTTAGTTAAAAGTAAATAATGAAGTTGTTTATTAAAAAAACTTACATCGCCGTGATATACGTTGTACGCCTCATGTAGAGCGTAATCAGTTGAAAACCCACGTGGGGAAATACAACATCAACTCCGAGGAGATATCAGGAGAGACCTACAAAGTCGAACCTGCGCTGCTGCCAGCAGCTGCCGAACCAGTGGGATGGATGGTACCATCTGCTGGAGCACGACGACGCAAGCGTTGTTTCGTACAAATGCCCAACGAAACATCATGTACATGGAAAATATCCCTAGAAACAAGTACCTCGTCACAACGCTTTTCTTAGCCGTTGTTTTAGTCTGAACCATCACTGTAAAAACAACAAATACCAATGAAACAAGTAGATTACCAACCAACTAATTATATATCATTAAGGAGAAAAACATATTCTGCAAACTGTGTCGCATGCGAATTGGGAAAGTCTAGTTGCGTGCGAGAAACATCCTAATGTTTTGCACGACATATGCGATACACACTATCTTGGTCGCACATGTCCTGCAAAAAAGACAGATACGCATATAATAAACAACACTACGCTACCAACAACCATAATAATGCTAAAATCCTACTTTTAAAAACAAAATCGAAAACCTGTTGTTCTAAAACTTATACACAACGAAATCATAAAAAAAATAGAGTATGAGGTGTATGACATACATCTATCTTGTTGTGACTTCAGATTGTTGAAAGAATGAGCTTTGATTTGCGGTTGATTATGGTTCCTCAAAAGGTTTGAGAGAAAAAACGGAAAAAATGGTGAGAGATCTATCAAAATGTTTATACACATTTTTTTTCTAAAAGTAATTGTCTAAAATTTAATGAAAAATTTATCAATTAAATGTAGAATCTAACTATATAAATTCGATTTTTTTTTAATCTGACCGTATTTTTTTTATGAAGTTATTTTGTCAACTTTTCCACCTACAAATTCTGCTATGGATTATACATATTTAACTTTAAACGCAGTTTTGGTAGGTTTTTAACATATCTCTTTTTGAAAGTCGAGTTGTTTCGTATGTCAGAATCCATAAAAGGTTTATAATTCAGTTCCGGGTAGATGTTTAATACTTGATTTTACGGTTAGTTTAGCTCTCACATATTTATATTTCAAAATATTTGAAAGGTTTCTAATTCGATTAAGGTGGATATTATATTACTTGATGTTGTCCCACGTCGGAAGTGGTAGTAGTAGTGGTGCCCAAACCGTGGAACCAAAAAGAGATCCAGGAGAGCGTTTGGAGCATTTCGAACAACCCGTACACCAAATATTTTTAGTAGCGGTACATAGCGTAATTTAGAGTGATCACCTCCACGAGAGAAGTGCACCCTTAGGGACTCCTCGGTCGTGGAGGAGGAAGAAGAGGATGTACCTGAGCTACCCATGCGTAGCCAAGTACGTCCCACCGATTCAGATAGCTTGAAGAACCTGTTGCTTTCGCAAAACAATATTATTATGCTTCTCAACTACATCCATCACGAAGCATATAACACTTTTATCAACAACGTAAGTTATTTATTTTACGACTCAAATAATTATTTTGTTTGTTTAACTAATTTAATTTATGATATATTGATATGTTTTATTTGTTTAAGTCTCATTCTGCCATTACGGTCTAATCGAAATACAGTCTACTCGGTCAATGGGACCTGAAGAACCAATATGGTGTGAAAGCTCTTTTGGAAGGTACTCCGTTTTGGCGTCTTATGCACCACTTGCCGAGATACAATTCCAATTTGCAGTTGGAAGAGGTTTTCATCGAAAGGTGGCATCAGGAGACAAACACCTTATATTTCTCCTTTGGCGAGATGACTATTTGGATGGGAATACAGGACAACAGGAGTGGTTTTGGCCCTCGATGGCTAAGGTCAGTGTTTTCAGGAGACAAGTATTTGGATGGGAATACTGCACTTACCAATGAGATGAAGAAACATGTCGCTCATGCGTATATCATTTTCTTCCTCAGATGTACCATATTCACGAACATGAGCAAAACAAACACCCAATGTAATTTTCTTGTCCATCTCGAGCACTTAGAGAAGCTTAATGAGTTTCCGTGGGGTACATGCGCATTGGTGTGGCTGTATAAGAGCTTAGGAGGCATTTTGAAGCACTTAATGAAAATTCTAGTTGGTTTCTCGGTGTTGTTAGACTGTTGGGTGTACAAGTATTTCCTATGCTTTCGAGTTGCGGTGAACAACAGTTATAGCCCAACTGATCCGAAGATATTATCGTGGTTACCCAAAAAACTTACCGGGTCAAACGTTCATGAAAAATGTATTAGCTTGACATCCTCGCTCGTCAAGAAGAAACGAAGGTAAGTATGCTACATAGATACCTTTAATTTTTACGTTACCGATAAATTTATGTGTTTTTTATTTGCAGGTGATTTCCTAGGCCTACATTGATATTCGACAGGTGTTTCTGATGCAAGAGACACGGTTGTATCGCAACCCTATTCGCGTTATGTTTGTCACTGAGGCAGTTTGGTTGGATCCAAGAGCAGCCGCTGGATCCAATTGTCGCTCGATCTGGTCTCCCTAGAGGCGAAAATACACGTTATCATGTTGATGCTCGCCATTGGCCCAACTCGAGGGACCAATTGTTTATGATCGATAGGTATGCACGACCGTTGGTGGAAAGCCGTAACACATTGACACCTCAGTACAACTTATGTTGCGAAGTATGATTGGTTTCACAACACAACGCATATTCTCGATGAACACTCCGCGGTGGATACGATTAACACGTTAAATCGTGTTCGCCCTCTCGACGATAGTCCGGAAGACCTCATGTATTTTGCAAGAAGAGTTCTTCAAATCACAAGTCTGGCTTGTTATCATGCTAGCTTTGTTGATCGTATGTTTGATGTTTTAGTTGCGTACTTTGTCGAACAAGTTATTAGGTATTTTGTATGTTTTACAACATAACATTAAAGCTTTGTATATTGTATTGGATTTTAGTTTTATCGGTTTACATATGTTGTATTGGATTTTTGTATTAGTTTGTACGTTAAAGTGTGCTGGACTTATTGGTGTGTATATGATACTTAATTTGAGCTTATAATCATTTGTTGATTTAGTGAACTCCTTGCGGAGGGTTTAAATTAGCTTTATAGATACTGTATGGTTGAAAAATGCTTCTCCCCGCTGAGGTCGGGCACACGATCCAATGATTGAAAATATTTTATCTGTCGGGGTAGTTTTCCCCCCTGCCGGGTTTATATCCAAAAACTAAGTTATACTTTAAGTTGAAATCTGGGTCCTTTCCCCGCTGATTGAGAAATTTTTAACCGTCGATTTAATTTATGACCTCCGGTTGAAAATTTCTCACCCGTTGGGGATGAAGACCTATTTCCAAAGCTAACTTAGGCAACCTATAGGTTTTCTCCCCACCAAAGCGGAATACACGATCTAGCGGGGAGGACTCTGCCGGTTGAAAAAATCTCAATCGGTGGGGTAGTTTCCCCCGACGAATGATAATTAATAGCCCGTCGGTAAGGAGCTCATTAAATTTTTTTGAATAATTTGTCATGTTAGTACGCCTCCCTGTCGGTTTAAAATTAGTAGCCATCTGGGTAATTTTGTACCTGATGGTTGAGAATCCGTTGCGAGGTGGTTGAAAATTTTCACCCCATCGTGAATATTGGTAACAAATTTTGAAGAATTTTGTCTCCAAATTAGTGTAGCTCGCCAAATATTATTTGATTCTCGGCAAATTAGTGTGATTCAAATTGGAATATGCACGAAGATGCAAAACTTCTCAAAGCTTGTGAGATTGTAAAAGGAATGATGTCGCAAGAGAGACATGGCTTCATCGATGTTGTTTTATGCAGAATGAACTTTATGCACGGTAGAGAGGCAACGTGTCCGGGTTGTATAATGCCGCGACCAAAATGACGTGAAGAAGTGGCTGACACGTTAGCTTATTTGAACATCGTGCCGACTATACCGATGCAGTCACTACCTTACGAAGTCCAATGCGAAACCCGCGCTATATTCACTATGGCGTTTAAAAGTACTATTACGAAAAATATGCTGAAACATGTGATGCATGAACTTCAGAAGAAAGCGGATGCGATAGCCACCAACGTTACAACTAAACCTACTCCTGATGGAAGTAGTGAGGATGAGGAATATCATTTCGGGAAGCGCTTCGAGCATGAATGAAACTATCCGTCACCTTGAACGCAAGTCAAGCATCTACTCTATCAACATTTTTTTAAATTAACGTCATCATAAACTCCAAATTGTACAAATTTTAAGCGTGACAAATACAAGTTTTAAGCGTGACAAATTGTACATATATTACAATGACCGAGTGTTTAAACAAAGTTGACTAAATCGGTTACTTCGATGCTATGATTTTTTATTTCTTCGTATATCTTGCAACATCAAAGAATCAGTAATGCCCAACCTTCTGCTTCTACTGAACACAACTTTAGGAAACAATGATGTATCTTCGCACATGAGGCATCTGCTGAATTCCCAAGCTACAAAACGAAAACATGATAAAAGGGATGTTTAAAGGTTTAACTAACTGACAATGTAAATAAATACTTACGTTAACAAAGTGGTTGCAGTTGTTCCAACCCAATCCGATTTCCAACCGGTTTGACATCGTAGGAGGCACACCTATTAATGAAATAAAAGTGAAGCCAATATTCATGGTTTTATACTATCCTACGAAGTGGAGTATAGAGTGAAATATAGATGCTATCACGACTCCTATCTCGGGCATCGAAATTCAATTATTGATAGTAGCCACATCGATAGATTACTTCACACGTTTCGCAATATCTATTAAACACTCCATGCTTGTAAATATCTTCATGTACATTGATGTGTAATCCGTAAGCTCGATGTATAGGGATTGTTAATCAACCTCCACCCATGTTGTTTTCCGTTTAAGCCAAACACAATTGAACCGTACCTGGAGTTGCCATCATATTTAATGTCGGTGATAGACGTTATAAAAAGCCTAAAAAATATGGGGAATTGGTTTTGGTACCCTTTGGGATCAACGAAACTTTCCTTAGCCGACATCATAGAACTTGACCTAAAACCGATTGTTCCACTAGAAATCATTATCCCACTTTCTTGCGTTAGAATAATGCTCTATTTTTTCCGAACGGTACTTTCCCTACCAAGTTTGGGACCCGAGGTTTCTTTCCCTTTACGCGAGTTTACGGTCGGAGTTTTGAAATTTGCTTTCGAACGATAGCGAACTAGATTTCTCGGAATTTAACGCATGCTTGTGAAACGATTTATCGCGTTTAGTGGGTGATTCAGATGTGATAATAGACAACTTAAATTTGGCAGGTGGATGATCGCACGCTTTTAGCTTGACTAAAGGGAATATTTTTTCGAATGGACGATGACAAAACATTTCTTATAAACATGCTCTATAAGTGCTTCATCATGGGAGTCCTTGACATGGAGTACTAGTTTATCAAGTTTTGTTTTTGATTGCACAATCATCGTAAGATTGGTATGGACGATAATGTCTAATCCTTCCAATGATCGTTAAATAAATTTAGAGGCATCTCTAAGCCGTTATGAATAATTTATTAGATATCGTGCGCACAAGGTATACTGTGTGTAGTTTGTATCACACAACTGCATGGCATGTCGTTCGTGATTGTAATGTTGCGGGTACATTCTACTTCTTAAAAAAAGTTACAAAGTATAATGAGAGATGTTGTCTTTTAGCTACCTGTACACAATGGTAGAGAATTTATGTAGGGAAAACCAGTGGATCTTTTTAAATGAGCCTTTGATGTCCCCATATTGCAACTGGATCAAAGTATGCACCTTGAACCAAAAAGACTTGAAGTTACCTTTGCTCGTACCATGAAAACGCTTGAGGGTGGAATGAGCACTCTCCATGCGATTTGTGGTTTGGTTCCCGAAATGCAACGACTTATTAGTTCTCCACGTGATAAACTTATCACCTTACGCTCCTAACCAACTTTGGTGTATTCAATTACTTTTGGACATGCTTGAAGTCACGATGCAATTTTGACTGATAATTGTTGAAGGATAGCTCCGTTTCAGCCAACATCATTTGATTCCACACTTTCAAAAAATTGTAGGAAACTTTCTTATCGTTGATGATTTTTTTCGTTTCTGTAGGACGTTCATGTTAATGTGTCATCGACACTTATAAGGGCATAAATCATCCTGACCAAATCACGTCGGTAGAGCACAAGGGTGTTTTAATGTTGTAATAACAGTTTGTAATAAGAATAATAGATTAAGAAAGAGGAAGGAATTATGTTATAAATAATAATTGTATGAGTAGAATTAGAGTAAAGAAGTGTAGAAATATGATAAAGTGGGTCATCCATGTGGGCCACAGCCCACTTCCACTATTATATAAAGAAATATTCCCTTTATGGGGATAGGTGAACATTTATTGTTAATAACTACTGTAGACTACTTTTTCTCTCTATAATCTCGTGTTTCTCTCTCTGCATCATGTTACGACTTTATTTGGTAGTAAGATTAGGGTCAGAATATTTTTGAAACTACCAGTGGCGCCGTTTGTGGGAAACTGAAGTGATACCCGGTGATAAGTTCTCCTAAATCACAAAATTTAAGAGAGATGAACACATATCCCGTAGAAGGAAGAATTGTGGGATTGGAAGGAGGCCGAATTGTCTTTTATCCCGAGGACCGTTGGTTTGAAGGACAATAGGTTGAAGAGGAACATCACCATAACGATCAATATGGACATGGACGAGGTAAGCAGTTGACCCTTATTATGACTTAGAAAAATTTGTTGGAAGATATAGCTAAGATCAATGCTGAGAATGAAGCAAACTTAGCTGACAAAAGAAACAGGACGTGAGTTTAAAGAGAGCGATCACCCGACATAGATAGAAGAAAATCACAATTAGGGTCAAGAAGAAGAAGACCGTGATCAAGGTCAAACCAGGTTGCGACGATGAAATAATGGGTTGCTAAGGAAGAAGGATAGGAAGGTCGAGCACTGGTATGCACGAGAGCTTAGTATTTTTCCGTTTCTGATTCAGATAAGTCCTTGTCCCCGGACCGTAAATACAGATGCCATAAGAAGGAGAATAGGATTTTAAGGAAACAAGAGGTCCAACGCCGCATGTCTCATTGGTCGAGAGTGTTGAAACACAACGGGAACAACATCGATAAAAAACTCCTGCCTTTATGGATAAAGACAAGGTGGTCATGGCTAACAGAAGAGAGAAAACCACCGCGCCCATGTCTATTTTTTTCGAGAAGTTAGACCCATGTGTATAGGATCAACATTCAATTTGCAACAAAGGTTTGTACGCAATTCTTGTAGAAGGTATTACAAGTGGAGCTGGCAGGGCCGGGCATAACTGGAGGTCATCCCCGCTTTCTGGTAAAACCATTTTAGGGTATCAGTCCAAGAGGTTTAACATTTTCGTTTGGAAAAATACGAGGGGAAGAAGGACTAAGACATCCATTTGGAGTTGTTCAAAAACGTCTTGTTAAACTTAAATAATGATAACATACTATTTTGCGTGAATTCTCGCAAACTTTCAAAGACCGAACCTTGCAATGGTAATATCGATTGCTACAAGGTTGCATAATTATTTTTGATATGTTTTGGATAATGTTCAGGCAACCGTTTGTGGGGAGCAAACACATCTGAGCAAATGTGGAGACGATTGTCAACTGTAGTTAGAAGGTCGGAGAAATTTTGAGTGACTACACCCGACGCTTCGTGGGCACCAAAACTAATTTGGATCTCTGTGAAGAGAATGTCACTTTGACATGTTTTGGATTAGATCTTCTGCCCCCTCCTATGAAGGAGGCTTTGATAAAGAAACAAACTTTAACTTTTGCAGTTTTGTTAGCGCGGGTTGGTAAACAAATTTTGATTGAGGAGACCCAAACGTCCATGGTAGCGGCTCAGTTACAGCAAAGCACGCAGATAGCCGCCGTGTTATACCAGTAGATACTGACTCATATCCCACAACCTCAACGAATCAATAACTGCCCGGCGACACAGTACTTTCAGCCAAAAGCATGAGGTTCGCAACCCCAAAGGCAAGGATTAACAATCTATAGTAAGTGTCCAAGCTATAGCTCGACCCATCTCAAACAAGTGGGCCTGACCCATTCATTTTGTTGAGTTAACTGAATGTGTATCGACCATCTTTGAAAAATCAAAGAAGCTAGTTAATTTTCGGAAACCTTTCCTTATTCAAATCCCCCCAAAACATTGTAATAACCGATACTACAAGTATCACGAAGACGTGAGGCATGATACGAGGGATTGTATCGCGTTAAAATAAATAAATAAATACAGATGGTAATTGAGAATGGAAAATTGAAAATATTTGTAAAAAATCAAGCTCAATAGAACATCGGGGTAAGAGAGATTGTGACAGTACCGAAGCAGGAAACTACGATGGTTATTTCTGAGATCACCGATCTGTTTGATGTAGCCACAAAATATTTAGACCCCGATGAGGATCGAGATGTAATCAATGTCGTGGAAGAAAGAAGTCGCGAAAGCAGAGGAAAGGTTAGTGACTTATGTAGACTTTTTGAATCGCTAACTATCTTTAGAGGTAATTCCATGGCATAAATCACGAATTTCTCCCGAAAGAGACACATCGTGAGTTTAACTACACAGTTAGAAGAAGGAGCGTCACCTCACCTATACAGGAATCCGTCCCATATACTATGTTTCGATGACGACGATATGAGAGACATCGTCGGACCACCTGAAGACGCAGTGGTAATTGTGGTCGTAGTAGCTGGTGATGAGGTACAAATAGTACTGATTGATACGTGGAGCTCTGCAAACATCATTTTCATGACAACATACACGAAGTTTAAAAAACCTTTGATCATTCTCCGATCAGAATGGACCATAGTGGGTTTTACAGGGGCTACAACCGAAGTGGTTAGAGAATTTGAAGGAGTAGTAGACTTGGGTCGGGGACCTTTCAAGAAACAGGTAACAATAATTTTTATTGTTTTGGATGTGCCGACCTCATATAATTCCATCTTCGGGAGATCATGGTTGTTAAGTCTACACGCGGTGGCATCGCTATTTCACGAATGTCTAAAGTATGTGATCAGTAACAACGTGGGAACTGTGCGAAAGAGCCAAGAAATGGCTAGGGAATGTTACCGAGCGGCTCTAACAAAAAAAACTTACAGAGAAGTGGAACAAATAAAAGATTAGCAGTTAGCGGGGTCAATTTCAGGGTCAGATCCCGTAGACGATCCTAGGGAGAACTCCAGATTCATGCTTACGGACGAGAATTGCGAGAACTATGAGTTTCCTCCGAGGAAAGTCTTAAGATTGGAACGAACTTTTCGTTTGCGGTTTGGGAGAATTGATTTCTTTCCTTAGGAAAATATTTCATTTATTTGCCTGGTGTTCGGAGGATGTGACAGGGGTCCCCGTAGCGTAATTTATCATAGTATAGAGATACGACGAAATGTACGACTAGTCGATGATTTTTTGTCTCAAGAGAAAGAAAAGGCGATTATTACGGAGGTAGATAGATTGACAAAAGTATGGAATATCCTTGAATCCCAGTATCCAATGTGGACGGTCAATCCCGTCCTTGTCAAGAAGAAGAACGAGAACTGGAGAATGTGTGTGGACTTCACCCAACTCAAGATATCATGCCCTAAAGACCCTTTCCCAATACCAAGAATTGACCAACTAGTGGATTCGACATCAGGGAACAAGCTGCTATATTTCATGAACGCTTATGCATGATATAACCAAATAAGATTAGACCCAAAGGATCATGACAACCCATCGTTTATAACTGAGAGAGGTCTGCATTGCTACAAAGTTATGTCATTCGGTCTGAAGAATGCATAGGCTACCTATTAGAGGTTAGTGAGTAAGGCGTTTAGAGGTCAAATCAGGCAAAATGTTGAAGTCTATATAGATGATATGCTGCTCAAGAGTGCGAGAGACGAAGATCATTTTGTCAACCTTGAGGAATATATTTTGACGGGGTGTTTGGCGGCTTTGTACAGGTTTATGTCTCGATCTTCTGACATATGTGCACCATTATTTTAGGTTTTAAAACAAGCCAATGAGTTCAATTGGCCCCTGCGTGTACCGAGGCTTTCCTCGGCTTAAAAGAATATTTATCTTCCCCCGTTTTATTAACCAAGCCTTTGCCAGGGGAAAGTCTTTTTTGTATATTAAGGTGTCTGATTATGCAGTTAGCGCGACACTTATTCGTGAGGCATATCACAGTCCTTGGCCGGTTTACTATGTGAGCAAGAGTTAATTAGATGTGGAAAAAGATACTTGAAACTGCAGAAGATAGCCCTAGCATTGGTAACTGCAGCTAGAAAAACGTGACCTTATTTCCAGGCTCACTCCATCATAGTCCGAACGTCATTCCCGTTAAAAAACATGTTGTAGCATCTTGATGTTTCGGGTCAATTGACCAAGTGATCTGTTGAACTAGAAGATCTTGATATCAAGTTCGAACCTAGAACGGATATTAAGGGTCACGCTTTGGCATATATATTAGTTGAATTTTATTTGACCGACTAGAGGAGAACGAGGCATATCAGAAAAGAGAACCCACCGAGTGGATTATCCGAACAGATGGAGGGTCGAGCATTAACGGATGTGGAGCGGGAGTCCAAGTAACCACGCCTCTGAGGATAGTTCTGCATCAAGACATACGATTCGGTTTTGTAGCTTCGAATGATGAGGCTGAGTATGAGGAAACGTTAACAGGATTGAGGCTTGCACATATTTGTTCGGCCAAACACGTTTGGTTAAATAATGATTCCCAACTACTGGTTAATCATGCTACTGGACACTCCGGGGCAAGAAAGGAGCATTTGCTTCAATACTTGGTAGGAGTGAGTTTTTTCGGTGTGACTTTTGAAACAATTACATATGAACGTGTCCATAGAGCGGAAATGTAATCGCAGATTCGCTAGCAACAATGTCGTACCTCGGGGATTACCCGTGGATCCTAATACAAGAAGACCCATCAATAATTAGAAAATCCGAGCTCAAAAACTGCCTTTCTCTCTCTATAAACTATCTGAAGACAAATAATGAATTTGTGAGAGGTATTTATAGAGAAACCTCATCTTCAACAACTACTTTTATGGAAAAGCACAATTGGTTGAAGCCCCAAGAACACTTCCTCCACCACCTTCACCAATGCTAAGTCTCCATCCGTTAAAACAATGGAGGGTGGTTCGATAGAGTGAGTAACCTTCAAAGATTGTAAACATTCTAACACCCATTTGTACCTCTCAAATTTCTCTCCGGACAGAAACGCAAATTCGATGTAGAACATTTTCCCAGTAGAACTGGCTTCAACAACCTCATACAATGGCATCCCGTATTTTATTACCTTGTATGTGTTATCCATTACTATGATATATGGAAACGTCCGTAACAAATACAAACTAACCGAGTGTGCAAATAAAATCTCAACTATGATATCGATTTTGTCTTCCCACGATCTATGCCAGTCGTAATAGTTTAACCTCTTTAGTTCACCCGACAAGTATCGGAATTGCGACCGACCGCATTTCTCGATCTTCCTTTGTTTTAGTTAAGCATTATACATGGTACGCATGAACGATGAATTCTTAGAGTTCATTATTTCACTCCCCCAAGAATATTATGAGGACGAGATCCAATTTTTGTTGAACTAACTACAAAATCCAACTCTTGTTTGGAAAATTGTCCCAAGTACGAATGACCTTCATTGAAATTGGTAGTATCGTGATTATGAACACTGCATGCAACCTTTAAGGCCCATAAATCATCATTTACCTTATTTCCTTTATGGGTTAAGGGGCATCCAAATTTTTTGGTCCCAGTAGACTTCTTCCTAAGATCCTTCATATCTACCAAATTTGTGTACATTTCGAATCTCTCGCACACAAAAATAATTCTTGGAGTTTTTCTACTTTTGGCATCGTCGCGTCGCTGTAATATAATTAAAAACCCATTTTCTATCACGATTTTCTTAACCCAATCGATGAATTCTTATTGTGTGTAGTGAGATATCGTGCTGAAAAAATGGCTACAATTGACGGAAAAAGACTCCTCTTTTACCATGCAAGAATCAATTAACTCCTCCTCATACGTTCACCAAGTGAAAAGTATATAAAAAAATTGACCATTACCACCCCGCAGGTTCACAAGCTACGTACCGGTTATTAAAAATTATTAACCTCCGGGGAAGTTTTTCCCCAACGGTTGGAAAAATATCCCTAATCGGGAAACGAGTTTTAAAAATTAACACGAATTCCTAAATTTATACGTTGCTAGCACCGACGGGGAGGGTCCTAAGGCCGGTGGTTGAACCATCCATCTCCGACGGGTTTCACTAGACCCAATCGAAGGTTTTAGCTAGCCAAAACCGGCGGGGATTAAACCTAAATCTAAGAGTATTTCAATGTCAGCCCCGTCGGGGTGAAGATCTCAACTGGCAGGGCTGCACTGATTCAGTTCTTTCTAAATCAAGAAGAACTTCAAAAATGAAAACTTTATAAAAAATTGGTTAGAAATACTACTTTACTTCGACTTTCAAGTTCCTCACCAAGATTCTTCTTTTCACTTTCCATCTGAAAATCATTTTCTAGGGTTTGTATATTTTTTGGAGGTTTGGTGTTCATCGAGGTTTTTGGAGGTTTTGATTTTTTTTTTGAAACTTTTGTCAAATTTTGTATATAAAAAGAAGGTTGAGGGAGAAGATTTTGTGTTTTTTATTTTAGGCTAAATATACAGAAAATACACTACAAGAAAAAATGGAATCTATTTGGTCAAAAGGGCAAAACGGTAAAAGCCTAAAAATTAAAAGATTTTAAATTTGTTTGGGTTTGTTATAATTTATGTGGACAAAATTTAGCCAAAGAATTTATATTTTGATGATACTATCCACTATAAAACTCTCATTCCAACAAACACATCAGTAAATCAATTTACACCCGACATAAATCTTTTAACTTTTAAAATTAAACTCTAATTTTTTTTTAAAAACTTATTTTAATTTTTTTACTCATAACGTAATGAAAGAAGAAAACACCCAAACCAAAGATTCAACACTGGAGAACACCACCCAAACAACCAAGAATGTAATATAATCTTGTATTTTAGTTGTACATTTATCTAACATCAAAATCCGTTTAAAAAAACTAAAATACAAAATCCCGATTTTGCAGATTCAAATTCCGAGATACCCTCTCTGATTTAGCTGTTTTTACAAAAAAAAAAAAACTAATTCCGAGAATTAGTTGTTAATTTGTAAAAATAACGCATGGCTACGAGATGTCAACTCTGAATCACATGTTATTTTTTTTTTCTAAAACAACTATTTCTGAGTGGTTATCTCGGAATTAGTCGTTTAAAAAAAATAACACATGATTTCGAGATGCCCACTTAGAATCATGTGTTATTTTTTCTAGAAAAAATTTTTTATGAAAATCGATTTCATGAAACTTTGAAAGATGTTTGGAATCGATTTCTAGAATTTGTTTTCATGAAAATCGATGTCATGAACAATTAGTGGAATCGATTTTCATAAAAATATATAAATCAGAATCAAAGAGAGATTAGGTGAGTATGAATTGTTGGTTATGAGTTGGTCAATTATGGTGGCTAGGGTTTGCTTTGCTGGGTTAGAAGATAGACAACTAGGGTTAGTAAGTAGAAATAATGGGTGTTTGGGTGAACAATTAAAAGAAAGGTAAAATAACATTCTCTTCTATGGAGGAAAATAATGTGATATTTTTTTTAAACATGAGGGAAATAGTAAAAGTTATGGCAGAAATATCTTTACCCAATTTATTTTTATAATATACTAGAGTTTGTTTGGATTACCATGAATATTTGTTTTGAATCTAAATATTACAATATTATTTTGTAAAATTTATTATAAAAATATACATAACATATAATTTTTATCGATATAATTTCTTTTAGATCTTTTTTAAATTTATATTATTATTTTATATGTTTGGTTATTGTTAAATTTTACTTTTGTATCTACATTTGATTAGAGTAATTATATTGGATTTTATCCACTGCAAGTTTGAGGATAGTTCTGATATGGATTTTTCTAACGGATACCAAATATATAGATATCCGACTCTCATCCATCCGTTTCTACCTTTATTTATATATAAGCAAAATATAAGATTTTAAATTAATTTTTTGCCAACTAACCAATAATTTTTCCAATATATACATAATTATTTTTGTTATTGTAACTACAAAACATTGATGATGATGTGATTTACTCAGCTCAAATAGTGGTGTGGTAAATGTCATCAGTTTAAGTTGGGTAGTTATGTTGGAGTGTCAAATTTGTCGAGTCGAACTACCAAGCTAATTATGACTGGACTCGTGAGAATCTCAAAGTCTATTGTCCTAAAACCTACCTCGTTAACATTTTTGTTGGCCAAAACCTCACTTGAAGAATTTTTTTTCTGAAGGAAAAATAGTACATACATGAGTAGCATTTATTGTTTTTTTATTTTTTAATAGTTGGTTATCTTGTACGCAAATAACAACAGGGTTCAGATTTGTAAGCAATTGAAACTTTACTTTAAAAGTAGTTTCACCTTGTTTGTGGATGTATGAAGGTAACCCTCATATTCCTTCGGAAGTATGAATAAAAACTAAGATAAAATTTTATACTTACAAGAATTTGATATGTTGATCCACATCATGACCATGTCAAAGTGACGCATGACTGTACCATGTGATGACTAAAACATGAATAGTCATCCAAGATTATAATTGGCCAACTTTTTGAAGTCTGGGGTGCTACTGACTAATGATGAAAGCCTTCAAATGCTTAAAGATTTGATGTCTGAAGTTCCATAACAAGAACATAAGTTTGGATTCGTTTAATTGTGAAATTTGGTTCTACACTCTCGATAGTCTACATAAATGATATGAAGTTTTAGTTAGTTAATTAGTCGAGGGTTCATACGATCTTTCCTCTTTTAAAAACCATATGTTTTAACTATCTGAAGTACTTAGAATTTATAATTATTTAGCTCATTCGAGAATTATTTAGGCTCTTATCAAAATTTTGCTACATCTATGGTGCTTGGAACTACACTTAAAATCACCACTAACACATATTTTTTGTATGAGTGCATAAATTCTCGTGGTGTTTCAAATTAAATTTTAAATCACCTGAAATACAGATTAAATACAGAATTACATGAAAATCTTTGTGGTGCTTGTAACTATATTTAGAATCACCCTAAGCACGAAGTTATTATAAAAGTGCATGGATGCATGTCGTGTTTGGAACTATATATAGAAATACCCCAAACATGGATTGATTATAAGGAAAAGTATTGTTTGGTATGAGATGAGAAACATTGGTGTCGTATGGTAGTTTGATATATATATATATATATATATATATATATATATATATAAATGAAATAAAATATAAACGATAAAACTTAATTGTGCTAGCAGGATTTGATCAACCTATCGAGGTATGAAGATCTTAGTCGAAATAAAATTAGTAGGTTCAAAGAGATGTTGAGGCTAAAGTAAGACGAATCGAGGATAAAATCAAACTGATTTTAGGAGGAGACGATGATGAAGTGAGCTGAGTTGGAGTCAAACTAAGCTGAAACTGATCCGAACTAAAGCCGAACGGAGCTGAAACCGAGCTTAACTAAGATGAGGCCGAGCTGACTTTAATTTGATTGGCCTATTTATGGACCGACTGAGCAATTTTTATGGTTCATTTGGCCTATAGGTGGAACCGTTCAACGTATCTGGTGATTCGATTCCAAGTATCGTGTCAGATATGGCTTAGACACACCCATTTTGTTTTTCTTCTCTCGTCTCAATGATGGTGAGAGAAACAAGTTATGTTATTTCAGACTAATCAAGAATGATAATGATGAGCGATGCTTTTTAAATTTAATGATATTCTTGCAATCATAGAACTACATAAACTCTATTTCCTTTAAGCTTTCGTCTCGAAAAAAATAAGATGCGATCACGTTTAAAAATAGGATGGTAATCATACAACTATATAATTAGTGATATTTTTAACAAAAAGACTAACGAAAAAATACTAATTAATTAATGAAACGTTCTAGTGTGTTAAAAAATCAAATTTATCAATTAATATATTTTTATTTTAGTAGAGCAATTAAATTAATTTCTTTCCCTGTGCCTTATGTAATAAAGGCAATAAACAAACCTTCGATCATGAATCAAGCCGTATGTAATGTGATGTATGTTATCAGATCTCGCAACTTCATATAGTTAAGATCGCAATTTGATAATTCTATTGTATTTATTGTCATCTTCTTATCTTTTTGTTATTCACAAAAATTATAATCTCTCCCAAAGATATTATTAGATTGGTATATCTCAATCGGAAAAGTTTACACATCTTTAGTGCTGTCGATTGTAGGAACCGGTTTGTTCTGAGAAGGTTTCTTTTTAAAACATAAAAATACCTTTACATAATAAAACACACTTTCACATGCTTCATCAAATGAATTTACAAAAGCTCTATATTTAAGAAAAGCTCGATTAACTATAAGAACCACTTATTATATACAATTCTTTAAACAACTTTATTATCATTTTTGATCTCATCGACGCGACTCACAATGCTTGGCATGGCCTTATTTCACCACAGCAAAATAACTTCATTAACGTTGTTGCTAGACGCCCCTATCATTTTCCTCTCTCAAATGAAGATAACCATTAATATGGGTTACGTCATATCCGTCGAATCTAATCTGTGCCGTCTGGTGAACCTTAAAATATTCATTCAATTTTTGTTTTTTTTTTCTTACAAAGTTTTAACGGGAAACAATTACCGGTTTATTTTGAATTCTGAACCTCGTGTTAGAAATCTAAATCTTTTCTGGTGGATTTGAAACCTCTTGCAGCGATTCTAAATCACGTGCCATAATTCCGAATCTCGTGCCACTGATCCAAACCATATAAAACGATTCTAAATTATCACGTTATCCTGTCTTATTTGTCCTCAAGAGTATAAAAACTAGGCTTTGGTATATTAATGGTTACAATACAATGCATTGTATATAATACATTAATTGTATTGGGTTAATGCATGCTTTGGAAATACTAAAGCCAAAAGTCAAACACCTCTCATGTCGCTAAAATGAAAATGAAATATCATGAAGGCCTTTTTCCTTATATTTTTAGGAAGGAGTCACATGACCAAAAATGGTACTTTTACAAGACGAAAGGGTTCGGGACGTTCAAAACTTTAGGTAGCACATGTTATGAATAAATTTTATTCGTATGGTATTTTGTAAAATAAGAAAAAAGAGTCGAGATTTGGTAGAGTCTAGATATAATTAGGTTGTTTCAATTAATATTTAGAGGGAAGGTCCGATTTATTATTAAATGATACATCCTTATTAATATTTTCTTTAAAAGTTATTTATAAACTAAATTTAAATTTAAGCTTGATAAGGCTAATGGCCCAAACCCATAAGAGAAAATCCATTTAAGTCTATTAACAAAATTAAATATATAAAAATAAAAAGTATTAAAATAATAAATTAATTATATTTTAATAATAAAATAACTATTGATCCGCGTCTAATTTTACTTTCAAATATTTCCGTCCTCTTCAGATAGCTCTTTTAGTCCTCTCAAAAACATTTGGAAGGGTTTACAAACAAAGTATTCGAAAAAAGACTGACCATCTCTCCGAACATGGCTGGTTTAGAAAAATAATATGATCTCATCCAATAACACTATTCAGATAAACCTCTTAAGCAGTATCATGAATGTTAAACGGACACATTATCGGAAACGTGTCGTTACTTTACTAGACTTGAGATGTTGCTCTGTTATAGGTGACATGTATCAACAATTGGAAATATTTCCAATCCCCTATGGATTATAGTCGTTGGTGACGTTCCCACTTCTCTAGAGGTGAAACTAACAGTCTTCTACAGTCCCTTGTATAAGCTGCATTTCATTTTCTCAGTATGGTAACTTTCAAAGAGTGAAAATTCACTTGTAAATTAGAAAAGTTGTGCCTCGTTTAGTTAATCGTCGATCACATTTTTATTTCCTCCATCACTTTCACCACCGCGAATTCTATCGCTGGTGATATTTGGTGTTTGTATGTTTACTACCAAAAACACTTTAACCGAAAAGGATTGGCTGAATTTGTCTAAGCTAGACGAAGATAAAAAGAGAGTCAAGGTTGCTTCTGGCTACCCACTTTTGAAGGCACAATTACTGTTACTCTGACAATAAACTGAAATGAGTTTTCCCATATAATAGACGCAACATCTCGTTGGAGCCTTCTTCCACTATTCAATCATTCACTTTGAAGAGTCGTTCGTCCAAGCCTTCACAGTTCGAAGGAGTTACTAGTCGTAGACGTCCTTCCACTTTCATAGCTATGGGTTCCGATTCATAAGGAAATTCTTTACCAAGCTTGGTGAGAAAATCTAAATGTCATACAAACCCGTCCTCCGGAGACCACGAGACAATTCAACAACAACAAACCCCTATAAATCCTACCTCATAAAAACCAGACAAAGAGGAACATATTGCCCCTCTAGATTTAATCTGACTTCATCACAACAGTTAATACTGCTCCTTAACCTGTGGAGCCTTCGAAATTCAATCCAAGAGAGGTAAATGATGACGTTGAGAAATTGAGTGAGGAATATCCCTTGGAGACATCTAGTCAATCTAGGGAGAACGTATGGAATTCAAAGTAAGTTAGGAAAGAGAATTTAGATGGGAAAATATGGTAAATATGGAAAATTTAAGGCCACTAAAACAGAAGCTGACAGACTTCCTCCGTCGTTGGTTGGACGCATATAGCCTAATTTCTAGAGGTCAGCTCCATATACATTTTGGCCCTTCATAAAATATCTTACAATTATTTAAAGATAGTGAGCTGGAGGCCACACACAAAATAAGGATTCCCTTAAAAGGTGAAAGATAGAATCCCCACACAAGGCGAGACCCCAATGAATTATGGTTCGAAGGAGTTAGTCGTCTGGTTTCTTTTGGATACATAAATTGGTAACTACTTCAACTTGGCGGGACTATGTCTAAGTCATGCTTGTTTGAATGCTTAGTCTACTATGATTTCATGTATCATGCATCTAGGTTATAAAAAAATTGGATGCAAATAGAGAAATTTGCTGCTCTTGTTGGGCGGTCTCGAAACTCATAGTGCCCCTTTTACTTTTACAACATGGGTGATGAGTACAAAGTTATGAAAGATCTGTTGGAGGCCACACGTAGTGGAAGATACAATTTCTTTTCATTAGTGGTTGGTGGGAGAATGGGAAGAAAATTACCTTTAAGGGTAATCTGAGTCGGCTCACCCAGTTTGGGAAGAATACAGGTAGTCTTTCGAACTCATATTGTTGCTCGTTTTTTATTGCAACTTGTTTCAACTCTTATTTTACAAAGCGAAGTCTTATCTGCATGATTTGGAAGATTCCAAAGTCACTTTTAAGAAATTAAGTCAATGGGCCGGCGAGACCTAGTCCAACGGTTTTCCTTAGTATTTTACTCCAAACAACTTGGTTCAGAGTTACCTCTGAAGGACTAGCTCCAAACGAGATATGAAGTTAGAGCAATTAGTCACTCCTCCTTGGTTTGAGGCTATTCTTAAAAACATTAAAGTCAATGACAGTAAAGTGTATCTTCCAACAAGAACTAAAACCCCCACGCATCGGGCTAAGAAAGGTAAAAAATCCAAGCAAAGCTAAAAAAAAAGATAGAGTTGGGGTTGAAATTGAATTACAACCCAAAGAGTCTTTGCCAGCCACAATTGATGAATCTATGTTACTTTCAGTTACTGCCAATATCGAAGAGGTTGATGCAGCCACGAAGCTTCTTGTGTCAAAGATGAAAAATACGCACAAGAGAAGCAAACATAGCAGATACAAGTGAGAGAAGAATAGGAACGAAACAACTACCATTACAGAGATCGTCCTCCGTTCGGATATCTTCCCTCTTATAATCCCAGCCATTGATCCTCTAACACTCCCAGTATCTAATCCACCTTCTTCATTCCTCTCAATGTTAGAGGAGGAAACATATGGGAAATGCAATCTGATGGAGCCCGTGGGTGGGATTGACTTTGATGCCTTAGAAAAATATTTCCCAGAATCTACTAACAATGCCACAAATGTGGTTTATGATGGCGTGCCCTTCAAACTATCAAAGAAAAATGATACATTAGGGTATTCCGTGTTAAGATATGTAAGACCCATCGTTGAGATGGAAAGGGTGGTTAAGGTAAGATTGTAAGACACATCATTGAGATTAAATCACATGTTGATGGTCTAGCATATGAAGTCCAATTGATCAATGATGAGCTTGCAAAGGTAAAATCTGCTTACGAAGGGTTACAATCATCCAGTTCTAGAGAGATTACATCACTGAAAAGTGAGCATGCCACTGATAAAATTACCATGGTAAGCCCATCAAAGGAGAAAACTGATCAAGAAATCCTCGTGAAGAAATACGAGGAGGATATGACTTCTGACAAAGTTCAGACGAAAAAAGACATAGAGGACGCAAACGAATAAGCCGATAGGATTTCAAATCTGTAGACTAACAGGATACCTCAATTAAATCTGATATGTTCTTGGATTTTCACAAGGCATTCCCTACGTTGGTCTTTGGGTATTTGTGAGAGTTGTTTATAGAATGGTTGCGGCCTAATTATATACCTATAGCTGATCAGCTGGGCATAACTATGGATTCATCTGGTAAGAACTCCGAAAATTGATGGATCATAGAAAATTGATGTTAGGAACTCCGAAAGTGGGAGTTCAGAAGAAGAAAATGACGATGATAATAATCCGGAGGCCACTGAATTTTATATTAGTTTTGTAAGTTTTAAGTTCATTTACGACCTTTTTGTTATCTTACTCGGATTTGTTTTTGATAAGCCCTTAGCATAGCTTAGGAAATTTTATACTACCTTTTTATTACTTTATCGTTAAATAAAAGCTACTTTATTTTATTTTATTTCTCATTTATTTCAAACATTCAAAGGTAATCCTTTCCAGGGTACATAAAATAGATACTTTAACCCATAAACAAATACTTTAACTATTTGAAGGCACATTAAAACAATACTTTAACTATTCGAAGGTAAATCCATTCGAAGGCATATAGAACAGATACTTCAACATCCAAAGGCATATAAACCATGCACTTCAACCATTCGAAGGTAATCCATTCGAAGGTAAATAAAATAGGTACCTTAAATAATTCAAAGGTAATCTATTCATGCACATAAAACAGACACTTCAACCATTCGAAGGTAATCCATCTGAAGGTATATAAAACACACTTTTACTAATCGAAGGTAATCCATTCGAAGGGAAATAAAACAGATACTTTAACCATTTGAAGGCACATAAAACATACACTTCAACCATTCAAAGGTAATCCATTTGAAAGTATACAAAACAAACACGTTAACCATTCGAAGGTAATCCATTCGAAGGCATAAAAACAAAAACATAGCAAGTATAGAAAATAACATAAAAATGTTTTAAGGAAAATGTTAGGGATGACAATTCGGGTGCTGTCTGACCCTACCCAGCCCGACCTGATCCGGCCCAACCGGGTTTTGTCCTACCCGGACATAAAATGGCATGGGTTTGGGTTAAGAAATTGTAACCCGCAACCGGGCCGGGCTGAGTTCGGGTTTCTAGTTTGTCCGACCCGTTTCAGCCCAAAAATTATAAAAATTAATATTTTTAATATATAATGATAATAAAATATATAAAAAATAAATTAAAATTAATGTCCGCAGGTCGGGCCGGGTTGACCGACGGACACGAATGGACAGGTTCAGATTTGAAAATACAAGCCCAGAGCGGGTCGGGCCGAGTTCAGGTTCAAGTGCCAAAAAGTGGGCTCGGGCGGGCCGGTCTCAACCCGGCCCGCGGACGACCCATTGCCATCCCTAGGAAATGTGATAGATTGCAAGTGATTCAGACACCTCAATAAAATCTCCCCGAGCCACAAGGATAAAAAAGCGTAAGTCCCCAAGTATTTACATAAACGCGAAATAACATAAATAAAATAAACATTCTATACAACTATTTAAGATAAAGTCTTAAGTGTTCAACCTTCCATGGGTGCTTCAAGTAGATACTTTCTTGATCTATTAACTGATTGGTTCTAGGCTTGACCATTCAACTTACCGTATATGGCTCTTCCCAATTTGGTGATAGTTTTCCAAGTTTTTTTGTCTTTGGTTTATAAGGACACATTTTCAACACTATGTCCCCCAATTCGAGTTCTCTTCTTCGAATTTTAGATGCATTCATTTAGAAAAAACATAAATAATGTTGAATTCATCTGGAATTAAAGAAAATTTTCATGTCTTTATTTTGACAAGGCGAGACCCCAATGAATTATGGTTCGAAGGAGTTAGTCGTCTGGTTTCTTTTGGACCCATAAATTGGTAACTACTTCAACTTGTTGGGACTATGTCTAAGTCATGCTAGTTTGAATTCTTAGTCTACTATGATTTCATGTATCATGCATCTAGGTTATAAAAAAATTGGATGCAAATAGAGAAATTTGCTGCTCTTGTTGGGTTGTCTCCAAACTCATAGATCCCTTTTTACTTTTACAACATGGGTGATGAGTACAAAGTTATGAAAGATATGTTAGAGGACGCAAGTAGTGGAAGATACAATTTCTTTTCATTAGTGGTTGGTGGGAGAATGGGAAGAAAATTACCTTTAAGGGTAATTTGAGTCGGCTCACCTAGTTTTGGAAGAATACAGGTAGTCTTTTGAAATCATAATGTTGCTCGTTTTTTTATTGCAACTTGTTTCTAACTCTTCTTTTACAATGATAGCGAAGTTTTATCTGCATCATTTGGAAGATGCCAAAGTCACTTTTAAGAAGTTAAGTCAATGGGCCGGCGAGACCTAGTCCAACGGGTTTCCTTAGTATTTTACTCCAAACAACTTGGTTCAGAGTCACCTCTGAAGGACTAGCTCCAAACGAGAGCTGAAGTAGGAGCAATTAGTCACTCCTCCTTGGTCTGAGGCTATTCTTAAAAATATTAAAATCGATGACAGTAAAGTGTATCTTCCAACAAGAACTAAAACCCCCACGCATCGGACAAAGAAAGGTAAAAAAGCAAGCAAAGCTAAAAAAGAGATAAAGTTGGGGTTGAAATTGAATTACAAACCAATGAGTCTTTGCCAGCCACAATTGATGAATCTATGTTAGTTTCAGTTACTGCCAATATCGAAGAGGTTGATGCAGCCACAAAGCTTCTTGTGTCAAAGATGAAAAATACGCACAAGAGAAGCAAACATAGCAGATACAAGTGAGAGAAGAACAGGAAAGAAACAACCACCATTACAGAGATCGTCCTCCGTTCGGATATATTCCCTCTTATAATCCCAGCCATTGATCCTCCAACACTCCCAGTATCTAATCCACCTTTTTTATTCCTCCCAATGCTAGAGGAAGAAACATATGGGAAATGCAATCTGATGGAGCTCGTGGGTGGAATTGACTTTGATGTTTTTGAAAAATATTTCCCCGAATCTACTAACAATTCCACAAATGTGGTTTATGATGATGTGCCCTTCAAACTATCAAAGAAAAATGATACATTAGGGTATTCAGTGTTAAGATATGTAAGACCCATCGTTGAGCTGGAAAGGGTGGTTAAGGTAAGATTGTAAGACACATCATTGAGATTGAATCACGTGTTGATGGTCTAGCATATGAAGTCAAATTGATCAATGATGAGCTTGCAAAGGTAAAATCTGATTACGAAGGATTACAATCATCCAGTTCTGGAGATATTACATCACTTAAAAGTGAGCATGCCACTGATAAAATTACCATGGTAAGCCCATCAAAAGAGAAGACTGATCAAGAAATCCTCGTGAAGAAATACGAGGAGGAGATGACTTCTGACAAAGTTCAGACGAAAAAAGACATAGAGGACGCAAACGAATAAGTTGATAGGATTTCAAATCTTTAGATAAACAGGATATCTCAATTAAATCCGATATGTTCTTAGATTTTCACAAGGCATTCCCTACGTTGGTCTTTGGGTATTTGTGAGAGTTGGTTCTAGAATGGTTGTGGCCTAATTATATACCTATAGATGATCAGTTGGGCATAACTATGGATTCATCTGGTGATGGATCATAGAAAATTGATGTTAGGAACTCCGAAAGTGGGAGTTCAGAAGAAGAAAATGACGATGATAATAATCCGGAGGCCACTGAATTTTATGTTAGTGTTGTAAGTTTTAAGTTCATGTACGACCTTTTTGTTATCTTACTCGGATTTTTTTTGTGATAAGCCCTTAGCATAGCTTAGGACATTTTATACTACCTTTTTATTACTCCATCGTTAAATAAAAGCTACTTTATTTTATTTTATTTCTCATTTATTTCAAACATTCAAAGGTAATCCTTTCCACGGTACATAAAATAAAAACTTTAACCATTCGAAGGTTATCTATTGGAAGACATATATAATAAATACTTTAACCATTAGAAGGTAATCCATTTAAAAACCCATAAACAATACTTTAACTATTTGAAGACACATTAAAACAATACTTTAACTATTCGAAGGTAATCCATTCGAAGGCATATAAAACAGATACTTTAACATCCAAAGGCCTATAAACCATGAACTTTGACCATTCGAAGGTAAATAAAATAGGTACCTTAAATAATTCAAAGTTAATCCATTCAGGCACATAAAATAGACACTTCAACCATTCGAAGGTAATCCATTCGAAGGGAAATAAAACATATACTTTAACCATTTGAAGGCACATAAAACATACATTTCAACCATTCAAAGGTAATCCATTTGAAAGTATACAAAACAAACACGTTAACCATTCGAAGGTAATCCATTCGAAGGCATAAAAATAAAAATATAGCAAGTATAGAAAATAACATAAAAACGTTTTAAGGAAAATGTTAGGGATGACAATTCGGATGCTGTCCAGCCCGACCCGATCCGGCCCAACCCGTTTTTGTCCGGCCCGAACATAGAACGGGCCGGGTTTGGGTTAAGAAATTTTAACCCGCAACCGGGCCGGGCCGAGTTTGGGTTTCTAGTTTGTCCGACCCGTTTTGGCCCGAAAACTATAAAAATTAATATTTTTAATATATAATAACAATAACAGATATAAAAAATAAATTAATATATTTAAAATAAATTTAAAAATATTAAAATTAATGTCCACAGGTCAGGTCGGGTTGACCGACGGACATGAACGGACGGGCTCGGATTTGAAAATACAAGCCCGGAGCGGGTCGGGCCGAATTCGGGTTCAAGTGCCAAAAAGTGAGCTCGGGCAGGCCGACCCAAACCCAGCCCACGGATGACCCATTACCATCCATAGGAAATGTGATAAATTGCAAGTGATGCAGACACCTCAATAAAATCTCCCCGAGCCACCAGGTTAGAAAAGAGTAAGTCCCCAAGTATTTACATAAACGCGAAATAACATAAATAAAATAAACATTCTATACAACTATTTAAGATAGAGTCTTAAGTGTTCAACCTTCCATGGGTGCCTCAAATAGATACCTTCTTGATCTATTAACTGATTGGTTTTAGGCTTGACCATTCAACTTACCGTATATGGCCCTTCCCAATTTGGTGATAGTTTTATTCAACTTACCGTATATGGCCCTTCCCAATTTGGTGATAGTTTTCCAAGTTTTTTTGTCTTTGGTATGTAAGGACACATTTTCAACACTATGTCCCCCACTTCGAGTTCTCTTCTTCGAATTTTAGATGCATTCATTTAGAAAAAACATAAATAATGTTGAATTAATCTAGAATTAAAGAAATTTTTCATGTCTCTATCTTCAGATTGGGTGCCATTATCTATCGTAATACTTTTAGGGATCCCAAATCTAAAACATATATTGGAGAGGATAAAACTGATCACTTCTTTAGATGCAGTTCTGGTGAATGGTGCAACTTCTACCCACTTAGAAAAATAATCAATTACTAGTATACTAGTTTGACAACCTCCGGATGGCATCTGTAAGGGTCCCACTAAATCAAGCTCACATCTATCAAATGGTATCGCTTCAAATATTGATTTCATTATGACTGCCAGTATATGTATTGTATCTCCCAACATTTGGCATATATCACATCGTTTAACTAATTACTTAGCATCTACCATGAAGGAGGGCCAATAATATCATGCTAATAAAATACTTATGGTTAAAGTTTTATAGCCACAGTGGACAAAGCCTTCCCCGTCATGGAATTCAGAAATAATTACATGGGACTCATCATACCTGAGAAATCACAATAAAGGTCTCATAAAGGATTTCTTATAAAGGACATCCCTTAAGACTAAAAATGCATATGATGTGAACTTCAACTTTTTAGCTATTACTTTAGCAATGGGTAAACTCTCCTTAGTAATGAACTCTTTGATCTCATGCCTCTAATCCTGGTTTGTTATTGTGAATGCTTGGAAACTGTCCTCAATATTCGCCCCCATTTCAAGTCCTATTACTATTAAAGGGCACTCTCGTATTAGAACCTAAGGATACACTTCAGATTACACAATAGTAGCTAAAAAATCATCCATTGCATTTTTAGCCTTTGGTACATGTTCTTATTCCACACACTTGAAGAAGGTTGATGTTTCCCTCAACACTTGCAGAATTTAACTAACTTCTTTTTTCTCGCTTTGGATTGGCCTTGAGCTTGATGTACGAGTAATTAAGAATCACTTATCAATTACACTCTTTTGGCACCACATATTTGGGAAAGTCTTATCCCAACTAATGCTGCATCACACTCAATTTTAATTTTCGATGATTTAAAGCCAAAACGTATTGATTGGTATATTAAATCTCTAAAGAGAGATTGTGTATAAATTTATGCCTTACAGGCTAACATACTAGATCCTCTATATGTTCGAATTACCAATTCTTTCATAAGATTTTCAATATGGGATTCCACATGTAGTTGACGAGCAAACTCAACGTCATAATCACCCAATTCCATAGACCACTTGGTTATCCGACCCGATACATATGGTTTTTGCAATATTTTTTTAAGTGGAAATATGGTTTGAACAGTAATGGAGTGTGCTTGGAAAGAGGGTCTCATCTTCCTGACTACTATCATGAGGGCGAATGCTAATTTTTCCAACTTCAAATTCTTTTTTTCAGCATCCAACAAACTCTTGCTAACATAATAGACCGGACGGGATAGTTATTAACTTCCCAATCTAAAATTGCATATGTTGCATAGTTGGCACTATTAAGTAAATATAGAGGCTTTTGTTCCACCATTGGCTTAGACTAACGTTTGGGTGAATAAAAAATATTTTTGATCCAAAAAAAACCGTCAACACAATTTGAAGACCATTAAATTTCTTAGCATTTCTAAAGACTTGGAAGAATGGTGCACAATTGTCTAACGACCTAGATATAAATACATTAAATGCATTCAGATTCTAGTTAATATTTGTACCTATTTGGTGGATCTGGGAGGGTCCATAGCAAGCTATGCTTATAGTTGTGATGGGTCGGCTTTGATGAATCTGGAATTATTCACCACCATTCACTGTGAAAACCGGACAGGGGTAGTCCGGACAATAATTACCCATTGAAGTATCCGGACAGGACAAAAGTATTAAAACACTAAACACTTTTTGACTATGCTAATTTTTAATCTGCTTAATAAACTAATGAGTCTTTGAACTCGACCCGGTTTCATAATTTGACCCGAAAGCCCATAGGGCCCATAATTAAGGGTATAAATACCCAACCACTTTCATTAATGAGGGTAATGGACATTTAATACAACCAGGCAGCTTAAATCTCTCACTACAAAAGACCTAAACATTTAATACACTTAAAATACCATAAAATATCTGATGAAATTACCCTCAGTAAAAAATAATCCACACCAAATTGGCGACCACAGTGGGAGAAGAAGGTGCCTGAATCTAGCATTCAAAACCAGCAAGAAAAACCAGTTTTGATGAATCCGAACGAGCAAGCAGTGCCACCAAATTTGGCAGAAATGGTGGGAGAAAACGATGAATACACGATCGAAGAGAGAGACAGGTTGAAAGATGAGATAGAAGCCTTGAGGGCTGCTAAAAAGATGGAGTTAGGTTGAAAGAAAAATCAAAGGTGTCAGCCATTCACCACACTGACAATCCAAGGGAGCATGACCCATCAGCATAGACCCATTTGAGTACAAAAAAGACTCATGTCAGCTCAAATAAGTCTCACCGGTGGAGAGCTCGGAGTCAGAATCCTCTAGTAGCTCCTCGAATGAAGATGGAGTTGAGGAGTCTCTGTCATCCAGCAGTGATGAAGGCAGGTCCAAGAAAAAGCAAAAGTTGGTTAAAAAATATTCAAGAAAGTGGGACAAACATGGAAGGTTGAAAATGCATCTAAGTAAAGGGTCATCTCATAGCCACAGCCATGGCCGGAGGAATATAGACCAGCTGTTGATAGATCCTTTCGCTTTCCAGGATGAAGCATGTATCTTTGCAACTCCCAATGAAGATACTGTTTTTAATCGTGGCCGGAATTTGAGACAATCTCCATTGTCTTCTAAAATACTGTCCGGAAACCTTCATAAGAGGTTTGACAGTACTAAGATGGAAAAATATGATGGGAGCAAAGATCCATATAATCATCTAGAGCAGTTTAAAAACTTTATGATGAATTTTGACAATGATGATAAGTTGCTTTGTAGAGCCTTGTCTCAATCTTTTACGGGGAGTGCTCTGAAGTTGTATAATAGCCTACCACAGGGTTGCATCAGAAATTTTGATACATTTTGGGTGGCCTTCCGGAGGTGTTTGTTGGAACTAAAGAGGTGAAGGGAAATAGAGATACTATCATCCATTGTGCCCAAGAGCCAAATAAATCATTGAAAGAATACATAAGTCGGTTTGTGAACACAAAGAATGGATTAGCTGATTGCTTTGAGCAAGTAGCAATAGCTTCTCTAAGACAGGGTTTGAACCCTGGTAATCTGGCTGATTCGGTAACCAGGAAGAAAGCCATGACGTGGGGCGGTTTACTGAATCAGGTGGGAAAGTAAATCAATGTGGATGAAACAAAAAAGACTAGGGTGCACATGCAAGTGAGATCTGCCCCGGCTGAACCAAACAAGAACCAGAATCAGTCCGGGTACAAGGCTAAGGAAGCCGGATAGGGTCTCTTGGGTCCAACCGGAGTGGTTTGCCGAATTGAAAGAGAATGTGGCAACCATCTATGATAAAACAAAAGACGAGGTGCATTTTAGGAAGCCGATCGCGCTTCAATCTCCCAGGAAAAGACGTAATGCTTGTTTCCGTCAATATCATCATGATATTAGCCATAATACGGAAGATTGCATCGCTCTGAAACAAGAGGTGCAGAATCTGATTGAAAGAGGAAAATTGGGTGCTTATGTTAAAAAAAGAAGTGGGAAGGGGCCTGATAATGCTCATCAGACTGGCCTAGCAAACAACGCATGGACATCGGCTCCGGACGGGGCCATGGTGATTATTGAGAGATTCGATGTAGAGTCAGAGTATTTGGATCCTGATCCAGCCCAGAATAAGGTGGGTGTTATAACAGAGCATACCAAGACGGTGTCTGGGCTCATAAGGTTTTATGAGTCACTTACCATATTTGAGGGAGACACCATGGCTGCACCAACTCCTTCTTCAAGAAAGAGGCATGTTCACACCCTGGCTACTCAGTTGGAGAGAGGGATGTCCTCCTATCAATCACAAATTCCTTTTCCCTTCATTGTTTTTTATTTAGATGATTTGAGGGACATTGCCGGTCCCCATGAAGATACTGTGGTGATAGAAGCATCGATTGGGGGCAATGACATTAGACGAATTTTGGTGGATACTGGCAGCTCAGCCAATATCCTCTTTTTGACTTCTTATAAACAAATGAAGAATCTAGCATTAATTCAACATTCAAACAGGTCTATCATGGGTTTCACTGGAAGCTCTGCGGACGTAGTCGGAGGGTTTGAGGAGGAGGTTTTGTTGGGCAAGGGCCCTTTCAAGAAAATGGTTAGAGTACTTTTTGTTGTGGTAGATTGTCCCACATGCTACAATGCCATTTTGGAAAGGTCTTGGCTCTCCAGGATGCATGTTGTGCCTTTAGCGGTTCACCAATGTTTAGAGTATGATGTGCAAGGACAAGTGGAAGTTGCCCGGAGTAGTCAAAAAATAACAAGGGAATGTTATGCAATTGCACTTGCCGTTAGGACTTTAGGGGCAGTTCGGATAAATGAAGATTAGCAGTTGCTGGGGCCCTCTGGGGAAATGGTGAAATTGATGACCCTAGAGAGACCCCTGGTGTTTTCATACCAATTGAAGAGGTTGAAACCCACTCTCTGGCTGAAGGGAGAAGTGTCAAGATTGGATCTAAGATGACATCAGAACTGAAAAGCAAAGTGTTATCCTTTTCAGCAGACCACCAACACGTTTTTTCTTGGTATAATGCTGATGTGACCGGAGTGCCTGCGAATGTTATAGTTCAAGAGGTTGACCGACTGAAAAGCAAAGTGTTATCCTTTTCAGCAGACCACCAACTTTCCATCCGGAGAGATGTAGCACATGTTGTGCAGAGAAGAAGAGCTTTCTCTAAAGAAAAAGCTGATGTCATAGTTCAAGAGGTTGACCGACTTACCAAGATGGGGAAAATAAAGGAATCTCAGTACCCTTTGTGGACCGCCAACCCAGTGTTAGTGAAAAAGAAGAATGGAAAATGGCGTATGTGTATCGATTTCACTGACCTCAACAGGGCTTGCCCAAAAGATCTGTATCCAGTCCCCCGGATAGACCAGTTGGTGGACTCCACCTCTGGGAACAAGCTATTGTCTTTTAAGGATGCCTTCTCGGGTTATAATCAGATACAAGTAGATCCGAAGGACCAGGAACACACTACTTTTGTTACTGATAGGGGCCTCCATTGTTACAGGGTAATGCCTTTTGGGTTAAAGAATGTTGGGGCTACTTATCAGCGGATGGTGAATAAAACATTCGCTGACCAAATTGGCAGAAATATGGAAGTCTATATTGATGACATGATGGTAAAGAGCGTGGAGGAGGAATTACACTTGGCCGATCTCTAAGAGACTTTTGCCAACTTGGTGAAAGTTAATTTAAAATTAAATCCATAAAAATACGTCTTCGGAGTATAGTCCAGGACGTTTTTGGGGTATATGATAAGTGAGAAAGGGATACAGCCTGATCTGGACCAACTTAATGCTTTATTACAGATGAATCCTCCTCGGAATATTAAAGAAGTACAAAGATTGACAGGAAGATTGGCTGCTCTAAATCGTTTTATCTCAAGGTCTTCGGATAGGTGTTCCCCATTTTCCCAAACTTTAAAAGGTGCCAAGGGCTTTAACTGGTCTCCAGAGTGCGACCAAGCGTTCAGTGAAATAAAAAAGCATTTATCTTCCCCCAAAACTCTCTACAAACCTATTGATGGAGATACAATATACATATATTTAGTTGTGTCCGAATGTGCTATAAGTGCAGTGCTAGTAAGGGAAGTGGATAATTATCCTCGTCCGGCGTACTACATCAGCAAGAGCTTGATGGATGCTGAAAGAAGGTACTTAAACTTGAAAAGTTAGCACTGGCTTTGGTAATTGGTGCTAGAAAAATGAGGCCCTATTTTCAGTCTCATTCTATTGTCGTCTGGACATCTTTTCCCTTGAAAAATGTTCTTCAGAAGGCGGACATATCAAGCAGAATGACCAAGTGGTCAGTAGAATTGGGTGACTATGATATTGATTTTGCCCCTCGAACTGTAATCAAAGCTCAATCTGTTGCTGATTTCCTAGTTGAATTCCATTCGAACAGGAGTACTAAGCGAGCTGCAGATGAAAGAAAAAAGAAGGTATGGGTTGTCCAGACCGATGGTGGATCAAGTACCATGGTTTGTGGTGCTGGGATATGTTTAACCTCTCCGTACGGCGATAATCTGTACCAGGAAATATGTTTTGCTTTCAGGGCTTCTAACAATGAGTCTGAATACAAAGTTGTTATAGCTGGTTTGAAATTAACTTTACTATGTGGAGCCAAACGAGTTAGATTAATGAGCGACTCTCAGCTTCTTATCCATCATGCCCAAGGTCAATCTGAGGCAAAAAGAAGCAGGTGATTAAAAATTTATTAATTCTTAAAGAGGTGGCAGCTAACTTCAAGAATATCAGCTATGAGCATATACCCAGATCGGAGAATACATTAGCAGACTCTTTGGCCACTATAGCCTATTCTGAGTCCTACCCATGGATTCATGTACAAGAATGTCCATCCATACAGCCCAACTAGGGTAAGGAAAAGGAGGAAAATTTAAGTATACAAGTGGTTCAAACCGAGTACTGGATACGTCCCCTTTTTCAATACCTTACCAATGGTATATTGCCTCCGGAGAAAACGGTGGCCAGGAAAATGAAGTACAAGGCTCGTGGTTTTTTAGTTGTAAGATATATTTTATACAAGAAGTCATTTAGCAGACCTCTCTTGCGATGTCTGGGGGTTGAAGAGTCTCAAATTGTGCTGTTTGAACTATATGATGGTGAGGGGTCAGTACACTGTGGTTTTAGAGCTTTAACCTGAAGGGTTTTGTTTGCCGGATACTACTGGTCATATATAATGGAACATGCCAAGGAATTGGTAAAAAAGTGTGATCCATGCCAAAGATATGGAAATGAAATTCACATCCTAGCTGTCCCCTTGGAGTCGATTTCTGAGCCAATACCTTTTGCTCGTTGGGGACTGGATCTAGTACGGCCTCTACCAATGGCATCCAAAGGGTGCAGAACCATTATTATGGCCATTGATTATTTTTCAAAGTGGATAGAGGCAGCCCCTTTAGCAGGAACTACTTCAAAAGCTGTTATAAAATTTATCCTATCTAATATTTGTTGCAGATTTGGGGTTCCACAAAAGATAAGTACAGATAATGGGCCACAATTCGGTAACAAAGATATAGAGAGTTTCTGTGCCACTAGGGGTATTCAGCATTGCTTCTCTTCTCCTTTCCACCCACAGGCAAATGGTCAAGTTGAAGTGGCGAACATGACCATTCTCTCCGGTCTCTAAAAGAATTTGGAAGAGGCTGTTGGAAAGTGGCAAAGTTACCTACAAGAAGTACTATGGGCTTACCGGACTACTCCTGGGGCCGCTACACAATAATCTCCGTTTGCCTTGGTATATGGGATGGATGCAATTGCTTCTATAGAGGCAACTCTTCCATCGTATAGAGTCCACAATTTTTTTGAACATGCTAATGAAGTGGCAGTCCGAGGTCAATTGGACTTAATAGAAGAAAAAAGGGTTAAGGCTCATCTTAGAGCCACCCATTATCAAGGTTCAATGAGAAGCAGGTTTGCTTTTAGAATTAGAAGAAGGGATTTTCGACCGGGGGATAAAGTATTGAGAAACGTCTTCCTATATACTAAAGAGAAGTAGTATGGCAAGCTAGATCTAAATTGGGAAGGACCCTATGTGGTCATTGAAAAGCTTAAGCCTGGGACATACAGGCTTCAAGACAAAGATGGAAGAATCTTAAACCACCCTTGGAATATTGAACACCTCCGGTTGTATCTAGAATGAAAGTTATATAAATATTTACTTGTTTAAAGTGTATGTAAATATTAGGGGGCATACTCTTTCCTACCCTGGTGGCGCGGGGAGGTTTTAATGAGGTGTCCGGGTTTTTTAATGAAATTTTATGCCTTCTTAAAATATTCGGAGTGGTTTGATTTACAGTTTCTTTAAAGCCTTCTAAGTATCTTTAACAAATCAAATTAATCTGGAGGAATGATGACCATTTAATCATTTGTCATCGGAGAATTTTAACACTCTCATCTTAAAATACTTGTAAAATAAATAGGGGCTATTTAAACATCATCCATCAAGATTGGGCGAATATAAAACAAAGCAAGAATTTAGTATAGTAAAAATTACCGGGCTAAACACCGGAAGATGATATTAAAACATATAGAATGCCTTGGCCATCCAAGGACTTTGAGTTAGAAAAGCTTGACCAGACTCAATCAAGACACAATTACAAAAATGCCTTGGTCATCCAAGGACTTTAGTCTGACATAAGGATAATAGAAAAACAGAAGATAGTTAAAACTTTAGCGCTAGTTTCCCTTAAAAATTCTTGCATCATATTGTTTCTTCTTCGGCTCCTTGGGTTCATCACTGGAGCTCTCTCCGGTCCCTTTTTCCTCATCAGTAGTATCATCAATACCACTGGAATAGTTTCTCTTATCACCATCCACCATCGTGTGAAATGGGATATCTTCATATTCAACGTACTACCACAGAGTGCTGAGTGTCCTCTTCGGAAATGTTCAATGAAAAAGCAAAACCATGTCAGATTTAACTTCATCATACCTTTTTTCTAGGGAATCTATTATATCGTTGGTATGTGCATCGACCTTGGCCTGGATTTTCTTCTCCTGCTCTTTCATCAAGTTGTCATTTTCCTTGGTAACTTTGGACACAGCTTCTTCAAGAGAAGTCTTGTCACCGGACAGGGTTTGGATAACATTGTCCTTGGTCTTCACCTCTTCCTTCAAAGCGGAGAGATCTTTCTCCAAGCCAGAACACTTGTTTTGGAGCTCTATCTTGGCCATTTCCGAAGTGGCCAGCCTGGTTTCCAAGTCTTCTTTCCCTTTCTTTAACTCCTCGAGATTTTTCCTCAATGCTTCAACACTTTGGTTGGCGTTAAGGAGATCATTGGATAAGCTCTATTTATCTGCATTAAGTGTCTTGATAAGGGCAGACTGAATTCGTACTTGCCTCTCCAAGTTGAGCACTGGTTGAATATGGCCCAGCAAAGAGTGAGTCACTGTGTCGTTCTCCCCTAAAACAGTAAATGCCTTACCATTTAAAGTAACCATGTTAGAAGAACTTGGGGGAAGGTAGGGGCCAACAAAGTTATCTTTTTCAAGGTGATCAAAGTAAAGCCCGATGTTCTGGAAACCACTGATGTCAACTCCATCAATGTTGATATCCCCTCCAATACCCTCTCCAGCGTGTAGACCACGTGGGATTTGCTCTGACAAAGTGGGGTCTGTTGGGTCGGCCGGAGGAAGAGACTCTGAAGGCTGGAGGACAACTTCATCCCCCAAGGAGACTTTCTTCTTCTTGGCCACCCTCTCTTCACTGTTTGCTCCCCATTTTCTATGCTTCTTAGGAGCCTTTGGAGGATCTTGAGGTCCACATGCCTCCCTAATACTCTCATCTTCAACCACTTGAAGTAGAGTAGCATCAATTATCCATTGGTCCTGCACTCCCTGACTCGCCGGAGCGACCTCCTCAACAGCACCTTGAACAACCTCTGTGGCAACTTGTTTCTTTTTTCCTTTCTTTCCCTTCATCTTGCTTGGGGCTTTTGCTTTGGATGGTAAGGCCAGTTTTCCATCCTTATCCTTTGTTCTCTTGAGGATGACAGCCGAAGGGGGTGGTGTGGTCAGCTCCTCCCAAGTAAGGTCTCTCCGGCCCGTTGTGTTCCAGAGATGGGACCTCACTAAGTTTCCGGAGGTGAAACAGTTGTGGAAATGGTTTCCCCATTTATCAGCAGCCCAAGCGTTCAACTTGGCACATGTGGTCTACCCCTCCTCAACATAATCAGAGAACTCCTTCGGCAACACTAACCAAAGAAAAAGAAGAGTAGTTCAGAAACAAATTTTTTACAAAGAAAGACAAACATGATAAAATATTTACCTGAACTTTTTCATCTGCTGGTGAGCATGCTAGGATTGACACCATCTTTAATTTTCCACCCATTTTCCCAAGTCCCGCTGATAAACAAAAATTGGATCTTCCAATTCTTCTCTGACTTGACCAAGTCATCCACCACCTTAAATTCATCTGTCAAATTGTAGTGGTAGAATGGGATATGATGGTTCTTGCAGAGGCTGGTCACAGCAGCAAACTGCTCCATTGGAAGTGGTATTCCGGAGAGCCTTGAAGCCATAATATAGACCATAAGAGTGTACCAAGCGTTGGGACTCAGCTGGCTTGGACAGAGTTGTATCAGGTGGAAATAACTGACAATTTCTGGGTCCAAGGGAAATCTGAGCCCCCAGTTAAACAGCTCGGTGTAGATGACTATTTCGTTCAGGTTACAGTCCATCGGGGTCTCCGGAGTGACTGGTATCCTCACCTTAACAGACTCAGGGATTCCCCACTTCGTTTGGATCCGGCCTAACTCAGCAGTATGAGTATATACATAATTGATATTCTGCATGGCCAGCAGATACTTCACGTTCACTTTGTGAAAGCAGGGTCTCACTTTGTCTTCTAGACACTCCGGTAGACCCGAATATTTCAGACAGACTTTCTCTTTGCCTTTTCCCTTTTTATCAGAGGCAACATCTCCGGTCTGCCCGGAAGTATCAGTCTCAAATGGATCGTATTCAATACTGTCCTCCATCACCTCTTCCATCACCGTGGAAGGTTTATCAGCTGTTGTTGATGGGAGAGTGCTAGTGTCTGGCTCCGTAGGTTGTCCGGACGATTGAGCATCAGCCCCTTTTAGGGGTCTGGTTTCCGGCAAGGGCTCAATTCCGGAGGGCTCAGTGTGAGAGTTGATTCTAATAATCTCCGGACCAGAAGATTTGTCTTTTGGGGCTCTGATAGGTGCCCCTGATCCAGTGGCTTTATCCTTGGTCCCAGATTTGGAGGGCCCTGACTTTGAGGACTTCGTTTGAGAGCCAGTTGCCTGACCCTTTACTAGACGGCTTGTCCGACGAAGATTAACTTTTTATGGAGACCTCTCAGCATTTGATCCCATGGCGATGAACGAAGAGGGTCTTTTGGTACTTGACACTGATTTTTCCTGCGCTATAGAGGGTTGTGACTCCTAAACCGAGGAGCCTGATGGAATGGGCGAAAGGCTTGGTTGAAATAAACGCTTGGGTTTGGCACTTTTAGCAGATGATGATCCTCGATCAGCTTCTGATGACGTTGCGTCAGGCTTACTGATTGGTGAAACTGGAAGACCCACCGCGATACGTCTCTCTCGCTCAACTCTTTGTGCTTTTTCTAACTCTGAAAGATTTAGCCAACCACCTTTCACCAATGTGTTTCTCGCCGTGAACATAAACCTACAAAAGAAAGATTTTGAGAAGAGAAGTAAAGCTCTGAAAGGGAGAAGTGGCAAAGTGATGAAGATGGTAAAACAGTAAAAGGAAACAATTTATACTAGTAAGGCAAAAACGTTACCAAATACCTAGGAGAAAACAAAAAGGCAAAAGTAATGATTAAAGGAGGCGCTGCCGTCATGAACATTAAATGGAGAAGCTGTTTTTTGGGATTAGCGAGAGCGCCGTTCTAGGAAGAAAACGGCTAGTAAAACGAATCAAAATGTGACATGTGTCCCATGATCCATAGCAGAACTCTTGAATTTCTGAGAAGTATTCAGGCCGGATAAACCCTGAGCTAGATACATAAACAGTCCTGAAAATATTGTTATTACCTACAAAAGTGTTTTTTGGTTTTGCCAAAGACGTTTGACAAAACCTAAAAAAAAGGACTACTGATGGGTCCAGAATTATTACCACTACTCACTATGAAAACTGGACAGGGGTAGTCCGGAAAATAATTACCCACTGAAGTATCCAGACAGGACAGAAGTATTAAAACACTAAACATCTTTTGACTAAGTTAATTCCTAATCTTCTTAATAAACTAATGGGTCTTTGAACTCGACCCGGTTTCATAATTTGTTCCGAAAGCCCATAGGGCCCATAATTAAGGGTATAAATACCCAACCACTTTCATTAATGAGGGTAATGAACATTTAATACAACCAGGCAGCTTAAATCTCTCATTACAAAACACCCAAACATTTAATACCCTTAAAATACCACAAAACATCTAACGAAATTAGCCTCAATAAAAAATAATCCACACCAAGCTTGAGTTCATTTCTTACTTCTAACATATCCTAAGAAATTTCTAGATTGTACCCCAAACTTCTCTGGATATAACTTCAAATTTCTAGCTTCAAAGTTGGAGAAATATTCTTTGAGATTAAGCAAGTGATCCTCATCCCTCAAACTTTTTATTAGCATATTGTCGATATTGATGAGTCCGGAAATTCTCACCACTCACTGTAGAAACCGGACAGGGGAAATTCGGACAAAAGCCACCCACTGAACCATCCGAACTGAACAAAAGTACTAAAAACTAATCACCTTTTGACTAAGCTAGTTTCTAATCTGCTTAATAAACTAATGAGTTTTTGAACTTGACCCGGTTCCATAAGTTTGACCCGAAAGCCCACGTGGCCCATTATTAAGGGTATAAATACCCAACCACTTTCATTAATGAGGGTAATGAACATTTAATACAACCAGGCAGCTTAAATCTCTCACTACAAAACACCCAAACATTAAATACCTTTGAAACACCAAAAAACACCTGACCAAATTACCCTCAGTCGAAAATAATCCACACCAAATTGGCGACCACAGTGGAAGAAGAAGGTGCTTGAATTTAGCATTTGAAACCATCAAGAAAAACCAGTTCGGATGAATCCAGACGAGCAGGAAGTACCACCGACTTTGGCAGAAGTGGTTGGAGAAAATGATGAATACACGATTGAAAAGCGAGATAGATTGAAAGCTGAGATAGAAGCCTTGAGGGCTGCTAAAAGGGTGGAGATGGGCTTAAAAGAAAAATCAAAAGTGTTAGTCGTTCGCCACACTGTCAATCCAAGGGAGCATGACCCATCGACAAAGACCCATGTAAGTACTAAAAAGACTCATGCTAGCTCAAAGAATTCTCACCGGTCTAAACCGGTGGAGAGCTCAGATCCAGATTCAGAATCTTCTAGGAGCTCTTCGAACGAAGATGCAGTTGAGGAGTCCCTGTCATCCAGCAGCGATGAAGGCCGTTCTAAAAAGAAGAAGAAGTTGGTGAAAAGGTATTTAAGAAAGAGGGACATGCATGGAAGGTTGAAAAGGCATCTAGGAAAAGGGTCATCTCATGGTCACAGCCATGGCCGGAGACATGTATACCGACTGTTGATGAATCATTTCGCCTTTCATGATGAATCAGATATCTTAGCAACTCCCAATGAAGATACTGTGTTTAGTCGTGTCCGGAATTTGAGACAATCTCCATTATCTTCCAAGATACTGTCCGGAACCTTCCTAAGAGGTTTGACAACACAAAGATGGAAAAATACGATGGGAGTAAAGATCCAGATAATCATCTGGAACAATTCAAAAACTTTATGATGAATTTTGATGATGATGATAAGTTGTTTTGTAGAACGTTCTCCCAGTCTTTTACGGGGAGTGCTCTGAAGTGGTATAATAGTCTGCCACAGGGCTGCATCAGAAATTTTGATACTTTTTGGGTGGCCTTCCGGAGGCAGTTCGTCGGAAGTAAGGAAGTGAAGGGCAATGGAGACACTATTATCCATTGAGCCCAAGAACCAAATGAATCCTTGAAAGAATATATAAGTCGCTTTGTGAACACTAAGAATGGATTAGCTGATTTCTTTGAATAAGTAGCAATAGCTTCTCTAAGGCAGGGTTTGAACCCTGGTAATTTGGTTGATTCAGTAACCAGAAAGAAGGCCATGACGTGGGGGGGGGGGGTTACTGAATCAAGTGGGGAAACAAATCAATGTAGATGAAACAAAAAATACCATAATGCATAGGCAGGTGAGATCGGCCCCAGCTGCACCAAACCAGAATCCGAATCAGTCTGGGTACAAGGCTAAGGAAGTCGGACAGGGTCCCAGCAGGGCCAAGGCTCAATCCCACCCAGCACCAGCTCAGAGCCAACAATCTAGAAATAAGAGAGGGCCTTGGGTTCAACCAGAGTGGTTTACCGAGTTGAAAGAAAATGTGGCAACCATCTATGACAAAACAAAAGACGAAGTACATTTCAGGAAACAAGATGCGCTTCAATCTCCTAAGGAAAGTCGTAATAATTGTTTCTGCCAATATCATCATGATATTGGTCATAACACAGAAGATTGCATCTCTTTGAAGCAAGAAGTGTAAAATTTGATTGAAAGAGGAAAGTTGGCTGCTTATGTTAAAAGAAGAAGTAGAATAGGCTTGATAATGCACATCGGACTGGCCCAACAAACAACGCAGGGACGTCAGCTCCAGATGGGGCTATGGTAATAATTGAAAGATTCGATGTTGAATCAAAGTATTTGGATCCTGATCCAACCCGGAATAAGGTGGGCGTTATCACAGAACACAGGAATATGGTGTCCGGGCTCATCAGCTTTTTTGAGTCACTTACCATATTTGGAGGGGACACCATGACTGCACCGACTACTTCTTCGAGGAAGAGGCATGTTCATACCCTGGCTACTCAACTGGAAGGAGGCATGACTTCCTATCAATCACAAATTCATTTTCCCTTCATTGTTTTTGACGAAGATGATTTGAGGGACATAGCTGGTCCCCATGAAGATGCTGTGGTAATAGGAGCATCCATTTGGGGAAATGACATTAGACGAATTTTGGTGGACACCAGTAGTTCAGCCAATATCCTCTTTTTAACTTCCTATAAACAAATAAAGAATCCAGCAGTGATTCAATGTTCGAACAGGTCAATTGTGGGTTTCACTGGACGCTCAACGGACGTGATCGAGGAGTTTGAGGATGAGGTTTTTTTGGCAAGGGCCCTTTTAAGAAGATGGTTAGAGTACTTTTCATTGTGGTGGATTGTCCCACATGTTACAATTCCATTTTAGGAAGATCTTGGCTCTCCAGGATGCATGTTGTGGCTTCGACAGTCCACCAATGTTTAAAATACGTTGTGCAAGGACAAGTGGGAGTTGTCCGAAGTAGTCAAAAGATATCAAGGGAATGTTATGCAACGACACTGGCCCCTCGAACTTTGGGGGCAGTTCGGATCAGTGAGGATTAGCAGTTGGAGGGGACCTCTGGGGGAGAGGGTGAAATGGATGACCCCAGAGAGACCCCAGGTGTTTTAACACCAATTGAAGAGGTTGAAACTCACTCTCTGGCTGAAGGAAGAAACGTCAAGATCAGATCTAAGATGACATCAGAACTGAAGAGTAAAATGCTATATTTTTTAACAGACCATCAGCATGTGTTTGCTTGGTGCAAAGCTGATGTAACCGGAGTACCAGCAGATGTTATATCACACCAACTATCCATCCGAAGAGATATAGCACCTATTGTACAAAAGAGGAGAGCTTTTTCTGAGGAGAAATCTGATGTCATAGTTTCAAGAGGTTGACCGGCTTACTAAAATGCGGCACATAAAGTAATCCCAGTACCCTTTATGGACATCCAATCCAGTATTAGTAAAAAAGAAAAATAGGAAATGGCGAATGTGCATCAACTTTATAGACCTTAATAGGGCTTGCCCAAAAGACCTATATCCGGTTCCTCAGATCGATCAGTTAGTGGACTCCATGTCTGAGAACAAGTTGTTATCCTTTATGGATACCTGCTCCGGGTATAATCAAATTCAAGTGGATATGAAGGATCAAGAACACACCACTTTTTTTACTGATAAGGGCCTTCATTGTTATAAGGTGATGCCTTTTGGGTTAAAGAATGATGGGGCTACCTATCAGAGGTTGGTGAAGAAAGCTTTTGCTAATCAGATTGGAAGAAACATGGAAGTCTAAATTGATGACATGATGGTAAAAAGTATGGAAGAAGAATTACACTTGGCAGATCTGCAACAAGCTTTTGCCAACTTAGCAAAAGTTAATTTAAAGTTAAACCCAGAAAAGTGTGTTTTCGGAGTGCAGTCCGAGAAATGTTTGGGGTATGTGATAAGTGAGAAAGGGATACAGCCTGATCCAGACCACCTTAGTGCTTTATTGCAAATGGAGCTTCCTCGGAATATTAAAGAAGTACAAAGATTGACAGGGAGGTTAGTTTCTTTAAGCCGTTTTATCTCAAGGTGTTCGGATAGGTGTGCCCCGTTTTTTCAAACTTTAAAAGGTGCAAAAGAATTTAACTGGTCTCCACAGTGCGACCAGGCTTTCGATGAAATTAAAAAAACTTATCCTCCCCTAAAATCTTGTTTAAACTTGTTGATGGAGAGACACTGTCCATATATTTAGCAGTCTATGATTGTGACATAAGTGCAGTGCTAGTAAGGGAGGTGGATTATTATCCTCGTCCGGTGTAATACATCAGCAAAAGCTTGATAGATGCTGAAAAGAGGTATTTAAAACTTGAAAAATTAGCATTGGCTTTAGTAATTGCTGCTAGGAAAATGAGACCCTACTTCCAGTCTCATTCTATCATTGTCCGAACGTCTTTTCCCTTGAAAAACGTTCTTAAGAAGGCAGACGTATCAAGCAGAATGATCAAATGGTCAGTAGAGTTGGGAGACTATGATATTGATCTTGCCCCTTGAACTATAGTCAAGGCTCAGTCTGTTGCTGATTTCCTAGTTGAGTTCAATTCGGACAGAGACACTAAGCAAGCATCAGGTGAAAAGACTAAGAAAGTATGGGTTGTCCGGACTGATGGTGGATCAAGTACCATGGGTTGTGGTGTTGGGATATGTTTAACCTCTCCATATGGTGACAAAGTGTACCAGGTTATATGTTTTGCTTTCAGGGCTTCTAATAATGAGTCTGAATATGAAGCTGCCATAGCCGGTTTAAAGTTAGCCCTAATTTGTGGAGCCAAAAGGGTCAGGTTAATGAGCGATTCTTAGCTTCTTATCCATCATGCACAAGGTCAATCTGAGGCTAAAAAAGAGCAGCTGATTAAATATTTTTTCATTCTTAAAGAAGTGACACTTAACTTCAAAGACATCATCTATGAGCACATACCCCGAACAGAAAATACGTTAGCAGTCTCATTGGCAACCATATCATATTCTCATTCCTACCCATGGATTCACGTGCAAGAGTGCCCATCCATTCAACTCAATCAGAGCAAGGATGGGGAGGAAAGTTTAAACATACAAATGAGTCAACCTCAAGACTGGAGGTATCCTCTTTTTCAATACATTTCAGATGGCATCTTGCCTCCGGAAAAAGCGGTAGCAAGAAAAGTGAAGTATAAGGCTCGTGTATTTGTAATCCTAAGAGACGTTCTTTACAAGAAGTCTTTTAGTAGATCTCTCTTGAAATGTTTGGGGATTGAAGAGTCCTAGAGAGTGCTGTTTGAACTACATGATGGTGAGGGATCAGCACACTGTGGTTATAGAGCTTTAACCAGAAGAGTCTTGTTGGTCGGATACTACTGGCCCTCTATAATGAAAGATGTCAAAGAATTGGTGAAGAAATGTGATCCATGCCAAAGATACGATAATGAAATTCATATCCCAGTTGTCCATTTAGAGTCAATTTTTGAGCCAATACCTTTTGCTCATTGGGGGCTGGATCTGGTAGGACCTCTACCTATGGCGTCCAGAGGGTTCATTTTAAAGGTTTGTTCCAGTAGCCTCCGGACCAGATGATTTATCCTTCGGGAATTTGATGGATGCCTCTGACCCTGTAACTTTGTCCTTGGCCCCAGACTTAGGGGGGCCTGATTTCGGAGACTTAGACTGTGGAACAACAACCTGGCCTTTTACTAAGCGGCCTCTTCGACAAAGTGTCAGTTTTTCTGGGGAATTTTCAGCATCTGATCTCATAGCTATGAATGGAGAGGGTCTCTTTGTGCTTGTAACAGCTTTTTCCCGTTCCACAGTAGGCTGTGACTCCTAAACCGAGGAGCCTGATACGATGAACCTCCCTCACGCTCTGAAGATGGTGTTTTAGACTTGTCGATTGGAGAAACTGGAAGACCTGCAGCAATGCGCCTTTCTCGCTCAACTCTTTGTGCTTTTTCTAACTCCGAGAGAATTAAGCCACCCGCCTTTTACCAGTGCATTTCTTGCTGTGAACATAAACTCACACCAAAAGGATTTTGAGAAGAGAGGTGAAAGCTTTGAGATGAAGGAATGAGAGAGTAATGAAGATGGTAAAACAGTGAAAAATGAAGTAATAATATTAATGAGACAAAAAGATGCCAAGAACCTAGGAGAATACGAAAAGACAAAAGTAATGATTCAAGGCGGCGGTGACGTCATGGGTATTAAATGAAGAGGTTACTTTTTAGGATTAGTGGGAGCGTCGTTCTAGAAGAAAAACGGCTGGTGAGGAAAATCAGGAGATGGCACGTGTCCCATGATCCATAACAAAAATTTTGAACTTCTGAGAAGTTTTCAGTCCGGATAAATCCAGGGCAGAGCACTTGAATAGTCTGGAGAATGTAACTAGTACTCAAGGGAGATTTTGTAGGTCTTACCAAAGACCTTCGACAAAACCTAAAAAAGGGGCTACTGATGAGTCCGGAAATTCTCACCACTCACTGTAGAAACCGGACAGGGGCAATTCGGACAAAAGCCACCCACAGAACCATTCGAATTGAATAAAAGTACTAAAACCTAATCACCTTTTGACTAAGCTAGTTTCTAATCTGCTTAATAAACTAATGGGTTTTTGAACTTGACCCGGTTTCATAAGTTTGACCCGAAACCCCATGTGGCCCATTATTAAGGGTATAAATACCCAACCACTTTCATTAATGAGGGTAATGAATATTTAATACAACCAGGCAGCTTAAATCTCGCACTACAAAACACCAAAATATTAAATACCTTTGAAACACCACAAAACACCTGACCAAATTACCCTCAGTGGAAAATAATCCACACCAAATTGGCGACCACAGTGGGAGAAGAAGGTGCCTGAATTTAGCATTCTAAACCATAAGAAAAACCAGTTCGGATGAATCCAGACGAGCAGGAAATACCACCGACTTTGGCAGAAGTGGTGGGAGAAAATGATGAATACACGATTGAAAAGCGAGATAGATTGAAAGTTGAGATAGAAGCCTTGAGGGCTGCTAAAAGGGTGAAGATGGGATTAAAATAAAAATCAAAAGTGTCAGCCATTCACCACACTGAAAATCCAAGGGAGCATGACCCATCGGCAAAGACCCATGTTAGTACTAAAAAGACTCATGTTAGCTCAAAGAAGTCTCACCTGTCTAAACCGGTGGAGAGCTTAGATTCAGATTTAGAATCTTCTAGTAGCTCCTCGAATGAAGATGGAGTTGAGGAGTCCCTTTCATCCAGCAGCGATGAAGGCCGTTCTAAAAAGAAGCAGAAGTTGGTCAAAAAGTATTCAAGAAAGAGGGACATGCATGGAAGGTTGAAAAGGCATCTAGGAAAAGGGTCAACTCATGGTCAAAGCCATGGTCGGAGACATGTAGACCGACTGTTGATGGATCATTTCGCCTTTCATGATGAATCAGGTATATTTGCAACTCCCAATGAAGATAATGTGTTTAGTCGTGTCCGAATTGGAGGCAATCTCCATTGTCTTCCAAGATTCTGTCCGGAAACCTTCCTAAGAGGTTTGACAGCACAAAGATGGAAAAATGCGATGGGAGTAAAGATCCAGATAATCATCTGGAACAATTCAAAAACCTTATGATGAATTTTGACGATGATGATAAGTTGCTTTGTAGAGAGTTCTCCCAGTCTTTTACGGGGAGTGCTCTGAAGTGGTATAATAGTCTGCCATAGAGCTGTATCAGAATTTATAAGTAAGATGTTTATGAGCCGTTATTTAGGTTGACACATAGTTGTGATGTGGGTTGTGTCTATGGAGAATGATTTTGGTACATATGATTTTGGGTGACTCTTAAAACAAACGAAAAATAAAAAAACACAAAACAGTTTTAGGTTTACACATGTTTTGGGTTTACCAGGCTAATCAGGTACAATAAGGTGTTTTGTGTCTAACCGTTTAGGTGATTAGATTTTCAGGCTTTGTAGTGCTTTTGGGTTGAACCTGTTGGTTTTATGTTATCCCTGTAACAGGTTGGGTTTGGGATTAACATCTCATAGATTTTCTGGGTTCTGGTCAGATTTGTGTCAGCAAATAATGTTACCAAGCCCAAAATAACTCGACACGAACCCCACCAAGTGATACGATATTGACCATTCTAGTTATGAGTTATAAAAGAATCAAAGACAAGTAGGTTGTGTCGATGGAGAAATGTGTAGTTACTAGTTACACTTTTTAACGGTTCGAAAACTTGAAGGACGTATTTATTGATAGCTATTGGATCTAATACATCTATAAATAGGGTATTTTCAATATGTCTATAGAGTTAATTTTGTTCTTATTCATATTTCTGCAGCTAGTTCGGAATGATGTTTTATCTAATATATAGTCATATAACTTTAAGGTAATTCTTGCAACTTAGGGATTGTCTGATACCATTAACACCTTTAACTTATTTGGTTTGTCTGGCTTATAAGCAAAAATAGAGTTTAGATGGCTTAACGTTTTAGGTAAAAAAAAGTTAGTTTTGTTATGCTTACAAAATTCAAAGACCTAAAAAGTTAAAGGCTGATGTTTTTGGTTTGTTGTTTTTTGTTTATATATATATATATATTGCAATTGTGTTTTCTCTATGCAGTGTATGCACGTTGTCATGAAAACATCTAGGTTTCACTTCACATATATGCATTGTCTTTCTCTATGCAAAAAAAAGGCTGATATATTGGATATTCAATGATTTATAGCATGTTACTGCGAAATTAGTGTTCTTGAAGATACTTGTTAATTCAAAGTTGTTAATTTGATTAGAAAATGGCATCCAGTTCCTGTAACACGCAAATTGGTTTGTATATGTCTACACAACCCAAACACATTGGTTGAGATTATGGATTTCCTGTTGATCCTAAAAATAGAGATGCCGTTACATATAGTTTTTTGTGATAAAACTTATAAATAGGGATAAATCTACTGAAGCATCATCTACTTGGGTCATCTACTAATGTCGCTTATTATAAAAAATATCTTTCTCATGTCAAAAATAGACTTCAAAGTACAGCGGAAAAATTGAGGGAGAAAGAGGTAATAAAACAAGTGAATGGTGAGCTAATAGTTGAAGAAAATTGTGAAGATGAAGAGATGGAGAGTGTTCAAAGATCAGCCCCGAGTTCAAAAGATCCGCTTGAATGCGATTCAGTTGTTTTCGAGATGGATGTATGATTCCATAATTACCTTTAATGTTGTTAATTATGAGTCTTTGCAGGCTGCAATTGAGGCTATTGGATAGTATGGTCAGAGACCAAAGGCCCCGACATATCATGAAGTTAGAGTAACATGTTTGAAAAAAGAAAGAGAAACTACTGAAAAACTTGTTGAAGAAAACATAGACGAGGGTAGGAAAAAATGGTTGTAATTTGATAGGTGATGGTTGGACAGATAGGAATGGGAGGGTTCTTGTTAACTTCTTTGAAAACACTCCTAGATGAAGTGTTTTTTTAGACACAATTTATACTTCAGGTTTCTCCCAAACAGGATCCAAGACGTATGATATGCTCGACAAATACATAGATCCACTTGGCCCGGAGAATATTGTTCAAGTAGTAATAGATAATGCATCTGAGAATGTTTTGGCTAGTATGTTAACTAATCTATTTTTTATTACAAGTTATTTTTATGTTAACTACTAGTTAGGCTGGTATGTAAACACTCCTAGTTTGACTAGTATTTAACTAATCTGTTTTGACTGGTATGTAAACACTCCTAGTCCGATACTTGAACGTAGAGAAATATGTTTGTCTATCAATACGATATAATTGTGGTCTTCTGTCATACATCAGTTCATTTCATAAATCTTTTGTCGTTATTAATAAGCTTCATTTATCACTAGTTAGATTTCTCTTAACCACCCCCATGTGTTTAGGCAAGCCAATCTCGGAAGTCAGAACTCTTGCTCAGAAATGAGTTTACACCACCAAAGATGCATGTATTTTATTTTTTATATGAAATTTGACTAATAATCACATTGACAGTGTCAGTGACAGCAACTTATATAAATATTTATTTCCTTTAGATTTTTAGTGAACTTTACTTTCTAATGTAGTTTTTACAAAACTCCCAATACGGTTGAAGACTATAAATTAAGTTTTTGTAAGCTTAGTTGAGTTCAAGATGGATTGATTTAGTTTGATTTTTTTTTGTATAGGCAAGTTGCTCGAGGGCAGGCTTTCATATTTATTTTGGACTCCTTGTGCTAGCCATTGCCTTGATTTGATGTTCGAAGATATTGTTAAGCTTATAAGATTCAAGCAAACTATTGAGAAGGAAATTAGAGTGAATGTATGCAAAACTTCACTAATAACAAAGAAATGGTTAGACCGTCTAAGACTCATTTTGCTACACGTTTCATTTTGAAGAGATTTCATGATCAAAAGAAAAACTTGGTGAAGTTTTTGAATTCAAACGAATGGCATCAAAATAAGTTTTAAAAAACGGTTAGGAAAAAAAAAATTAAACAAACTGTGATGATGCCATCATTTTGGATAAATACTTCTGTTGTGCTTATGATTGGTGGTCCACTGTTAGGTGTGTTATGAATGTTAGACGGTGAATCAAATCATGCAATGGGGTATGTTTACGAAGCCATAGGAGAAGAAAGCTATTTCCAAAGCATTCTCAAACAACGAAGCCAAGTACAAGGAAAGTTTTAAAATCATTGACAATAGATAGGAAAATCAATTGTATAGGCCATTGCAAGCTGCATGTTACTACTTGAATCCTAGTTTGTTTTACAACAATCCAGATCTTGATGGGAATTTTAAAATAAATTATGGTTTTTAAACATGCCTTTTGAGAATGGTATCAGACCCAAAGATTCAAACTAATATTACAACGGAGTTGAATGCATATCGATATGAAGAAGGTTTATCGATGTGAAGAAGGTTTTTTTTTTGCAAACTTTTGGCTATTAGATATCGAAGTTCCATGCCACCAGGTACATAAATTATTGTATAATTATTTTGCAATATTGCTTCAATTTTATTATTTTAGTTACTTATGTTAAATATTTTAACAGAATGGAGGGTAAACTATGGTTCATCGACGCCTGATTTGCGAAAGTTTTCCATTCAAGTACTGAGTCTTGTTTGCAACTCATCTGGATGGGAAAGAAACTGGAGCTTCTTTGAACATGCAATAAACTTGATGTTTAAATATTTTAATTTAATTTTATAATTTTATAACGTGTTTTAATTTTTCTTATTGATTTATTATAGACACACAACAAAAGAGGACTAGGCTTGCGCAACGTCGCCTGATTGATTTGGTGTATATAAATTATAACAGAATATTGAAGCGACGTCATCAATTGCGTGGAAAAATCGATCCGAATGCTTTGAGTGATATTGATAAAAGTAAAGTGGTTGATTGGTGAACCTGAAACATAGCTTCTGATAGTGTTGTCATTGCCGACGGTGTCGATGAAGATGTTTTGGAAGGAGTTGATGTTTTAAGAATTATGTAATTGGTTCTTTTAGTCTATGTGTTTGTCATTTGACTCGGACGTTCTAAAAATTATGTAATTGGATGTTTAAGTTACTATTGTTAGTTTAAATGTGTAAGTAAAACTATTTAAATTACAGTTATGTGCTATAAAAAATTTATTCAGGTAAGGGATCATCACATATCATGTGGCCATCGCCTCGCCGCTGTGGATTTTTCAGCTCTCTTCGCCACGGACCGCCGCACGCCGCTGGCAACTATGGTGTGATATTGATCCTTCAGATCCATCTATATCTGATTGTACCCAGAAAATGCATCCATGAAAGATAAACACTTATTGCTAGAGCTAGAATCTATTAATTGATCTATTGAAGAGACAGGGAAAAGATCCTTCGGACTTGCCCTGTCCATCAAAGTTTTAAATTTCCTTGACATTTAATACAATCCTAGACTACAAAGAACTAATATAATCCTTGGTTTCACGTCACTTTCTTGACATTTGACGCTTCTTTAGACTCTGTTGGGAATCACCCTCTTGTCAATCAAAGTTTTGAATTTCTATTTGAACCTTCCATTTAAGGTTCAATTCAGCTTCTCTTTGAGACATCAATGCCTCAATTTCTCCTCATAACCGGTCCTGCTCCTCTTGCATAAGAAGTATTTCTGGATTTTCATCATTCGTACGAGATGTTCATATAGCTTCTTCTTCAACCCTACCTCCCTCATTTTCTAGAGTGAATTAATCTTCATGTCAGAATTCATGCGTCGAGGGGTTCCAAAGGAAATCTTTTATATAGTAGGTTTAGGATTTTTGTATCCAGATACCTCTGCGAGTTCTCCCACTGTGGGCGCGAATTTGGTATCAATAAATTTTATTCGAAAGGTTATTTTGTAAAGTATGAAGAAAAAATTGAGATTTGGTGGTAAGTAGAGAGATAATTGAGCTCATTCAATTAATATTTAGAAAGATAAAACTTGATTTAGTATTAAAGATCCACCCTCATTAATGATATATAGAGGTTAAATTTAAACCTAATCGGTTGAACCATACTTATGGGCCAAACCCATAAGGTAAAACCTAGTAAGCTCATTAACAAAATTAAATATATAAAAATAATTTAAATAATAAATTAATTATATTTTAATTATGAAACAATTATTGACCCGCGTTAATTAATTTTACCCTCTAAATATTTACATCTTCATCAGCACAAATTTTGAAAAAAATATTAACTTTCATGGTCCAAGTCTCATACGACGTATCAAATTAGAGACAAACTAGCAATATTTTCATTCTGATCCAAAGTTGGTTTTGTCGAACCTTTGAACTGTCAATCCGATACATATACGACGCATTCTTTCAGTATTCACAAAGGTTCAGCCTTCCCATTTGTTCAACCACAATTTCGACTCTGCCTCAGTTTGGTCTCATCTTGCTTCATATTCAATTCATTTCAACTTCAATAGAACTGAGACTCATCTTGGCCTCATCATGGTATCAACCATACGTCAGTTTAATTTAAAATTGGCCTAAATTTTGATTAAGATATTCCTCGCTCCATCGGTTGATCAAAGCCCATAAACACAACTAAGTTTATAATTTTTTTGTAATATAAAATCTGAATGTGCATTACGCTTATGAGTCGAGCACCGTTATGCTGTATAATTACACATTGAGCGTCAATATATATCAGACCTACAAGATTAGCACTTCTATTTATTAGCCTTACAAATCGTGCATCAATATATAACAAGTCAGATCACATAAGACATATATTCGAACATGATCCATATAATATCAAACTCTCCTACACATCTAAAACGTTTGTCTACCAAACCAATCAATATTTTATTCTCTTCTACATATAGAATATCTCAATTTATTGATGTTTTATGAGTGTCACAACTTAATAGCTTCATATGGGATTGGCATTACTTGTTGATGTGTTTTAACATGTAAAATTTTCTCAAAACAATTATTTAATATCTACTCTTACCATAAGTGTTATGTGAGGCTCTTAAATATTAAATAATAACTTTATATATTCTTTAGTAAGGCTACCTCAATATATTAAAGCCTTAAGGGTGTAAAAGATAAATTTATAAAACCGACAAATTTCAATTTGGTACGTGACACCAAAATAATAACACGATGACTAACCAACCATAAATTTTGAAATAATTTTAGATAGATGTTGATAAATGAATTATATGTTGGGCTTAAGGACTTATTGTGTGCTGGGTTTTAGTTTCATTAGTAATCTGTCAACAATAAAACCTATAAGAGAGTTTTTGTATATATGGGCCAATAAATTTCAAATTGTTGACTTACACACATGTCAGACTCATTGGTTCGTAATTTAAGATGAGCCGAATAAGGAACCCACAAGTCGACGCTTGAGGCGCGTAGATGCCAAAACATGCCTTACATACGCGCTCTACCAACCAAAATCGCAATAACAACATTTCCACGAGAGTTTCAAAAGCTCGCCCCTAGGCTACCACCGCAATCCGTGTCGGTCCACGCTCCAAATCGATTGGCAGACCAACTCATTAGTGTTCCACATCTGATCGGAGCGCGTCGTGGACCTTTATTTGCTAATTTCAAGCACTCGTTGACTCTCTTTTAAAAGTCATTTTTTCATCATTCCTTCGAGGTAGTTGTTCGCTATCAATCTATCGTATGTATTTAGCCTTGAATGTAATTTACTGCCAAATTTTGACTGCATTCTGGAACAACCCGACTCGTTAATAACGCCTCATGGTGTTATAGGGACCGGGCACAATGAGGCTCTCACCCTCTCCGGTTCTTATTATGCTTACATTAAGCGGGTAATATTGTCTGATATGGGGTTACGTTAAAGGAGAAATTCAAATAGGTCTTTGAGTTATATGCACAAATGAAAGCGAAACAAGAGCAAAAAGTATCTCAACCACCGCTTATCATAGTACTTGTAGCCAATAACTCAAATTTAGACCAACTGAGATAAGCCAATATATGTCTCTACAATATTTCCATTCCTCTTTTCAAGAGATGAGTTAGGGGTTGACGATGTGAGACACTCAGGCAAACGTGCCCTTGGCCTAAAGCCTTGGGGCGCAACTTGCTTTTCAAAACTTGATGGTTCATGGGATTCTGTAATTCACATCGATGTGAGAGCTAAGATATCCGTTATCAAGATTCGTTATAGACTTCATAAACAACAAGCTTACATCAAAATATGGTTCCATATCGACAACAATTTATGATTTTACTTAATTTCCCTGCGACATTTCGCGTCGGGGTCCGTTGTTTGCGTTAATAATATAGAAATAACCAGCGTGCATATGTGAAAATAGTTATATGCGATATGACTGCTTAGGAAGATGAAAACCAAGGTCTACCGACTTCCCATGTTGTTTTAAAAGTTCTATACTTGTGTTGTTTGACAAGTTTCGACAATAATTCTTCCGCAGGTTCACATCGGACACCTTGTTATGACTTTTCCTTCATGTAAATAATAATATTCACTGGAACTCTTGCAATATCGCTGGTGGTGAATCCCATATGTCACCGCAATTCGAACATTCATCAGACCCTTCAATTAGTGGGAGATACGGGCGGTGTGTACAAAGGGAATTGATGTAGTCAACACAAGCTCATGACTCATACTTACTAGGAATTTGTCATTAAAGACCAACAATGGAATTGATTAATCGTTATCATGATGATATTTCAAAGATTGATCGGGCCTGTCGGCCAAGGCTATATACTCGTTGAATACATCAGGTGTAGCGCGCGTACGACCCATAAGATCTAAGGATATTACAAACCAGATATTACCTTAAACTTCCTTGGTCTAAACGACCATAGATCCTTTAACAAATCAGTCACAGAGAGAAACTCTACTTAGCTAGTTAGCAGCCTAAGGTCTCATTTATTAATGGTCTTAACTAGACAAATCGCTCCACCAACTAAAAACCATCATGCACCACTACCCATAAGAAAGAACTCTCAGTATGTTAATCCTTACTATGTCTGGACCTAGTAAGTTTTTCCGTACTGAGTCAAATTAAGTCGCACGCCCCACTCTTGGTGGTGTCCTTCCATTAATTCCTTTAGGTTCCAGCCTTGCAACCATACTCTCTACGGAATCCAAAAACTATGACTTCTCATAAGATACCAACATATTCCTAAAAGTAACCTCTACTAATCCCTAGCCAGCATCGCTTATGGTTGAGACTACACAATATATGCATCTTCGAGCCAAAGTGTAAATCCAAGAATTTGAAAACATCATTGGAAAATGCTTTCCTAGTTGTTCGTCTTTCATAAATCCAAGGATTTCACCTTTAACTATGAAGTATGATTGCCCCTGAATATCCTTGTAAATGTTTTACTCGGATCCCGAAGGCCAATAAAATATGACTGAAATCCTACGATGTTCGCATGCTAATGTAACGAGAGTGTAAGCTTGCGCTAAAGTTAGAGAGAAATTTATCTCTCTAGAAAGAAGAACACTCTCCCTTCTCTCTAGATACTCTTCTTTATGTTTTCTCTCCCCTTCCCTCCTTTCTTTCTCCACCACCTTTCTTTGATTTTTCAAGTTCTCTATAACCCTCTAGATTCGTAGCACACTGAATCTATAATCTTCTTTGGTCATCACGACAAATTGAATAATTTCTGCCACACAATAAGGTCTACCGTCGTGAAGGCTTGCCGGGCGGTGCCAGGCGTGCTTCTGGTTTTCTAGCCCGTTGTGGGTGCTTTTGGTCTGTTCTTGCTCGTGCTATAGTTTATTCATTCTCTATAGCACAAAGAAATAATTGCTCATGCCATTCTTGCTGCTCATCATTTCCAAAATTAGTCAGTAAGAATCTGTTAGGCTGTTGGAAGGGTCAACAATAATCTATTAGGCTGTTAACAAGAATCTACTTAGCTGCTGGAAAGGTTACTTTGCTCTGCTCGCTGGAACTTTGGCCCCCAAATCGTGAGCTGAACTTTCTTGGTTGGAATGCGCAATGGAAGACGACACCAATCTCCTCCATCTCGTTGTCCTTGATTCTGACATGGAGTCGAAGTGGAAAAGGGACAGCAAGAAACCTGCTGAAAAAGTAATAATCTATGGCCTTCCCTCTTCTGAAAATGCGACAGTTATGTTTGGTAAATCTGCCCAGAATGTCAATGAAGTTGATGAAGAACGTGAACTAAGTGAAGGTAATGCAGGCTCCCCCTTTCTGTTTGGTGAACAATCTCTTGTTCTGGCCGTTGCAGATAAAACGGTGGGGAAACATGTGAATAAGCCCTTCGTTTTCTCTGTTCAAGGTGGCTCCACTCTCTTTGCTTCCGGATCTGATGGTCGGAATGACAGTGCACCACCCAAAACCCCCAAATCAGGTCACCCTAGAACAAGACAAAGGAAGAGGGAAAATATAGTATCGATCGGAAACATAAATGCTAATGCTACCACGATACAGGTACTGTCTTTCGATCAAGATCCGAATCTGGTGCCGAATCTGGTGAGAAAAACTGCCCAGGTGGTGGCTAGATCTGCTGGACTAGCTGATAGGACAACTCATGGAGCGTGCGCGCCTAACGCTCAGACCAGCACTCCTAGACATGGAGCAACCCACAATCCTCTCAATACTTTTTCCAGTTTATTTCAAGGCTCTCGTCTGGAATCAAAAGGCGTCCGCCTCCACTACATCGAGCCATGGTCCGGTGAAGAAGATGTCTCTCTTAAACCTAGCGATGAGATTCTAATTGTGGAGACATAGGGGCACTGCCTCTTTGGTTGTTTCACGGGAAGATTTCCTGGTAAGATTTCTCTTGATTCCGTAACTAAATATTGGGGTGTTGGTTGCAAGATCTCACCTTATGGCAAATAGTGGACTGTTTTTTAGTTCTCCAATGAGCAAGACTTAACGAAGGTCCTCTGTGGCGACCCTGACACCAGATTTGGGAAGACTTTTTGCTGAAGTAGATTGAACAAGGCACTATGCTTGGTGAGTTCAATTATTATAAGTTGCTTTAGTAAATAATAATATGAGTGTTTTAGTGAGAGAGAAATTTTAGAGAGAGAAAGTGAGAACACAAATGAGTAAGAACAAAGTTTCAACCACTTTATTAGTTCAACTCTGGCCTTTATATAAAGGCGCATGGACTTAGTGTATAACTGAAAACGGTTACACAAAAAAACTTATTACACGTTAGTCCCTAATAAAGATATGTACTTAAAATCGTTCTTTTAACCTTATATTATTTACATTAAAGTGCCTGAACTTCTATTTACTTATCAGTAACCCCTCTAGTTCTCATGTCAGTAAATGAATGAGAACTAGCTGTCTTCGAATGATGTTAGAAGCAACTTCAAAATCTGACAGTTTAAAAACAATGAAATATTTATCTTCGAATCTCATTAGACGCAAATTTGGCAATTAAAATCAATAACTTCTTTCTCCTCGAATTTTGTGAGACGCACTGATACATCGAAGCATTCTTTCAGATAATCATTCGTCAAATTAACTTCGAAGTCGATCTTTAAAATCTAAGTGTGTAAACTCGTCATGATTTCCTAACTGCTAGGTTTATAACTAGCATGACAGATGTTGAACACGTAACATTGTTACCGTTTCAAATTCTGTCCAATCACCATAAAAATCGTTTCCACTTCTACACTCATCTCCTTCCTCTTATAAATTCATCTACAAATTTATTTTTGGTTTCACAACCTAAATTTCTTGAGAGAGAAACAAAAAACCTCCCAACCCTTTAGCTACCTTTACCGTCTTCTTCAAACTTTCTAGTTGCTTTCACCGGAAAAATCATATTTTTCTAATCAACCTTCAATCTATTCATGAGAAAACATCCAAGATACTAGAAGATCTAAAACAAGAATTCCTAGAAAACTCAAATCTCCAAAGTCTGACAATACTTAGGTCTTCGGATCTTACAATTACTTTTGCATAAGTGAGAGAACAGAAGAATATAGAGCTGCTGGGTTGATAAGCGACGCTCCCCTCGGAACAACTACCAAAACCATTGATTATGGTAACTTCGACCCCTCTAAAACTCCTGTATTTTCACTTTCACCTGTCACAGAGGAGAGTCTATCTTCTAATGTTCGAACACCCAGAACACCTCGAACTTCTACTTCCCATATTAAGGCATCACCTCAAATTAGTGGTGAATCGAGCAAATCCGAAACAACCCCTTCTTCAACTTTTCCTCCAAAAATTAGGCAAAAATGACTTTTATAGCCATGAGAGATGATACTAATGCTACACAAAATCCCTCCTCATCAAATCTATCTACCAAATCTCCTCCCCCAGGGGAGATTGTTGAGGAAGCCTTATTACCTCAAAAAATTCCCTCGAAGAATCTTCCACGAGTAGGAGATGAAATGTTCGAAGTGGAGGAAGTTGATTCTGATGCTACTCATTCAGACAATAAGGCTGAGTCCGATGAAGATAAATCAGAGAACACTACGGAGAAAAAGGTCTGTAAGCCAAGAAAAATAAGGCTTTGATTACTATATCCGATGAGGAGAGAGCAAAAATTGGCAAGAATCAGAGATCTCTTGATGCTGAGTATATTGTCGAACTGGAGAAAGTTCCATACATATATTATCAAGAAAGTAAAGCATCGAATTTGAAGAAATAATGGGGAATGGGAGATAGCATTACTCTTCGATTACCCAAAAAGGAGGAGACTTCCTTAGATTGCAAGGACAATGAGTTGGTGGTCTACCCCAAAATCATTAATTGGGGTCTTCGGTTCCCACTAGACCCCCATGATCGTTGAGTACTTTAAACTTCTAAATCTGTGTCCAACTCAAGTGACACCGAATCAATGGTTCACTCTTATATCTGTGATCAGGACCTCTTGCTTGTCTAAGATTCTGATCATCAAGGATTTCATATCTTTGAAAAAACTATCCAAGGGACCAAAGCTTCCATTTTACTACCTTACCCTACATGGTGATCTAAAAATCATCAACAACCTTCTGGAAGCGGACAAATTTTAGAATAAAAAGATTTTCTTCATCGTAGGAGCGTGAGAAAACGGTAAAGAGATATCTGATGCCAACCCATCAAAACTGAACCTCCTTTGGAGAAACAACTGTGAGTATTATAATATTATTCTCTTTTTTTAACAAAATAGTATAATTGTTGTTATCGTTATTCATTGTCTACTTATATTATCATTTCAGAAATTCTGAGGCGTTACGCCATTCGTCGAACAAAAGCTAAAGACATATTTGTTAAGCTTGCCACTTGGGCTGAAGCAGAATGGAACAACGCTTTTCACACTGCCTTTCAACCGATCAATTTCTTCAACAGTCACCTATTTCCAATCACACCTGGAGCTTTTCCTCCAAAATATTTGATGGAGCAACCCAACCCTCATCATGCTTGCAAAAGATCAATTCAACCTGATTGTAAGGTATTCATCCCCATTCGTAACAGATCAGATAGTCACCTGCCTCAAAAGAAAAAGGCAAAAAAAGAGAAAAAAGGCAGCTAGTACATCTGGTGCTAGCACTTCTGCAAATTCGAAGCCCAAACGCTTAAAGAGAAAAACAAAAGATCATATGCTTTCGACTATAGAGAAGGGAAAAGAAGGAGAACCTTCTTTAATAAAGAAGAAAGCTTGTACGCCCTCAAAACATAAAAGTTCCAAAAGTTCTTAGAAGAAGAAGAAGAAAACAACAAGGCGATCGAAGACATGGTATCCGATGGTAATGAGGCTACAGTTGATGAGGTTCAACAAGAATTCATCAGAGATGTTATGACCACTGCAGAAAATAATCAAGATGACGATCACTTTGATCTTTATAATTATATCAATTTTAATGAGTCGCAAGAACTCATCAGATAAGAGGATCCTGTCATTCAAGAGGTTCAAACTCGCTTACACAACGTTTGGCAAAAGGTCTAGAAACTCCGCTTCAGAAGCATCACCTGAAATCATTGCTCCCACTATTCCTACAACTTCTTTAGAACTTATTCCTCGTCATAGTCCAATAGTTTTCCCTCCTGTTGCACCAAATCCAGACGTCCTTGCTGCACTTCAGCCATTCTCAGACCTCAAAACTGCAACGAGCACCCTCACACAGGAAATCGAAGCTACACAAATTCATCTGAAATGACTTTCCAAAGATATGATTCGCTACAAGGGTAATAATGAAGTTGAGAAACAGTTGAGGGAAAAATTCCAAACTCATGTAATATATCAAATTCATGGATTTGAAATAGAAAGGTCTGAGCTTCTCAGAGGACTCCTCTTTGTTAAAGAGAATTTGCGAGAGCAACATCGAATTGAAAAAGGAAATCTTAACTATTCTCATTAAGAAAAGATAAATCAACTCAAGATAAAACACCTTGCGGATTTGGCTGCTGAAAAGAAGAAATCCGAAGGGCTTCACATTTCTCTTACCAAAAGCGAAGTAGAGAAGAAAAACTTGAGTGACAAGGTAGCCACACTTAAAACCAATTTCGAGGAGGAAAAACAACTTGCTATCACTGCCGCAGAAGCTGGATGCACCCAAGACAGGTTGGCAGCTATCAATAATGGTAAAGAAGAGACGACCGTCACTCTTCTTCGAGAAATTCATGCAACATATCCAAAAATCAATATTTCTAGCTTCTAGAATTATATTCATGTTGAATGACGCCCTAACGAAGCCTTCGAACCTATCCTAAGCTCATCATCAGAGGAATAATCATCCGAATAAGAGTCATCTAAATGATTATGATATCCTTTGAATTTGTGTTATCGTTTTTGTATTTTTCATTTTAGTATCATATCCATTGTACTCATCGAATTATTCTAATTGATTTTTTTTGTTTATATTTCATATTTATCATCAAGTTATGTGATGCTTTAATTTTTATTATAACTCATCGAATATTATGGTGCACTAGATGATTATGGCATATCGAAAATCAGAACACATAGCACTTCGAAATTCCCATTGAATGTATTAAATGTAACACTTCGAATATTACAGTGCATTTAATGGATGTAGTACTTCGAATATCAAAGTGCATTTAATGAACGTAGCACTTCAAATCTCACAGTGCGTTTAGTGAATGTAACACTTCGAATATCAGAGTGCCTTTAATGCACGTAGCACTTCGAATATGGTTGTTTCTTTAAAAAGTGTAATAAACACTTCGGAACATTCCACTCTTGATCAACGTCAAAGATGACCAGTCTTTGATCAGTTATCAAGATAACCATTGGCCAAAAATGAATTTTATTGATAAATTTGAATATGTACATAACGCCTCATTAAAAACTTCATGGGCCAACAAGTTAGGAAAAAGTGCGCTATTTAACCCAAAGAAACAAATACAAAATACAACAGAAATATTCCCAATATAATTTCAGATGCTGTAAATTCTGTGGGTGTTGAAGAATCTCCCCCTTTCAATAACCATATAAGGTCCTCCCCACTTCGGGGCCATTTTTCCGAGGAACTGTTCCTTAGTATGCAAGAATACTTTCCTCAATACTTTATCACCTGTATTAAACTCCCACCTTTCTACCCTCGAATGGTATCTGTTTCTCGTAAGAGTCTGGAAATGGATTACGTTCAAATGAGCTCGAACTCTTTTTTCGTCAATCAAATCTAAATTTTCCCTTTTAGCTTCGTCATTAAATGTTTCAGAATATTGAGCTATTCTAAAAAATTACATCGTAGATTGCACAGGGCTAAAAGCATCCATTTGATATGTTAAGGAAAAACGAGGTTCTTTAGTAGCTTCCCTAAGAGTTGTTCGATAAACGCAAAGTACTTCTTGTAAATAATTCGGCCATTTCCCTGCCGCCCCTGTCAAATATTTCTTCAAATCATCTAAAATAGTTATGTTTATCACCTCGACTTGTCCAGTGGCTTGAGGATGAAAAGACGTCAAAAAACATTGTTGAATTCCCTTTGATGCGCAGAATGAAGTCATTTCTTTATTATTAAACTGAGGGTTATTCTCCGTAATAATTATTCGAGGTACTCCGAAGAGACAACAAATACTGTTTACAATGAATTTGATTACATCTTTTGCTTTCATTCCAGATAGTGGTTCTACTTCTGCCCACTTTGTAAAATAATCCACTGCTACAATTATCATTTTCATCCTCCAGATGCCATCGGCAAAGGCCCCACCATATCAATCTCCCATCTATAAAATGGTATAGCATCAGTTATAGACATAAGTGGAACCACCGGTTTGTGTATAGAATTGGCAAACCTTTGACAAGTATCACAGCTTCGAACTAAATTTTTGGCATCGTTCATGATTGAAGGCCAATAAAATCTTGCAAGTAAAACTCGGCAAGATAATGCTTTAAACCCACAGTGAGTTGACCCCTCTCCATCGTGTAACTCGGATAATACCTTATGTGACTCTTGCATGTCCAAACACCGTAATAATGGCATACTTAATGCCTTCTTATACAAGATTTCATCCAACACTATGTATCCAAAGGCTTTACCCCTCAATTGTTAGCCAACTTCATATGATCTTGAAATGTTCCTCGAATCAAAAAATTTAGAATATCAGTTCACCAATCATCTCAGACTACATCTGGAGTGACAAAGGATTCTTCTATATATTCACATTGGTCTGACTGGGTTAAAATCACGGGATTTTCTTGTAACAAAATCCAAGGATACTCATCCTTGTAAGAAATATTTGCTAAAGAATCCGCCATCATGTTACTTCCTCGACTAACATGTTCCACAACAACATGATCAAATAGTATCATTAAGTTCCGAAGCTCCCAAAGATACAAAATTAAGCGATCCTTTTTTACCTCGGAATTTCCGGATACTTGATTTGCTACTAACTAAGAATCTGTCTCTAAACGCACTAAAGTTGCTCCACATATTTTTGCCAACCTCAAACCATCCAAAGAAACTTCATATTCAGCTTCATTATTAGAAGCATGAAAACCAAATTTAATACACTGAAGCATCGTTTCTCCAGATAGAGCAATTAGCCGAACTCCGATACTGCACCATGAAATACTAGACCCTCCATTTGTTCGAACAACCCACCTCGAATTTGCTAATACAAAATCCCGACTTTCTTCAATAGTCATATGCTCGAATGAAATTCAACAAAAACATCTGTCAACGCTTGAACTTTAATTGTTGTTCGAGGTATAAACAAGATATCATAATCTCTTAACTCTACTGACCACTTGGTCATCCTTCCCGAGATATCAGGACGTTGTAAAATATTTTTTAGAGGGAATGAAGTTTGGACTTCGATAGTATGATCTTTCAAGCAAGGGCGCATTTTCCTAGCAGCAATCACCAATGCTAATGCTAATTTCTCAAGCTTGAAATACCTCTTTTCTGCTGCCACTAAACTTTTGCTGATATAATACACTAGCTTCAGAATTCCTGAATCTTCGCTTATCAATACTGCACTTAGTGGAAAATCTGATACCGCAATGTATAAAAAAAGCTTTTCTCCACTTTGAGGTTGTGATAAAATATCTGGTGATGATAACAAGTTCTTTATGCTTGTAAACGTTGCTTCACAATCCGATGTCCATTCAAATCTATTTTGGCCGTTGCAGCGCTTGAAAGAATGGAAAACAAATTTCAAAAAATCTAGAAATAAATCTATTAGGTGCTGCTAACCTTCGTGTCAAGATTTGCACTTCTTTAATAGATCGAGGTGAATTCATTGTTATAGAGCTTTCAACTGGGTCAGCTTCGATTCCTCTTTTACTGATAATATAACCCAAGAACTTTCCTGATCGAGCTTCGAAGGTGAACTTTTCACGATTAAGTTTTAGTCTGATTGCACTTAGATTCAAAAATGTTTCCTCTAAATCCTCCAGATGCGCATCATCCCTCAACCTTTTTACCACCATATCATCAATATACACATCCATATTTCTTCCGATCTGAGTGGCAAATGCTTTATTCATCAACCTTTGATAAGTAGCTCCAACGTTTTTCAATCCAAAAAGCATAACCTTGTAGCAATGCAATCCCGTGTCGGTTATGAAGGTCGTACATTCTTGGTCCTTTGGATCCATCTAGGTCTGATTGTATCCTGCGAAAGCATCCATGAAAGTTAATATTTTATTTCCCGAAGTAGAATCAATCAGTTGATCTATTCGAGGAACAAGAAATAGATATTTGAGACAAGCTCGATTTAAGTTTGTAAAATCCACACACATTCTCCATTTTCCATTCTTCTTCTTGACCACCACTGGATTCACCTCCATAAAGGATACTGTGACTCCCTTATATGTCAGACCTTAGATAAATAATCCACTTTGGAAACTTTGCTTATGATTTCTCCAATGAAAATGCCCTTAATCTGAATTACTGGCTTTACCTTTGGATTAACAACTAAGCTATGGCAAATTAATTCGGTCGGCACCCCCGTCACATCCTCTGTTCAATAAGAAAAAACATCAAAGTTATAAGAAAACAATTCTAGCAGTTGTTGACGTCGAATTGGGGCAGTAAGGTTCCTATTTGAAGTACTCTTCCTTCAGAAAAAGTATACTCCTCAATTTCTTCACTTACTGTCAAAGACCCTGGGGTTTCCCTCAGATCGTCACCCTTTCATCAAAATCTGATATCAACCCCTCTGACTGCTATTCATTAATCAAATCTTCACTGCTGGATCCTCGGATCCGAAGTGCAGTGGCATAACACTCACTTGCAACTTTTTGGTTGCTTCGAACGACCCCTACACGATCCCCTACCTCATATTTAAAACATTAATGTACTTTTGACACAACCCCATACATTCTGGACAACCAAGACCTTCCAAAAATTGGGTTGTAACTTGTAGGACAATCCACCACGATAAAGAGCACTTGGACCTTCTTCTTCAAAGGTCTCTTTCCTAAGCTCACCTCTCCTTCGAATTCCTCACTCACCCGTGCTGTCACACCAGTGAATTCTATAATCGTACGCTCCGATTGAGAAATTCGCGGAAGGTTACGCATCCTGTCATAATTAATTTTGAAGAGGACGTTCGCAAAACTTACGGTGTCTATGAGAACACGTCGAATTTAAACACCAACCAGTTCTGCCCCAATAACTACTGCGTCTTTATGCGGCCCCGCTGTACCCCGCATGTTGTCCTCATCGAACAAGATAAAAGGTATAGCCTTTTTGCCATACAAAATGAGTAGACATTTTTTCTTCAATTTGAGTTGTCAAATTGACAACATGTCTCTTCCTGGAATCGTCAGTAGTACTAGCCATTAAGTCGCCTCCGAAAATAGCCAACGACTCAAAATATTCACACAATCTTCGCACATGTCCTTTCCTTACCGGCTCCTCAACAACCATCAGAATTAACCTATCTGGATGCTTATCCAACTATTCCGAAGCAGCATCGAATTCAGTAGCCTTAGAATCGAGAATCATCAAATTTTCAGCTGGCACACTTGGGTTAGTAGGCCATGAATTCGATGCTGGAGTTTTGGACGCGCCTCCTTGTGACTTCACATAAGTCAAGAGTTCTCCATTTTCAATCAAGATTTGGACCTCTTTTTAATGCAATATAATCATTGGTATCATGACCAATGTTCTCGTGATATCTACAATAATTGTTATTTCGCTCCTCCCTCGGCCTATTTATTGGAACTGGCTTCCCTAAAGTTCACAAAGCTCTTGTTTTTGTCGAAGATTGCAGCTACACTTTCTATTAAATATGCATAATATTCTGGCCTAATCCACTGATTTGGCCTCAATCTGTTGTAATTATAGGATGGGGCATGATTTAAATATCCCCGAGTTCGAGGTGGAAAATTATTATTCCTCAAACGCGATTGATGATTACCATTCGAGGGTTGCCCTTGGTTATTGGCCACCTGACTCGAATTTTTTGGATCATTAACTAGTCCTCCTTGGACCTTGTTGATTCTTCTACTTTGATATGGTCTTCAACCTGAGATATCAGTGCCCCAAATGTTAAAGCTCTTCTTTTTTTTCGTTTCATTAGCCAGATCCCCTAGCGAAAAGCTGTTATCGCCACACCTTCTTCGCAATTATCTAAACTTGCCTTAGTCAGAACAAACCTCTTTGTGTAGTCCTTTAATTTCTAATTTCTTGTTTGAACTGTATAATCGTATCTCCATTCGCTCTCATCTCCTTACTTCCAATAAATTGCCTTCGAAAATTGTGTAGAAATCCCCGAAATTCAAAATGGATCCCCTTGGAATCCGGTTGTACCACTTTAACGTTGTTCCTTTGAAAGTTTGTGAAAAATCACGACACACCAGCCGGCTTTCATCTTCAAAATGCATCATGTAATTCTTGAATTTTTCGATGTGATCATCTGGATCATGTATCCCATCGAACTTTTCAACCTTAGCAATATCAAAACGCTTCGGAAGCATAATTGATCAAATTTCACTTGTCAACGGAGAGTTTCTCCAATCGACACCCTGCACATATTGATCCTCAGTCCCCATGACTTTATACAATTTCCGATCAGTCTCAGCATACTGATTTGATATGTTCACCTCACACCAAGTAGATTCCCTCAAATAACGAGGAATGTTGTCCATCTTAGATTTTTGTTCTTTCTTATGCTTCCTTGGCTGTTCCCTTTCTTATTCCTCCTTCGAAGAACTCCTATACCTCTTAAATCTTGAAGCATAAATTTCAACCTCTTCGTCACTGGAGGCGACAAAATTCTGTTTGTCTTTTTTTCCTTTTCGAGAAGAATAACACTCTTTTGGAGTTGCAAAGCACACTTTCTTCTGCTCATTCCTAATATGTCGATCAGTGCAAGATTTATTAGACTGATTTCCAATTTCAGTTTTCTCATTTACTTGTCTCACTTCGGATTTAAGCTTCACCGAGTGAATTTTTGGTTCTTTTTGCTCATACTTCTTATTCAGCGCGTTAATTTTATCGAGGAGCTGGTTCATACACATTTCAATATATGATTGAGTTTGGATCGGAACAGATCCTTCTGGCCTATTTTCATTCCCGTGTAAATCTTCTCTCAGCGTTTCAATTTCTGATCGGACTAATGGATTTTTTTTCACGATTCATTGTAAACTTTCCAAACTATTTTTCAAGATTAGAAAAATTTGAAAGAGAGAATAAGACACTGATTTTTAGTTGTCCCTAGTGGAGTCTCCAATTTGGTGAGTTCAATTATTATAAGTTTCTTCAATAAACAATAATAAGAGTGTTTTAGTGAGAGAGAGAGAGAGAATTTAAAGAGAGAAAGTGAGAACACAAGTGAGTAAAAACAAAGTTTTAACCCCTTTATTAGTTCAGCTCTGGCCTTTATATAGAGGCGCAAGGACTTAGTGTATAACTGAAAACAGTTACACAAAAAGACTTATTACACGTTAGTCCCTATTAAAGATATGTACTTAAATTCATTCCTTTAACCTTCTATTATTTACATTTAAGTCCCTGAACTTGTATTTACTTATCAATGCTCATTGATGATCTCTTCACCAAGATCCCAACTTGGGCTGTGCTTTATGGCGTTCCATTAGGTTTCTGGAGCAAATTTGGCCTCAGCAAGATATCCTCCAAAGTTGGTAAGCCCTTATACACTGACCAATTCAGTTGTGTTAAATCCAGGATGAACTATGCTCGTGTCTAGATTGAGGTTGACGTAAGCAAGGAGCCAATCACCAAGTTTGGAGTCAAAATGCCTGGTGGGAAACGCTATGATCAAACTGTTGAATACGAGAGCTACCCCCTTTTTTTGTCACATCTGCCAGCGCTTTGGGCACAACCATCTGTGCTGCCCATCCATACAAAGCACATGCACGCAAAAAACGGAGAAGAAGAAGGGGAAAGTCACGACTGGTAACAGTTTGCTGGCGAGAACCCATGCACTCCGTTTTAATCCTACTGCACAGAAAGGAGCCAAACCACAGGAGAAAATGGGTGCCAATACTGGGCCAATCCATGCTACTCAACAGAACCCTCGCAGAGTTAGCACAAGGAGGACGTAGACTGTGGCGAATAGCACACTTCAAGAAAAATGGGAAATCATGTCTTGTGCTACCGTGGCCACAAGTGACTCTCACATGGCTCAAGCTGATGAGCTTGAGAAATCACCAGCTTTGACTATTCTACCGGTTGATGGTGCCATTAGCACAAAATGTAACCTTGTAGAGGGTTATGGTGGACCTTGGCAGATAACAAAGGGAGAGAAGAAGCAAAACAGATCGAGGCGCAGAGTGCTCATAAACTCCAAGGTTGATCCATGAAGGTCCTTTCCTGGAACATAAGGGGGCTCTATGGGCGAGCGGACCAAGGTGCATCACTTTCCAAATTCGGTAAGCTCATAGGAAACCATTCTCTGTCCATATTTTGCTTACTTGAAACAAAGTTTTCTCTTGCACATTTTATATTTTCACCATTTGCTAATTGGATGCATGTGTCTAACCTTGATATAATTAAAGGTGGGAATATTTTTGTGGTATGGGATAAGATTAGGGTATCATGCAGTATGTTGGAAGTTAGTGAACAACATATCCATCTCTTAGCCCACTATAATGTTACTAAAAAAGACTTCTATGTTACTTTTGTGTACCCATTGTATAATGTGCCGCATAGGAGACTGATTTATTGCAAACTTTCCAATCTATTTTTCAAGATGAGCAAAATTTGAAAGAGAGAATAAGACACTGATTTCTAGTTTTCCCTAGTGGAGTCTCCAATTTAGTGAGTTCAATTATTATAAGTTGCTTTAGTAAACAATAATAGGAGTGTTTTAGTGAGAGAGAAAGTGAGAACACAAGTGAGTAAGAACAAAGTTTCAACCCCTTTATTAGTTCAGCTTTGGCCTTTATATAGAGTCACAAGGACTTAGTGTATAACTGAAAACAGTTACACAAAAATAATTATTACACGTTAGTCCTTAATATAGATACGTACTTAAAATCGTTCATTTAACCTTCTATTATTTACATTTAACTCCATGAAATTGTATTTACTAATCAATGCTCATTGATGATCTCTTCACCAAGATCCCAACTTGGGTTGTGCTTCGTGGCGTTCTATTAGGTTTCTGGAGCGAATTTCCAGCAAGATATCCTCCAAAGTTGGTAAGCCCTTATATACTGACCAATTCAGTTGTGTTAAATCCATAAGGAACTATGCTCGTGTCTAGATTGAGGTTGACATAAGAAATGAGCCAATCACCAAGTTTGGAGTCAAAATGCCTGGTGGGAAATGCTATGATCAAATTGTTGAGTATGAGAGCTACCTTTTTTTGTCACATCTGCCAGCGCTTTGGGCACAACCATCTATGATGTCCATCTATACAAAGCACATGCACGCAAAAGATGGAGCAGAAGAAGGGGAAAGTCACGACTGTGAACAGTTTGCTGGCGAGAACCCATGCACACCGTTCTAATATTTCTGCACAGAAAAGAGCCAAACCACAGGAGAAAATAGGTGCTAATAATGGGCCAACCCATGCTACTCAACAGAACCCTGGCAGAGTTAGCACAAGGAGGAGGCAGACTTTGGCGAATAACACACTTCAAGAAAAATAGGACATCATGTATTGTGCTATCGTGGCCACAAGTGACTCTCACATGGCTCAAGCTGATGAGCTTGGGAAATCACCAGCCTTGACTATTCCACCGGTTGATGGTGCCATCAGCACAAAAGGTAAACTTGAAGAGGGTTATGATAGACTTTGGCAGATAACAAAGGGAGAGAAGCAGCAAAACAGATCGAGGCGCAGAGTGCCCATAAACTCTAAGGTTGATCCATGAAGGTCCTTTCCTGGAACATAAGGGGACTTTATGGGCGAGCGGACCAAGGTGCATCACTTGACAAAGTCGGTAAGCTCCTAAGAAACCATTCTCTGCCCATATTTTGCTTACTTGAAACAAAGTTTTCTCTTGCACGTCTGGATCAGTTTATATTTTCACCCTTTGCTAATTGGATGTATGTGTCTAACCTTGATGTAATTAAAGGTGGGAATGTTGTTGTGGTATGTGATAAGATTAGGGTATCATGTAGTATGCTAGAAGTTGGTAAGCAACATATCCATCTCTTAGCCCACTGTAATGTTACTAAAAAGAATTCTATGTTACTTTTGTGTACCCATTGTATAATGTGCCGCATAGGAGACCGATTTGTTGCAAACTTTCCAAACTATTTTTCAAGTTTAGCAAAATTTGAAAGAGAGAATAAGACATTGATTTCTAGTTGTCCCCAATGGAGTCTCCAATTTGGTGAGTTCAATTATTATAAGTTGCCTTAGTAAACAATAATAAGAGTGTTTTAGTGAGAGAGAGAGAGAATTTAAAGAGAGAATGTGAGAACACAAGTGAGTAAGAACAAAGTTTCAACCCCTTTGTTAGTTCAGATCTGGCCTTTATATAGAGGCGCAAGGAGCCTCCTTCCTGCCAATGGAACCAGATATGATCATTGCCCGGTCATTGCCACAGCGGTCCAATATTTCAAGCGTGACCTGAAACCATTCAAATTTTTTAACATGTGATTGGACCACCCAAATTTTAAGGGCGTTCTTTTGAGCAAATAGAGCCTCCGGATGGATGGTATAAGGAAGTTTAGTCTCTCTTGGAAACTTAAAGCCTTGAAGAAGCCATTGAAGGAACTTAACAAAGCAGAGTTTGGTGGTATCCTTAATAAATCCGTCTGTGCTAATCCGGAGTTTAAGGAAGCCATCTCCTCTCTTATGGCTGACCTAAGAAACACTGAACTTAAGTCTGAGGTTCATAGATTAAGGGAAGATCCAATTTTCTTCTTACTGTCGAGAGAAGCTTCCTCCATCAGAAGATGAGATGCACTCACTTGATAGATGGAGATAGGGGGACTAAGTACTTCCACAGTCTTATCAACCATAACAACATCAAGAGCTCCATTTCCTATATAGTTCGTGAAGATGGAACTCACACCAGCTCACCCTATGAAGTACCTCAGTTCTTAGTCAAATTCTTTACAAAGCTCTTTGGCACAGCGAGGCATGCATCACCAATTGATCCTTCCATTATGTACCATAGTCCCAAGATTGATGATGAGAAATCGGCCCAACTCCTGTGCTAGTGTCACGAGGCAGAAATTAGAGATTCTTTGTTCAACATTGCAAATGACAAAGCACCTAGCCCAGATGGGTACACCTCTGCTTTCTTGAAGGAGAATTAGGACACCGTCTATGAGGATGTTGTGGGCTGTGTGAAGGAATTCTTTCAAAAGGGTAGGCTGCTGCGCGCTATAAACCAGCATACTATCGCTCTTATACCCAAGAAGGAGACTGACCTAAGAGTGGGGGACTTCAGACTAATTGTCCTCACTAATGTGATTTACAAAGTAATCACCAAGATCATGGCAAACCACATAACACCTATTCTGCCCGATAATATTGACGAGGGACTAGGGGCTTTTGTACATGGAAAAAATCTTGTGGATAATTTTTCCTAACTCAGGAATTGGTGAAGGGCTCAAACAGAGCTAGAGTATCCCCGAGATGCATGCTTATGGTGGACTTGAGGAAAGCTTTTGACACTTTTTCATGGAGTTTCCTTGAGAAATTCCTTCTTGGCATCGACTTCCCAAGCAAGTTTGTGGTTTGGATCCTCGAATGCATCACGACATCGTCATTCTTGGTCTCCATTAATGGTGTGCTTCATGGTATTTTCAAAGGGCAGTGTGGCTTGAGGCAGGGGGATCCCATGTCCCCAACACTTTTCATCATCTGCCTTAAGTACTTATCGCGTCTTTTGAAAATGAAGTCAAAAAGCCCTACCTTCAAGTACTACCCAAAATGTGCCCACACTGGAACAACTCACCTTGCCTTTGCTAATGACCTTATGATATTGGCCAAGGGAGAAGAGCCATCTATTTCCCTACTCATAGACTGCCTAGCACTTTGAAGCAGTGTCTGGCCTATCTCTGAATCCTTCGAAATCCACGGTCTACCTTGCCGGGGTAAGAGGTATGGCGTATGACATAATTATGGAAAAGGTTGGATTTCAAGTTGGCATCTACCCAGTTAGATACCTTGTCATTCCACTAGCCCCCTGACTGTCTATATGGCTAACTTTTCTCCTTTAACCGATGCCATATTTGGCTACATTTAGAAATGGGAGCACATGCACCTATCTTACCCCGACAAACTTCAGTTGATATTATCTGTGATCCAAGGGGTGGAAGGCTTCTGTTCAGAGCCTTTTCGTTACATTGTGTTGTGCTAAACATGATCAAACCCCTTTGCTTAAAGTTCTTTTGGACGGTAGACCAACAAGGGTCTCATGAGACACGATTTGCATACCAAAATCTGAAGGGGGACTTAGGCTGATGGATATAAAGATTTGGAACAAAGCACTGCTCATGCATTCCATATGGATTTTCCATACCAATGTTGAGTCTCTTTGGGTAAAATGGGTCAATGAATACTACCTCAGAGGCAGCATCATCTAGGATTATCAGAGCCGTGATCGAGACAGCTTCCTCATGCACAAACTCTTTGACATTCGTGACTCATGGCTGCAGTTCTTTGATATGCAAGAAAGGGTTGTCCGTGAGATGGAAAGCTGTGCCATTGGGGGAAAACTTGTCACTAGGAAATTTTATGACCACATGAGAATTAAAAGAACCAAGCACATCCATATGGCCAAGCTGTGCAAGCGATATGTGCCACTAAAGTACACATTTATTGTCTGGCTTGCGCTAAGAAAGAGGCTGGCCACCGGGGATACACTTCTCTTCTTAAACCTGGAAAATACTCATTGCTCTTTTTGCATGAAGCATGAGGAAACCACCGTTCATCTCTTTTTTTTCTTGTAGTTTCACAAAGGAGATCTGGAAACGCATTCGCGTCTGGCTCGATATTTCGCGTGCTATGGGAACCATTGACAGTGCACTGAAGTGGGTTAAAAGGGAGCACAAAGGGACCTCATTCAGAGCTAGGGCGATCACACTTGCATTCCAAGCCACTTTCTTTGAGATATGGTGTGTGCAGAACAAGCTAACATTCAAGGAGGAGACTGTAACCAAGGACATCATCGCGAAGTACATCACCTTGGCCACCTTGAAGATACTTTACAGATTATACCTGAAATATATGCTCACTTGTTAGAGGAGCTTGTGAGCTTATATGTTTTTGCACTTATATGAATTTTGGTCACTTTTTTGTTATTCTGAGCACTATTGATTTGCTTGAGGGATGCCACTACATCCTTGCCTAGCGCACTCTGCCTAGCTCACTTGGGCGCAGCTTGGTAATCTCTCTTTTTGGGCCATTCTTTTGGAAAGATTTTTGAGCCCCTCTACAAATGATTTTTAATTTGGCACATATATACAATTTACATTTTACCTTAGAGTGTATTGCTTTGAGCACTCTAATTTTTTCAAAGTAACAAGGGCGGAGGCACGATACAACCAATTAAGACTAGAAGTATATCTTTAGCCAATATTTAGCTTGTCATTATAAATATAAATTGTCACTCTACTTAGAGGGGTGAACAATCTTTATTATATTATTGCATTTAATATTCTCTCCTTAACTAGTAGCTTTCTTTCTCTGAATTAACTCTCTAAGATATTTTGATGAGCTGAACCCACAATCATCAGTGGCGACCATAGTAGGAGTGACATTCGAGAAGATACCCAAAAGGATTTTTCAAAATTATACCACTTACTGTTATTCTCTATCGATTCCGGAGTAAACTACAATTTAATGGCTACTCGTGGATGAACATATATATCTCTCACCCCAGGGAATGAGAGTGTACGATAAGGGTTGAGAAACCTTCTTAATTATACTATCTCTCAAACTTAGATAGAGGAGCATATGCAACAATTTATGACCAAATTACAACTTTACGAACATAAAATAACGCACTGGCCGAGGTTTCCTCTCTCTGAGAAAATAGGGATATTTTGACTACCATGCGTACTAGTGTGCAATATATAGTTTATCCAAGATGACGTCTGAGACAGCTAAAGATGATGAATACAATTTTATCAGATCTTTCGGGCTAGACCACTGTCGTAGTATACTGTGACGGTACTACTAGGTGAGAGCTCTATACTTGTACCTATCTATGGTGAAGTTAGGGAGTATTCCTCCTCTTGTAGGAGAAGGAACAACCCGATAAATCATGAGCGTATTAAAAGACAGGTGGCACTTAAGATCTTGGGGTTCAAGGAAGCCAAAGAATGAGTCACGTAGGGACCACAAAGTTGATCAAATAATAACAGGGCGAGAAGCGCAGGTTGTGGCCGTATATATTGACTAGACTGAGCTCGATGCAATAGCTCAACAACACACTAGGGTCCTCAAACCAGACTTCCTCTAAAGGCGCAACAACAAGCCTATCCCTCTATTCTTGGACCACGAGTTGGGTCACCATCTCGGGGACTGTAGTGTACCAACAAGTCGTTCTGGGGAAAGCGTTTGTCTATATCAATCTAACGCTAATGTTTCACATAAGGTTGCATTATCACGTAGAATCCTATTCGGACCCGAATGATGGTTTGAACAATTCTTTCTACAATGATTAGTACATAAAAAAGTATCATCGCCGATTTCAGAGATTGTGGCAATTCAGTTAACGCATAAGTTTAATGTCCACAAGATGAAAAATTACGACGAGACAAGTGACCTGAAGCATCATATTGAACAATAATGATGACTTTCACTGAGGATGATCAGTTCCCGTGTCGAGAATTCTCAATGACCTTAAGGGGAAATACTTTAACATTGTTTAATCATATGGCTCTAAGGCCAATCACTAGCTTTGATAAGTGATGTATACTATTTAGGAATCTATATATTGGAAGGATGGTAAAAAGGGTCACGGTGACCACATCATGCACTTTAAACAAGACATTGCGAAGGACTCTAATCATAGTTTTGATCTTGTGGAATACTTCAAAACCTTGGAGCTGTCAACCTGAAACTCAACATGGAGAAGTGAAAATTTGGGGTCAGATCTCAAAACAAATTTGGGTATACATTTAGTGAAAAGGGCATAAGGATTGATTTGACACAGTTAACTCACTACAATTACAAGACAATAACCCGTATGGTCTTGTTGGCAGCATTTTATTGGTCTAGTATATTATCTGATACCAAGGACTTAGTGAAATAGTATGACCCATTCCAAAGACTTGCTAATAAAATTTATTTTCCCGTCTTACTGCTTGAGTTGATCTCCATGGCTTTAGTTATTGACAGATGGGTATCGATCTGGTCGGACTACTATTCAACGCTTCATGGGATCGCAAACATATCATTGTTGTTGTGGATTCTTTTTTAAAATGGGTAGAGATTGAACCACTATTGAGTATAACTACCAAGAACGTCATCAATTTTATTATGACTAATATATGTCATCGTTTCCAACTCCCTATGTCATCACCACATCAAATGATCTTCATTTTAAGTATGCATATATAACTATTTACTGTCGAACTAGAGGTATTAAGCAATATTTCTCTACTTTTTTTCAACCTCGAGAAGATAGAAGTCACGAACGAAAGCATCTTGAAGGGCCTTAAGAATAATTTGATAGGAGCCATTTGGAAATGGCCAAATTATCTCTAGGACAAATTTTGGGTTTATAAAAAAACTTCTTGAGCCACCACATATGGGACACCATTTTCTCTGGTATATGGTATGGATGCACTGATCCCATCAGAAACGGCTCTACCATCTTATAAGGTCTCTGATTACTTTTAAAAGGGAAATAAATAAGGATGGAGGTCGAGCTGGATGTCATCGAAGAGAAAAGAACAAAGGTTGTGAGTCCAACATTACTAAACCATCATGAGAAATAGAGATGCTTCTAAAGTTCAAAGGTGTGACTTAAAGGTGAGGGAAAAGGTCTTAAGGAAATTATTCTTTGACACCAAGGATCGAAGGCTTGGTAAGATTAGCCTGAATAGGGAAGGCCCTTACATCATGATAGATAAAGTTAAGGCTAGAACTTATAAAGTGGTGGATGAAGAGCAGAGGAACTTTCAGCACTCGTGGAACATCGAACACCTGAGGTTATACCTTGTGTAAATTTGTGTTTATTTCATATAGTTTATTTTGTTAAAAAACTATTTATAAATTATGAAAGGTCTAGTGGCATACGTTTTCCTACTCTTGTCATGCATGAAGGTTTTAATAAGGTCCATACATAGCTGTAATGTTAATGAGAGGTTTTCTATAAAAATTCTCTTGATATTGCTAAATTTTCATATTTAGTTCAAACCATTTTCCTTGTAAAAGTTTACAAAATATGTTGGTCAAGGTAGAGCCCCAAGCTCAAAGTGAACTGATAAGTCCAAACTAATTACCTTGTAAAATTTTCCAAAAAATATTGATCAAGAATGAACCACTCCCTTTGTAAGCTTTAGTAGCATATGTTGGTCAAGGTAAAGTGAAGTGTTCGGAGTAAGTGATAATGTTAGAACGGTATGCTTTATAAAAGTCTCCAACGTATTATTCGACAAGGCAAGGTCTGGTATGCGAATCGAATATTCGCGGTCCCCAAGTCCAAGGATGATTACCTTTGGGCTAACATAAGTCACAAGAGGATATATAAAAAATACCACTTTGAGAAATTACAAGTAAAATAATTACATAAATAAACCAAATAATTGAGGTAATTCATTACAAAATGGCCCAGCCATCTGGGGACTTTAGTAGTTCAAATAAAATATTAAATTAAAACATGTTCCTTGGCCATACAAGGACTTTGAGTTCAAATAAATATTAAATAAACAAAAGAAAAAATGGTTACTTGTTGTTTGGGTTTGGATTTTCAAACTATATAGCCCCATAAATAGTGAGAAAGTCATCTTGCATGGTCTGGGGAATGAATCGGTAAAGAAGAATGGTATTGGAAGTAGTATCTACCAAAGAGTCCAAACCCATGGAGTCCTTCGAATAGATAATTTTAGTACTCTTTTTTTCCGACTCGATTTATATATCCTCCTCTTTCTGAATTTCTTTCTTTGACACCGGTCAAACTCCAAAGATACATGTAGATGTTGCTTGGATTTAGAAACTTTCTACCATAAGGGCGCAAAACTGAGCTCCGAGAAACATTAATGGAAGCTCGGGACCATTTATTCCAGGATCTTGTTCTTCTTTTCCAAGGTAGCTGTGACAAAGTGTTTCAAATCTTGATTGTGTTTCGCTTTGGTTTCCCCAATGTTTTTATTTAACGCACTAACCTTATCTTCCAGGTTTTCCACATTAGTCTGACTACCATCGATTATCTTCTCATAAGTTTTTTTTTAATTTTGGAGTTTGACCTTTTTACACTCTAGCATAGTCTTCTCCGTATGCCACCTCGAGTTCTCAGCCTTTTTGCCAACATTCATGCGCATGATGGGCTTCTTCACCGGGCTGGACAAGTCAGGAAACTTGGCTCTGTGCTCCGTGCTCATGGCTCATGTGTTATTTAAATTCTTTAGGAATATCAAATGAGTTAGAGAAATAAGAAAGTGTAAGAACCCTATAAATAAATAATGTTAAGTAATTGCCTTGTTATGTAACGGTATGTGCCAAGCGACAAAATCAGGGATGGTTGAGTGAGTGACTGCTGATAAAGATATAAAATATTAGAGGTTTAAATGTAATAAATCAAATTCTTATATGAAAAATTGTATAGTTGAAGGATGGTTTTTGGCTTATTTGTAAAAATGAGGGACTGACGTGTAATTAACCTATTTGTGTAACTAGTTCTGTTACACCAAGTCTGAACACTTATAAATAATGGCTAAGGTTGTGAATAAAAGGGACGACATTTTTATTAGTTCAATCTTACTTTCATTTTTACTTTCTCTTTCTATAATCAAACTCTCTATTTCTCTGTTAAGAACTAGATTTACTTAAAAATTAGCGACTACAATGGGAGCTCTATTGGATCGGTACTTTGATTTCGTATCAAAAACCATAAATTGTAGAGTTCTTATACATTAATATCACTCTAGATTGGTATGGAACCAGGAAACGAAGCTGAACCTGATGAGTTTGGAATATTCAGACACAGCCCACTGCATAATCCGGACATGGGTAATTCGGACAATGACATGCCACTAAATAATCCGGACATGACAAAAGTAAAACACCTTTTGACTAAGTTATTTGCTAATGTACTTAAAAGATTAACGAGACCTTAAACTTGACCCGGTTTAATAACTTCACCCATAAGCCCATGGGTCCTTAATTAAGAGTATAAATACCCCAAACACTTTCATTAATGAGGGTAACGAACATTTAATACAACCATACTGCTCAATTATCTGACTACTTTATACACCAAACACTTAATACTAAAAAAACTTCACAAAACACTGGCTAAAAAGCACTGTTAGTCCCCCATGTTTACCATTTGTATCAACATAGTCCCTTTCGTTCACTTCTGCATAAAACTCATCCCTTTCATTTTAAAAATTTGCACGATTAGTCACTCCACATATTTTGGGGGACCAAAAGTGATACAAAACTTGGGATTTGGGGACCAAAAGTGATACAAAACTTAGGATTTGGGGACCAAAAGTGATACAAAACTTGGGATTTGGGGACCAAAAGTGATACAAAACTCAGAATTTAAGTGCCACGTGTCAGTTTTTAAATGGTTTATATGTGCGGGGGACTATATTTGCAAATTTTTAAAACGAAGGGGATGAGTTTTATGCAGAAGTGAACAAAATGGACTATGTTGATACAAGTGGTAAACATGGAGGACTAACAGTATTTTTTACCCCAAAACACTTTACAAAATTACCCCAGCCAAAAATAAACCAAACCAAATTGGCGACCACAATGGGAGTGCGAGGGTGCCTGAATCTTGCATTCAAAACCAGTAGAAAAGACCAGTTCGGATGGATCCAAACGAGTAGGGAACTCCACCACCTGTGGTGGAACTAGTTGGAGAAAACAAGGAATACACCATCGAAGAGTGAGACAAGTTGAGAGCAGAAATAGAGGCGTTAAGGGTCATAAAACAAGCAGAAAAGGGTATAAGGGAGAAGTCATGGGCGTCTGCTATTCATCATACTGACAACCTTAGGGAGAATGATCCATCAGTAAAGACTCATCTGAGTTCAAAAAAGACCCATGTTAGTTCTAAGAAGACTCACTGGTCTAAGCCGGTTGAAAGTTCAGATTTTTAGTCCTCCAGCAGCTCTTCGAATGAGGCTGAGCTTGAGGAGTCTTTGTCATCAAACAGTGATGAAGGGAGGTCCAGAAAAAAAAATAGTTAAAAAATATTCAAGAAAGAGAGATAGGCATGGGAGTCTTAAAAGGCAAAGAGTCATCTCACAGCCACAACCACAGACATGTTGATCAGTTGTTGATCGATCATTTTGTTTTTCAGACTGAGCCAGGTATTTTCGCAACGCCTAGTGAAAACAAAGTCTTCAGTCATAATAGGAATTGGAGACAGTCACCTTTATCTGCTGAAATACTGTCCGGAAACCTACCCAAATAGTTTGACAGCTCCAAAATGGAGAAGTATGATGAAAATAAGGATTCGGATAACCATCTGGAGCAGTTCAAGAATTTCATGATGAATTTTGATGATGATGACAAACGTTTTTGTAGAGCCTTCTCCCAATCCTTTATGGGAAGTGCTCTTAAGTGGTACAACAGCTTACCCCAGGGGTGTATCAGAAACTTTGATACATTCTCGGTTGCCTTCCGAAGGCAATTTGTGGGAAGTAAGGAGGTAAAGGGCAATATAGATACTACTATCCATTGTGCCCAAGATCCAAATGAGTCCTTAAAGAACTACATAAGTCGGTTTGTGAATACCAATAACGGGTTAGCAGATTGCTTCGAACAGGTGGCAATTGCTTCCTTGAGACAAGGTTGAACCCTGGGAATCTGGCCGATTCGGCAATCAGGAAGAAAGCCATGCTTGGGGTGGCTTATTAAATCAGGTGGGAAAGCATATTAATGTGGATGAAACCAAGAAAACCAGGGTGCACCGTCAGGTGAGGTCCACCACAACAGCTCAAAACCAGTCCGGATATAAGGCTAAGGAGACCGGACAAGGTTCCAACAAGGGTAAACAGACCCAGTCCAACCACAATCAATCCCAGAGCCAGCAATCAAGGAGTAAAAGAGGTCATTGGGTTCAACCGGAGTGGTTTGCAGAATTAAAAGAGAATGTAACCACAATATATAACAAGATCACGGAGGAAGTTTATTTCCCAAACCAGTAGCACTGTAGTCCCTAGAGAGTGTCAAAATACTTTCTTTTGCCAATATCACAATTATATAGGACATATTACTCAAGACTACATAGCCTTGAAACAAGAAGTGCAGAATCTTATTGAAAGATGCACACTGGGAGCTTATGTCAAAAGAAGAAGTGGAAACAGGCCTGATAATGCTCCTTGGACAGGTCCTACAAACAATGTGGGAGCATCTGCCCAACAAGGGGAAATGGTGATCCTTGAAAGATTTGATGTTGATTTTGAGTATTTGGATCCCGATCCAACTCGGAATAAGGTGGGGGTCATAACTGAGCAGACCAAGACGGTGTCCAGACTGATCAGTTTCTTCGAGTCATTCACCATCTTTGGAGAAGATACCATGATAACCCCCACTCCTTCATCGAGAAAGAGGCATGTTCATAGTCTAGCTACTCAGTTGGAAGGGGGTATGTCTTCTTATCATTGTCAAACCCTTTTTCCATTTATATTTTTTTGATGAGGATGATTTAAGACATATTACTGGGCCTCATGAAGATGTTGTGGTGATAGGAGAATCTATTGGGGCAATGATATCCGATGAACTCTGATAGACACGGGCAGTTAGACAAACATCATCTTTTTTAGCTCCTACAAGAAGATGAAAAATCCTGCCGTTATTCAACGGTTAAACAGAACCATTGTGGGCTTCACAAGGAGCTCGGCGGATGTAATCGAGGAGTTTGAAGAAGAGGTGTTGTTGGGCAAGGGGCCTTTTAAAAAGATGGTATAGGGTGTTATTTGTTGTGGTAGATTTCCCCACATGCTACAATGCAATATTTGGAAGGTCGTGGCTCTCTATAATGCATGTTGTAGCCTCAACAATCCACCAGTGTTTGAAGTATGCAGTTCAAGGGCAAGTGGGTGTTGCCCGAAGTAGTCAGAAGATAGCAAGGGAGTGTTATGCAACTGCACTTGCTCCTAAAACTTTAGGAGCAGTTCGGGTTAATGAAGATTAGCAGTTACCGGGGCCTTCTGAGGGAGAGGGTGAGATTGATGACCCGAGAGAGGCCCCTAGTGTTATAATACCAATTGAAGAGATTGAAAACCACTATCTGGCAAAGGGTAGAAGTATCAAGGTTGGCTCCAAGATGGTGCCATAGTTGAAAAAGAAATTGTTGTCTTTTTTATTAAACAATCAGCATGTCTTTGCTTGGTGCAATGGTGATGTAACCGGAGTACCTGCAAGCGTTATCTCACACAAGCTGTCCATCCGAAGTGATGTTACACCTGTTGTGCAAAAAAGGAGAGCCTTCTAAAAGGAGAAAGTTGATGTAATAGTCCAAGAAGTTGATCGGCTTACCAAGATGGGGCACATAAAGGAATCCTAGTATCCTTTATGGACTTCCAATCCGATGTTGGTTAAGAAAAAGAACGGGAAATGGCGTATGTGTATTGATTTTACTGACCTAAACAGAGATTGCCCAACAGATCTTTATCGAGTCCCCCGGATAGATCAGTTGGTACACTCAACGTTTGGAAACAAGTTGATGTCTTTCATAGATGCCTTCTCTGGATACAACCAGATACAGATGGATCTGAAGGACCAAGATCATACTACCTTTATAACAGATAGAGGTATCCATTGTTACAAGGTGATGCCTTTTGGGTTGAAAAATGTTGGGGCTACTTATCAGAGGTTGGTGAACAAAACATTCGCTAGCCAGATTGCCAGAAATATGGAAGTATACATAGATGATATGATGGTTAAAATCTTGGAGGAGCATTTGCACATACTTGACCTTCAAGAGACATTTGCTAATTTGGAAACTGTAAATTTGAAACTGAATCCAGAAAAATGTGTCTTTGGGGTTCGATCTGGAAATGTTTTGAGGTATGTGACAAGTGAGAAAAGGATACAGCCCGATCTGGATCAGCTTAATACTCTATTAGAAATGGATCCTCCTCGGAATATTAAAGAAGTACAGAGACTCACTGGAAGGTTGGCTGCCTTGAATCGTTTCATTTCGAGGTCTTCGGACAAGTGTGCTCCATTTTTCCAAACCTTGAAGAATGCTAAAGATTTTAGTTGGTCTCCACAGTGCAGCCAAGATTTTGTTGAAATAAAGAAACACTTATCCTCACCAAAGACTCTTTTTCAACCCATTCAAGCAGAAACACTCTACGTATACTTGGCTGTGTCAGAATGTGCTATAAACACAGTATTGGTGAGGGAAGTGGACAACTACCCTCGTCCGGTGTACTACATCAGCAAAAGTTTGATAGATGCTGAGAAAAGGTACTTGAAGCTTGAAAAGTTGGCACTAGCCTTAGTAATTTCAGCAAGAAAAATGAGGCTGTATTTTCAGTCTCATTTCATCATTGTCCGGACATCTTTCCCATTGAAAAATGTTCTTCGGAAGGCAGACATATCAAGCAGGATGACCAAGTGGTCAGTAGATTTGGATGATTATGACATTGATTTTAGCCCCATGAACTGCTATTAAAGCTCAATCAGTTGCTGATTTCCTAGTAGAGTTCCATTCGAAGAGGAGCTCTAAACAAACTTCAGAAGAAAAAACTAAGAAAGAGTGGGTTGTCCGAACTGATGGCGAATCAAGTACAATGGATTATGGAGCTGGAATTTTCCTAACATCTCTGTATGGTGATAAAATGTATCAGGCTATATGCTTTGGATTCAGGGCCTCTAATAATGAGTGCGAATATGAAGCAGCTATAGTTGGTTTTAAATTAGCATTCTTATGTGGGGCTAAAAGGGTTAGGTTGATGAGTGACTCACAGCTTCTCATCCATCATGTTCAAGGTCAGTTTGAGGCGAAGAAGGAACATCTGATCAAATACTTACTCATCCTGAAAGAGGTGGCTGCCAACTTTAAAAGTGTGTGTTATGAGCATATTTCTAGGTCAGAATACATTGGCAGATTCATTGGCAACCATAGCATATTTTGATTCCTACCCTTGGATTCATATACAAGAATTCACATCCATACAATCAAATCAAAACAAGGAAGAGGAGGAAAGCTTGAGTATACAGGTGGTTCAACCTAAAGATTGGATATTTTCCCTTCTTCAATACATTTCTGATGGGTTTTTCCTCCGGATAAAGCTATGGCAAGGAAAATTAAACACAGGGCTCGTGGTTTTTTTTATCGTAAGGGAAGTTCTCTATAAAAAATATTTCAGTAGACCTCTCTGCATTGTTTGGGGGTTGAAGAATCTCAAGTCGCTTTATCCGAACTACACGATGGAGAAGGATCAGCCCATTGTGGGTACAGGGCACTAACCCGGAAGGTATTTTTGGTTGGGTATTATTGGTCATCCATATGACAGATGCTAAAGAAATGGTAAAGAAGTGTGATCCATGGCAAAAGTATGTCAACGAAATTCATGTGCCAGCAGTACCTATGGAGTCTATTTCTAAGCCAGTACCTTTTGCTCGTTGGAGATTGGATTTAGCTGGGCCTCTGCCAATGACGTCCAGATGGTGCAGAACTATTATAGTTTCTATTGATTACTTCTCGAAATGGATAGAGGCAGCTCCTTTAGCAAGAACCACTTCGAAGGCTGTCATTGAATTTATCCTATCCAATATATGTTGCAGATTTGGGATTCCTCAAAAGATTACCACAATAGGCCACAGTTTGAAAACAAGGATATGGAGAATGTTTGTGCTTCCAAAGGCATTCATCACCGTTTTTCTTCTCCTTTTCCATCCACAAGCAAACGGCCAGGTTGAATTTTCCAACAGGACCATTTTTTCATGATTGAAAAAGAATCTAGAAGGAGCTGCAGGGAAGTGGCCAATCTATCTGCAAGAAGTGTTGTGGGCATACCGAACTACTCCTCGGGCTGCTACACACGACTCTTCTTTTGATTTGGTATATGGGATGGATGCCATTACCCTCGTAGAAGCTACCCTACCATCATACATGGTCCATAACTATTCCGAACAAGCTAATGAGATAGTAATTAGGAATCAGTTGGACTTAATAGAAGAAAGAAGGGTTAAAGCTCACTTGAGAACATCCCACTACCAAGGCTTGATGAGGAGAAAGTTTGCTTCCAAGGTCAAGAGAAGAGATTTTCAACTGGGAGATAAAGTGTTAAGAAACGTTTTCTTACACACCAAGGAGAAGTAGTTTGGTAAGCTGGCTCCGAACTGGGAAGGCCCGTATGAGGTCTCCAAAAAACTTAAGTGTGGGATATATAGGCTTTAGGACAAAGAAGGAAGGGTTTTGAAGAACCCATGGAATATTGAACATCTAAGGTTATATTTAGAATAAACGTTGTGTGTAAATATTTACTTGTTAGATATTAATGTAAATATTATGAGGCATACTCTTTCCTACCCTGGTAGCGCGGGGAGGTTTTAATGAGGTGTCCGGTTTTTTCATTCAATAAAATGTGATGCCTTCTTAAAACATCCGGTGTGGTTTTACTAAAATTCAATTCAAGTACAAATCATTGGTTCAACACTTTGGATCTTTAGTAGATCGGATAAACATGGTTAAGTGATGACCATTAAATACATGTCATCGGAGATATTAAACACTCTCACTATAATGCTTCTGAAAGTAACTAGAGAAAATAGAGAATATCTTCTTAGAATCAACAAATAGATTTTTTAGAAGTGAATATTGTCTTTTTCCTCTGAATATTTCATAGGTGTAATCAACCTCCTCAGCCTCTTTAAATAGGCCTAGTAAGTTTGTTACAAGAGTTAGTTACAAGAGCGGTTACATAAAGGGATATTTACAGTTTAGTCCCTATATCTCTTATAAAGCTTAATTTTACTCTATATTAATAGAACTTATTAATTAAGTCCTTATTAATTACATTTAGGTCCCTAAAGAATATATTTCCTTATCAGTAGCCCCCCTAGTTCTTATACAGACAATTTATAAGAACTATTCGCTCTTCGAAGATTATTCCAAGTAAATACAACTTCCTTCATTTCGCCTCTTTATTATGATTAAGCCCAATGACTTGCAACTTCTCTTCGAATTCAAGAATAAGTGCAAATAAATTCCTCAATCACTTCGAACATGCCAACTTGAAATGCAACCTTGCTTTTACTTCGAATCTTCTTACTAGAGACATAATTTTACTTATGCTTCGAATTTTCTGATCCCTACTTGAAAGACTGATTAGACCCTTCTTGATAGGTCTATGACACTACACGTTTCCTCTACGTTTCACATTCCACCCAATGAGAGAAACTCACTGGTTTTGCCTCTTCAACTTTTCAACGTCATTTTTTTAACTATAAATACTCAGCTCTACCTTCACTGAGAACTTTTTAGATAAATCACTTCCAAGCCATCTTCATCATGTTCTTCATCTTCATCCTGTTCTTCATCAACCTTCAAGCCATCTGCATCTTGTTCTTCAGAAACTTCACCTTATTCAGCCATTAAAACAACTTCTCAGATCAATACCTATTGTATGAGAAGATATCCCAAATACAAAAGATCTAAACCCAGAAAACCAAGAACAGCAAATAAATCTCTCTTCCCTGGTTCTAGCAATCAAGTATTTGGTGCCTACGATTATCTTCGTATTGGAGAGAGAGCTGAAGAATACAGAGCAGCTGGGTTGATCTACAACGGTCCTCACCTTTCCTCTACCATCTTCAAATACGGTAACTTCGATCCCAACCTTGCTACTTCGTCTTCACCCCTAGCTTCAAACCCAGAATCTAGTCAACAACCTTCTCCTCCTCGAAATCAACCCATTTCCCCAGTATTAAGACCACATCGAAAATCTAAAGCTGTCACTTCTAACAAACCACAAACTTCTAAAAAACTACAACCCAAATCACCTACCTTACAATTCGAAGCAACTAAAAAACTTCAACCCAAATCACCTATCCTTCAATCCGAAGCAGTTAAAGTTAGGCCTAGCAAAAAATCAACCTTTCTAGCAATGGGTGACGATGCAGAAACCTCTTCTCCTCCCCCACAAGAAGTGGTTGACACTACACCAGACAGTAGTCAACCAATTCTTGTGACTCAAAGTGAGACTCAAATCCGAAGTCGTCCCGATGAGGCCACCGATGAGGACAATAACAAAGAAAATGATTCTGAAGCCACTGAATCTGATGCCGAAGGGGAATCCGAGGCTGACGGGGTAACCCCTCCAAAGAAAAATCGAGGAAAGAAACCTCTTATTACACTCCCCGAGGATGTTGCTGCTTTGGTTCAGGAAAACCTTCAACCGCTTTGTCCTCGGTACATTCTTGCCCTAAAGAATGTATCCTATACTTACTACCTCGAATCAGAAAAAGAGGAACTCATGAGACTATGGGGATTAACAGATAACATGACTCTTCGACTACCAGTAGAAGGAGAAACACCTCTAAGCTGTCAGAAGAACGAACTAGTAGTCTACCCTGAGCTCTTCAACTGGGGACTTCGATTTCCCCTCGATCCAATGATTGTAAGGTACTTCGAAATTCTTAAGTTGTGCCCAACACAGGTTACCCCAAACCAACTATTCACTTTATTCTCCGCCATTATGGTGTCGAGGCTTGGAGGCATCCCCCTCGAAATAGAAGACTTCATCTCACTGACCAAACTCTCAAATGGGCCAGTTTTACCATTCTACTACCTAACGTTGGAGGATGATCTGAAGATTATCGATGACCTCCTCGAAGCTGATAAATTTTGGAAGCAGAGGTTTATCTTTTTATCAGGAGCTTGGGAAAATGGTAAAGAGATTTCCGATGACAACCCCTCAAAACTTACTCTCACCTGGAGAGATAGCAGTAAGTGAATCATTACTGTATTGTTAACATTTTTAACTTATTAAGCCTAGCCAGATTAACCAAGTCTACTTATCTAACTGTTTATTCTCTTTTCAGAAATTTCGAGGAGATTCAAAGGTCGTCAAAAAACTGCAAAGGTTATCTTCCAGAGAATGGCTGAATGGGCAGAGAAAGCCTGGGGAAACGGCTTTCACTCAGCCTTTATACCAATCAACTTCGTCAACAGCCATCTGTGGCGCATAACCTTGGGAGTTGACTTCCCTGAAGATCCGATGTCCCCCCCAGATCCCATCATAGCAGTCCAAAGAATAATCACACCAGATGGGAAAACCTACCTTCCCACCAGGAATCGAAGCGACAGTCACCTGCCACTGAAGAAGAAGGGAAAGCTAACCCTCAAAAAAACCAACACAAGCAAGGCTAACCCTTCCAAAACTTCGAAGCGTGCAGGGAAACGAAAAATGCCTGCATCTCAACTTCCCCTAATATCCAAGGAGGATGAACCTGTTCTGAAAAAGAAAAAGAAAGAAGACAATACTCCAAAGAAGAAAAAGAGCAAGTCCGCCACTCCAAAGAAAAAGAACGAGGCTGACATACTCGAAGAGGTACCGGCTTCCGAGGTGCATGGGAAAACTTTTATTGAAGAAAATCCTCAAGGGGGACTGGCACTAGGAGATAGCCAAGTAGACGATTACCTTAACCTCGAAGATTTCAACTCAAGCGGGGATTTTGCATTCACTGGTGAAGGCTCTCAGCCTACCAACACCATTCCATCAACTTCTACTGGGGCTGCCATGGCTTCAATATCTAACGCAATTGTTCCTGTTCATCACCACCCATCAAACTTGCCCAATCCAGACAAATTCGATGAGGTAACTTCAATTCTTCGACCTTTTGATAACTTAAGTGCCGCAGCCAAAAAATTGTGTGAAGAAGTAAAAAATTCACATACACAATTGGAGCTCCTTGCACAAGAATTAATCAAGAGCAAAAAAGAAACAGAGTCTGAAAAGGCTTCGAAAAATGAAGCACTTCAAAAGTTAGAAGCTGAGAAAGGAAAGCTTCTTAAGGAACACAAAGAAAAAATCGAAGCTCTGGAGGCTTCTCATCGACTGGCTCTTGAAAATCTAAATTCTCAACATTCTACTGTTATTTCTGAGGCAAAGAAAAAATCTACCGACGCTGAGAAACTTGTTAAAGAAATTCAAGAAAAATTGGATAATTGCCAAACTCAATTGACTACGCTTCGAACAGGATTCGAGGAAGAAAAGAAAGCTGCCGTCAAGAAAGCCGAAGCTGCTGTTGGTTCTGTGATGCTTAATGGTATCAAAAAGGCTGAAATCGATACAGCTAACAATCTTCTTCGAGAAATCCATGCTGCCTATCCAAGGCTAAACTTAACAGAATTTTGGAAGCAAGTCCCAGAGAAAGATCATCCAAAAGAAGCATTCGAAGTACCATCAAGCTCTTCAGAAGAAAGTGACGCTTCTGACGGGTCATCGGAGGAAGAGGATGATTAATCAATAGTTTACATATGTAGTGTTTGTTTTTTGTGTGTTTTAATTAAGTAGTTTGTCCTTTTTTTGTAAGCTTCACCTTTATCCAATGAGACAAGCAACTTTCTTAATATTTCAAATCCATAGTGCACTTATAAAATATGACACCTCGAAAATTAGATGCACTTATAAGACGTGGCACCTCGAAAATTAGATGCACTCATAAGACGTGGCACCTCAAAAATTAGATGCACTCATAAGACGTGGCACCTCGAAAATTAGATGCACTCATAAGACGTGGCACCTCGAAAATTAGATGCACTCATAAGACGTGGCACCTCGAAAATTAGATGCACTCATAAGACGTGGCACCTCAAAAATTAGATGCACTCATAAGACGTGGCACCTCAAAAATTTGGTTGTTTCTTCAAAGCTATTGCTTCGGAAAATTATTCTTGGTCAACTTTCAAAGATGATCAGTCTTTACCAAGTTACCAAAATAATAAATCACCCCTCATACTAAACAACCAATGGCCAAAAGAAATTTTATTATAAAATTCAATATTAACCAGACACCTCATTAAAACCTTTATGGGCCAACAGATAAGGAAAGAGTATGTCTGTTTTACAAAAATTCGAAGTTCAATTTTACTCACAGTACAATTTCAAATGCTCTATGTTCCAAGGGTGCTTGAGCATCCTCCCCTCGAGATCAGACAACCTGTAGGAACCTGGTTTGACCTTCATTTTGACTTCATAAGGACCCTCCCAATTCGGAGCCAATTTTCCGAGGTGCTTGTCCTTAGTATGAAGAAATACTTTTCGCAATACTTTATCGCCAACCTTGAACTCTCTCTTCTTAACTTTAGCATCGTACCTGCTTCTCATTAAGGTTTGATAATGAACCACATTCAAATGCGCTTTGACCCTTTTTTCCTCTAACAAATCAAGCTCAGCTCTTCTAGCTTCATCATTATCTACTTTGGAATATCGTAATAACCTGTAGGAAGGCAATGTAGATTCAGCAGGGCACACAGCGTCCATTCCATACACCAAAGAAAAAGGAGTCTCTTTTGTGGCCTCTCTAGGGGTTGTTCGATATGCCCACAACACTTCTTGAAGATAATTTGGCCATTTCCCTGCTGCTCCTGCCAAATTCTTCTTTAAACCTTCCAAAATAGATCTATTTGTAACTTCCACCTGCCCATTTGCTTGGGGGTGGAAAGGAGTAGAAAAACATTGCTGTATTCCTTTCGAAGAGCAAAAAGAATCCATTTCCTTGTTATTAAATTGGGGACCATTGTCTGTTGTTATTTTCCGAGGAACTCCAAAACGGTAGCAGATGTTACTTAGAATAAACTTGATTACATCCTTAGCTTTTGTTCCAGCTAAAGGCTCTGCTTCTGCCCACTTCGAAAAATAATCAACTGCAACTATAATCATCTGTCTTCCACCTGAAGCCATAGGTAATGGTCCTACTAAATCAATCCCCCACCTATCGAAAGGAACCGCCTCAGAAATTGTCATTAGGGGTACTGCTGGTTTATGTATTAAATGTGCATATCTCTGACAAGTATCACAGCTTCGAACTAATAGTTTGGCATCCTGCAATATGGTAGGCCAATAATACCCTGCCAACAATACTCTACGCGTTAAAGCTTTGAATCGACAATGAGCTGATCCATCTCCATCGTGTAATTCAGATAGAATGTTTTGAGATTCATGCTTGCTCAAACATCTTAATAAGGGCCTCGACACTGACCTCTTATACAATATCCCATCCAACACTTCATAACCAAGAGCTTTATTCCTTATTCTCTTGAGCGAGTGTTTATCAAGAGGTAGTATTCCCTTTGTGAGAAAGTTTAATAAGTCAGTTCTCCAATCTCTTCGAATGCTCGTCGAATCATTTGTCACCTCCTCAACAAATTCACACTGCTCAGAGTTCGATGTAATCGAAGGCAGTGGCTGTGTCACGATCCATGGATATTCTTCAGAGTACGCCATTGTTGCCAAAGAATCTGCCATTGTGTTGCTACCTCTTCGAATATGCTCCACCTCGACATTTTCAAATTGTGCCATCATACCTCGTAGCTCTTGGAAGTACAAAACCAAACGGTCCTTTTTAGCTTCTGAAACCCCTTTAACATGGTTAACTACCAACTGTGAATCTGTTTCTAAGCGCACGAATATTGCTCCACAAATCTTTGCTAACCGCAACCCTGCTAGCACAGCTTCATATTCAGCTTCATTGTTCGAAGCATGAAATCCAAATTTTATAGCTTGAAACATAAACTCCCCTGTTGGTGCCACCAATTCAACTCCTGCACCCGACCCTTTATTACTAGATCCTCCATCAGTTCGTACTGTCCACGTCGGATTCGTGTTCACTTTTTCACCTTCTTTCTCTTCGGGTCTACTCGAATTAAACTCAACCAAGAAGTCTGCTAAGGCTTGAGCTTTGATAGCTGTTCGAAGAGAGAATAACACGTCGAAATCTCCTAATTCTACAGACCACTTAGTCATCCTTCCTGAGATATCTGGCTTTTCCAATACATTTTTCAATGGGTAGGAAGTTCGAACCACAATCGTATGTGCCTGGAAATAAGGACGCATTTTTCTCGCTGCCACTACTATGCACAATGCCAATTTTTCGAGCTTCAAATAACGTTTCTCAGCATCAACCAAACTTTTACTGACATAATAGACGGGCCTCGAAATTCTTGAATCTTCACTGATCAAAACTGCACTCACTGCATAATCCGATACAGCTATATACAAAAACAGTTGCTCACCTTCCCGAGGCTTTGATAATATTTCAGGAGTGGACAAAAGATTTTTTATCCTAACAAAAGCTTCTTCACAATCCGAAGTCCACTCAAAATTATTAGGTCGACACAGCACCTAGAAAAAAGGCAAGCACTTATCTGAAAATCGAGAAATGAATCTGTTCAAAGCTGCTAACCTGCCCGTTAACATCTGCACTTCTTTGATATTCCGAGGCGAAGACATTGATATCAGAGCCTTCAATTGTTCTGGATCCACTTCAATTCCTCTTTCACTAATCACATACCCCAGAAACTTACCAGATCGGACTCCAAACGTACATTTCTCTGGGTTCAACTTCAATTGTATGGCTCTGAGATTCAAAAACGTCTCTTCTAAATCATCAATGTGTTCATCATCACTTTTGCTCTTGACAAGCATATCATCGATGTACACTTCAATATTCCTCCCTATTTGTGAAGCAAACGCCTTATTCATCAACCTTTGATATGTAGACCCAGCATTCTTCAATCCAAACGGCATCACTCTATAACAGTGTAAACCTCGATCAGTAATAAAAGTTGTGCTCTCTTCATCCTCTTGATTCATTCGAATCTGATTATACCCTGAAAATGCATCCATAAATGTTAGAATTTTGTTTCCAGAAGTAGAATCCACCAATTGGTCAATCCGAGGTACTGGAAAAGGATCTTTTGGACAGGCTCTGTTCAAATCTGTGAAGTCCACACACATTCTCCATTTTCCGCTCTTCTTTTTCACCACCACAGGATTAGCCGTCCACCTCGGATAATTGGACTCCCTGATATGCCCCATCTTATACAATCTATCTACCTCAGCAACTATGGCCTCGGCTTTTTCCAACGAAAAAGCTCTCCTTTTTTGAATTATCGGCTTGATCTTCGGATCCACTGCCAAGCTATGACATATGATATCACTTGGGACCCCTACTACATCTTCGGACCTCCAAGCAAATACGTCCAAATTCTTAGACAAAAAGTTCAACAATCTTTCTCGCATTGATAAAGAAAATAAAGTCCCAATTCGAAGTACTTTGCCATTATTGAAAATGTATTCTTCTATTTCTTCACTTACCACCACAGAACTCGGGGTTGACCTCGGATCATCAATTCCCTCATCTGTATCACTAGAAGACAACCCCCCAAACTGCTAACTCTCCATCGGATCATCAGTACTTTTGCCACGTAGTCTAAATGCAGCAGCGTAACACTCTCTAGCCACCTTTTGGTCACTTCGAACTACGCCAACTCGATCCCCGATCACATACTTCAAACATTGATGAACCGGGGAAACTATAGCATACATTTTAGCCAGCCATGACCTTCCAAAAATAGCGTTGTAGCTCGATGGACAATCTACCACCATAAAAAGTACTTGTACTTTCTTTTTAAAATGGCCCTTTTCCCAAAGAAATCTCACCTTCGAACTCCCCTATCACATTTGCTGTTGCGCCGGTAAACCCAATGATAGTTCTTTCTGACCTTTCTATCCGAGGCGGAGCAGTTAGTCTATCATATGTTGATTTGAACAACACATTAGCAGAGCTTCCAGTGTCAATTAACACTCGTCGAATTTCCACCCCACACACTTCTGCTCCTATGACCACTGCATCTTCATGTGGCCCAATAATTCCTCTCAGATCATCCCCATCGAAAATTATAAATGGGACATCCTTCTTGTTGCTTAGGTGTGCCGATGCTCCTCCTTCAATTTGACGTGTTAAATTCACTATATGTCTCTTCCTCGAATTGTTAGTGTTGTTAGTCATCGAATCTCCCCCAAATATTGTCAGTGACTCAAAGAAGGCACACAAATCTTGAACACGTCCCTCACGCCTCGGCTCATCTACTGACATCAACAACAACCGACTAGGGTCTGGGTCGACATATTCCGAAGCCACATCAAACTCATCACCTGCAGCATCTAAAATCATCAGTGCAGTTTCCTGCTTAGAATTAGGATTACCAATTTTTTGAGTTACAGCTTTAGCATTCTTTTTTACATACTCCAGCAGCTTTCCATTTTCTATCAGAACTTGCATCTCCTTCTTCAAAGCAATACAATCATTTGTATCATGCCCAATATCATCATGATACCTGCAGTACTTGTTATTGCGCTCCTCCCTTGGTCTATTAATCGCTGCTGGCTTTCTAAAATTTACTGTTCCCTTGCTTTTTTCATATATCGATGCCACACTTTCAGTCGAATCTGCATAATATTCTGGTTTCACCCATACATTAGATCTTGGTTTGAACTGGTATTGATTACTAAAGTTGTGATGATTAGCACCCCCTTGATACGAACTCGAACCTCCTCGGTAAATAACATTTTGATTGCCCCTCGCCCTCGACGAGCTGTTATTCGAGGTGTTCGCTTGGTTATTTCCCCCCTGAGCATTCCCTTTCTGAACAGCAACATTTCCTCCTCGAACTCGAGTGGACTCTTCGACCTTGATCTGGTCTTCAACCTGGGCTATGAGAGCTCCAAACGTTAATGATCTACGCCTTGTTGTCTCATCGGCTAAATCTCCAGGCAACAATCCTTGTCGAAACGCCGCCATAGCCACCAATTCCTCACAATCAACTAATCCCGCTTTTGTCGACACAAATCTCTTGGTATAATCCTTCAGCTTTTCTCCCACAACTTGCTTACATTGTATTATTGTATCTCCATTAGCTCTCATTTCTTTGCTTCCCACAAATTGTCTTCGAAAAGCTGTGTAAAAGTCTCTAAAATTTGCAATAGACTCCTTAGGAATCTTGTTATACCATTTTAATGCAGTTCCTTTGAATGTCTGAGAGAAGGCCCTGCAAACCAGCCTATCATCGTCCTCGAAGTTGGTCATATAGTTCTTGAATTGTTCAATATGATCATCGGGATCTTGAGTTCCATCGAACTTATCAATTTTAGAAATGTCAAACCGCCTCGGAAGCGGTACAGATCTGATCTCACAAATCAGCGGTGAATCCCTCCAATCCACACCTTGAACATACTGGTCCTCGTTCCTCATTCCCACAGTAGCATACAAACTTGGCTCCCCGACATATTTCCGAGGCGAATACACTTTCTGAGGAGAATTCACTCGCCTCTCCTTCTTATATACTTTAGCTGGCCTTAATTCATATTCTCGCTCTCTTGAATGACCTCGAAAATGCTTATATCTCGGTGTCTCATCCGATTCCGAATCCTCATCATCTTCTTCACTAGAATACACATATCGTCGCTTCTGCAACTTTCCCTTCTTTTTCATTCCACTGTGCTCCTTCCTACGCTCAAGACGTATTTTACGTCGAGTATCTTGAACATCATCGTCGTCATTCGACTGATCCAACTGATCATCCTGAGCACCTCTGGATATTTCAGACCTGAGTTTAGCGTTATCATTAGCTTGCTTCATTTGAGGAAACTCATCAAGCTCTGCCACCTTTCTTATCAACTCCTTCATTTTTCCTTCAAAATCAAATTGATTGGATTGAATCGGAACTGGTTCACCTGCTTCTTTTTCTTGCAGATCAGATTTCAATGTTCCCATAGCCTTTCGAACAGACGGATTTTCACCTTCTTATGAATTCATCTCCGATCAACGAAAATCTAAACAAAATACTCCAGAAAACGAAAAAACTCGAACGAAATGCTTCAGAAAATGAAAAAACTCGAAACTCGATTTTTGATCTATCGATCAAGGTATCTTCGCCCCCTCTTTCTAGCGCCAATTTGGTATGAACAGAAAGTAACTAGAGAAAATAGAGAATATCTTCTTAGAATCAACAAAGAGATTTTTTAGAAGTGAATATTGTCTTTTTCCTCTGAATATTTCATAGGTGTAATCAACCTCCTCAGCCTCTTTAAATAGGCCTAGTAAGTTTGTTACAAGAGTTAGTTACAAGAGCGGTTACATAAAGGGATATTTACAGTTTAGTCCCTATATCTCTTATAAAGCTTAATTTTACTCTATATTAATAGAACTTATTAATTAAGTCCTTATTAATTATATTTAGGTCCCTAAAGAATATATTTCCTTATCATTTAGTAGATCGGATAAACATGGTTAAGTGATAACCATTAAATACATGTCATCGGAGATATTAAACACTCTCACTATAATGCTTCTGAAATACTAGGGGCTATTTAAACATTAGCCATTAAAATTTAAAGGAAAGAAAGTGTTGAATAAAGGAAGATTTGATAAATAAACCTATTCGGACTTTAACCGAACAGGAAAAACAAAACATGCCTTAGCCATCCAAGGACTTTAGATGTTTGAAAGACATATCCGGACTCTGACCAAATAACATTACAAAATATGCCTTGGCCATCTAAGGACTTTAACTGTTCAAAAAAGACAAAAAAATATGATTAAACCTTAGGGTTTGTTCCCTTCGGATGTTCCTTCACCACCATAACCTTTCTTGGGACTTTTGAGTTCAGCACTCGAACTCTCACCAGTTCCCTCTTCATCATCAGTAATGGAATCGATTCCGCTGGAGTAGTTGCGCTTATCACCATCTGCTAGAGTATGAAATGGGATGTCATCATATTCTACATATTTCCATAAGGGACCAAGGGTTCTCGTCAGAAAAGTCTCATGGAAGAGCAGCACCATGTCAGACCTGACTTCATCATATCTTTTCTCTAGGGAATCTATCACTTCGTTGGTATATTTATCAATACCTTCCTGAATAACTTGCTCCTGCTGCTTCACCAAATCCTCTTTATCATAGGCCGTCTTCGACATAGTACCTTCTAATGAAGTCTTCTCATCGGATAGGGTTTGGATGACACCATCTTTGGTCTTCAGGTACTCCTTTAATGTTGTGAGGTCCTTTTCCAAACCGGAATAATTAGTTTGGAGCTCAGTTCTGGCAGTCTTCAAAGTGGCCAACTTGGTTGATGAATCTTCCTTGTCCTTCATCAATGCCTCTATCTCCTTCTTCAGTTCTTCTATACTCTTAGTGGCATTGAGAAGGCTTGTTGATAGAGATTCCTTGTCAGAGGTGAGAGAATTGATGAGAGTGGTCTGGCTTTTCACCTGTCTCTCCAAGTCAAGAACTGGCTAGATGTGACCAATAAGAGAATGGCTCAGAACATCTTGCTCTCCGGAGACGGATAAAGACTTACCATTGAAATTCACCATGTTGGCAGAGTTGGAGGGGCAGTAAGGACCTGCGAAATCATCCTTCTCAGAATCATTGAAGTATAAATCAATATCCTGAAGGGCACTGATGTCCACTTCTTCATTCCCTCCCCAAGCAACCTCTCTGGATTGCAGACCTGTTGGGATTTTTCTTGTAAGGTGGGATCAACAGGGGTTGGTGGAGGCAGAGTCTCTGAAGGATGAAAAATTATTTCTTCTCCCAATGTGACTTTCTTCTTAGCAGCTTTCTCATCACTGTTGGCTTTTCTTTTCCTGTCCTTCTTGGGAGGCTTGGATGGGTTCTGCGACTCTCCCGCCTCCCTTACTGTTTCAGCATCTACTACTTTGAGCAAGGCAGCGTTAATTCCCCCTTGGTTCCCCGAACCAGTCCCCTCCGTAGTTGCTTGGACCAGCTCTTTGCAGCTTTCTTCTTCTTGTTCTTCATCTTGCTGGGAGATTTTGCTCTGGAAGGTCAGACCAATTTACCATCCTTGGCCTCTGTTCGTTTGAGAATTACACCATGAGGAGGCGGTTTAGTTAGCTCTTCCCATGAGAGGTCCCTCTGATCTGTGTTGTTCCACAGATGGGACCTCACAAAATTGCCTGAGGCAAAGAAGTTATGGAAGACATTCCCCCAATGCTCCGCAGCCCATGCATTAATCTTTGCACAAGTTTTTTACCCCTCCTCTAGGTGTCCAGTGAACTCCTTCGGCAGCACTGAAAAATGAGTAATAAATTAATCAGAATGGGAGCACTTGTCATTCAAGAAGGAGAAAAGCATGAGAAATAAAGATAGGAAAGAAACTCACCATTACTTTTCCACCTGCTAGTCATCATCCTAGGGTTGGTTTTGGCCTTGATCTTCCTGCAATTCTCCCATGTCCCACTAACAAACAAAAACTGTGTCCTCCAGTTCTTTTCGGACTCCAACAAATCATCTACCACTTTGAAGTTGTTCCCCATATTGTGATGTAGAATGGAATCTGATGATTCTTGCATAAGCTTGGCACAGGGGCAAACTGCTCAATTGGGAGTCGGATGTTTTACAACCTTGATTCCATTATGCAAACAATGAGAAAATACCAGACATTTGGGCTTAGCTGACTTGGGCAGAGTTTAACTAGGTGGAAGTACCTGACGATTTTTGGGTCTAATGGAAACCGAAATCCCTAGTTTAGTACTTCGTTGAAAATCACCACCTCTTTGAGCTTGCAGTCCATAGGAGTCTCCGGAGTGATAGGTATCTTTATCTTCACTGACTCCGGAATCCCCGATTTTATCCGGATCCGGCCCAACTCAGCAGTATGGGTGTATATGTAGTTTATATTTTGTAGAGCCAACAAGTATTTGACACTAACGTTTTTGAATCAAGGGCCTACCTTGCCCTTTAGGCCCTCCGGAAGCTCTGGATGATTCAAACAGACCTTGACCTTGCTTTTTCCCTTCTTGTCAGAAGCAGCATACCCCGTTTGACCTGATGCCTCAGTTTCAAAGGGAGCCTCCTCAATGTTATATTCCATTACTTCTTCCATCACTGTGGAAGGTTTATCCGTTGCCTTGGATGGATGGGTGTCAGTTTCTAGTACCGAAGGCTGTTCGGATGGTTGAGTACATGTTGCCTCTGAAGGCCTGGTGTCCACTTGAGGTTGGGATCCGAAGGGCGGTTCGGATGGTTGGGACACTCTCATCGATGGTCTTGTTGAATCTTGTGCAAAAACTAAAACATACTTTGAGAATGATGTTACAGACATTGAAAAGATATCAAAAGAGCAAAAATCTCTGAACAAGGACTTTGAGACTGAGAAGAAGAAACATTTGCATGCGTATATAGCCAGTATTGCAACTCATCTTTAAGAAAGAGATGCTAACATGAAATCCGCTCTAGTGTTTGAAATGCATGAAAAATTTCCGGACTTGAAGTTAGGTAGCTTTTGGCAACGCGTTATTGAAAGGCATCGCCCGTAGGTGTTTCTATGGAAGATTTGGAAACTAGAGATAACTCAGAAAGTTCCTCCTCAGAATCTGACTCTCCAGAAGGTAGTAAGGAAAATTCTGCATCTGAATAGTATAGTTAAACATTATCTTCCCTGTTTTGTTAATCATCTGTACACGTAAACATGTGGAACTTTGTTTTGTAAGACCACCCTCATGTTGTGAGGATTTTTTATGATGTAATTCTGTTTTTCAAATTTATTTTTACACTGCAAAATTCCCCATATTAAAATGTTTGACTTGAAAAAAAAATTACTCATGTTATCCCCCGGATAAATAGTTTCTTAGTATGAAATTTTTTCATAGTTCCTATTTTAGGTAAAGTATTCTTCAAATAAGAAGGAATTTAAATCAACTTGTTTCTTAGGTAAAATATCTTTTATGTGAGAGCGTTTGACCCAGGTTTTAAACGATGAAGGCTTTAACCACCTTTCTTGGTTCAAAATAATAAACATTATCTTCGGAATGTCTTATGAATTCAAAAGAATGAATATTCCCGTCCAAACTTTTTTGGAGTGTCTTTTGAGTTAAAAAAGATGAACATTTTAGTCCAAACTTTTTTGGAGTGTCTTTTGAGTTAAAAAAGATGAACATTATAGTCCAAACTTTTTTTGCAGTGTCTTTTGAGTTAAAAAATATGAAAATTCTGGTCCAAACGTTTTTTGAGTGTCTTTTGAGTTCAAAAAGATGAACATCCTGCAAATTATTTTAAGATAGCAAAGAGATTTTATATATAAGTCGGATATTAGGACACCTCGTTAAAACCTTCCTGCGTCACCAGGGTAGGAAATAGTATGCCACCGATACTTACATAAACTGATAAAGAAAAGATTTACATAGTTGCTCATTCACTCTAAATAAATTTTGAGGTGCTCAATGTTCCAAGGATGGGGAAGATCTCTTCAATCTTTATCTTTGAGTCTGTATGTTCCCGGCTTGATCTTCTTTGCCACTCTGTACAGACCCTCCCAATTTGGAGCCATCTTTTCCAACCTCTTTTATTACGTGTGAAAGAAGACTTTCCTCAAAACTTTGTCCCCAACTTTGAACTACCTTCTTCTAAATTTTGACGCATATAGACTTCTCATCAGAGTCTGATAATGTAAATATTTTGTTTTTGTCCCTTATTCTCTTTTCCTTTATCAAATCCAACTATGTGCGTTTTCCCTTGTCATTTGTTTCCTCGGAATATTCACTTAGCCTGAATGATGGGAACATTGTTTACCATGGTACTACTGCGTCCATCCCATAAACGAGTGCAAATAGTGATTCTTGCGTTGCAGTCTGAGGAGTTGTTCTATAAGCCCACAAAACTTCTTGTAGGTAATCTGGCCATTTTCCTGCCTTACCCTCCAAATTCTTCTTTAGCCCATCTTTGAAATTGTCTGATTAGTCACCTCGACTTGGCCATTTACTTGGGGATGGAAAGGTGTTGAGAAACATTGTTGTATCCCTTTTGATGCACAAAAGCTTTCATTTCTTTATTATCGAATTGTGGTCCATTATCCATTGTAACTTTTCTTGGAACTCCAAAATGACAAAAATGTTAAAAATAGTAAATCTGATTACATCCTTAGCTCTTGTCCCTACAAACGGCTCAGCTTCCACCCACTTAGATAAATAGTCGACTGCAACGATGATTGTCTGCCGACCTCCTGACGCAATCAGTAATGGTCCGACCAGATCAATGCCCTATCGGTCAAATGGTAAAGACTCATATATTGTTCGAGGGGTACACCAGGTGCATCGATTGCGTTAGCAAATGTTTTATCAGGTATCACACTTATGCACTAAATCCTTTGCATCCGAGGAGAGAATCGGCCAATAATATTCAATAATAAGGACTTTTCATATCAATGTTTTGTAGCCACAATGTGCGGATTAGGTATGGGCGTTCGATTCGGTTCTTTTGGTTCTCGGTTCTTTTGGTTCTTTAGAACTAGTACCCATTTAGGAACCGATTAAAATTCGGTTCGGTTCGGTTTGGTTCGGTTCTCGGTTATTTTGGTTCTTTGAAACTAGTATCCATTTAGGTACTGATTAAAATTCGGTTCGGTTCGGTTACATTCAGGTTTCGGTTCCAAATAGTTACTTTCTAACCAAATGGTCACTTTGTAACTAGAAGAACCGTATGGAAACGAACCCGAAAAGAACGAAATGGTTATTTTCTAATCAATTGGTTACTTTCTAACAAAAAAAACTGTTTGGAACTGAACCCAAAAAAACCAAATGGTTACTTTGTAACCAAAAGAATCGTTTGGAACCAAACAGTAAACCATGGATATTCAAGGATACTATTACTTATTCGGTTCTTTATGGGTACTATTCGATTCTCGGTTTCGAACCGAACCGAACCGAGAACCGTGGGTATTTAAGATAAGGAACCGTATGGGTATTTATAAGGAGCCGAAACCGAACTGAATCCGTTATTTCGGTTCGGTTCGATTCAGTTCTTCGGTTCCATACCCATATGCCCATGCCTAATGCGGATCCTTCCCCGTCATGCAACTCTGAAAGTATCATTTGTGATTCATCATTTCCTAAACATCGAAGTAAAGGGCGACTAAAAGATTTCTTATACATACATCTCTGAGTACAACATACCCATATACCTTGAATCATATTATTTTTGCCATTACCTTATCAACTGGAAATATGCCATTCACTAGAATTCTTGCATCTCACTCCTCCAATCCTTTGTTGTTCCTGTAGAAATTTGGAAAGCTTCAACACACCCTTCAATTGACTCGAGCACCTTATCAATCGAAGCGTTTTCTTGTATGATTATTCAAGGATACTTCTCTGAGTAAGATGTTTTAGCCAAAGAATCAGCCACTGAATTCCCATCCCTATAGACATGTTCGTATCAGACACCCTCGAAATTCAAAGTTAAGGCCTTCAAAACCCCCAGATATTTTACCAAGTGATCTTTTCTTCCCTCCGACCGGCTTAATCTTTTCTTTGCGGATCACTTATCAACTTACTCTTTTAACTCCATAAAGTCTTGCAATTCTTAAGCCTGCCAAAGCAGCTTCGTAATCGGATTCATTATTTGATGCTTTAAACCCAAATCGGATGGCTTGATACATAGTGATTCCCCCTGGGGACACCAATTGTACACCGGTTCTACAACCAGATGAGCTTGAACCCCCATCAGATCAATCTGTCCAATCTACTCCAAGTTCTTCTTTATCAACTTCCATCTTATTCTAATCAGAGTGAAACTGAACTAAGAAATCAACGAATGCCTATACTTTAATAGAAGTTCGTGGTTTAAATTCTATGTCAAAATCTCCAAGCTCTATTGACCACTTCGTCATTCTTCCCGATAGATCGGGCCTTTGTAATATGTTCCTCAACGGAAAATATGTTCGTACAACAATTGAATGATCCTGGAAGTAAGGCCTCATTTTTCGTGCAGATGTAACTAAGGCAAGAGCTAACTTTTCTAATTTGAGATATCGTTTCTCAGCATCCATAAGACTTTTACTCACGTAATAAACCGGCCTCAAAACATTACCCTCTTCTCGGATTGAAACCTAACTGACCGCGAAATCTGATACCGCCAAATAAATGTATAGCTTCTCCTCCAGATTTGGCTTTGTCAGGATTTCCGAGAAAGAAAATTATTCTTTAATATGATGAAAAGCATCCGAACATTCTTGGGTCAAGTCAAAACAGTTTGCTTTTCTTAGCACCTCGAAGAACGGAGCGCACTGATCCGCGAACTGCGAAATGAACTTGTTCAATGCTGCCAATCTTCTTGTCAAGATTTGAACTTTTTTTATTATTCTTGATGCTGCCATGGTACTTAGAGCCTTTAACTGAATCAGAACGGCTTCAATGCCCTGCTCACTGACTATGTAACCTAAACATTTTATGGATCTTACCCCAAACGTACATTTTTCAGGATTCAACTTCAAATTTATCTTTGTAAAATTGACGAAAGTTTCTTCTAAGTCAGCCAAGTGATGTCATCTTTGGAACATTTGACTAACATGTCGTCAATGTAAACCTCAACATTTCTTCCAATTTGAGACTAAAAAGCTTTGTTTACTAATCTTTGGTAAGTTTATCCAGCATTCTTCAACCCGAATGACATTACCTTGTAGCAATGTAAACCTTCTCCGGTAATAAAAGTTGTGCTCTCTTGATCTTTCAGATCCATTTGGATCTGATTATACCCGGCATAACCATCCATAAAAGACAACAACCAATTTCCAGACGTTAAATCAACCAACTGATCTATTCTAGGAACATGAAAACGATCTTTGGGACAAGACGTGTTTAGGTCGGTGAAGTCTAGACACATTCGCCACTTGCCATTTTTCTTCTTTACTATGATAAGATTAGCAGTCCACAAAGGGTTTTTGACTCGCGTATGTGACCCGATTTTGTCAGCCGACCCACTTCTGCTATTATAGCCTCAAATTTCTCCTGAAAAAAAGATCTCCTCTTCTGGATAATCAGACGTACATTGCTTCGCACCGCAAGCTTATGACAGATGACGTTCGCTGCAACCCCTGTGACATCCTCTATACACCACGCAAACCTTAAAATGAAGGTGGTTTAAACATCAGAAAACTTTCTAATCTTCAGGATACTTATTATGAAAATTATGGTTTAAGTATATGAAAAACAACAATCTTTGGGCCAAACTACATACAAAATATCTATTGTAAAAACTCTCATCCTCTGCTCAAATCAAATTCTAAAATCTCTACAACTTGGAAGAGATTAAACAATATAAAAACCACTACTGAGCCATACATTAGTTGTAAACTAGGAAATGGTAATGTTGAATTCTGGATTGACAAATGGTTTAGGAATAAACCATTAATTGATATCTTAGAGGAAACTAATTGTGACTGGTACCTTATTGAAAAAGTAAATGAATTGTGGACAAATAATACTTGGAATTTGACCAAACTCAAGCAATGATCACCACTTCTGACATTAATCTAATTCTTAACTCTTCAATTCACTCTTACTAAGAGGATAAACCTATTTGGATTTTGGATTCCTTAGGTAAATTCAACACTAAGCTAACATGGAATAAAATAAGAAACAAAAGTAACCATTAAACTTTATTTACTATAATATGGAATAACTTAACTCCAACCAAATACTCATTTCTTATTTGGAAGATTATGAAATGATGGATAACAGTTGATAATAATCTCCAAAAGATAAATTTCATCATTGCCTCAAAATGCCAATTATGTTCAAACATTGAGACTGTCGATCATGTTTTTGTAAACTGTCCCATTGCTTGGGGTGTTTGGTTTTAGTTGGCTGGTATATTTAAGATAAATTTTGGAAGATATAGTTTATCCAACATCTAGTTAGATGTTGGTTTTAGTCTACAACAAAAAACATTTACATTAGACATATAATTTCAACTATTTCTTGTTGGTCAAGATGGCATTATAGAAATAAAGCCAAAATCGAAAAAAAAAATCTATATCTTCTGACCTTATTTTAAAAAGGATTAAATTCATATAGACTAGATTAGATAATGCATTCATATTTAAGAAGAAAATTTGTTTTGGTGACTTCCATATTGCAAAGACTCTTGGTTGTTTCTTCCACATCAATAGCTCAAACAAAGTAAACACATTAAAATGGTTACATCCTCATGAGAATAGACTTAAATTAAATGCTGATGGTTCTTGCCTTTCAAATGGCCAATCTAGTGGTGCTTATAAGAGACAAGCATGGTGATGTCTTAATTGCTTATGGAAGACTGTATGATAAACAGAATCCCCTAGTTGACGAGTGCAAGGACCTCATAGATGGTTTGATTATATGTTTCCAAAATGTTGACATAAAATCAGATTCTGTCATCCTCATTGACATGTTTGCCTATGGCTCTGCCCCATGGTATCATGATTATTTGATAAGATGTTGCAGAAAACTCATATTCTCCACCATGACCATAAAACATATTTCTAGAACCCAAAATCAGAATGCGGATTGGGTGGCTCATTAGACCCTAAATGCAAAATGAAACAAGATTTCATCAACAATCTTCTCCCTAATCCTCCTAGGAAGATAACACTCTTCGAAAGCCTTATACGTTATTACTTAAGACCTCATTAATAGTAACAGACCTTAGGATTCTATTCTACAACAATAATCTTATATATGCTTATTGATAAAACTTTACAGGTTCAATATATGATAGCAGGTGGCTCAAAATGAAGAGGAAAAGCCCATCTATCGAGGAAGCTAACAAGCATCATCAAATGATCCAATGATGGCAAAGCTCTAGCCTTTGGCCAAACTCAAAAATAACGGTGATATTTCAAATTTTGAAATTTATCAAACCTAAATCAATCCTAAATGAATAGTTACTTGTCCCAAAAGAGTTTAACCGAGTTGGTAGAATAAGACATGCTTATGATTTTCAAATCCATCTACAAACATTTTCTTGACTGAACCTGTCACCTTGTGCGGTTTTAATCAATAAAATAAAAAATTAACTAAGCAAAATTAGTTTATCTATTTACACAAACTATATCTAATAAATATAGTTTTTTTATATTCTTTCTCATATACTATATTTAAAAACAAAAATCCGGCTTTTTCCAAAGCCGCTTGAAGATCCTAGTCCAAAAAATAAAAATATTAACTACCACAAACTCAATTTGGCCGCTTCTCTTCTCTGTTCATGGCTACCAATCCCAGTCTCGCTCCATTATCTGAGTTGCCGCTCCATATCGTGAAATTCTCAAAACTCGTAAACAAAAGCTTTCCCTTTAGGTTTCGCCCTGTCACTCTCTCTTCCGGGTATTGCTCCTTTAAGAGTCTCTCATGCTCCAGACGAAGATCATCACCATCATCAGTTACTATAAATGCTCTCAGAGAAGAATTAATTGAATCAACGCATGCAGATTTCACCATCGAATCTGAAAACTCCGATGCTTCCTCTTCTAAGCTTGTTCTCGTCGTCGGTGGATCCGGCGGTGTAGGTAGTATTCTTGCTTAGCAATAGCATTCATCTGTGTAAGTATATAATCGGAAATTTTATGTCCCTTTGGGGACTTGGACACAGAGATTATATTCGTGGAAATGACAATGATAATCTTGTTGGACTGGATGATAAGCTCTAGGTCGAGTTAATTTTGTACATTGTTTTGCTTATTAGTATATAATTTTCCTACACGATCATTCGATACCGGTTTAAAATAGCTAGAACACTTATCAAGAAGGAGCTTCTACAAGACGAACTGTACCGGAATCAGCATCGATAATTTAATGAAGGTTTTGCTTTCATTTGATACTACTGTTTTAAACTTGTAATAATATAGCTACTGCTGCTTTCTTTTCAGGGCAGTTGGTGGTGGCATCGTTGCTCACAAGAAACATAAGAGCACGCTTGTTGGTACGAGATCTTGACAAAGCAACTTCACTCTTTGGCAAACAGGATGAAGAGAAACTAGAGGTATAACTTTTAAGGTTATCTCCATCCTTACTTTTCATGGCTTAACTGATTTGTTTAACTTTGATTTACAATTTTTAATGCTTAATGATAACAACGTTTAGACTTTGATAGGTTTGTAGAGGTGATACCCGAAACCCAGATGATCTGGATCCTGCCATATTTGAGGTCCTCGTCTATACTTGTATGGTTTTAGTGGTGGAAAATATCGTTTTATCCTATTTTTCAGTGCATGACCATTGTGCGAATTACAATTTGTAGGGAATCACACATGTGATTTGTTGCACGGGAACAACAGCCTTCCCTTCTAAGCGATGGGTTGGGGATAATACACCTGAAAAAGTAGGTGAGGATTTACTTATATATTATGGGTTTATGATATATATGTAGTCATGCTTTGTCACTTGATAATTGCATAGTCATCTACATTTATACCTGTTTATAGCATCCAAAAGGATGTTAATTTGCATGCATGACCATTGTACACGGGAGTTATATTGTTGGTGCTAATGACTCTATTGTTTTGCTTGAAGATTGGGAGGGTGTAAGAAATCTCATATCCGTGTTGCCCTCATCCTTAAAGAGAATAGTTCTTGTTTCTTCAGTAGGTGTGACAAAGTTCAATGAGATGCCATGGAGGTACTAGCACTTATCTAGCTAACCTTTCGTTCTTGACACCACAAACATCTGTCGTATGTGTTTTGAGCCTAGGAAGTTTCAAGCAAAAGAGTACTAATTTTGAGGAAAATAAATTGTATTTCAAGTTTGGCGGAGTTCCATGTTCATGCTCATAACTATAGCTTACTTCTTCTGTGTCAGTCTTTTCTTCGCCTATGTTTCTTCTGTTTGGAGAAGACTCCTCATCAGCAAAACATCTTGATCAATTCTAGGATTTTAGTTGATGATTTCAACAGAAATAAATATAAATGTTAGTACAAATTTCTCTGAATCTTCTTATATCTGTCAGAATCTGGGTTCTTCAGGTAGGTTTTTTTTCCTTCTATTGAGGTAAAAATATATATTTTTCAACTGATAACCTCTTTTTTTTTTTTGGAATTTACTTGTTTGAAAACGAATCTTTTTCCAAGTTCTTTTTTTTAGTTTACTTCTTAACTTAGAGTTAAGCTACGACAAATATTTCGTACTTTATTTGTTGGGGACACTGGACATTGGTTTGCTTTTCTGATCTTATCAGTGGTAGTTAGATATGAAACCTATCAATAATACACTAATAGAGAAGTCCTATTTTTCTCCACGGCTTAGCTATATAATCTCGATTTGTTTCTGCAGCATGATGAATCTCTTTGGTGTTCTTAAGTACAAAAAGATGGGTGAAGATTATCTTCAAAAATGCGGTCTCCCATTTACAATCATCAGGTTAGTAGTTATTATTATTAGTACTTTAACTCTCTGCTCGAAGCCAAGGAAATTGCAATCTTCTTGTTTACTCAATATTATTAACTGTTCATATGCACCAGACCTGGAAGATTGACCGATGGGCCGTACACATCATATGATCTTAATACTTTGCTTCAAGCGACAGCTGGGACAAGGCGCGCTGTTGTCGTTGGTCAAGGTATGCGTTCTTCTTCATTCTTACAAACTAGAGCATCGCCAACATATTCTATTCTTTTGTTAGATTTAGATAGAAAGGCTGTAGTCTCTTTTTTAACGCTAAGAGGTTTTCCAGCAAGTCTTTTTTTTCAAAGTAATTTAAATATATAATATTTTTACCTAAGATGTTATTCTACTGTGATTTAGATTTTTTTTAGATTATCCATTGGATGATAGTATTTATACCAAACTATTTCTATTTAGCCAAACCTTGATTATACACTAGTTGTTGGAGATGCTCACTATCCTATATACTCTGTATCGTCCCTATGCTTTCTCTTGTCAAAGAATTCTCAATCCCTTTTTAGTATCAAACCACCCCTTAAAACTGTTACCGGTAATTCAGATCAACTCTAGACTATATTACAGCTGTCGATAACATTATATTTGTGTAGTTATCTCTATAGTATGAATTTTTCATATTAAATATAATGTCCACAAACAAACTTCGGTTGGAGTTTCTGAAAAATCTCGATAATATTTTATTAAAATATCATTCAAGTGGATATACAGTAAACATCAGGACTCTAAAAGGCACAGTAGAAATGTTTCCTTAAAGCCTTCTATGCTTTTGGTTTATCATCTGTTACACAGGAGATAAACTTGTTGGTGAGGTCAGCAGACTTGTGGTTGCTGAAGCTTGCATACAGGCACTGGATTTACAAGTTACGAAAGACAAGATCTACGAGATTAACTCAGTTGAGGTAACAGCATGAAGTCATAAAACTGAATTCTCAACGGATTATAACAATGTGTAAATTATTTTAGGCGAATGAGTTCCTTTTTCTTGTATGTAATTGTAGGGGGAAGGTCCAGGAAGTGATCTACAAAAGTGGGAGGAATTATTCAGAAATGCGGAAACCCAGTGATCTGTACATGTTACGCTATAAGGTTGAACATATTGACTTCCCAAGTGTATGTGATATGTAGAAATTTTGCATATATTATGTGTATAATTGCAGTCTTCATTTTGCAGTAGTTATCTGCTTAAAGCTACTTTAAAGTTCTATCCTCGATCAGTAATTATTCCCGTACTTTGTTTACATGTCACTTGATATCAACTCTTAGCATGCTAAAAACACCTCTTTTTGTTGGTGGAGTGTTTTGTTTTGCTGGAGAAGCTCAGCCGCCTCTTCTACCGGGTCTGGGAATTCTAGGCGATGGTGGCACATCGGTGGTTCCGTCTGAACCACTTCCAGCCATCAAGTTCATGTCCTTTCCTTCAGCTGATGCACCGTGGCCCCGCTTATTGCTCACCATCTCAATAGTTGTAAGTAAATAGGAATTTAAAACAAAATTACCTACTGGTACCTTGGCTGCGCATGATAGGCCACCAAAGCTAATAATAAACAGAACATGGAGGTTGGTTATGGTCGATTTGGTGTTTCAGATTTTATTGGGTGAAATCTGCTGTATCAGTCTAAAAATGCAGGAGATTGCTGTTATACCAACTATCCCAAGTCCCAACGGAGAACCGTGGAACTGAGTCACAGAGATGAACCGTATCGATTAGTAATCTATTTCTTACTTAAATGTGTTTTGTTTAGCAAAACGTAGGCAAAGGTGTCTAACACAGTATTTACTCTTATTTTATATCGGTATTACCTATCTAAGTAACCAAATTTTGTACTTAACTCGTTTTTATAGGTGATTCAAAATTAGTTTCCAATTCATAGGCTTGATCTAAATATCATTTAGGTAAACATCTCTTTTTTTTTTATAATCAAACGGGAGTTTGGAGAAAAAAATTCAAAAATAGCATCGATTTTAGTTTTTCAAACCGAATAAAACTAAATGTGCAGATAAAAAAATTTCAACTTTATTTTCGGAAGACCCAATAATTATGGTTGATATAACAGAGAAATGCGAGACCAGGTATGATGAACTGGGCGAGATGAGAGAGCATACATAATGAGGTGGAAAGACGAGACATGATGAAGTGGAAAGATCAAGTATGATGGAAATGGAGAGACCACGCATGATGAAGTGCAAATACTACTTTATTAAATCATGCAAGAGTCTTGCATTGCAGAGACGAGACATGATGAAGTGGAGAACCATGCATTATTTAATTATGCCTGACCCGACATAATGGAAGTGAAAAAACCAGACATTATTAAATCATGTGAGATCATGCATGATAAAAGTGGAGAGACTATGCATGATAAAGTGGATAAACCATGCATTATTAAATCATACGAGATCAAGTATGATGGAAGTAAAGAGATCAAACATGATAAAGTGTAGAGACCATGCGTTATTAAATCATATGAGACTAGACATGATGGAAGTTGAGAGATCAGACATGATAGAAGTAAAGAGATCATGCATGATAAAGTGGAGATATCTATGCATGATGAAGTGGGGAGATGTGAGACATATACTATGTTTTTTAAATATCATCATGATATTAGTTTTGTGTGTCTTAAAATAACAAAGTCGATGATACTTCCAGTTTTTTTTTTCCAAGCGTCGGTTGAAAAAATACATATTTTTGTTTATAAAAAAAATAAAAAAATAAGGTTTGGTTCAAAAAAGTAAAAGAGGGTTATTTGTGGTTTTTCTCCTTATTCCAAATACCTAGCTAGTTTACCAATTTTGGGTATTAGGTGGTAATGATAATTTTGGTTGAATATTTATGGGTAGTTCATTTTTAAATTTATAGACATAGAATAATGTGATTTTGTCAAACAATTTATAGACTTTACCTAAAGTACCGAAATTTGAAAAAATACGAGACTAAGTAATCTCCAACAATTTCCTTTTTAGTATCTGATAGTGATGAAAATTAATTTAAGTGTGTTTATATGGTATTAAATTCATAATAGAATTTAGGGAGAGAAAATAGGTGCTTGTATTTAATATTGAGAAAAGTACTAGTAAATACATTCTCAGCTATTTAATTACCTAGTGGTACCCGCTTTTTAGATAGTGTAACTTGGTACCTCGAATTGAAATTTGGACAAAAATACCCCGACCAAATATACCCGTTGGTACTTTGAGATGTTTGCAATTCTCATGATACGATGCGAATTGTTTGCAACTCTGGGTTTCCTGAACAATTCTCATGATATCATGAGAATTGTTTGGAACTCTCAGGATTTCCTGAACAGTTCTCATGATATGATGCGAATTGTTTGCAACTCTGGGTTTCCTGAAAATTCTCATGATATGATGCGAATTGTTTGCAACTCTCAAGATTACCTGAACAATTCTCATGATATGATGCGAATTGTTTGCAACTCTGGGTTTCCTGAACAATTCTCATGATATGATGCGAATTGTTTGCAACTCTCAGGATTTCCTGAACAATTCTCATGATATGATGCGAATTGTTTGCAACTCTCCGGATTTCTTGAACAATTCTCATGATATGATGCGAATTGTTTGCAACTCTGGGTTTCCTGAACAATTCTCAGGATATCATGAGAGTTGTTACTGGTGAAATTTTATTTTTTAAAAAAATAAAAAAATATCATCAATGGATCTAGTTTTGTTCATTTTTAAAAACAAAAGCGATGGTACTTTCATTTATTTTTTTCGAGCTCCGGTTTGAAAGATACAGATCTTTTAAAAATAAAATAAAAAGAAAAAGTAGGAAAGAGAAATTTTTGTTACGTGGTTGTTCATGAATGGTGAGGGTAGTTAGGGTATTAAAATAATGTTAGGTACTAGGTGGTAATTAGGTAGTTGAGATGGATATTAAGAGATAATTGATCAAACTTTAGGTACTAGATGACAATAAAATAGTTGAGTAGGTACCTTAGGTGTAATTTCCCTTTAATATTTTAGAAAAAGTCCAGCCCATATAATGATGTTGGTTGAGCTATTTATACTATTTTTTGGATCCATGGGTCATACGGGTCGAGTCACCTATTCAAGTCAATCTCACGAGCCCTCAAGCCCATAACCAACCTACTAAACACTTACGTGAGTCGCAGAGCTTACTTAGCATACTGTTATTCATCAAGTTTTAGCTATCTGGTGAATTACCCCTCTAAATAAATTCCAACCCACTTTAGTGCAAGGGACCTCCAACACAATCCGATCCTATCAATGTCAATATTTTAATTATTATGTGTGCTATTTATTCTTAAATAACTCAATTGTTTTTCCAATTCATCCCTTTTTAATATTATACTAACATTTTACTATGTTTTTAACTATTCATTTACCCTATTCTATTTTAGATAATATATATATATATATATATATATATATATATATATATATATAATAACAATAAAGATAATAAATTTATTGTTATAGATAGAGATGTATAAAAATCAAATATACATTAAAATCAAACAATGTACATAAGCATAACGTCGTTGGACGTTTAAAATTGTTATTTTATGTTTCCTTATCTATTTTTTAAAAATTGTTATCAAAATTCTTATTGTAATTTTTAAGTTGTAACTTTTAATTATATTTATGTATTTTTAATTTTTTTAAAATATCATTAGTTTTTAATTTTTATTTAATTTTTTTCAAAATATATCGAAGTAATAATTCATTTTGATGGTTATAAATATAAAAATAGTGGTGATCTCAGATTATTTTTCTGGCATATAACGAACAAAATACGACTAAAAAAATAAATTAGAAATTGAATACACAAACATACAATTTTTAAAAGAGACCAGGAACCAGCATATTTCTTGGGTTAACCTATAAACAAGAGATCAAGAGCAAGTGTATTTCAAGGAGCCGCCTAAAAGCATACAACTTTTCAGGTCTTCCAAAATGATCTATTCTAATCTAAGGTGGGTCATAACTTATGGTTTCCTTAGTGAGATTGAAAACGGATGGTTGATTAAGACTTCAGGAGAATGAACCTCTTATTGCTAAAATATAAGTTTGATGTAGATCGAAGGGTACTGGAGTTTCAGACAGAGCATCCTTGAGGTTGATTTGAAGAAATCTTCTTCTTTTTCAGACTTTTGATGAACTTATAGTTTTGTGTTGTTGTCTAATCATATTTTCTTTCTAATGCTTTATGCAAGGAACCGATGGTGAGCAGAGGGGAGATCCCTACTCAATAAATAGAGCTGCAAAAATAACTTTGTAAGGTAAGATTACCTGTAGTAATTTGTTAGGTTTAACTTACGATTGGTTAAATTATTTATTAAAATAGATAGTTGCAGATAAGATATAGACTTCTTGAGATGCTATCCTATTTGAGCTGTTATAACTCTCTAATATATCAGAGTTCCAGACTGTCCATAAGATAAATTGCTCTAACTTGATTAAGTATTTGAGTTATGTTAATGTCTTGCTTGTATTTGCAGTTCTCTGTACACTTAGCTAGCAAATCCGTCATTGTATTGTGTTCTCTGTAAATGTGAGATATAGACATGTTCGATGATATTAATTTCCTGCAACAGTCTTGTAAAAGTATAAAATAGATTTTATTATTATTGGCGTATAATTTTGTACAGACTAAAGCCATATATATAGGTTGGGAATATATGCTAATAATATACTATAATAATGTCTACTCTACCATAATAATGTATATAATAGTTTATAATTGACTATTGACTATAATAAACTATGTAGTCAAATATCTTCTATTATTTCCATTAACACTCCCCCTCAAGCTTGTGCGAAAGTACTTGAAACTGCCGTGGTTTGAAGTCTCTTGAACTTGTACAGAAGTACTTGAAGTGAAAGCTCGATCGAAAGGCTGAAACGAAATCACACTCCCCCTCAAGTTGGAGCATATATATTAAGCATGCCTAGCTTGTTGAAAATATAATTAATACGTGATCTATTGAGGGCTTTGGTGAATATATCTCCTAATTGTTCTCCTGTTTTGACATATTCTGTATGAATGCGATTTTGTTGAATCTTTTCGCGGATAAAATGACAATCAATTTCAATATGTTTCGTTCTTTCATGAAATACAGGATTAGACGCAATGTGCAACGCCGCTTGATTATCACACCATAACTTTGCATGCATGGTAGTTTTTATGCCAATATCATTCAACAATTGAGAAATCTAAATTATCTCACAAGTAGATTGAGCCATGGCTCTATATTCAGCTTCAACACTCGATCTTGATACAACATTTTGTTTCTCACTTTTCCAAGATACTAAGTTACCCCCTACAAACACACAGTAACCAGTGGTTGATCTTCTATCAGATTTAGATCCAGCCCAACTGCATTTGCAAAACACGCTATATTAGTATGACCATTACTGCCATACCACAATCCGAGTCCAGGAGCTGATTTGAGATAACGCAAGATATGTTTTAGTGCTGCCCAATGATTAACCGTTGGTGGTGACATAAATTGACTCACAATACTAACTGGATACGCAATGTCAGGTCGAGTTACTGTAAGATCATTAAGTTTTCCTACCAATCGAAGATATTTTTCTGGATCACCAAATAATTCTCCATCATCTTTTAGTAGCTGCAAATTAGGAACCATCGGTGTATTACATGGTTTTGCTCCTAACTTTCCTATTTCCATCAATAAATCCAAAACATATTTTCTCTGCGATAGAAGAATACCTTTCGTGCTTCTTGTTATTTCCATTCCCAAAAAGAACTCCAATGTTCTTAAATATTTTGTTTGAAATTTTGAATGTAGAAATGTTTTGCGTAAATAAATTATTTCATTGTCACTACCAGTAATGATGATGTCATCAACATACACAACCACAAGTATAATGCCATTTCCAGAACTTTTATAAAATATAGAATGATCACAAATACTCTTCTTTAACCCAAATTCATTGAGTGCCTCACTAAACTTGTCAAACGAAGCATGTGGACTTTGTTTCAACCCGTATAAGGATTTGTACAAACGACATACCTTTCCTACTCTCCCCATGAGCAACAAACCCAAGTGGTTGGTCCATATACACTTCTTCTTGGAGATCTCCATGTAAGAATGCATTTTTTATGTCTAGCTGATGAAATGGCCAATCATTTGAAACTGCTAAAGAAATAAATAAACGAATAGAGGTAAACTTTGCTACCGGAGAAAATGTCTCAGAGTAGTCAACACCATAAATTTGAGCGTATCCTTTTACTACAAGTCTTGCTTTAAGTCGAGCTATCGTTTTAGTTGACCTTAAATACCCATCTACAGATTGTGTAACATAATCAGTTTTAGTAATGCTAGAGGACTGAACTACGGAATAAATGAGGAGGTCATCGTCCTCTTTATCTGTTTGAAGGTTCACACTAGGCCCAATTGGAAAAAATGAAACATGCTATAAAAATGTAGCATCTCTAGACATGACATACTAGTTAAGTGAGGGATAAAAACATTTGTATCCCTTCTGAACTCTAGAATATCCAAGAAAAATACATTTTAAAGATTTGAGACCTAATTTTGTACGATTAGGACTAACATCCCTAACGAAACTAGTACAACCAAATATGCGGGGTTCAATATGAAATAAAGGTTTTGAAGGAAAAAGCACAAAATATGGAATTTTATTATGAAGAATAGAAGACGACATTCGATTTATTAAATAACAAGCAGTGGAGACAACATCTGTCCAAAATGTTTCTGGCACTTTCATTTGAAAAATAAATGCACGAGCAACTTCTAGAAGATGTCTATTTTTTATTTCAGCGATACAATTTTGAGATGGTGTGTCTACACAAGAGGTTTGATGCAAAATTCAATGTTGTTCCATAAAAGATTGAAATGCAGTTGAACAATATTCTTTACCATTATCACTTCTTAAAATACGAACCGGACAATTAAATTGAGTATTAATTTCTGCATCAAGTTTGCAAAATATAGAAAATAATTCTGAACGATTTTTCATGAAATAAATCCATGTATCTCGAGAATGATCATCGAAAAAACTAACAAAATACTTAGAACCCACTTTAGATATGACTGGAAAAGGACCCCAAACATCTGAATGGACTAATTCAAAATGAGACTCAACTCGTTTATTGATACGAGGATATAATGGAAGACGATGATGTTTAGCAAATTGACACGAATCACATTCCAATGAGATTATATATTTAAATTGGGGATACAGTTCTTTAAGAGAGGCTAAATATGGATGAACCATATGATTATGAGCTTCAAATGGAGATTGAACACTAAAACATGCAATTGAATTATTGATATGTTTATTGAGATAGTAGAGACCTCCAGACTTATACCCTTTACCATTGATTCTTTTCGTCTTAAGATCCTGAAACAAACAATAATCAGAATAAAATGTGACAAAACAATTTAAATATGTAATGATTTTGCTCACATAGATTAGGTTAAATGAAAATTTAGGAAGATTTAAAACGGAAGTCAAAGAAATATTTTCGTTTAAATGAACAGTTCCAGAGCCTAAAACAATAGATGATGATCCATCTGCCAATGTCACATCTGAATGATATGTGTTTGTAAAATTCGAAAGAAGTTTTGGATTGCCCGTCACGTGTTCTGTGGCAGCGGTATCAATGACCCAATTTGATGATGAAGAAAGAAAACATTTTGAATTACCTGATCCGGAAGCTGCACTATTTGTAAGATTAAAAAACTTCAATGATTCCTGGTACTTGGAAAACTGAGCATATTTTTCCGCAGAAAGCACAACCGGTGCTCTAAAAGATTTCTTAGTAAACTGTGGTAGGCGTTGTGTTTGTTGTGGTTGTTGTGTACAGTTCCACTTTGTATGACCGAATTCATGATAATAGAAACACTTTATATGGCTGGGATTTCGAAAACCACATTTTAATCTATTTTCTTCCATCGGATAAAATTAAGAACGGGTATGAAAAAAAGGTTGAAAAACCCTAAAACCCTAGAGGGCTCTGATACCATGTAAAAGTATAAAATAGATTTTTTATTATTGGCCTATTATTTTGTACAGCTTAAAGCCATATATATAGGCCGGGAATATATTCTAATAATATACTATAATAATGTCTAGTCTACCATAATAATGCATATAATATTTTATAATTGACTATTGACTATAATAAACTATGTAGTCAAATATCTTCTATTATTTCCATTAACAAGTCTAATAAATAAGTTAGAAACCATGGAGATTTATGAGTTAGAAGCATAGTTAATAACACTTTAGAGTCCGCCTCAGTATCAAGCTGAGTGATTTGAATTTTATAGAAAAGAGTGAGACCATCCATGAGTGCTCTACTATCTGTTATAGGACTTTGTTCACTATAGATACTTCCAATAACAAATTTAATTTCTCTTTCGGAATCTTTGATAATAGCATTACCTGTAGCTTCTCCAGATGGAGAACAAGAGGCAGTAGGAGGAGATCCATTAACAACTATTAGATTTCTTCGTTGTTTTAAATGATTAAAACATCCAACGTCATATGCAAAGTCACTATCTTTATACCAGAAGTTTCTTTTAAGATAATATTCTTGACTTGTTGAATAAAAGCACTAGCAGAAGTTCTATGTTGGTGGAACTTCATGGTGTTTATGTGTTTCCATATAACCCAATATATGGTATTGGGTAACGCAACTCGAATGTGAATATTATTAAGAGCATGCCAATACCAGCTTCTTATGATGTGGGTAAGGGTCATGTGTCTGCGTATGCAAAGTTTGAACATGCTATTGAAATACTGCCGGACTAGCCATGAGTTATTACATAGAAACAAAGACATGATTAATTGACTCAGTACTATCACAATATCGGTCTTTTGGTTTTAAATATGCGTTCTTTTATTGTAGACTTGTATCCACAAAAGCCCAATTATGAAGAAGCCTCCATAAAAGATTGGAAAAATTCTTTGGAATAACATTGTTCCATGTTTTATTATAGAGAATAGAGAGAGTTCTTTTAGTCCTCAACTTGTTTCATGTGTCTTTGGAACCGAATCTCCAAATATATTGATAGTCCATTGAATTTTATCTTCCACTAATTATTTGATAGCTAGTTTCTTGATTCTGGCTATGTTTGATGGTGTGACACTTGATAGTAACTTTGGTAGATTCCAGCCTCCATCAATCCATAATTATTTTACTTTCTCTTGGGTTACCATGATGTATTGTTGGCATCTATTATATTTATTAGAGGCTTATTGTTACACCATTTGTCCAACGAGAATTCACAGTCACCTTGCCCGAGAGTCTAATGAATAAAATCCTCTATTGTGTTTCTTGCTTCAAATAGCCTCTTTCAAACTTGAGATATTTTCCCGACTAACTATAATTGCATAGGGTGATATATTGAGAAGTAATTGCTATGCATGAATTTAGACTATAGGCTTTTATTTTCTCTGAATTGGTACCATAAATTGCAAGAGTAGGTGAGTTGAAGATATTTTATGTTTATGATGTTTACTCCTCCTTATGTTTAGGGCTTACTCAAATTCCTCCACCTATTCCATGACATGGATCTATGATCTTATGTGATCCCCCAAATTCATCTTCAACATATTTCTTAAATCCTTCTTATGATAGATTTAGGTAGTAAAGAATTTTGAAGGTGATAATAGGGGATTTCTAGAAATACAGTCTGAATGAGGGTAAGTCTGCCTCCAAATGATAATAAGTTATGATCCCACTCTTGAGTCTTTCTTCTTATTTTTGTTAAAAGATCTTCATAGTAAAAAGTTGTACATCTAGAATATATAGTTGAGCCCAGGTATTCCAAAGGAAATATTCCAAGTTTGAAACCTGTAAGTTGTTGGATGTAGTTTGATCTGTCATAAGGTATTGTCGATGAATGTATGGATTTGACTTTTCTTTGCTAATTAGTTTCCCATACTGTTTTGATACTTGAGTAGAAATTTATAGATGTTGTTGATGCTTGTAGTTGATCCATTAGTAAAGATAATTATGTCATCAGCAAAAGCCAAATAGGGAACCATTTTATTGAACTAGTTTTTTTTTATCTCATAGCAGTAATGTCTTGTAACAATTGTTAAAAACCTCTGGTTAGGAAATCCTCGGCCAAGATGAAGAGACTTCAGGAAATGATGTCCCCTTTTTTTACTTCATTAATGGATTTAAAGTAATCTCTAGCTTCACCATTGGTGATAACTAAAAACCTGACATCATTGATAGCTTTCTTGATTAATTTTATGAAATTGTTATCAATATCAAATGCAATTAGTACTTGAGTAATAAAAGACATTGAAAATCTACTGAAAGCCTTTGCCATGTCTAATTTGATAATCAGATTGCCTCCTCTAGACTTCATGTTAAGATCATAAGCTATTTTCTTGGTGAGGAGAATATTTTCTTGAATACTTATGCCTCTTAAAAAACTAATATGTTCTTCAGGATATTAGTTTAGGAAAAAGAGAAAATATATTGTCACTCAGTATTCTAGACATGATCATGTTGAAGATTATACACAGATTTATGGGTCTATAGTTATTACATGATCTAAGATCGTCTTTCTTTGGAATTGGAGAAATTGTTATGACATAGATCCCATTGGGAACCTGTTCCTCATTTACGAAAGCTCTAATTGTTGGACATAGGTCTTTATCAATGGTATCCCAGTATTGCTGGAAAAAATTGGTATTAAAACCATCTACACCCGCCACACTTGAAAAAGTAAGGGCTTTAACAAAGTTAGATTGTTGTTGTCTTTATTTATGACAAGTCTAGGAATAATATATAACACATCTACAATTTTAGTAGTATGAGTGTTTTCAGTGAGTAGAGACTTGAAATGGTTAACTGCAAAATCTATTAATTCTTGAGCATCTTGAATCCATGTGTTGTTATCCAGGATTTTAACTATGATATTCCTTCTCATTTTCTTCTTAACATGGTTGTGACAGGAAGCAGTATTCTTATCATCATATTTTGTCCAATTGATGCTGCACTTTTATTCACAATAAGCCTCCTCTCTGGCAAGTAGCTGGAGATGGATTGCTTAAGCTTTTGCTAGATTGACCTTGTTATCTTGAGAGTTTGTTTCTCTAAAACAGTTTTCATAGTATTTACCTTCCCTTCTGAATGTGCTATAAAATTAAATATGTTGCAGAAAGTTTCTTTATTCTAGATCTTTAGGTAAGCCTTTAGTCTCTTAAGTTTGCGTCAAAAAGTCTGGATCAGAAGGACCATGGATAGATTTATTCCAATTATTCTTCATGATAGTGGAAAAGTCAGGGTGAAGAAACCACATATTTTAAACTTGAATGATGACTTTATCTGAGGGATGTTGTGTGATATTTTGATGCATAAGGGGGAACGATCAGACCTTGTTCTAGCCTTATGAGTAATCACGGTGTTTGGAAAATAGTTAGATCAGGTTGTGTTGTATAACATCTTATCAAGTCTCTTCTATTGATAGGAGTTAGTCCACGTGTATTTGATCCTAAGTAGCCCGCATCCATTAGATTACAGTCACTGATGTTTTTGTTGAATTCGTCTATGCTTCTCAGGCAGATAGTGGAGCAAGATATTTTCTCAAGTGGATTTGTGATGGAGTTAAAATCCCCCATCAAAAGTAATTTCGTTGATGAGTTTGCTACATCTCTTACACGGTTCCATAGAGGTATCCTAAGATCCCTTATACATTTTGCATAGATTATAGAGACCATTAGATATTTGTCAAGATTTGAGTGAGTAACCGTTACATAAAGAAGTTGATATTGATTTAGAAGAGGTGGATAACAAAATATTATTTTCCAAAACACCCAAATTATATTGGAAGTATTAGGTATAACATTCTGAAATTCAAAAATTTGAGCAATCATATTCAAATAAATATTTGAAATCATTGGCTCATGTATTGCTAAAAATTCTATCTTTCAATAATCTTATAATTGATTTTACCATTCTCTGTGTCGCCTTGTTTCCAATCCCTCTTACGTTCCAACATAGAATTGATATGGTTATTCAGAAGAGCCAATTTGTGGTATGGAAGACCTTTTGTTTTGAACTGATTTGGAAGTAACGATTCATGTTGAAGTTGTTGGCTCTGTATCATTTGTTTTTTTTGTTCATATATTTCTTAAAGTTTTTCTCTTCTTTTGTTGTGACTTTAGGTGAGGAGGGAGGAATCCCCAAATGTTGAGGCTTGGGAGAAAGTATGCATGGACTATTTGAATTCTGATAATTTGTAGAATTCAGCATTACACTTGTTTCCAATGGTTGCAATCTCTCAATCATTTCAGCTTTATGAAGTTCAGGTATTATAGTTTGAGCTTCTATTGGTTGTGGTTCATTTCTTTGGTAATGTTCAGTAGAGTATCTATGTAAGTTGTGGGTGTTTGTGGACTAATGATGGTTACTTGAATGTTGAATAATAATAGGGTCATTATTGTGTGCAGTAAATTGTCTTTGGGATATTTTTCTTTAGGAGGTGAAGTTGGTTCCTTAACTACAATAAATTTCATTTGGGGAGCTGAATAATTTGTTTTTCTTCAACTTGGAAGACTGCATTGTGTTAATTTCCTATAAATCTATTTATTGTGGCATATATGATAACATTCAATATAATAACTTAGGTTGTCACCACAAGTGACATTAATCCAAAAACCACCAGACTTTCTAAAGCTAACCTAAATTATTTCCATTAAAGTCTTTGATAGGTTCAGTTACCTAGGTCTTATAACAATTGTACATGGTCCGATTCTTGAAGGGAACCCGAGTGCCAATAGGATTACTTATGGTTTTGGCTAGTGTTTTAATGGTCTTAATATTGTACAAATAATGGGGTAGAAACTCGAAGGTTATCCATACTTGGGTGACTAATGAGTCTCTTCGTGGGTGGAAGTTAGGAGTCCACTTTAGGATACGCATTGTATATTTGCCCATAAATGAACATTCATTCTCCAGATTATTTTAATGTCCTCCTATAAATCCAATTCTATCATTAGGTGGCGAGGATCCCAATGGGCAAACTAACTTTTCCTTTAAAGCCCAGAGTCCCGAATAATTGTCGGATTTTAGGCATTGGTGGCATGCTTGCCAATAATTTCCCAATTAAAGTGTGCTTGACCATCAATTCTAAAATGGGTTGTCTTGTTTTGAGAATTCTACAGAGATGCAGTCTTCTTTATTCTTTATTTTGATATTATTATGAACAAATTCCTTAGGAGATACTTTAACAATATTAGAAAAGCTTTTCATGTGTTGTATTGGTTAATGGTGCTATATTGCTGATAAAGTTTGTTGATTTGAATTTTGTTCAAATACAGGGTTAGATCTAAAAGTTGAATACTGTGGATGATTTAATTAATATTTCCTTGGTTTTTATGATGGATACGATTGATAAATGGTTGGGAATTCTTGAAGAGGAGCTTTTTGATTTTCTGTATTGCTTGTTTGATGAAGGTTGGTCTGCCTATTTTGCTAAAGATCTGAGGTATATCGTAAAGTTTTCTTGAGTGATAAACATTGATGTTGTTGTTGGGGTTGCGTTAATGTCACCATCGAGAGAATGATTTTGTTATTTATCCATGTATTAAGTGGTCATATCTTCAACAAAAGAGTTTTCCATCCATGAATATTTTCAAGAATTGGTTTCTTTGAGAGAAGTCCATGGCATTGGAATTAAACTTGTTTATAGATCGTAAAAGATTAGTAGTTAAGCATTTATGTTGAAATTATAAATCTATTTCGTTCAATTTGGTGTAAAATATGAGATTTTTTTATTGTTGATTCAAAGTTTTGGTTGCTGTTCCAAAAATATTTTTGTAAGAAAAACACCTAATATCGATCCAAAATTTGTTGATATTTAAATATCATAACGACTTTTAGTCGGCATTAGAAACCGTTATAATCTTATGTGTTGATCTAATTCATCTATATGAACTGATATAGCCTTTTAATGTCGACCCAACTCGTCGACATTAGAAGTCGCTATTGGTTTCTAATGTCGTCCCAACACATCATTGTCCAAAACCAATAAAATTCATTTTCACATTTTTAAAGAGTTTTAAGTTTTTCTTTCTAGTTATATGCTATAGTTTGAATTATGAAGTGTTAAATTAGGTGTTTGTTAGATTTCAGATGAATGTTTCTTTTATTTTTGGGATATGATGAATGAATGATTTTGATGGGTTTTGTATAATTTTCTAATATTTGAATTTTCAATTTTTTTTGTTTTTGATTTCTAGTATATGGAATATAGTTTGGATTGTGAAGTCCTTGTTTGATTTAAAAAGAATGAGAAATATCCTATTTTTAATGAATGTACCATTTTTTTGGTTTTATTTGGTTTTTGATTTTTTATTTTGATTTTTATATAGAGCATGGTTAGGACTGTAAAGTCGTAGATAGTGTGTTAGTTGGATGAGAAATAATCACTTAATGTTTTACCGATTTGTAGTTGTGTATGTGTATTACGAAATGATCAACGTGCATCTTGCAAAATACACTTCATTATGGATCTTGTCAAATGTTATTTCGGTCTTGCAAAATACTATTATGGCCAACATACTGCAAAATTTGATAAAAAAATTGTAAAACTTTGTTATCTCATAGCGAAATAATATTTTATTTTCCCGTCAAATGAGGGTGAATTTGTTTTATACAAGTACAATAACAAATATGACAATTATGCATAATACAAAACATCTTTTTTGTATAGCTATTTTCGTAAGGAAATTCTTTAGATAAATATGAATAACTAAATCATTTCCTATGATAAAATTTTAAACCCAAATTTTAAAACAGATTAAATAAAAATAACAGAGTTTATAGTTTTATCAATTTTATTTTAGTGGTTTAAACCACATTATATAATAGCTATGGATCTTTAAGAATATGATATATGTTTAGAGGGTACACCTCTTTGTTACAGGGATAACAATTTTTATCATGATTAAGTTTTTAGGGTTTTAGTCAAGAAAGAGATAAGGCAAAAAAGGATCATCTTATTCGTAGATAGGTTCTCTCTATTCATAATATTGTGAGTTAGTGGGCAGTTACACATGTTTACACTTAAACCGGTTTGACTTAAGAGTCAAAACGTGCTTTACACAATAAATAAGGAAACGCCTTGTCTGATCTGCACTTTAAATCGAACTGGGCCACTCCTTAAGTGCGATCAGATATGTTCTGGTTTGCAGAGCTCGAGCTCACTGATCACGTTGTCAACTTATCTTCTTTCAATTCACACTCATTCTTGATCATATGTTCGTCGCATCCTTAATCTGCTCGATCAACTCTTCTCCCCTAATGCCTTCGAGCTCGATCTGCCTTTGGGCTCGTCAACGTTGTAGAGCTCGTCGTTTTCTTCATTGCTTGCCCTAATCCAAATTCGCAGTCCTCCTGCTTGTGCTCGTACTTGCTTGGGGGAATCGGCTCTTATCAGGGCTCCCTCCTAGTATAGAGGTTTATTTTTTTTATAAAAATAGTTGTAAACCTGTAAAATGCAAATAAAATATATTATTAAATTGAAACCCACAAATAGCCGCGTGGTGATTCGAAACGTCTTGCTGCTTATTTTTTCGACACGTGTCATTAATGTAATTGTGACGGTCTGACACCGTCGTTTCTTGGAGACAACGTCTGACGCTTCAGTTTTGGCACAACTTTTAAGCAATTAATGAAGTCACGCGCTCATTTTCAAGGGTGTATACTCATTCAAACTTTTACTATGTTTATTTTCTTGATAGAAAATAAACAACTCTGTAATTGTCTCGCTTCATTTTTGTTGGAAGAACACTATCATCTGCAACCAATGCATCTGCTATCATATTCTTCAACATTAATCAGGTAAATTATTTCTTAATAGATAAATACTTCTCGCTAAACACTTGGTAGAACCCTAGATATTAGGTTTGCAACTTTTGTCAATAGGTTATTCCCCAAATGAACATATATTCCTAAGTCGAATCGATCTCCTTTACCTGCTATAAACATTCTAATTCGTATCCTTACTTCATTGTAGTTTCTATAAAAACCATGGCACCAAAAAGGGCGACAAAGACTAAAGCTGACAAAATTATGGAGCTCATATATGAAGAAATCAGCGCTTTAGAAAGCTATTTCTCCCCAATAGCGCATAAATACACTAATTTTTATGATGATGGAATTGCCACCCTCAGGGACAGATGTGGTATCCCTGAGGATGCGATTATTAGGGCTCCCAATATAGGCGAGCACCCTTATCATACCTAAAAAACGGAGACATGTCTTTTGACTACCCTATTCGACTGGGGGCTAAGATTGCCACTGCCCGAACTTATTCGTGACTATTTTAATATGCTTGGTATCTGCCCTACTAAAATGTCAGCCAATGGTTGGAGGCTATTACTTAGCGTGGTGCTCAGCTCGCGCTTGCTTAAAACAAAAGTATGCCTGGCTGACTTGTTATATGCAACTGATGTGACTAAAATGTCAAAAGCCCATTATCTTTTATACTCACTTTAAAAGGGTGAAGAAAATTGTGGAGCTCCCCTCCTCTAATAGGAATTGGAAAAACTCCTTTGTCTTTGTGTCTGGTAACTGGGAACATAAAACTCCCACCTTAAACCTTAAACTAGAAAGGAAGTGGAAGAAAAATTGTAAGTACTAACAGGATTGTGGGAGACAAAAAATTGCTCGAACCCTTGTTAATCAATAACTAATAAATCTTTCTTTGCTCAGGTGAATTTTTGAATCAGAGCTGGTGGAAGGAAGGGAGACCGAAATATTACGTAAACCCCTTGATCAGAGTTGGGAATTTGGCCTGTGAAGCATGACAACAAGAGCCCAAATAGTTGTTTACACGATACAACTATCTGAAGTCAGGGTTGTGCTTAATTGCGAAGCTGAAAATAGCAGAAGACGGATAGATTATCATGACAGACGGTTCAGAAGCTACCATGGATCACATTAGGGCACTTTTGGAACAGAAATACCGAGAGAAGAACAATGTCGGTGTCTGGGTGATGGTACCACTCGTGGCTCGAAAGGGTGGTGAAGCAGGGGATTCGTCCTCCGCTCCTGCTCAAACTTGTGAGCAAGGAAACGACGAAGGAAAAATTCTCGAACATGCTGAAAAAGAAGCACCCAAGGTGCTAGGAACTGCACAACGCAGTAAAGTCCGGGCTGAAAGAGAAGAAGATGAAAAATATACCAACTCTGGCTCGCTAATTAAGCCCTGGAACAAGAAACCAAGGGTAATTGGAGACGTTGTTCCCTTGAACATGAGGAGATTACAGCTTAGAGATGAAGAAGCTGATAGGACCGAAGCTATTTCTCGGGAAAGAACATGTCCCCCCATCCAACCGTCAACACAAGGTGGTGAGAAGTAGAATCCACGGGCTGTAGAGGAGCTAATTGATCTGGTTGGAGATGAGGCTGAAGATGGGAATGAGCCTCAGAAAAAGAAATTTGTGCCCCCAACTCTTGCCAAAAAGATAAAACAACTGGTGCATAGCTCCACCATGGAGAATCTGTCACCATCATTAGAAACTAGTGAGAAAAGCAACAGCGAGGACAAAAGAGTTGGGTCTAGCCAACAGAAGGCGCCTGCAGAAGAGTGGTTGCCCAAACAGATCAGCATTCCACGCCCGTCTTCCTACATATTCGAGAAAATCCGCAGGATTCCCGACTTGTCATATTATGTTAAGATGTCAATTCCTGAGATCTTACAAAGACAAGTAGAGCTGGAAATCGATCTGATAGTGTTTAACTAAAGATTAAGAACATAATTCTAACTTTATTATTTGTATGCAGCTGCATCACAACTCCTTCGTGCTGGGCTCTCGAAACATGTCCCCTACTGAAGTAGTGACTATGGATAAGTGGAGAGTAGAAGCCGTGGTTTTTGGCTCAACTAAAACTAGCGCTACAGAGGTCATTCGTTTGAAGCGTGCTTACACCTTAGCCAAAACCACCAAGCATGAAGCCATCGATGCCAAATCCAAACTTGAGAAGACAGTTGCAACCTTGCAGGAAACTTTGAAATGAAGTGACGAGAGGTGGAAAACTGCATCCGACAAGCATAGGCTGGTGTTGAGCCAAAACGAGAATCTAATGAAGAGGAATGACGAGCTGCATGCTCAAAGCTCAAACTTGTTGGACTGAACCATTAACCAAGCAAAGAGGATGAAGTAACAAGCAGAGCGAATTGCAACTCTTACTACTGATGTGAGCAAGTTGACTGGTCAGCTGGAGGAGGAACGTGCACAGCTCGAGCTAGAGTGACAACAACGGCAGATGAAAGTAGAAGCAACTGTGGTAGAAATGGATACTCAGGTGTTTACCGTGGTTGCGGAGATGATAGCCAAAGAAAAATAGAAAAGCTATAATAGAGCTGATATCGTTGAATCCTGGGATAAAGTTGGCATCATTGGCCTCTCTAGTTGAAGCCCCTACACCAAACCCGAGCTTAACACCTCAACCAACCACAGAAGCTAATACTATTATAACGACTGATGGTTCTCGTGTTGATCCTGCAAAGCTACCTCCTTCCCAAGCGCTAAGTAACAAAAACATATGTTCGTTGTTTTGTTGTATGGATTTTCTTGTCGTATGTTATGCATACAAATACTTTGTACCATCTACAATACTCTTTTTATTTAAACAATGTATTAAATCTACATGTGATTTACCTTCTGTCAATTAATTAACTCTATAAATGTTTGTTGAGCAAATGTGGAGTATGTATTTGTTGTGCTTTATGGAGATCCTTACAATAATGAGCTCAGTAGGGCTCATTGCGTAGCTTAGACAACTTGTGTCGTAGTAGCATATTTGCGGCGAGGTCTCATAGACCCCATTGCGTAGTCTATTCTAGACTTGTTTTTTTACCAGTTCGCGAATATACCCAGTTCAAAGTATAGGCACAGTATGGCCATTACGTAGCCCGTAGGCGTGGCCAATTAGCCCGTTCGTGTTTATCGACACTTAGTCTGGACTCAGTATGGTCCATTACGTAGCCAAAAATGGCGTGGTCATTGACCCATTCGCTGATTGTAAGGATGAAACTTGCAACAAACACAGTGGAGAAATCATAGATTATATTGAAAAATCAAAACGATGTTCTTAGATGCTTCATCAAAAAACCTCCCCCCGCCATCAGGGAGGAAAGAGAGCCCATCAATACAACTTTTAAACATTATGGCGATACAACTTTAGGTGACTGACATTCTAGGGATGCTTGAGTGCGCGACGATCTTGATCTGCCAATCTATACACGCCATGGTGCCCTGCTGAAATAATTGTGTACGGGCCTTCCCAATTTGATCCTAGTTTGCCACCTGTTCCACTACGGGAGCCTTGAAAAACCTTCTTTGAGATTAAATCTCCCTCTTCAAAGGAGCGCGGATTCAAACGAGCATTAAAGCGTCCCCTCATCAGGCTTATATAATGTTCTGCTCGTACCCTTGCCTGGTCTTATCGCTCATCTAATGGGTCCATGCAAGTTGACCTGACTATCAAGTTTGCTTCTTCTTCGTAGTGCTCGATTCGATGGCTTGGTACTATGATCTTTGCTGGAATGACTGCTTCTACACCGTATACCAATGGAAATGGTGTATCTCCTGTTGTGGAGTGCGGGGCTGTTCGGTACGCCCACAGGACCTCTGCCAATTTGTCCGACCATTTGCCTTTAGTCTCTTCCAATTTTTTCTTAAGTACTTCTAGTAGCGTCCAGTTAGTTACTTCGACTTGACCATTTGCCTGGGATAGTAGGGGGGAGAAGTGCTGGAGAATCCCATAACGTTTGCAGAAGTTGGTAAGTATTGAATTTGGGAATTGTGGGCCGTTATCTGTCATCAAAATCCGTGGAATTTCATATCGGGTTAAAATTTGATTATGGATAAAGTCACATACCTAATGGGTGTGCGTTCGGAATAGAGCTTTAGCCTCAACCATTTGGAAACATAATCTACCGAGATAATAAGGAACTGTCTTTTTCCTGTGGCCATTGGCAAATGACCCACTAGATCTCCTAACATAACTCTTAAGAGACTCACCTCGTCGCTGGTAAAGGTCCATAATTGAATCCCGCTGGCGTTTGAGATCTTTGTTGCCAACAAACCTTTCCCTGAACGCCTTCCATAGTCCTCTAAAGTCATAGATGGATCCTTTCGGAAACCTTATAAACAAATCCATGCCGTTATCTTTGAGGGTCATTGACAGTGCTCGACACAACATCGCATCGTCGGGGTTGAAGGTCATCATCATGATTCTAAACTGTTCCAAATGCCTGTCTGGATCTCCCGTTCCATCCTACGCTTCCATCTTGAATGGATTGAACTTCCTCGGGAGCTGAGCTTTGAGAATATTCTCAGAGAATTGTGATTCCTTTAGTATGTAGGCAGACAATCTCGGACGAACCCTTGCTATGATTCTTATCCCTGCTCTCACCTTTACCTTCCTGCTTGTCATCTCGCTTGGATGATCGATCTGTTCTGTTAACTTTATTTACCTCCGGACTGAAAGGTTGATGCACCCTGCTCGTTCCCTTGATCTTAGCGGTGAGGGCATGAATAGCGTCATTCATTCCTGCCATAGTAGCGTGCATGGCTTGTTCTTTTGCATCTAGTCCGAACGTTATTTTCAATTGTTCATCCTGGAGATTATGGATTCTCTACTCTAGTTGGAGGACCGCCGAATCATCTGCTGAGATGGCTTCCATAGTTTTGTGAGCCCCCGCTGCATCCAACGGCTGATAGTGATGCACCTCTGCCCGGGGAACGACTGTGGGCTGGATCGGTGGTTCCTCCGTCACCACTGCCCCTTGGGGCGCCATGGGATTACCCCCTTGAGGAGCTACATGACCGAAATATAGGACACCTTGCCCCGTTGGTTGATTCATCGCTCCCCTCCGGTGTATTGCTGCTTTGCTAGTTTCCTGATTGTCTCTCTGGATTCCTGACCTTGTGACTACCATGGTGATTGGTTAGAAATTTCCCACAGATAACGCCAAATTTGTTACGAGAATAACAAGTTTTACCAAGATTAAGTCTTTAGGGTTTCAGTCAAGAAAGAGATAAGGAAAAAAAGGATCATCTTATTCGTAGATAGGTTTCTCCTATTTATAATGTTGTGAGTTGGTGGGAAGTTACACATGTTTACACTTAATGCTCCACTAACTCACTAATGTCACTCTTCCTATAATTTTCGAACAAGTACTAAAGGCGGTTTGACTTAAGATTCAAAACGTGCGTTACACAATAAATAAGGAAACGCCTTGTCTGATCTGCACTTTAAATCGAACTGGGCCATTCCTTAAGCGCGACCAGATCTGTTCTGGTTTGCAGAGCTCGAGCTCACTGATCACGTGGTCAACTTATTTTCTTTGAGTTCACACTAATTCTTTATCATATGTTCGTTGCATCATTAATCTGGTCGATCAACTCTTCTCCCCTAATGTCTTCGAGCTCGATCTGCCTCCGAGCTCGATCTTCCTTTGAGTTCGTCCTTTTCTTTATTGCTTGCCCTAATCCAAATCCGCGGTCCTCCCCCTTATCACTCTTGATTGTTTTTTCTTGCTCAACCACTTACACTGGACATTTGGAGGCCATTGATGCGATAATTCTGACCTCAAGTTTCCCTCCTTAATTCACTTGCATGGCCATTGGTGCAATAATTCTGGCCTTTAAATTTTTCTTAATTCACTTTGATAATGATATCGAACCCACCGTTGTTGGACTTGTTCTGGTCTCAAGTTTCTCTTAATTTATTTTGGCAACAATAACGAACCCACCATTTCCGATTTGTTCTCGCCTCAAGTTTTTCTTAATTTATTTTGGTAACAATATTGAACCCACCATTGTTTGAATTTGTTCTGGCCTCAAGTTTCTTTTAATTTAGTTTGGTAACGATGTGAAATCTACCATTATTGATTTTTTTTTACTTGTTGTGGAGACTTGCGTCAAACCTTCCTTTTTTTGGAACAAATCATCATTTTTATTTTTCGTGAACGTTATTTTTTAATATTACTCAGGCTACCACCATAACGGTTTTCCAGGAGTAATTTGACTTAGCTTGTAATTAGTTTTTTGAGAACCTACTATCCTCTTTCAGCAATATTGTTCTTACTTTGGCAGTGTTTTTGGCTCAGGTCCCTGGATTGTGAGAAACATACAAAAACGTGGCCTTATAGTAGCTGCAAGAGGTTACCATATTATAAATCATTTTTTCCAATCATCATTCGTATATTGGGGCAATAATATGACTCTTTGTTCGATATTATTATTTTATTTTTTTAAGGAGGGAACCCGCAGCCGCTACTCAAAGTGCAATGAGTGCGCACAGGGTAAACCCTCAGTCTGACACGATAGCCTGCAAACCAACGCCAGAAGGTAAACCACACAAGGTGACAGGCTCAGCCGAGAAAGCGTATGTAGAGGGACTCGAACTCATGACCTTTTGGTCATAAAAATTCCATACTCAACCAACTCGGCTACCCTCTTGGGGGCTCTTTGTTCGATATTATGTAGGTAGTTTTAGTGGTTTTTGTAAAATAAAACAGAACGTATTAGTACGGTGGTTCGACCATAAATATCCTTCGAATAACGCATGGTTCACCAATTTGTAGAACTTATTTGAGGGTTGATTTTGTATTGGCAATTATCTATAAAATGTCATCCAAACTGACTTATTATCATGTTTATACGAAAATCAAATGTGTTTGGATGGCTGCATCGGGCGTCATATCTGTCAAACAAGAAAATATTCGATAAGTGATCAATAGAAGGCAATTTGATATCCATCGAGAGACATTATTCCATAATCACATTTTGTTTTATTCAATATCGACTGCCACTTCGTGTCCAAATGTATGTGCGTAGATTTTATATACTCAAACAAAGCCTACGATGAATGACCTATCCTTTAATGCATTCATATGATTAAAATCACACATTCTTCGTGTCCAAACGTGGAATGAAGTGTTATAAAAAGTTTATATTCGGTTTAAACAATGCATGTGCTACTTACTAGAGTGTTATGAACAAAACGTTTATAGACCAATTCAGCCACAACCTCCAAGCATATATTAATGATATGATAGTTATGAGAAACAAGATTGCCAATCTTTCAGACCTATCTCATTAAAATATTTTAAAACCCCCGGTCAATGAATTTAAATTTAAAACAAAAAAGATGAACCTCCGGTTTCGGGAGTAACAAGTTATATTTGATGAGGGAGAATAAAAGACGTATGGCAAAATTGTAAAGAAATAGTTTTATTAGGAGAGAATTATAGAGAAATAGTTGTATTATGGGAGAATTGTAAAGAAACCAGCATATAAGGTTATTATAAAGAGTTAGAAAAATATAGGGACTAAAGATGTAATAAGTAGGAATTAAAGCGTGTGGGACCCATAACTGTACTATAAAAGTACCACACGCGTTTTATAGATTCTGAGATGAATAGAATATTACTTTCTCTCTCTACTTAGTCTGGCTATTACTTTCTCTCTCTAGAAAGGATCCTAAACAAAGAACTTAATTCTATTTTGACACTAAAAGATTCTCGTAACACAAAATTACCATAGAGCTATTCTTAAACTCTTCAGTGACGCCGTCTGTGGGAAACGAGGATTGTTCTAACGACAATCGCTTTTGGGAAATAATTCTTAATCCGAGCAGAATTATGGAAGAGCAAGGGGACGATTTTGTTAATAACTGCGAGGAGAATCTGGTGGGTGACGATTATCAGAATGATATGGAGTATGAGGCGCATGGGGGCCAGCGCGTCGGAGATGCCTTTGATGACTCAGATCTGAAGGAATGAGTTGTTGCTGGAAATTGAAAGATTGAAGGCAGAAAAGGAAACTGTTCGGGCGAATCTTCGTTCCGAGGTAAGAAGGGAGCCAGACAGTGGAAAAGAGGAGCGTGAAGGCGATGTTTGTCCTAAAACCAAGGATGATAGATATTGAGGATATGAGCGACGATCTCCGAGGAGGAAATAAAAACGTCGTCTGGAGTCTTCTGACTCGAGCGATTATTTATCGTTACAGCTCGTCGGAGTCATCTCCTAGGAAAAATGACCGAAAATAAAAGACATGGTCGAAGACACGCAGAATACCGGAAGGGAAGGAGCTCGGAGAGGAATTCTCCGAGGGAGAAGAGGTATCATACTCAAGTTAATGACTGGGGTTATGGCCAAGCGAACTTTCCCGCTGGGAACCAAAACGTTAGCCTATAAAATTCGGAGTGGCAGCATCAATATAATCTGCCGTCCGAGGAGGGATTGTATTTTCCGAGCAACGAAAACTTGAGATCTAATGCTTATCGGACGGGTCATAATTGGAGAGCTTCTCCTTTGTCCCCGGAAATTTTGATGGGCAATCTCCCAAAACATTTCGATATCTCGAAGTTGGAAAAGTTCGATGGGACACAAGACCCTGATAACCATATCGAGCAATTCAAAAACTTTATGATTAATTTCGATGACGATGATAAATTTTTATGTAGAACGTTTTCTCAGACTTTCAACGGGGTAGCTTCCAAGTGGTATAATCGGCTTTCGCATGGCTTGATAAAGAATTTTGACATGTTCCAGAATATCTTCAGACATCATTTTATGGGAAGCAAAAAGTTCAGAGCTAATGAAGATACGATAATCTATTATAGACAAAAAGTTGGGGAAAGCTTGAAGAATTATACCAATCAATTCGTCAAAACGAAAACAGACATGGAGTAATGCAAAGACTCAGTGGCATTAGCAGCTTTCAGAATGGTCCTACTTCCTAGACTATTAAAGGATACGGTGGCGGAGAGTTAGGCCATGACATTTGGAGCATTATTGGATCAAGTTGAGAAGAGAATTCTAGTGGAGGAGACTCGGGCATCCGAGAAAGGATTCGACGATTAATTGGATCAGAACCAGTTTCAGAGATCTGAGTCTAGTAACCAAGGGCCCCGTGCCAATGTTCAAGCCAAAAGTACGGGTCAGTATCCATCGAGGCAGAAAACAAACCCACAGTACTATGGCAACCAGCAAAATTACAACCAAGGGGCAAGGCCAATTTCGAACAAATGGGTTCGACCGGACTATTTCGCGGAGTTAACGGAAAACGTTGCCACGATATTTGATAAGGCAAGATCAACGGTTCCGTTCAGAAAACCTTTTCCTATTCAGACTCCGAGGAAAAGAAGAAGTTTTAGCAAGTATTGTAAGTATCATGAGGATATTGGGCACGATATTAAGGACTGCATTGCTTCAACAAAAGAAGTGCAAGCTTTGATCGAGAATGGAATGTTGTTAGAGTTTGTGAAAAAGCACTCCCAGAAAAATGTTGTGGTAAAGGCTGTTCCAAAAATTGTTGATACAGCCATGGTGATTTCTGAGGAGGTTGATGTTTTTTATATTGAGCAAGAGTATCTGGATCCCAAGGAGGGGAGGAACAATGTGAACATGGTGGAGGAAATTATTCTGAGGGGGGAAAGTAAACGACCTCTGTGCTTTCTTTGAGTCCCTAGCTATCTTTGGAGGAGATACCATTGCAGGGAATTCTAATAGCTCGCGTAAAATACATATGGTCAATTTGATCACTCAGATTGAAGCAGGGGTGTCAGCACAAATGCATCACTTACCTTCTCCCATCATATGTTTTGATGATGACGATATGCGAAATATCGCGGGCCCGCACGAAGATGCGGTAGTGATTGTTGCAGGTATTGCGGGAGATCAAGTTCAGAAGATACTTATTGACACGGGAAGTTCCACAAACATTTTGTTTATGAGCACATACAAGAGAATTTCTGACCCACCTGTTATACGACGGTCCGACAGAACCATAGTGGGGTTTACCGGAGCCACAACAGTAGTTGTTGGAGAATTTCAGTGCGTGGTCGAATTAGGTCGTGGGTCGTTTAAGAAGGAAGTGGAAGTACTATTTATCTTTGTTGACGTACCAACTTCATATAATGCGATTTTGGGTCGCTCTTGGCTGTCCCGAATGCATGGTGTGATTTCGATGGTGCACCCGTGTCTGAAATATGTGGTAGGAAACAACATTGGGACAATCAGGAGCAGCTAGAAGATGGCCCGAGAATGTTACCAGATAGCTTTATACTCGAAGGGAGTTCGGGGAGATGTATCGGAAAATGCATAACAATTAAATGGGCCTTCCTCGGAAATCATTCCATGTGATGATCCGAGGGAGACCCCAGAATAGGATTCCGAGGAGCATAAATTTGGAGATGGAATTTTTTTGAAGATTGGAGTAAAACTTTCTTTTAAGTTCAGAGAAAGATTGATTGCGTTTTTGTCTAACAAGCTCAACATGTTTGCGTGGTATGCACAGGATGTGACGGGAGTACCGTCAGAGATAATATGTCATAAACTTGCAGTACGGCTTGATGTTCGACCCGTTGTCCAGAAAAGGAGACCAGTTTCTCTGGAGAATTCTGCAGCTATTCTTGCGGAGGTGGAAAGGTTATTAAGCATAGGCAACATTCGAGAGTCACGGTATCCCCTATGGGCCTCGAATCCAGTCTTGGTCAGGAAAAAGAATGGCAAATGGAGGATGTGCGTGGATTTCACGGACCTAAATAGAGCTTGCCCTAAGGATCCTTTTCCGGTGCCCTGCATTAATCAGTTAGTGGATTCGACTTCAGGTAATCGATTATTGTCTTTCATGGACGCATATTCAGGATATAATCAAATTCAGTTAGATGCAAAAGATTAAGAGAGCACGTCATTTATCATCGGGAGAGGATTATATTGCTACAAGGTCATGCCATTTGGCCTAAAAAATGCAGGGGCAACTTATCAGCGCTTGGTCAACAAAACATTTGAGGGGAAAATTGGTAGGAATCTCGAAGCATATATCGATGATATGCTTGTCAGAGTACGAAGCAGCGTTGGCGGGTTTGCGATTAGCTCGAATAAATGGGGCCAAAAAGATTAGATTGATTAGTGATTCACAGTTGGTGATAAATCAAGCTTTGGGCGAGTCTGGAGGCTCGAAAAGATAAGCTGATACAGTACCTGAAAGCATTGAAAGATTTGGTTGCTGAATTCGATGGGGTTCAGTACGAGCATTTTCGAAGAGAGGCAAATGTCATCCCCGATTCTTTGGCTACAGCTTCGCGAACGGAGGGTTACCCATGGGTATTGATTCAAGATCACCCTTCGGTCATGGCCAATACAGAGCATTCAATGAACATTAAAGAGGTCAGCAATGTGATCACAAATGATTGGAGGTAAGAAATTATTGACTTCTTGGAAAAAGATAGTTTACCCACTGGAAAATATGAGGCTAGGAGGATCAGGTTCAAGTCTCATGGTTATATCATGTTGGGAGGTGTTTTATATAAGAACTCTTTGACCCGACCATTACTAAGGTGTCTGGACAAGGACGAGTCGCAATTTGTCCTGTCATAATTGCACGATGGGGAATGTTCAGCCCATTGTGGGTATAAGGCGTTAATTCGACGGGTATTTTTAGCTGGTTATTATTGGCCGACTATCTCTTTTTTGTGTGAAAGAATTGGTAAAGCGGTGTGATACGTGTCATCGTTACACAAACATAATACACAAGGGTGGGGTGTTCTTAGAGAGTATTTCAGATGCAGTTCCATTTGATAGGTGGGGCATTGACATAGTTTGGCCCCTACCAATGGCGTTTGGAGACAGACAGACTATAATCATAGCGGTGGATTATTTTTTTAAATGGGTGGAAGCGGAACCCTTGGCAGGAATAAAAGCAAAAGATGTTATCAAATTCGTCGTTTCGAATATTTGCTGTCGTTTTGGGGTACCAATACAAATCACAACGGATAATGGACCACAATTCGACAACAAAGAATTTAAAAGCTTTTGCCTTTCGATGGGCATACGACAATGCTTTTCTGCCCCATTTCATCCCCAGGCTAACGGTCAGGTGAAAGTGACCAACCGAACAATTCTGGATGGGTTGAAAAAGAATTTGGAAAGAAAGTCAGGAAGATAGCCTGATTATTTACAAGAAGTATTATGGGCTTATAGGACAATGCCTCGAACTGCCACTGCTGCATCTTCATTTGCCTTAGTATATGGTATTGATGCAATCGTCCCTTCGGAGATTGTCTTCCCATCATATCTCGTGTCAACTTATACGGAAAATTTAAACGACCAAAGCAGAGCCTTGGAATTGGATCTGGTTGAAGAGAAAAGACAACGCGCACAGTTGAAGTCTTTGCATTATCAAACATTAATGAGGAGTAGATATGCTTCTAAAGTAAAGCACATAGATTTTAAGGTGGGAGACAAAGTATTACGCAAAGTTTTTCTGCACACTAAAGAGAAGAGTCTTGGAAAGTTGAGACCAAATTGGGAGGGCCCCTATGAAGTGACAGAGAAAATGAAACAGGGAACATAGAAGCTAAAAGACAAGGAAGGGTGATATCTGAGGCTTCCCTGGAACATCGAACATTTAAAATTGTATTTAGAATGAGAAAGAAGTTAGCATGTAATGTTTGTTTCTTGTGTATTTTCAGGTTTACTAAAAACAGCGAGGGCATACTCTTTCCTACCCTGTTAGGCACAAGAAGGTTTTAACGAGGTGCCACTATGAGCTAATTAATACAACGCATTTTTTGCCTCGAACTATTATTTGGGCCACAATATTTTGTGCCCCGAATTTTTTGGTGCTTCGAACTATTTATATTTTTTTGTGCCTCGAACTATTATTTGGGTCACAATATTTTGTGCCTCGAATTTTTTGGTGCCTCAAACTATTTCTCCTAAGCTAGTCTTAGCACAGTTCATAATGAATATTATGGTGCAAGTCGGTCTAGATTAACCATTCAACGCAAGTTGGGAAACACTTAGGAAAAGTATGACAATTAATAAGTTACACGATTGACATTCCAAGTTGTGGCATATACAGAAATCCGAGGAGTCCATCATATGTTTTGATGATGACGATATGCGAAATGTCGCGAGCCCGCACGAAGATGCGGTAGTGATTGCTGCAGGTATTGCGGGAGATCAAGTTCAGAAGATACTTATTGACACGGGAAGTTCCACAAACATTTTGTTTTTGAGCACATACAAGAGAATTTCTGACCCACCTGTTATACGACGGTCCGACAGAACCATAGTGGGGTTTACCGGAGCCACAACAGTAGTTGTTGGAGAATTTCAGTGCGTGGTCGAATTAGGTCGTGGGTCGTTTAAGAAGGAAGTGGAAGTACTATTTATCGTTGTTGACGTACCAACTTCATATAATGCGATTTTGGGTCGCTCTTGGCTGTCCCGAATGCATGGTGTGATTTCGATGGTGCACCCGTGTCTGAAATATGTGGTAGGAAACAACATTGGGACAATCAGGAGCAGCCAGAAGATGGCCCGAGAATGTTACCAGATAGCTTTATACTCGAAGGGAGTTCGGAGAGATGTATCGGAAAATGCATAGCAATTAAAGGGGCCTTCCTCGGAAATCATTCCATGTGATGATCCGAGGGAGACCCCAGAATAGGATTCCGAGGAGCATAAATTTGGAGATGGAATTTTTTTGAAGATTGGAGTAAAACTTTCTTTTAAGTTCAGAGAAAGATTGATTGCGTTTTTGTCTAACAAGCTCAACATGTTTGCGTGGTGTGCACAGGATGTGACGGGAGTACCGTCAGAGATAATATGTCATAAACTTGCAGTACGGCTTGATGTTCGACCCGTTGTCCAGAAAAGGAGACCAGTTTCTCTGGAGAATTCTGCAGCTATTCTTGCGGAGGTGGAAAGGTTATTAAGCATAGGCAACATTCGAGAGTCACGGTATCCCCTATGGGCCTCGAATCCAGTCTTGGTCAGGAAAAAGAATGGCAAATGGAGGATGTGCGTGGATTTCACGGACCTAAATAGAGCTTGCCCTAAGGATCCTTTTCCGGTGCCCTGCATTAATCAGTTAGTGGATTCGACTTCAGGTAATCGATTATTGTCTTTCATGGACGCATATTCAGGATATAATCAAATTCAGTTAGATGCAAAAGATTAAGAGAGCACGTCATTTATCATCGGGAGAGGATTATATTGCTACAAGGTCATGCCATTTGGCCTAAAAAATGCAGGGGCAACTTATCAGCGCTTGGTCAACAAAACATTTGAGGGGAAAATTGGTAGGAATCTCGAAGCATATATCGATGATATGCTTGTCAGAGTACGAAGCAGCGTTGGCGGGTTTGCGATTAGCTCGAATAAATGGGGCCAAAAAGATTAGATTGATTAGTGATTCACAGTTGGTGATAAATCAAGCTTTGGGCGAGTCTGGAGGCTCGAAAAGATAAGCTGATACAGTACCTGAAAGCATTGAAAGATTTGGTTGCTGAATTCGATGGGGTTCAGTACGAGCATTTTCGAAGAGAGGCAAATGTCATCCCCGATTCTTTGGCTACAGCTTCGCGAACGGAGGGTTACCCATGGGTATTGATTCAAGATCACCCTTCGGTCATGGCCAATACAGAGCATTCAATGAACATTAAAGAGGTCAGCAATGTGATCACAAATGATTGGAGGTAAGAAATTATTGACTTCTTGGAAAAAGATAGTTTACCCACTGGAAAATATGAGGCTAGGAGGATCAGGTTCAAGTCTCATGGTTATATCATGTTGGGAGGTGTTTTATATAAGAACTCTTTGACCCGACCATTACTAAGGTGTCTGGACAAGGACGAGTCGCAATTTGTCCTGTCATAATTGCACGATGGGGAATGTTCAGCCCATTGTGGGTATAAGGCGTTAATTCGACGGGTATTTTTAGCTGGTTATTATTGGCCGACTATCTCTTTTTTGTGTGAAAGAATTGGTAAAGCGGTGTGATACGTGTCATCGCTACACAAACATAATACACAAGGGTGGGGTGTTCTTAGAGAGTATTTCAGATGCAGTTCCATTTGATAGGTGGGGCATTGACATAGTTTGGCCCCTACCAATGGCGTTTGGAGACAGACAGACTATAATCATAGCGGTGGATTATTTTTTTAAATGGGTGGAAGCGGAACCCTTGGCAGGAATAAAAGCAAAAGATGTTATCAAATTCGTCGTTTCGAATATTTGCTGTCGTTTTGGGGTACCAATACAAATCACAACGGATAATGGACCACAATTCGACAACAAAGAATTTAAAAGCTTTTGCCTTTCGATGGGCATACGACAATGCTTTTCTGCCCCATTTCATCCCCAGGCTAACGGTCAGGTGAAAGTGACCAACCGAACAATTCTGGATGGGTTGAAAAAGAATTTGGAAAGAAAGTCAGGAAGATAGCCTGATTATTTACAAGAAGTATTATGGGCTTATAGGACAATGCCTCGAACTGCCACTGCTGCATCTTCATTTGCCTTAGTATATGGTATTGATGCAATCGTCCCTTCGGAGATTGTCTTCCCATCATATCTCGTGTCAACTTATACGGAAAATTTAAACGACCAAAGCAGAGCCTTGGAATTGGATCTGGTTGAAGAGAAAAGACAACGCGCACAGTTGAAGTCTTTGCATTATCAAACATTAATGAGGAGTAGATATGCTTCTAAAGTAAAGCACAGAGATTTTAAGGTGGGAGACAAAGTATTACGCAAAGTTTTTCTGCACACTAAAGAGAAGAGTCTTGGAAAGTTGAGACCAAATTGGGAGGGCCCCTATGAAGTGACAGAGAAAATGAAACAGGGAACATAGAAGCTAAAAGACAAGGAAGGGTGATATCTGAGGCTTCCCTGGAACATCGAACATTTAAAATTGTATTTAGAATGAGAAAGAAGTTAGCATGTAATGTTTGTTTCTTGTGTATTTTCAGGTTTACTAAAAACAGCGAGGGCATACTCTTTCCTACCCTGTTAGGCACAAGAAGGTTTTAACGAGGTGCCACTATGAGCTAATTAATACAACGCATTTTTTGCCTCGAACTATTATTTGGGCCACAATATTTTGTGCCCCGAATTTTTTGGTGCTTCGAACTATTTATATTTTTTTGTGCCTCGAACTATTATTTGGGTCACAATATTTTGTGCCTCGAATTTTTTGGTGCCTCAAACTATTTCTCCTAAGCTAGTCTTAGCACAGTTCATAATGAATATTATGGTGCAAGTCGGTCTAGATTAACCATTCAACGCAAGTTGGGAAACACTTAGGAAAAGTATGACAATTAATAAGTTACACGATTGACATTCCAAGTTGTGGCATATACAGAAATCCGAGGAGTCCATCATATGTTTTGATGATGACGATATGCGAAATGTCGCGAGCCCGCACGAAGATGCGGTAGTGATTGCTGCAGGTATTGCGGGAGATCAAGTTCAGAAGATACTTATTGACACGGGAAGTTCCACAAACATTTTGTTTTTGAGCACATACAAGAGAATTTCTGACCCACCTGTTATACGACGGTCCGACAGAACCATAGTGGGGTTTACCGGAGCCACAACAGTAGTTGTTGGAGAATTTCAGTGCGTGGTCGAATTAGGTCGTGGGTCGTTTAAGAAGGAAGTGGAAGTACTATTTATCGTTGTTGACGTACCAACTTCATATAATGCGATTTTGGGTCGCTCTTGGCTGTCCCGAATGCATGGTGTGATTTCGATGGTGCACCCGTGTCTGAAATATGTGGTAGGAAACAACATTGGGACAATCAGGAGCAGCCAGAAGATGGCCCGAGAATGTTACCAGATAGCTTTATACTCGAAGGGAGTTCGGAGAGATGTATCGGAAAATGCATAGCAATTAAAGGGGCCTTCCTCGGAAATCATTCCATGTGATGATCCGAGGGAGACCCCAGAATAGGATTCCGAGGAGCATAAATTTGGAGATGGAATTTTTTTGAAGATTGGAGTAAAACTTTCTTTTAAGTTCAGAGAAAGATTGATTGCGTTTTTGTCTAACAAGCTCAACATGTTTGCGTGGTGTGCACAGGATGTGACGGGAGTACCGTCAGAGATAATATGTCATAAACTTGCAGTACGGCTTGATGTTCGACCCGTTGTCCAGAAAAGGAGACCAGTTTCTCTGGAGAATTCTGCAGCTATTCTTGCGGAGGTGGAAAGGTTATTAAGCATAGGCAACATTCGAGAGTCACGGTATCCCCTATGGGCCTCGAATCCAGTCTTGGTCAGGAAAAAGAATGGCAAATGGAGGATGTGCGTGGATTTCACGGACCTAAATAGAGCTTGCCCTAAGGATCCTTTTCCGGTGCCCTGCATTAATCAGTTAGTGGATTCGACTTCAGGTAATCGATTATTGTCTTTCATGGACGCATATTCAGGATATAATCAAATTCAGTTAGATGCAAAAGATTAAGAGAGCACGTCATTTATCATCGGGAGAGGATTATATTGCTACAAGGTCATGCCATTTGGCCTAAAAAATGCAGGGGCAACTTATCAGCGCTTGGTCAACAAAACATTATAGGGGAAAATTGGTAGGAATCTCGAAGCATATATCGATGATATGCTTGTCAAGAGTTTGCAGGACGAAGATCATTTTTCTGACTTAGAGGAAACTTTTAACAATTTGAGTAAGGTCTATTTGAAACTGAATCTGGAAAAGTGTGTTTTTGGGGTACGATCGGGTAAGTTCCTTCGCTATATGATAAGTGAAAACGGTATAGAGGCTAACCCAGAACAGATAAAAGCTTTAACAACCATGACTCCACCTCGGAATATCAAGTAAGTCCAGATCCTGACAGGGAGATTGGCAGCACTGAATAGATTCATTTCTCGATCATCGGACAAATGCGAACTTTTCTTCAAGGTATTGCGCAATGCTAAACAATTTAATTGGACCGATGAGTGTTCAACAGCTTTTCGCCAAATTCAAGAATATTTTACGTCCCCTGATATACTATCTAAACCATTGGTTGGGGAGAGATTAATTGTCTACGTGGCGGTATCAGATTGTGCGGTCAGTGCCGTTTTACTTCGGGAAGAGGACACTCTTTTGAAAACCATTTACTATGTCAGTAAAAGTTTGTTAGATGCTGAGAAACGATATCTTAAGTTGGAAAAGGTAGCTTTAGCTTTGGTAATAGTCGCCCGAACAATGAGACCTTATTTCCAGGCACATCCTATTGTTTCTCAGACGACATTCCCCCTGAGAGGTTTGTTAGAAAGGCCCGATATATCTGGGAGGATGACTAAATGGTCAGTCGAATTGGGAGATTTTGACATAACGTTCGAGCCTCGGACGGCGATAAAAGCCCAGGTTTTGGCTGATTTTTTTGGTTGAATTCCACTCAGAAAGGGATGACATGGAGACTATTGACCACTTTGATGACACAGAATGGTTGGTTCGAACGAATGAAGGGTCGAATAACTCTGGAAGTGGTGCGGGTGTCCAATTAATTTCTCCAGAAGGGATATCCATGTTCCAAGCTATTCGATTCGGTTTCAAGGCAACTAATAACGAGTCAGAGTACGAAGCAGCGTTGGCGGGTTTGCGATTAGCTCGAATATGTGGGGCTAAAAAGATTAGATTGATTAGTGATTCACAGTTGGTGATAAATCAAGCTTTGGGCGAGTCTGGAGGCTCGAAAAGATAAGCTGATACAGTACCTGAAAGCATTGAAAGATTTGGTTGCTGAATTCGATGGGGTTCAGTACGAGCATTTTCGAAGAGAGGCAAATGTCATCCCCGATTCTTTGGCTACAACTTCGCGAACGGAGGGTTACCCATGGGTATTGATTCAAGATCACCCTTCGGTCATGGCCAATACAGAGCATTCAATGAACATTAAAGAGGTCAGCAATGTGATCATAAATGATTGGAGGTAAGAAATTATTGACTTCTTGGAAAAAGATAGTTTATCCACTGGAAAATATGAGGCTAGGAGGATCAGGTTCAAGTCTCATGGTTATATCATGTTGGGAGGCGTTTTATATAAGAACTCTTTGACCCGACCATTACTAAGGTGTCTGGACAAGGACGAGTCGCAATTTGTCCTGTCATAATTGCACGATGGGGAATGTTCAGCCCATTGTGGGTATAAGGCGTTAATTCGACGGGTGTTTTTGGCTGGTTATTATTGGCCGAATATCTCTTTTTTGTGTGAAAGAATTGGTAAAGCGGTGTGATACGTGTCATCGCTACACAAACATAATACACAAGGGTGGGGTGTTCTTAGAGAGTATTTCAGATGCAGTTCCATTTGATAGGTGGGGCATTGACATAGTTTGGCCCCTACCAATGGCGTTTGGAGACAGACAGACTATAATCATAGCGGTGGATTATTTTTTTAAATGGGTGGAAGCGGAACCCTTGGCAGGAATAAAAGCAAAAGATGTTATCAAATTCGTCGTTTCGAATATTTGCTGTCGTTTTGGGGTACCAATACAAATCACAACGGATAATGGACCACAATTCGACAACAAAGAATTTAAAAGTTTTTGACTTTCGAGGGGCATACGACAATGCTTTTCTGCCCCATTTCATCCCCAGGCTAACGGTCAGGTGAAAGTGACCAACCGAACAATTCTGGATGGGTTGAAAAAGAATTTGGAAAGAAAGTCAGGAAGATAGCCTAATTATTTACAAGAAGTATTATGGGCTTATAGGACAATGCCTCGAACTGCCACTGCTGCATCTTCATTTGCCTTAGTATATGGTATTGATACAATCGTCCCTTCGGAGATTGTTTTCCCATCATATCCTGTGTCAACTTATACGGAAAATTTGAACGACCAAAGCAGAGCCTTGATATTGGATCTGGTTGAAGAGAAAAGACAACGCGCACAGTTGAAGTCTTTGCATTATCAAACATTAATGAGGAGTAGATATGCTTCTAAAGTAAAGCACAGAGATTTTAAGGTGGGAGACAAAGTATTACGCAAAGTTTTTCTGCACACTAAAGAGAAGAGTCTTGGAAAGTTGGGACCAAATTGGGAGGGCCCCTATGAAGTGACAGAGAAAATGAAACAGGGAACATACAGGCTAAAAGACAAGGAAGGGCGATATCTGAGGCTTCCCTGGAACATCGAACATTTAAAATTGTATTTAGAATGAGAAAGAAGTTAGCATGTAATGTTTGTTTCTTGTGTATTTTCAGGTTTACTAAAAACAGCGAGGGCATACTCTTTCCTACCGTGTTAGGCACAAGAAGGTTTTAACGAGGTGCCACTATGAGCTAATTAATACAACGCATTTTTTGCCTCGAACTATTATTTGGGCCACAATATTTTGTGCCCCGAATTTTTTGGTGCTTCGAACTATTTATATTTTTTTGTGCCTCGAACTATTATTTGGGTCACAATATTTTGTGCCTCGAATTTTTTGGTGCCTCAAACTATTTCTCCTAAGCTAGTCTTAGCACAGTTCATAATGAATATTATGATGCAAGTCGGTCTAGATTAACCATTCAACGCAAGTTGGGAAACACTTAGGAAAAGTATGACAATTAATAAGTTACACGATTGACATTCCAAGTTGTGGCATATACAGAAATCCGAGGAGTCCATCTCCTCGAATAAAGTCAGATGGGCTACAAAAATCTCCTTAAAAGGACTTATACACAAAAACTGCTAACTATGCTACCATTTTCCCTACCTAGTCAGACTTATCCGGGAAGTGACTTTCCTCATAATCTGATGACTCAATATCACTCACCACAATGTGAGGAGGACAGAGGTCCGGGGAGACGAGTTTCCAAAAGCTGCCTAAGTAATATTCGGGGTGCTCTGTATGAATTTGGGTAATCAGGCCTGCTCAGACTGTAGCATCTCGAGCATTAAGGTTGTTTGTGCACTTAGCCGCATAGGCATTCACGATTTTTTCCTTCTCCTCCTCAACTTTCCGAGGAAAATCTTCAATTCGCTTCACCAACTTTTCTCTATCCTTCGTCACCTTTTCATAGTCATCACAACAGTCTTTAAATCCCCTGTATGCCAGTTCATGAGCTTTTTGGAGTTCAGTCAAGAGTTTTTCTTGAGCCCCCTTTTTCTTTTGGTAGAGGTCTCTTTCTTCCTGGCAACATCTTTTGAGCATGATGACATAATTCTCAGAGGCAGATAATTTTCCATAAAGTGCATCTGCTTGGCTCTCCACCATGGAATATTGTTTCTTTGCCTCTTCAAGTTGCGAGGCGATCAGAGACACTTTGAAATTATAATGATTTTTTCGATCCTCTAGATGCTGCATTTTCTTTCCCATGTTGACAGAGGTGTGAAGAAGGCTTCGAAGACTTAGTGAAAATTCATCATGAAGAGGAACTTCGAAGGAGCTGGTGGGTAAGCCTAGTGTTGTGGGATCAAAATCCGATGACTCACCCGTTAGGATATTAAGGTCAACATGTTGAGGAGGATTGCTTCGAGGAATGGGGAGTGTTGCCAATGTAGGGGCATTTACGATTGGAGCTGGATTTGAGGCCTGAGTGAGAGGAGAGCTGGGTGTCTGATTTGAGTTTTCTTTGGGTGAACTATCTCCAACCCCTTTTTCAGGCTCACTTGATATCTCTTGGAGCTCAATTCGTTAGGCAGTTTCTTGGGGGTCACCTTGTATTTTGGCGTCCTCGAATAATTCCTGGATGGCCTCCAGGACAACTTTGTTTTCTCTTTCTTTTGCCTTCGAATCTTTCTTCTTCTTAGGATGGACAGACTTTTTTGGAGGAGACCTGAGACTGGGTGTCACAATGTTGGCCGAGGAGGACGGTTCTTGATTGGTGACTACTCCTTTGGTGTCTGGCTGATGGTCTTTGGTGGAAACTTCCTCCTTGGATTCACCCAAATGACTCTTAGCACGAGAATGCTTCGGAAGATATCTGTGTCCTTCTTAGTCACTCGCTCTAGAACCTCGTATTGAGAAGGGGGGGGGGGGTCATCAGTTCTTTTAGGGTCAACCGGTCAAGGGGGTTTAACCTCCAAAGTCTGCTCAGGGCTAAATTGTTGTTCATAAAGCACAACCGGAATCTATTTTCCCAATGCTCTTTGGCTCATTCGCTCAGTTTGGTGAAGATGGTGGTGGCACTCTCCACGTAGTCGGCGTATGGTTTTGAGACACCATTCATAGCTACAAAGACTATTATAACATAATTATTCGAGGAGTCACCGTAGATGAAACAGTTCGAGGACTTACATTTGTTGGTCCACAGAAAGGATAGTTTGTGAGGATTCGACGGGGTTGACTCTGAGCCTGTCTCCCAATGGCCCGAGAAGTAGATGAATTGTTGTCTCCACTTCTTGTCAGCCTCCAGCAAGTCTTTTAATACTTTCTGTCTTCGACCAAAATTCAGTGAGTAAAAAGGGAAGAACGGGTTTCTGGCTAGACTAGACAGTCCGATGAGCTGCTCCAAGGAAAATTCTTGGCCTGAAATTCTCGAAGCCATGATGCATGCCATCAGTGTGAACCACTAAAGGAAATCTTAGTACCCAATTCATAATTTCAGTATACACAACAAGTTCGTTATCTCTCACTGATAAAGGGGTCTCGCCCTCCGAGGGGAACCTGATGTCGATTTACGAAGGAATGCACCACCGGGTCCTCAGCAAAGTTTCTTCCGAAGGCAAAAAGTACTTGTAGGATATGTTGTACAGAGCAACCATATGTTTATTCTCGATCCCTCGAATATTGTTGCCTGCGATGGCATCAAGTTAAAAGGGAAGCGTAATGTCTCCTTTAGATTTGGGGGCAATTCGGTTCGCTTGCTCTTCGGATATTGCTGGAGGAGTGATGGGCCTTTGACTAGATGACTCTGAGGAAATTTCGATGACTTTTCTCTAATCAGCAATAGGAATCGATTGAGTCGATGGTTCGGGGTTATCTGAGGCGATTGCCTTTCCCTTAGCAGCCAAGGCTCTGTTTCACATCTCTCGAAGCTCGTCTTCAGTAATGGTATTCCTTCTTGGAGAAAATCGAGGGCTCCCAGTTGCTGTTATCGACGGAGTGGCTGGAAGGCTTGAACAAGAATTACCGGTCTTCGGAAGAGTGTTGTCAACCATTAAAGTTCGAGGAGGTTCTGGGTACCCGATGACGTTCCTTTGGCACGTTTGTGCTCCTGCGAATTCTTTTTATCCTTATGATGTCTTTTCCTTTTCCCAAATGAGTGCTTATGGTGTTTTTCTTTCCCCATTAGTCTGAGGGTGCTGAGATCGGAAATTTGATTTTATTGTGATATTTCGAGGGGAATGATGGCAGTAGAGTTTTCTGGTAGAGGCCACGAACCGTAAAACGTTGTGATAGCAAGTCGAGGTTGAGGCTCAATGTATTCACCAGCAACGACTCTCTCTTCGATTTTTTTGCTAATTAGAAGCCACTCTGGAATCCGACGAGGTTTATAAGCCAACTTTCTCTCTCTATAAATTTTAAGTTGGAAAGTTTGGAATGCTAATGAAGGAAATCAGTATTTATAGAGGACAATGGGCTTTTAGGGTAAGTTAGGCCTGGGGACATTTTCTTTTGTTTGCCTAGGGGCATTATGGGTAACATAGGTGCAAGTTTGCCGATTTACAGAAAAACGTGGGAGAAGATGAAGAGGCAACCCAATAGTATAACGTCTTGGGAATAGGAAAAGATCTATTAAAAGATTTGTTGGCAAAGATTTGCGACTGCTGACGTCATAGGATCTAATCCTTGAAATTTGTTAGCCTAGTATTGGAGGCTATGGTGTGCTGATACAAGTAATTCCGATGAGCGAAATTGACAAAGGTCTGTTTCAAGTCTAGCTAAAACATTGCAAGGATTGGGGGGCTACTGATTAGTATGGTGTAAAAGGTATTTTGTATTCGAAGGATACATTTGTTGAAAAGACATTTTTTCGAAGAGATGTGGTATTCAAAACTTTGTTCAAGAAAGATCATTTCGAGGAGAAATTTTGAGTTTGAAGAAGAATTATTCGAAGAGAAAACATCCAAGTAAGAGCATTTTCGAGGAGAAATTTTGTATTTGAAGAGGAATTTTCCGAGAAGAAGATATTCGAGGAAGAAAATTCCCGAGGAGGATTGAAATGGACAGTAGAGACGACTTCAGTCCTAGTAAAAATATTTTTACTAGGACTGGAGGGCTACTGATGAGGGAGAATAAAAGACGTATGGCAAAATTGTAAAGAAATAGTTTTATTAGGAGAGAATTATAAAGAAATAGTTGTATTAGGGGAGAATTGTAAAGAAACCAACAGAGAAGGTTATTATAAAGAGTTAGAAAAATATAGGGACTAAAGATGTAATAAGTAGGAATTAAAGCGTGTGGAACCCATAACTGTACTATAAAAGGACCACAAGCATTTTATAGATTCCGAGATGAATAGAATATTACTTTCTCTCTCTACTTAGTCTGGCTATTACTTTCTCTCTCTAGAAAGGCTCCTAAACAAAGAACTTAATTCTATTTGGACACTAAAATATTCTTGTAACACAAAATTACCCTAGAGCTATTCTTAAACTCTTCAATATTAATTTTTCAATGAGAAAGAATCAAATCTGACCCAACCTAACTCTTGATATTGGTAGCTATGGAGCCTCCACAAAACATAAATTTAGTTTAGATCTTGGCTAGAAGGTTCGTTGCGTTCAACAAATTTTATCTCTTGGTCTTGAGATAATTTTTTTTGTTTATTTTAAATCTTCAAATGAGTAGGAAAATTACACTGAGCCTCTATACGTCTATATAACATTATCAAACGAGTTGTCATCAGAGTTTTTGTTTTAGACGAATGGGCTACATCCAAAAAAAATATATTATGTTAAAAAGTCTATCTTTAATGTCGAATCCCGTAACCTGCAACTAGAGAAACTTGCACTAACATTAATGGTGGTAGCCCGAAAAATGAGGTCATATCTTTAGGTGTATTATAAGATTGACATAATGTTGTCCATTATAATATCCAATAATTGAGTCATCCAACATCGATTTTATAAGGAAATAAATCTCCGTCACATATGATACATAGTTTGTAGTGACCCATTCAGATGGATGACAAGTGGTCGAAATAATTAAGATATGATTTAAAATAAAGTTTTATTATTAGCGTAATATTTATGTTAGTAAAATAATTCTTGTTCATGTGACCAATGCAAATTTATTTTCTTTCCAGTTATAGGGGGTGTAATACCTTTGAGAGGTAAATTAGATGGTGAGCTAGTTAGATAAAATGTATACACTACAACTCAAGTATCGGTCACCATCATCTAGTTATATTAACTGACACCTAAAAAGAGGAAATTGAGCCTAGCTAGTTTAACATCTACACTTTTAAATTTACTCAAAACTTTGTTATATAAAGGAAAATCCGATCGAATTTTCTTCATTAGTCATTGCCTCACATGCGGCCAATAATATTGAACTCCAAAATAAGAGAGAGTTATAAACCTAAAATCACACTGACCATAGTTCCTTGCATATGTTATATCATATATGTACATATGTAGTTTCGTGATTATCCAACGAAATGTCATTTTTTACGCTTGGAATTCTTTTAAAAGTCTACCAAAGCTTAAATTTTGATGACAATGTAAGAATAAAATTTAATGTCAAAATCTAAGCTTAAATTTTGATGACAATGTAAGAATAAAATTTAATGTCAAAATCTAAAAGTTCCACTGGTCATCATGTAAGTTGGCCATATATGGGTTGGTAGTTTTGGGGCTAAATGACCAACCTAAAGAGCCTCTAACTAGAGCAAATTATGCCGACTTTTTTTCTCGCTCTATAACAGGTATAATTTCCTCTAGCCAAACCTTTATGAATTTAGAGAGCTTAGTTCACTATTGGTCCTTTTCTACCTTTTTAAAAACCTTTTGTTAGCAAAAGCCTTCATTACGGAAAAAAAAATTAAATTTTATCGAAGCAGAATATGTAGCAGACTCCTAGAATCCTTGCTATATATTTCTAAATTCAAAACAATTTATTGTTTATTTTTCCTAAATGGATAGCCCTCGTTACTACTTCAAAAGCAAGAATTTATATTAGTATAAAAAAAATTAATAGGTCATACCAACATATTAAGATCAACCGATCCTATAGCTAGAAATCGTGAGAGCATCGTTGCCACGTAGTTGGAGAAACATATATTGGGCCTCTATGGGGTAATTAAATTCAAACAGGGAAAATAAAAGACGCGTGTAAGTGATTACTTCCCTTTGGAAAGAGGAAAAATTAAAATGAAGGTTATCTAGAGCTACAAATAAAGCGTGACAAAAAAGTGGATAACATTTAATGTCTAGTTGTTTTGGTACCCGCAGGGAAAACATGCCACATGTATGGCCAATATATACCAGTGTTTCAAATCACAAACACCAAATTGAGTACAATCTTAACCTATTTTACTCGACTTCCCATATTTGTAAGCCTTTAATATGTGTTATTATCATACCCAACTAGGTCATTTGCCAAAAATTTCCCATATTTGAAAGGCGCCACTTCCACCCATTCTGGGAAATAGTCAGCTATTACGAAGTATTGGCAACCGCTAGAATCTATATTATGTTAGCAAAGAACTAATATGTGTTACATTATTTTACCAATGATTTTGCATCTGTTAGGATGATAGGCTATAAGTATCCTACTAAGACAACTTGTGTATGTAGTATCTTGTAGGCTAGAAGTATCCTACCAAGAGAACTTGTTTGTGTAGCATCTTGTAGCCATAGTGCGTGGTACCTTTGCCTTCCTGAAGCTCTTTCAGGATGCAAGTTGAGTTGTCCAAACCAAAAGATGGTTCCGATGAGAGCCTATTTGTATAATGTATTTTCCAACCATACATATCTTGCTCTAAAAATATTGAAACGTTGGTTATGTCCTATGATAATACCCCTCCAACTTGGTATGTTGAGATGTCATATCTTTAATTTATCCATTTATTGATGACCATTACGATGGTTTCTCGACCACCGAAAAATGTTCTGCCATGTTGTGAAATTATTGTATTTTGCTGCATAATCATCCTAGATGTTAATATGCACTTCTCGAAGAGGAAAATGTGTTTTTCATTGTATTATCCGCTCTTGGTACTTGTTCGTAGGTGATTTTCTCACACGAAGTTTCTTGACGATATAGTGCCCTCAAATAATAGATGAGTTTATCCTTCTTTAGTTCTGATTGACCAACTGCATGGTTGATTATGAGCTTGGAATCTGTCAAAGCTTCACCCGCCAAGCTCCATAGTATCAAAGAGGCATAAACATGGAGATTGAATATGGACTGGTTTAAGAGGTCTTAAAAGAGGATGACAACTACACTATTATACTAGAATTCAAGTTGTTAGACCCCACGTTTGTCACAAACCAATCATATTGGTTCGGGATTTTGTGTCAAATATATGGGTCTTTATCATTTAAACTTTATTAAGATGTCTGTTAATGTCTGGTCTTTGATGATATTGCGTAATTCAAACCTAATAATAAATCCAAATAGTTTTATTGATCATATGATCACTCTAGCATATATATATTTCTAGTTACTCATTAAATTTTAAGGAAAATATTGTTAAAACTATAATAGTATGCGCCTAAATATAAGGCCTCACTTTTATACCGTTACAACTAAAGCTACAGATAATTTTATAATTGTTAGACAACATATTTAAGAATCAATAAAGTATTTACTAACCTAGTATACGACTTTAGAGATACTATCTTATTTCTTAAGTAGCATTGTGATACCGTATAATTTGATACAACTAGATATAGGTACAATGGCTCACCTGAATTTGGCTTTGACAGAATCTCTAGCGATGCTATAAAATCCTGGGTTTTTATAAATACTGCGTTACATTCGTGAATCCAGTTTAATAAGTCAACCTCTTTAATGATCTAAAACATGTTTTAGCGGCGAGCCATCCTGCCAAAATTTATACATCCTCGATAATGTGTTGGGGTTCCATGACATATAGGTTAAATAATTATATATGGTACGCCTTAATTCTTAGTTCAATCACTACGTATCTCAAGGACTTCAAAATGTTAAAGTTGTAGTTCTTGAGTTCACCATTTTGAGGTTCGCATATGTATTTGCGAGGTTGGCCATGCGGTATGCAATCTGACTGCTTGTTACCTGCACATAATTGATGTACGCTTGCAGTTGAGTCTGATTTGACTTAAGAATGACTTATTCACCAAATTTTGGCAGAGTGATCCTATATTATTGATATCGTAAAGCATAACCTTGTACCAGTGGAGTGATGAATGCAGTATGTTCATGTATATTCATGTGCAAATTCGGATTTGCTTGTAATATGAGTATGCATCCATGAATGACAACATACGATTCCACAAGATAGATTCCACTAGTCGGTTAATAGAAGATGTGAAGTCCACACACATTTTTTGTTTTCCAATTTTATTCTTCACAAATATTTGATTGGCGGTCCAAACTAGATAGAAAATTTCTTGTATGTGGTTTTATTCTTTAAATTGATCCAATTTGGATACAGTCGAATCCGTATTTCTTAGTATTTGTCAACCATAACTTGCTATCTGTCAAGTGCTGTGGCACATCAGTTTGGCGGGAACACTAGTGGCATCTTATACAATATAACAAATATACCTTAAATCCCATGTACAAAAGTTAAAAGATCGTTTTGGTAATTACATAACATGTCTCAGCCAATACGGAGGACTCTGTCAACTCCTACAATTTCAATATCAATTTATTCCCTCGGAACCAAGTAATGGGCATCTCACAAATCATCCATATCACTTAGGATGACCGAGGCCCATATTCGTTGCTACTTCTTGAATACCAGAGAAACAAAATATCATTTTTTGGAAATATTGTGGATACTTTGGGTCACACCGACCATAACATCTATTATATAACAAAGACATCGATGCATTGTTATTATTATTACATGCATTTGGTCGAGTTATAGCCTAGAGAATATCATAATGTATGATGAAAGATCATCTACAATCATGAACAAACACTGTATCCCATATATGTGCTTTCGTTGTCCCGTTACTACCTCCTGCTTAGCTCACCTATAATTGAGGTGCTTGTCTTAATGAATCCCGTCCATAATCTATTTGGAGTCAGGACCAAAATACCATATATTCTTATATGGTCTTTTGAACACGACGTTGTACAAACTTCATATTTCTACCATAATCCTTCATACCTCTATATCTACGATCTATACAATAATAATGGTCACATCACTGAGGGTGCAGCGAATTTGCGAAGATCATCATCATAAAAAATATATGATTAAATATTGATTTATATTAGGGTGAGCCAAGGTCTGCATTTGGAATTGGATCTCAAGATCAACTACGTGACATTTTCTATAGGATTGAGTACTACGTGATAAAATATCACCCTTTTATATGGTAAGCAAACTGACGATTCAGAATGAGGTCAAATGTACTCATCGAACATGTCCATAATATCAGTACTTCGTCGATCATGAGAGGTTTGACTATAGTCGCAATATCTTGAGCTTCGGCTTACGTAGGTTGTTGAGGTTTTGCTGCAACTGTTTTCAGTTTGGCTATGGTACCACCTTTCACAAACTCTATCAGCATACCCTCGTTAATGAGGTTCCAAACCTTATTCTTCAAAAGCTGACATTCTCGCATTAGATGTCTTATATCGTTATGTCATTTGCAGAACTTGCTCGGATCTCGCTTCGTTTTTAAAGCTAAGTCCCTAACCATATTAAAGATCACCCAATGGTCTCACTTAGCTCTCTGAAAGATCATGCATTGCTCCAGTCATTCATTCTATTTTTATTATTTCCTCTGCCTCGGTAACCCTAATTCAATTATCTAGCTTCTTATAGAGGTGTGGCTAAAATTTTGGAGGATTACTTGGGGGCACGGCAAGAGTCTTGTTGATATTAATTGATCGATAATAATGAGGATGAGCATCTGAGACATTCGAATAAATCATCACAAGTTGTGGTTTTCTTTTTTTTATTTATGTCCTCCGCTAGGATTCCAGTAGTATACATGTCTACCTCGTAGACAAGCAACTCGTGAGAATTTTCCAAAATTAAATTTGGTTTAACCTTTAGATATGTACTCTCGTTTGACTCATGCTTGCGTGTGGATGATATAATCATCACAGATGTTTATGAATTTATTGTCTATAAACTGCTTTTGAAAGACCCTCCATAACATTTTTAATAAATCTGATTTTTCATACGACCACTATTAAAAAACAAATATATTATTGATCTAATATTTTCAATATTTTAATGGTTAAAATCCAACTAATTTTACTAATTACCATATCTAAATTAATATTTAGCATTTTTAAACATTTTAAACGTGCCTAATGTAATTTATATTTTTTAATAATTTTTTATGGTTTTTTTTTTCAAATTCATAGTCGAACACCTAAACAAAAAATCGATTTCATGTCAAAACTAAACAAAAAAAACAGATTTCACATGAAATAATTTCTTTTTATAAGTGATGTATAAGTGATTTTTTTATTTTATTTCAGAATTAGGTAAAAAGTAAGATTTAGAAAAACTTTTTTAGTTGTTCAAATTTTTTTGAGATAATTTGATAAGTTTTAAATACACAAAACATAATTATAACATAGTCGAAATGCAAAACCTTAGGTATAAAAAATGTGAAAAAAAGTTGATTTGCAATTGTGAAATTTTAAACTATAGTTATTCTTTTTTACCTTAAATTGGAAGTGTGAAACTCGAAAGACAAATACAAAATGCGAAACTAAAGTTAAATTAAATTGATTTTTTTCGCGTACGTGCGACATGTGAGACCATAAACGAATATATGCAATGTTAAATATGAAACCAAAGTTAATTTTTTTTGTCTAAGTGTGAAATGCAAAATCAGAAATAAAATTGAAAAATACAAAATACAAAATGCGAAAGTCATTGTTTTTTTTTCTATGTCCGAAATGCGAAACCAAAATTAATTGGTCTTTTGAAAAAAATCATTTATGGATCTGAATTTTGTTAGTCTTAAAACCAATTGTACTTTCAGATATGTTTTTTGAGCTACAATTTGAAAGATACAAACTTTTAAAAATTTAAATCACGAATGAAAAATTAGAAGAGAAATGTACACGCATTTAATGTTATTATATAACTTAAGATATTTTTTTGGTATAAAATATGACACAAATAACTTTTAGTAACTTATATTTGTTGGATAGTAGTGCGTAATTGAATTTCGAACCGACGGTAAAGAAAAAAAAAAATTGATTGATTAATTGATGTAAGAATCAAAATTAATTGATGTAAGAATCAAAATTAATTTTTATATTTGAATACAAAATTATATATTATTAGCGTTAAGTACCCAAAAGAAAATTTACCTTGTACTTATTACTCCGAATATCATTTATTACTATGGAAGACCCAATCAACTTTACTAATTACTACATACTACCCAACCCATTTTAATACCTAAATATTATTCCTTCTAACTATACATGTCTATCTTTTTACCAAATTAAATATGTTTATTGAACAAATTCGATTGTTTTGCGATTTTGTTGTTTTTTTTCTCTCTCACTTGTCAAGATTTTTTCCCTTATCTATCAATAATATTTTTCATCTTCTTTTTCTATCTTTAATAGAATAGTTATTTGTCTCTTGATTATATTGTTTAAATTTCACGTGTTTTCTAAATTTTTGTAAAATTGACAAATTAAGTGTTTTTTAAAAAGTAGATTCGAGTAATGGAATCGCATTGTAAACCGATAATCTATTATCAAAAGGATAAAATAGAAGAATTAATTGTGGAATATTATTCTAAGTTTAGGATTAAAAATTGCTTGGTCATATGAAAACGACTCCGTGTTTTAGGTAAGTTTTATTGTGTTTCTATGAGAAAGATGAAATTTGTCCTATATCTCGCATGTAGCATCTTGCTAGATACCAGGCCATAGTGAAATAGAAGTACTAGATGTATGACCTAGATACTAGATGATATGTGAGACCTAGATGTTAGATACTATATGCGTGAATAATGTAAAATAACAAATAGTAGATGTGAGACTTATAAACTAGATGATGATGGGAGACCTTTATAAAATAAAAATGCTAGATGCATGACCTATATGGGATAGTGTGTACATCGATTATAATATATAAAGGGGTTAAGAGCATTAGAAAATATATGCGTTTTAGTTGATTAATAAAAAAAAAGAAAATTAATCTTTCTCTTTTAATTGTAGTTATATACTATCATTAAAATTCATCACCAAACTTTGGCGCCATCTATGAGAACGAGATTAATTACTTTTCGTTAAAATCCATTGATGGTGTTAACTAGATTAGGAATGAAGATGGATATCTCACGAGTTCATCACGAACATGGTGGTCAGGACAACCAGGTCGATGTTCAAGTAACCCTTAAAAATGCACCAAGCGGTGAAGGAAGCCTTGGGGCTAATTCGATACACCATTCGGCAGCTTATGCGGAGGTGGTAGAAAATTACAGCCAGTCCCAAATCAATGCTAAAGGCACCACCGATGAGGCAACACAAAAGGATGATCCTCTTAACCTAGGTATGTCATCTACCCCCTCTGATGTTCAAATTTTAGAATCTTATATAGTATAGATCAAGCGGGAGCAACTTAAGGCTTTCTAACGACAGCATGAAACGGAAGAGGAGGTCAAAAAATGACTAGATAAGATAATTGAGGCCATTCCGCTCTTGAGTGAGAATGTTCCATCAGAAGAGGTGAGGAAATAAAACGCTCCCCGAGAGGCTAACAAGGCTGAGGGCACCCGTATGTCTAAGGGATGTGCTGATGGTAACGAGCGCACCTGCGAGAGTAAGAGCAAGAAACAAAAGATAAAGAGGACATATGACTCTAACCGGGATGACATATCACAGAATGATATTGCACAAGGACGCAAGGGGCTCGAAATCGTAGAATCTGACCAGGTGAGGCCGACTATGGCGACTTACATGTTATAATAGTCCTTGTTCGTCAAAGGAATCTCGGAGTGAAAGATCCCTTAAAACTTTGACCCCCATAAGATGGATTCATGTGATGAATGAGGAGACATGAAGCACCACATAGAGAAGTTTAAGAATATGGTGATGGCCTTCAACTCGGATGACGGCCTGTTGTGTAGGGCTGCTCCATGGCATTCAAAGAAAAAACTCTCAATTGGTTCAATAGTCTTCCCAAGGGGTCGCTCAGGGATTTCGAGGGGATTTGGATTACCATAAAAACGAGTTTTAAAAAAATAAGCAGAATAAGTTGAAGGGTGGATAGATCATGGATATGTATTAGCAAAATGAAAAGTTGCTAAAAACTACGTCTAGAGGTTCGTTCACGAAATGAACTCCCTATCAAACGTGAAAAGCATGTGGTCGTTGTTGTTTTCAAAAAAAGACTGGACCGCGAGGGCCCCTTTTCATAGACCTTATCCTAGTTGATGACTCAAATAAAGGGGATTGTATACACCCTTCTTAACAAAAGGCCCAGGAGCCCAAAGCCCCAAGTGGCGATATGAGGTGTTATGAGGAGACACCCAGCACAGATTCATCTAGAACTTAAGTAAGTAGACCACAACCCTCTTATTTCGATAAATTTTGTAGAAAATATACGGCTCTTACAGACAACATAGTCGTTATATCAGAAAAACCAATTATGGGTCAAATACCAAGCTCTATGACTTATGTTCACAGCTGGATACAATATGTCCCCTCTCATGCGCTCAATAATTTTTAGAAGAGTGTTTATGTAATAAGATAAAATATAGTTAAGTTCTAGGTAGAATATATAGAAAGATAATTGAGCAGCTTAAACTAATATTAAGAGAAAGAGAGTGTGACATGTGAAATAAATTCTCCATCCATCTTAAATGCCACTAAAAGGCTATTTATACGTAAGATTAACCTTAATGGACTGAAATGGGATCCGAGCCCACATTCACACGTGATCCAAGTCCAAATCAATCCTAGGACCATTAAATCCTAAGCCATAAAATAAATAAAATAAAATAAAATAACAACTAATAAATAAGAGAATAAATTAATACATATCAAATATATGAAAAATAAGTCCTTTGTCTGATGCGCCCCTTGAATAATGTTTCCCTAATCAGATAGCCCCTTAGTCGTCCTTAAAGTCCTTTTTGGAGGGTTAATATACAAGCTCTTTGTTTCTGGGTTGAATACCCATTCGTGTCCACCCTTTTGAATTTTGCTTCAAATTGGTCAAAGAAATAACCTTGATTTGTCTGATAGAGCCATTCAAATATAGTGGTGATATACTTCTTGTAATGTTTAACCGAACGCATCCCTGAACATGTGTCATCCGTTTACTAGACCCACGATTTCCCTCTATAATGGGTGAGGCATGTTAACTGTTGGAAACGGTTCCACTCTCCTAAAAATTATAGTCGTTGGTGACTTTTCTACTTCTCTAGAATCATACTTACTAGGCTTTTACAGTCCCTTATAAAATTTCTCTCCTTATTTTACAATTATAACACATTTTAGAAAGAGTATATTAACTTTTAGAAAGAGAAGCTAATCTTTGTTTCCAGCGCAAAACTAACCTTCAGTAACATTTCTTTAAACTTCGACCACAATCACCATCACAAATATAATATATAGTGTCCTTATTTCAGTTTGCATGTTCACTGCCATAACTTCTTTAACTCATTTGCTGTGTTTAACGAAGAAATACGAGGAGAAGAAGAGAGAAAGGTTGGTCGTAGGATTTCCCGCACCTGAAGGCATAATTACTATTTGTCAAACATTAATTATAGGGGTGTTTATCCATACAAAATACACAGTATCGCGCCGTAACTTTCTTTCATCGTCCAATTTTAGCCACCGATGTAAGTTTTGATTAGAAATATAAAATCTCAATTTTATTTTGTGCCTTTATTTATACTAACTTTAAATGTATTTGTAGGTCATATTTCTTCTGTATGGCTATTTACTAAGTGTTAGCTCCTTTTAAGAGGCCATACAGATCAATCTTACCTTGAGATCGTGGGATGTAGTGGATTCATACTATTTGAAGCGTGTGACACATCAGATGGGGCACATACAAATGATACCGCTTCATTTACAGAGTTTGATAGCAAAAACAACAGGTAGAAATATTGGCTTTAAGTGTCTATGAGATCTGAGGATTTGGGATAATTGGGAGTATAATCTCTTCACGACTAGATGTGATAAGTACGAGAGGGGGAGAGGGTCGGTTCATACGGACCCGATATACCCTATTTGGCTTAGGAGTAACTTATGGTAAATAGTGGCCAACCCTGACTCGGTAGGTTGCGATACATATGCGGGATAAAACCCTTCAGTAGGGACTCAATGCAATGCAGAGGATACTTTAGATCAAATATTGGCGTTTCGACCACGTATTAATATAATGACAATGAATGTGAAGGTTGATATTAGAGTAGTGCCTCCATATAACCTACCGGTATCGAGGTCATTCTTAGGTCGATTGGAAGTTCTCATTTTTTATTACTTCCTTGACTTTTTGTTTGTGATCATCATGTACTATGATTAATGTTTTATGACTTTTTTCAGTTATCATCTGTATTTGTGTTCGTTTGTTTGCTAAACATAAATTTTCAAATTATATTGCAACGAATTCACATGTGCATCAAACACAAATACTAAGAACAAAAATAATAAATCGTGTAAATACATCATAGATGTAATATGATACATCATAAATTGAATAACATCGAATGTAACTACTTCGAATAAAAAAATACATTTAAATCGCATAACATACGCGATTTAATATTCAAATATTTAATGGTTTGCGCAAAACAATAGCTCATGTCTGAAATTTATAGCCAAAATTTTTGCCCGATGTCGCACGAGCTGTGCAATATGTAGACCTGATGTCGTAGATATTTTGGGATACAAGGCAAAACAAAATCATGAAAATAGAATTATAAGATTTTATTACGCACATTGCGTGACCGTTTGACTCAATGTCATATAAGCTACGAGATATTATATTATGGTGCATTTTCATGCAATATGCGATTTGTGAGTATTATTTAGAATTTATGACAAATCAATGATACATTACCATAAATAAAGATAACATTAAACATAAAATGAAAATATATTAAAACAATCTTAATACAAGATGAGATTAACTTATAAATTGAGAAAACATTATGAAAATAAAAATAAACATGAAAGTACAATAAACATTACAAGTTATTAGTCGAAGTCATACTCAAGGTTAAAATCAACAACTGAACAATTTGATCTCCCGTCTGTTTGATCAGCAAGGCGCTCTTCCAAGTAAGTTATCATATCTCTGGAGATGCGATCTGTAATTCTATTCCTTATTTCATACGCTTAATCGAACACCCAAACCATTGTTTTAGATTTTAATTGATTGTACCTACTATAGAATTCTACACGACTACTCATTGGTAGAGAGAGAGCTCTTACACGACTGTACATGTAGTAAATTTTACCTAGCATGTCATCAAAATATTCACCGGTGGTCTCGTCCGACCTTGTTCCCTGAACAAACTTGACGCCTTACAGCAAGTGGTCATCTTCGCCAACCCTCAATTTTATACCTAAGATAGTTCAAGTTTTTATACAATCCGATATATGGTAGATAAATGAATATGACATGCTTCAATACCTGTATAAAAGGAATGGAAAAATTACGGGGCATGTAATCTAACTTGGCGGGTAAAATAATTTGGCAGGAAATCTAACTGGCGGGTAATCTAAATGTGTAAGAAATCTATCTTGGCGGGAATTAATATTAGGCAAGATATCAAAGATAGGTGGGAATTAATATTAGGTAATATATCAAAGATAGGCGGAAATTAATATTATGCGGTGTTTTAAAGATTTTTGGGTGATTAAGTCAATTTAATACAAACATTAAGAGTAATTAAGTTCCAATCTAATCTGCTTGATATAATATTATATAATTAAATACGAGAGTGTACTAACAAAATATAACGATCTAACAAAGTCTAATAACGTAAAGTAGTGTAATCAAATATCATCCTCGGTCAGATCAGTAAATATTGGCACTTCATTACACCTCGGGATTGTGACCGGCATGATTTTGGTAAATTTATTGAATTTATTGTAGTACGGAATTGACCATTAGTTAGTCTCGTCGCTAGAGTACTAACTCCATGCAGAGTATGATGGTGGCTACAGTCCATCATGAGGAGTAGTAATATGCACAATTATATTTAAGAACTAGACAGAAAATACAAACTTAAAAGTTATATTAAAATATATAATGTCGCTGATATACTTACATGTACAAAGTGGTTTTCATGAAGAAGATGCAATTCCAATCTCTATACAAGTTGTCAAACAAAGAGGTGGACGCCCACGTATTGGTAGATACGTCAAACTAGCTTGTAAAAATTTATGGTATATAAGATGTTAATATCGAGTGACTAACACTAATCTGAGTTCAGAAATATCATCCAATAACGGCTACTTAACATGTTTATGGGTGTGCTAGTACTCGCGGTTTGCTCGATAATATATTCACATGAACTAGGGCCCCGTTTAGTCGATCGGTTCGGACCAAAATGTTTACCTTGCGTCGCACAAGCTGCGCAATATATAGACCTCATATCGTAGATGTTTTGGGATACAAAGCAAAACAAAATCATGAAAAATAGAAATATAAGCTTTTATTGCGCACCTTGCGTGACCGTTTGACTCAATGTCATGCAAGCTACGAGATATTATATAATAGTGCATTTTTCAGGCAATTGTTTTTACCTTGTGTCGTGTAGTTTGTGCTACATGTTCTCCACCTATCACTTATATCATGCGATTTATGAGTATTATTCAGAATTTATGACCAATCAGTCATACATTACCATAAATAGAGATAACATTAAACATAAGATGAATATATATTAAAAAAACTCTTAGTACAAGATGGGATTAAATTATAAATTGAGAAAAAATTACGGAAATAACAATAAACATTACAAGTTATTAGTCGAAGTCATACTCGAGGTTAAAATCAACAACTGAACAATTTGATCTCCCATCTGTTTGATCAACAAGGCGCTCTTCCAAGTAAGCTATCATATCTCTTGAGATGCAATTCGTAATTTTCAACTGCCATAAGTCGAATTCCTCTTTCTTATTTCATACGCTTAGTCGAACACCCAAACCATTGGTTCAAATTCACGACTACGCAGAGGTGGAGATAGTGCTCTTACACGACTGTACATGTAGTGAATTCTACCCAGCAATTTATAAAAAAAATCACCGGCGTCCGACCTTGTTCCACGAACAAACTTGACGCCTTACAACATGCGTTCGTCTTCACCAACCCTCGGTTCCATACCTAAGATAGTCCAAGCTTTTATACAATCTAATATTTGGTAGATGAATGAATATGACATACTTCAATACCTATATAAAGAGAATGAAAAAAATTATGGGACATGTAATCTAACTTGGTGGGTAATCTAATTTGGCAGGAAATCTAACTTGGCAAGTAATCTAAATTTGTAGGAAATCTATCTTGGCAGGAATGAATATTACGCAAGATATCAAAGATAGGCGGGAATTAATATTAGGCGATGTTTTAAAGTTTTTTGGGTAATTTAAGTCAATTTAATACAAACATTAAGAGTAATTAAGTTCCAACGTAACATGCTTGATGTAATATTATGTAATTAAATACGAGAGTGTACTAAAATAGATAATGATGTAACAAAGTCTGATAATGTAAAGTAACGTACTCAAATATCACCCTCGGTCAGATCGGTAATTATTGGCACTTCATTACGCCTCAGGACCGTGACCGACATGATTTTGGTCAATTTATTGAATTTATCGTAGTACGGAATTGACCATCAGTTAGTCTCACCGCTAGAGTACTAACTCCATGCAGAGTATGATGGTGGCTACGGTCCATCATGAGGAGTAGTAATATGCACAATTATATTTAAAAACTATAGAGAAAATACAAATTTAAAAGTTATATTAATATATATAATCTCGTTGATATACTTACATGTACAAAGTGGTTTTCATGAAGAAAAAAAGCGATTTCAATCTCTATACAAATTGTCAAACAAACAGGTGGACACACACGTATTGGTAGATATGTCAAACTAGCTTGTAGAAATTTATGGTATATAAAATGTTGATATCGAGTGCTTAACACTAATCCAATGTCGGGAAATATTATCCAATAACAGTTATTTAACATCTTCATTGGTGTGCAAGCGCTCGCGGTTTCTTCGATAATATATTCACATGAACTAAGGCCCCGTTTAGTCGATCGGTTCAGACCGAATTTTGGCATATCTTTAATAATAACCGGTTTTTAGGCTTTACAACGTGACTCGTTTCAGGATTTAGGATATGCATAACCCTATTAATGATATGATCATGTAACCACATATAGAACTATCTATGATTAATATTGTTTTTAATAGAGCATCTTCATGCGTAATGACATCTCTTTGAAAAATATATAGTCTTATCCAAAATATATCCAAATCATCTTTAGGAATGTATCTACCTTATCTTTTTATTGTAGTTATTTCACAAGGCCATTGTAACCCATATATTTTCCTAAGGACACATCCATATGCTACCCGATCTATGTGTATCTGTCTAGAACGTCTAATAATGTGGGACATTTCTTCTAGGACCACATGAGATACATAACTAAATATTTGTGAGTTCAATGTATTTCTAGTACCAAGTGCAATACGAAACTTACTCCATTCGAAAGAATCGAGAATCGATGAATGTTTCTTAAGTAAGAGCTTTGTGAACTTTGTACCAGAAAAGTTCAAAATTGCATTAGTTGGTACCAAGGTATTTTTTAGGACCGTGTAAGCTCTTCCGCACCTATAAAAAACAAACTATTTTTTCAATATTGAATTTTCATGATAACTATGGTAACATTTATAAAGAAGTTCGAGCTTACCGATTGGTTGTTATATTGCCATAATGTTTGATCTCGTTGATGAAGAAATTTTTCGTTGTTTTTTCTTATCTATGACATAACATATTCTATACACTTTAGGTAACTGGCTCACAATTGACACAATAATGTTAGACTTCGATCATAAGCTTCTACAAAGTTATAAAACTCCATAAATTGGTTTGAAGTGGAATCATCATGCATCAACTTTTTTTATCATGCCAAAAAAGTTATTTTTATATGAAACATGTAAAGCAAGTTCACTGCATCCGTACATACGTCTCTAATAGCTATCATCAATGTTAAATCTCTATCCGTCAAAATGACGCTTGGAAACGCACAAATATTATCCATCATCATCATCATCATGCATCGTAAAACACTTATAGCTCACCTATAGGTGGCTTCCTTCTCCCCACTCTTAAACACATAAGCAACAAATGTAAGAGATGTTAAAGTTACACTAACAATCCTATAATAAGAACATGTAAGAGTGTATACAACAAGTTAATATCGTAGGATGCGCAAAAAATAAATCAGTGATCAAGTCTGATGTATCACTTGTCCGATCCCACATGTAGTATTAACATTCCTTCAATTTCGCCAACAAATATTGTATTTGAGATTTACCACTATTATCAACATTACAATTTTTTACGATAATTGTATATTGTACACATGTTGGAAATATCTTCTATGGTTATGCATTTTCAAACCAACGTATATTTTCCTAGGACACGAGCCAAGATAAAAAAAAGTTACAAACTAATTCATCTTCATCCGGCTTTATCTACAAGCTTGCGAATGACCATCTAACCGGACATATTTTTCATGGTTGTGTTTCCTGTTTTCGGACATATTTTTCATGGTTGTTTTCGACGGTCAACCGTCATTGTTGAGTTAGTACATCAACCGAATGCCCTCTTAAAAAGAATGACAATTGTATTTTTTTGTTATACATTTTATTTTCTTCAAAGTATCCGGTTTAGCCTTCAATACATAAAGACCGTACCTTTTGCATTGGTAAGTTAACCTAGGAGTTTTTCCCCATCTCCCGTCGTCATATATGGTAATAATGTTCATGAAACCTGTCTTCTTCCCTTCGGAAAAAACCATTCATCCAATTCCAGTTTAGTAAAATATCTGTCAATTGTAAAGATGTGTGTGTAATGAGCCATCATAAACGGTGGTTGCCCAGATTCCTACATCATATAAACATCTCTAAATAAAAATAATACAATATAAATAGCACTAAGGAATTGACAAACATTAAATTAGTCACACACATATAGACAATTATACAATTTGTCTCATATACACTTGTTATGAACAAACGCGTAATTCACCTGTTATATTACACTGAAACTTCACAAAATCGCACCAAATATGATAACACTATCCTTACTCGCACGCTAGGTACGGCGAACTTTACCGCGCCTATCGTGCGATTTTAGTTTTTACAACTACGAAATTTTAAAAATATTTATATTGCAGTAGTTTTTTTCTCATTTCCACGAGTACTATAATTGTTTGCCTTCCAACTCAATCACTAAGAGGGATTAAGTTAGATAGTTTATCGATTTATATTAGATGTTTGTTAGAGGCAGAAAGATTTAATATTTTTTGGTTGAACAACAGTTCCATAATTAGTTATGGTATTTGTAATTTTTCAAATTAGAATTAGAATCGTTTTTTCAAATAAAAAAAATAATATATGGCTATAGCCTATAGCCGTGCCTTTAAAGAAAAATCAAAATGAAGTTATACGTAACCTTTTTTTTACGGGGAAGAAAGCTCCAAGAATTGAGATTTCTTAATCTCTAAGATACTATCTTCTCTCTCGATTGTAGCTCAGTCCTTCTGAGTTTGTATAGCTGGCTGCTGTTATCAGATTCGATGATGGATACGCATGACTTTCCCCCTTTGAAAGATACAGGTCCTGCTGCGACACATGTGGCTACATCAAGCAAATTATACTCGGATGTGGTTAAAACTAAGGTTGAGAATGCTGACTTCAATCCAGAAAGTGTTTCGTCATTTTCAGATCACAACAAGATCGTGTTTAATAATCAGGTGATGTCGGATCTTCGCAAGCAATCAAGAACTACACTCATTGTTAAGTTCAATGATGGTATTCCAAAAAGACAAGTTTTTCAGTCATTTCTTGAATCCCTTAAGTTTAAGGGACAGTTCACGTACTTAACCATTGATTCAAGGCAGATACAGATTGAGTTTTCAAGGTTGGAAGACGCTGGTCGCTTATGGGTCAGTCGCTTTTGGAAGGTAGATGGAAAACTGATGAGGGTTATTAAATGGTGCCCAAGAAGTTCAAGAAGCTTTGAATGTCCTTTAGCTCTATTATGGGTTCGATTTGAAAAGCTTGAAGAGTTCATGTATGACAGTTCTTTTGTCCATGCTTTGGCTTCATCAATTGGTTTTGTTCATCATGTAATTGTTCCAGAATTAAATAGGGCAAATTGGAATGCCTGTTATGCGTTAATTGAAGTTGACGTTTCTTGTGTTCTTAAGAGAAGGTTAACAGTGGGGTTTGGTGACAGCAAAGAGTTTTCGATTAATGTAAGCTATAAAAATGCGCCAAACTATTGTAAGATGTGCCACCATATTGGCCACGATAGTGCAAACTGTAAGAAGAATTCAGAATCAAGAAATGCAAAGAATGAGAAGGAAAATGAAGTTTGTATTGAAAAATCTGGTCATTTACAAGATTCTGTACAAGAAGTTAACAAGATTGAAAAAGAACAAAAGACTACACAGATCCAAACATTTGCTCAAGTGTATAGAAGAAAGTTGAAGTCAATCGTTACAAAGAAGGATCGTTCTTATGTATCCTGTCCTTCAACAAGTGTTGGTAGCCCTGTGAAAGAAAAATCTGCGTCCATAAATGAACCTGACATAATCAGTGCACTCCAGAACATCGAAGTGGAAGAGAACTGTATGGATAATTCTTTGGCTTCTCCTAGAATAGTTGGAAGCCATAATCCTTCTCCAAAGTCTAATTCAAATGCTGTTGAGCATGATTTTGAAACTGTTATATCCAGGAAGATTAAGTTAGCTCAAAAGAATAGTGGCTCAAGAAATCTGACTATAAAATCTCTTAGTAAGGGAGAAAAGGTTCCAAAAAGTTATGCATCTGATAATGATTAGTAGCATTAGTTGGAATGCACGAGGAGTACATAACAAACCTACAATTGCTAGGCTAAGATTTATAATTAAGAAGGAGAATGTAAAGCTGGTATCTATACAGGAACCTATGGCAAGGGAAGATAAAGTGGAACTGGTGGCAAGAAGAATTGGTCTGGAGAATTATTATGCTAACATGTCTAACAAAATATGGCTATTTTGGGCTACTGATGTAGGGGTTGCAGTAATTGAAGACCATGTGCAGTATCTTCATGTTAATATCAGTCATACTTTATTTAATGGATGCTTTACGTCTGTGTATGCAAGTAACCAAAGAACACATAGAAGATTGCTTTGGGAAAATTTAAGCAACATTACCTGTAGTGAGAATTGGATTCTTGCAGGTGACTTCAATACAACTAGATGCCCTGATGATCAATTGCATTGTAGACACTTTGATGAGGCAAGTGCTGAGGACTTTAACTGCTTCATAAGACATAATGACTTGGAGGTGCCTGCTCATAGTGGATCTCGCTACACCTGGAGCAACAATACCAATTGGAAAAGATTAGACTGGGTATTGACTAATCAATATATGCTTAACAACTTAAGCATACAGGTTTGCCACATGGTCAGAACTTGTTCTGACCATGCTCTTCTATTAATCTCTATTACTAAAAGTTCTAATGTGCTGCCTAGTCAAAAGAAGAGCTCTTTTAGATTTATAAATGCCTGGTCAAATCACCCTGAATTTATGTCTTGTGTGAGTCAGAGTTGGTCTATGAGATGCAATGGGGAGGATAATAATATATTCTGGTACAAAATGAAAAGACTGAAAAAGCATTTAAAGCATTGGAATTTTACAATATTTGGTAACATATTCAGTAAGGTTAAAGAGGCTATATCTGAGGTTAAAAATTGTGAGATGCTACATCAAACAATAAAAAATGAAGTTTCTAAATCTAATCTGTCTAAAGCTAATAGCTCTCTCATTCTTGCTTTGAAAGATGAAGAGAGTTATTGGAAACAGAAATGTTATAATTTGTGGCTTAGTGACTGTGATGGAAACACAAAACTCTATCACAGTTATGTCACAAAGAAGAGAAAGAAAAATCTTATAGTTGGAATAAAGGACAAGGATGTTTGGCTTACTGAACAAAGTGATATTGCATCCTCTGCAGTGTCTCATTTCAAGGAAGCCCTCTCTTATGTTCCTGAGAATAATAATCTTGATACTGAGTATGATTCAATTCTTAATAATATCCCTAATATTATTAGGGATTGTGATAATGAAGAGATAACAAAGCCAACAAATAGTGAGGAAGTTAGAACTGTCCTTAATGGTATGAAGAAAGACAGTGCTTCAGGAATAGATGGTTTTAATACCTTTTTCCTAAAACACTGCTGGGAAATAATAAGTGTGGACCTTTGCAAGTCTTTAAATGCTTACCTGGATGGTGCCACTATACCAAAGGGTGTCTTTGCTACTGGGATTGTACTGATCCCTAAAGTAGCCAATCCTATTACCTGGAAGAATTTCAGACCATTAAGCATGTGTACAATACTAAATAGACTGTATGCTGCTCTTATAAACAGGAGAATGTCTAACATATTGCCTAGAATTGTATCTAGAGGGCAGTCTGCCTTTGTAAAGGATAGACTAATTCATGAAAACATCTTAGTGATTAAAGAAATGCTCCACAATATTGATAGAAAGCCATTAACAGGCAATATAATTTTACAATTAGATATGACAAAGGCGTTTGACAAGCTGTCTCACTCCTTTGTCATAAAAACTCTAAGATGTTTTGGGTTTTCTAATGCAGTTGTAGACTTGTTACACAAACTCATTTCGAATGTAATGATATCAATTTTTATTAATGGTTCAAGCTCTGGTTATTTTCCTCAAAATGTAGGGCTTAGACAAGGAGATCCTATATCTCCTTGTCTTTTTATACTAGCTGAGGAAGCTCTATTGAGAGGATTGTCTAATCTTTATGATGCTAATAAATCAATGCAATTTCACATTAAAAAAGGTTTCATCTTACCAGTGCTAGCTTTTGCAGATGATATAGTGATATTCTCCAACAGTTCCCCTTTGTCAATTAAAAAGCTGGCTGACCTGCTCAACAAATATCAAACTGAGTCTGGGCAAATGATAAATGTTGAAAAAACCAAAGTTATTACCTCAAAAAGATGTTCAAGGGATCAAGCTGCTAGAATCAAAGCAACCATGGGCTTCAAGTCAGAATTTGCTCCGTTCACCTACCTGGGAATCACAATTGCATCAAATAACAGAGGGAAGCATTACTCTCCTCTATTATCTAAGATTCTAAATAAGATAAATGAATGGGATTTAAAGAACCTGTCTTATAGTGGCAGGTTGTCACTAATAAGACATGTTCTTTATCCCATTATCTTCTTTTGGATGCAAAATTCTATAATACCAAATAACATTTTATGTAAAATTGAAAAATGCTTAAATAGTTTTCTGTGGAGGTCAAAAGTAAATGAATGCTCAATACATTGGGCAAGATGGAGATCACTATGTAAAACACATGGGGAGGGTGGTTTGAATGTCAAACTATTATCTGACATTCAAATGGTTTTCACTTACAAACTCTGGTTTTGTTTTAGACAAAAGACTTCCCTATGGTCTGAGCTAATGCACAAAACATATTGTTTGGAAAGACATCCTATTAATGCAAAATGTGGAATAAGTGACTCCACAGTTTGGAAAGGCCTCTGTTCTGTTAGAATGGGGGCAGAGCAGTTTATACAATGGCAAATAGGCAATGGAAATGCTGATTTTTGGAGGGACTCGTGGCATGAGATGCCTCCAATAATTAATGCTGACAACTTATGGTTTCTTCCAGCTAAAGTGAAATCTTTTTGGAAAAATGAGTGTTGGGATCTTAGTTTAATACCCTCTTTATCTAGTGAGAGACAGAAACACATTCAAAGTGTTAAAGTATCTCCTGATAAAGAGGATAGAATAAAATGGAGTTTATCTAAAAACATGGGATTTAGTTTTAAAAAAACATTGGAAAACATTAGAACAAAAACCAGTACTTCCTTTTTCTTTAAAAAGATATGGCACAATTTTATACCAACAAAATTTTCCTTTTTTAGCTGGAAGTTACTTAAGTATTTCATCCCAGTTGATAGTATACTTGTGAAAAAACACTTCGTAATAGTTTCAAAATGCCAATTCTGCTGCAATTGTGAAGACATACCACATCTCTTCATCAATTGCAGGTATGCTTGGCAATTATGGAACTATTACGGAGTGCTATTCAGAATACCAGTCAGAAGATTTATGGGACTTAGACATATGTTTCTAATCTGGTTCAAAGCAACTAACTGTAAATTTCATATAACGCACATTGTACCTCAATTGATTATATGGACTATTTGGTATAATAGAAACCATTGTAAATTTGATAAAGCTGTTGATTGTTTTCAAAATGCAGTTCAAAGAATCAACAGATTTATTCTGGCTATAGATTTCAAACTAAGACCTAAACACTGGGTATTTGTGGAAGATGCAGGTCTATATCTAGGTGCATTGTCAGTATGTAAAAGAAAGGCGACTTACAGATGCTGGAGAGCTCCTGCGATGGGTCGCCTGAAAATAAACTCAGACGGATCTTGTGGCTTCAATGGCGAGGCGGCTGGAGGCATTATTGTTCGGGATCATTTGGGCGTATGTATTGAAGGTGCTGGTTTTACTTTTGGAAAGCTTACACCATTACAGGCGGAGCGACGGGCACTGGTGGAAGCTCTTCTGCTATGTTACAGGAGAGGATGGACTAGGGTTGATATTGAAGTCGATAGTCTGTCGCTGGTTTCAAAAATTTCGACAGGAGAGTATCAAAGCGATGGGATTGAATTGTGTAAAGAACTGATGAATCCAGCCATGAAATTAAGCCATGTTTCGAGGTCGGAAAACATGGCGGCTGACTGGGTTTCCAAGCAATCGTTGAAAGAGAGAAGAAATTGGATTTTCAAAAGCAACCAAGTGCCAAATGCGCTGTTAGCGATTTTGACGCTTGAAAGCTTGGGTGTGGGTTATATTGACCCGGGCTAGGGTTAGGGCTTGAAGAATTTGAACAAGATGAAGGAGAGAAGGCGATGGGAGGCAGATGAAGAAATTAGGGTTTTGTTTGTTATCGATCTCAATCAGATTGGGAATTAGGGTTACTTACTAATTCTCTTGCATTGGGCCTTGATCTTATTTCATTAAGCCTGTAATGGTTGGGCCTGTTATGTACTCTATAAGTCTGATAAATAAAATAGGTTATTTGCTTAAAAAAAAAAAAAAAAAAAAAACCTTTTTTTTACGGGTGCTCCTAAACAAGATCGAACCAAATTAATCTATAGAGGCCAACTCTTTGGGCCCATCCAAGTATGAGAATTGAGAATCGAAGAATCGAAGAATCTGAGGGTCGAATCCTGCCTGGCCATTTCTGAGGAACACTATCCATCTTTAACCTTAAAAATCAGTTCTTCTTCGTCCACGAAGCTCGACCGTACGAAGACTTTCTATACCAGTGACAAAAGATAGCTTCAATGGCGACTCTTCCATATTTACACTCTACTCTCTTCTCCAAAACCTTAAAATGCTTTGCTTTTCGCCTTCGTTTCTCTACCTCCGCTGCCTCATCTTCCGCGTTCTCTCCTTCTCTAACCAAAGCCAAAAAACCAAAACAGCCAATTTTCTCCGCTCTGGAGCTCAATGGAGTCAAGATTTCTAGAGAGGGTAACAATCTGAATTCCCTTTCTTTTTGTCTTATCAATCCCGTTTCTTCATTTGTTGCATCTCTCTGGTTTAATTTAATTTGTCGATATCTCTGATTTTAGCTGATAGTTTACTTAAGATTTGAAGCTTTAAGTACTCAGTAGTTGTTTATTTGGAATTTACGTAATCGTAAAGAATGATCTGATGTAGTTGTACAGTGATACCTAAATCAGTGTTTGTCTTCTGATATTATGTATTGGTTTTGAGTATGTAGAAGTTCTGAGGGATGATCCTACAAACAATATCCCTGATACAATTTTTTCAAAACTTGGGAATCAACTTCACATGAAGGATCAGCATCCGCTTGGGATTTTAAGAAATGCGATATATGACTATTTCGATACCAATTACTCGAATAAATTTGATAAGTTTGATGATCTTTCTCCTATTGTTTCTGTTAAACAGGTACGGTCTTGGTTGTAGTTTAGTTTGTATGTATACTTTTGCTCATTTGTAACTGGAAGATATCTACTTGTTTGCAGAATTTCGATGATGTCTTGGTTCCTGCTGATCATGTAAGCAGGAGCTACAATGATACTTACTATGTTGACTCGCAAACTGTATTGAGGTGCCACACAAGTGCTCATCAAGCGGAGCTGCTGAGGGAGGGCCACACTCATTTTCTTGTTACTGGAGATGTTTACAGACGAGATTCTATTGATTCGACTCATTACCCGGTCTTCCATCAGGTTTTCTATCTCTCATTCGATCATATTTTGACTTGTGCTTCTATTGTTGCTTAACGAATGCTCTTCCACAGATGGAGGGATTTCGTGTTTTCTCTCCTGAAGAGTGGGAGGCTTCTGGGTTAGATGCCACATCTTATGCGGCTGGTGATCTAAAGAAATGTCTGGAGGGGTTGACTCATCACCTGTTTGGTAAATTTCAAAATCTTTGTGAAGCTAATGAAATTATCATTATGAAAATATGAAAAATATCAAAAAAATTCCATTAGTGTTTTAGTTACAGCTATGTATGCAGAATTTACTTGGTAATGTGAACAATCTAGAAAATACAAAGACAAATTTGAAGCATGCTGAGTTGTTGTTATCAGATGAGCAAAAATAGAATTATTGTGTTAAACTAAGAATGGCATGTGTGAATTTGGAATTGTTTGAACTCTAGTATAAAGTATCTGTGTAGGATACGTAGATTCGCCAATTTTTGCAGTATTTGAAGTTCTTCATAGTTTAAGGAAGTTTGGTAGTGCAGTGTCTTTGGCATTTGATATAAGTTGGTAAAGCATACAATTGGTTTAATGCCTTATGCTATACGCTCAATTTTTCAGGTGCCGTAGAGATGCGCTGGGTAGATACATATTTCCCCTTTACGAATCCATCGTTTGAACTTGAGATATATTTTAAGGTATTACGTGGGCTATATACTGAACCCAGTTTATTCCTTTTAGTTAGTCATTCACATTGGCGAGATCTGCTTCTGCTTTAAATATTTGTTGCTACTGGTTCCGTGTAGGGGAAAGTTTCCAGTTCATCTATGAATTTGTTCCTACTTTTCTTCTACATGTGTTTATCAAACAATAACAAAAGAAGACAATAAAAAAACCCATTACCTACCAGAAATAGGCTACGGTTTAGAAAGTCCTTAAGTTGCATCTTTATTGAAGAGAGTACTTAGCATTCTTTTCTTATTATTACTTTTCCTTAGAATCAGACTCTTCGTCTTTTTGTTTGAACGCCAGCTTTTTCTCCTTGCTTGTTCTAACCTTATGGGCGAAAGAAGTCTAATAATTTGAGCTGCTGTTCACCCTTTTGTGCTACTGAATGTCTCTACTATGCACTATAAAATGAAATTATCATGTTCTGGACAATACTTGTATATACTTTGAATTGAAGGAAGTAAATTTCTATTTATTGTCTGGGATGATGATATGAGAACCATAGTATTTCAATATTTTGCATAGCTGGTAGTCAAAACCGGTCTGGTATAAGATGCGATATCTTGGGGAACTTGAGTTGGCAAATCTTATTTTTGAAGGAAGGTTACTGATTTTCTGAATCCTTAGTCCTCTATCTTTTTGTCAGGAAAAATGGATGGAGGTTTTGGGTTGTGGGGTGACCGAACAAGAAATATTGAAGAGAAATGGAAGAACAAATAACGTTGCTTGGGCTTTTGGACTTGGTTTGGAGCGCCTAGCAATGGTCTTATTTGACATACCAGATATCCGACTTTTTTGGTCGACTGATGAGCGGTTTACCTCACAGGTCTTTGTGTGTTCTAGATATGCCCTAAATCAATGGATTTCACCAGATGACTGATATAAAGCTGTTCTATTGCAGTTTACCACAAGCAAACTAGGTGTCAAATTCAAGCCGTACTCAAAGGTTTTGATCATCACTCTTATAAATGAAGATTCTTTCCTCTTGATGAGTAAAATCGTCATTACGATTAATGTTTGCAGTTTCAAAAGTTCTGTAGGATAAAATCCGTTAGGAACCTTTGGCCATTTGCCTTCTTAAGATTGGAAAAATGAAAGGTTGGAGTCCACGTGTGCTTGGAATAATAAAAAAGAATTTTTTTATGGAATATTATGTTTTCTACAGCTTGTTGGGTTCTCGTACGTTTGAATACACATTTGGTCTATTAAACACCACATGCTAGCACTTGAAATTTGATTTTTTTTTTATGTTTCAGTATCCTCCTTGTTTCAAAGACATTAGTTTCTGGATCAATGAATCATTCACTGAGAACAATTTATGTGAAGTCGTAAGAGGAATTGCCGGAGATCTCGCCGAGGAGGTATGTTTGGATACATATGGTCAGGAAGCACACAGCTATTTGTAAAGCTGTGTTAGGGTACTTATTAGTCGTTCCGTAGTATTGTACTGACATTTTTTTTCAATTAGCTTGACTTTTTTTCTTTTTGTCTAGGATTGCATCAACACTTTTCTGTCCTCTTATCGATTGTCATTCTGTTTTTAGCTCTGTTTGGATTTTTGAGATTCAAAAGGGAAATAATACGAGAAAATCATATAAATTCAAATTCTTTTGCATTGTCGAGAAAAAGTACAAAATGAAGTTGGTGATGATTATTTTTGTTCTTGAACAAAATAACAGAACATCTTTGTTTGTCACATATGGATTTTTCTGGGGCTAAGTCTTTTGCTCAAGTGCGTTGATGGAGGTATTATGCAATTAAATCGGAGGATAATATATATGTTCACCCTATTTACAACTCTCAGGTGTGCTTGATTGACAATTTTAGCAACAAGAAAGGAATGACAAGTCATTGTTATCGGATTGCATATAGATCAATGGAACGCTCCCTTACAGATGACGAAATTAATGAATTACAGGTATTTCCTTATACCGTTATTTTTAACCTTGATAGCAATTTGTTAAAGATGCTATATTTAAACTATGAATGCAGTGGAATGTAAGAGAGCAGGTGCAGAACAAGTTAAACGTTGTTCTAAGATGAGGACAAGTTATGCGATTTGAATTTTCTTCTTTGACATGATCAATCTTCATGTCTTCTTTGCTCTTGGATTCTTCAGATCTTGAGCTTGACTATTTCTTCTTTGGATGTATATTTATACATATACGTATTTTTCTTTTGATGATTTTGTTAGAACAAAACTGTGAGATCTGTAAAAGACGAAGTGGGTTGTATTACAGATGATTTTTGACTGAATAACCAAGGATGAAAATAAGTTTCTTCTACACGACAGTGTACTTGTAAGCAGGGGTGACAACTGTGTCCACAGGTTCCTATTTCGTTTAAAACTGATTCTGACCCTTTAAATCTTATAACTTATAACCCTTTAACCATAATGATTCTCCACATACTCGCGGTCGAACAATCTATTTTGAAAGAGGCGGTTGATGAGAAAAACTACCAATATCGGAAGGGTTTGTATCCTATTGCGATTATAATAAAATATGTGGAAGTGAAATTTGATACTATTGCCATTATAATAAAATATGTGGAAGTGAAATTTGATACTATTGCCATTATAATAAAATATGTAGTGAAATATGTGTAGCCATTAGAACTTGATTCAACGGTACTCGGTAAAATGAGTGGTAGAAAACTCTGCCAAACTTCATCGGCATCGGTGATGAGTCTGATATGTTTTGAGACTGAGGCCGCTGTACATGCCTCGGCTTGGAGTGGCAGAGGAGATAATCTTGGTTTTTAAAAGTATTAAATTTATAATAATATCGGCCCTTGCATCTTATCATGTCCGATTTTCATTCACTCTTGAGGCGGCAGACGCAGAGCACACTCATTAACCGCAAAGACTAGCTTCCTACTTTCTTCAATTTTTTTATAACCTGCCACTTCGACAAGAGTTGTTTGAATCATAAATATATATTTTGGTTTCTTAGAGATAACTTTCCTAATTTGGAACCCTTCAGAATTGGGTGGTTAATATATCCGCTAACATAGACCTTATTCTTTAAAGAAACTAATTTAATATCATCTTATAAGGTAGATACCTTTTACGACATGAGTAATTCACATAACTAATTTAATATCATCTTATAAGGTAGATACCTTTTACGACATGAGTAATTCATATGCGCAATGATCAAATTTGATAAATTTATTACGTATATAAACATTATGTCATACTATTAAAGCACATGTAACCAAAAATAAGATAATCTCTATTAATGACTAGTTTGGGAATATCTATACCCCCTCCAAAACTGCTAACATACTTGTTACTCACTTTACTAATCTCATTGGTTTCAAGAACCTTGTCAATTATCTTGGCTTTGATAAAGTTTGAAGCCTTATTACAACTAAGCTGGACAACTCTCATAAATCTTATATGATTCGTCATGTTACTGATAATAAGATAAAAAAAATCCATGTTTAGTATAGACAGTAATAAAGCATCAAGCCCCCAAGGGGGTAGCCGAGTTGGTTGAGTATGGCATTCTTATGACCAAAAGGTCACGAGTTCGAGTCCCTCTACATACGCTTTCTCGGCTGAGCCTGTCACCTTGTGTGGTTTACCTTCTGGCGTTGGTTTGCAGGCTATCGCGTCAGACTGAGGGTTTACCCTGTGCGCACTCATTGCACTCTGAGTAGCGGCTGCGGGTTCCCTCCGAAAAAAAAAAAGAAAAAAAAAAAAAGTAATAAAGCATCAAGTCCCGACTAGTGTGGATTATTTTTTACTGAGGGTAATTTTGTCAGGTGTTTTATGGTGTTTCAAAGGTATTTAATGTTTGGGTGTTTTGTAGTGAGAGATTAGAGCTGTCTGGTTGTATTAAATGTTCATTACCCTCATTAATGAAAGTGGTTGGGTATTTATACCCTTAATTATATTCCACATGGGCTTTCAGGTCAAACTTATGAAAATGGGTCGAGTTCAAAAATCCATTAGTTTGTTAAGCAGATTAGCAATTAGCTTAGTCAAAAGGTGATTAGCTTTTAATACTTTTGTCCAGTTTGGATGGTTCAGTGGGTGGTTTTTGTCCGAATTGCCCCTGTCCGATTTTTACGGTGAGTAGTGAAAATTTACGGACTCATCAGTAGGTCATTTTTTTAGGTTTTGTTCGAAGGCGTTTGGCAAGACCTAAAAAATGGCTTTTGGGCACTTGTGACATTTTCCGGACGGATTTAGAATTCAGTAAAGGACTTATCCGGACTGAAAAACTCTTCAAAAGTTCAAAGGTTTTGCCATGGATCGTGGGACACGTGTCTCCTTCTGATTCGCCTCACCAGTCGTTTTTCTCCTTGAACGGCGCTCCCACTAATCCCAAAAAGTAACCTCTTCAATTAATGCTTGTGACGTAAGTGCCGTCTTTAATCATTACTTCCATTTTTTCGTATTCTCATAGGTTTCTGGGTATCTTTTTGTTTCTTTAGTATAAATTACCTCATTTTTCACTGTTTTACCATCTTCATCACTCTTTCACTCCTTTTCTTCAAAGCTTTCATCTCTCTTTTCAAAACCCTTTTTGGTGTAATTTTATGTTTACAGTAAGAAACACACTTGTAAAAGGTGGGTGGCTTAATCTTTCGGAGTTAGAGAAAGCACAAAGAGTTGAACGAGAAAGGCGCATTACTGCAGGCCTCCCAGTTTCTCCAATCGACAAATCTGAAACACCAAGCTCAGAGCCTGATCGAGGTTCGTATTCTGCCAGAAGCTCCAAACCTAGAAGGTTATTTCAACCTAGTCTTTCACCAATCGTCTCAGGCTCATCGGTTCAAGAGTCACAACCTACAGTCGAACGGGAAAAGGTTGTTACTAGCACAAAGAGACCCTCTCCATTCATAGTCATGGGATCAGATGCTGATAACTCCCTAGAAAAAGCTAACACTTCGATGAAGAAGCCGCTTATTAAAAGGTCAGGTTGTTGCTCCACAATCTAAGTCTCCGAAATCAGGGCCCTCTAAGTCTGGGGCCAAAGACAAAGCTACAGGGTGAGAGACACCCATCAAAGCTCCTAAGGACAAGTCGTCTGGTCCAAAGGCTACCGGAACAAGCCTTCGAAATGAACCCTCCGGATTTGAGCCCCAGCCGGACACCAGACCACAAATGGAAAGCGATGCTTAGCCATCCGGATAGCTCACTGAGCCGACTACCAGCTCTTCTCCACCAAAGATAACTGACAACCCTTCCATGGTGATGGAAGATGTTATGGAGGACAGTGTTGAAGAAGCCCCTTTTGAGACTGACGTCTCCGAGCAGACGGGGGAGGTTGCCATTGTTAAGAAAAACAAGGGTAAAGAGAAGTTGTGTTTAAAACATCCGGACCTGCCGGAGTCCCTTGAAGGTAGAGTGGGACCTGGCTTCCAAAAGGTGAGTGTGAAGTATCTGTTAGCCATGCAAAATATTAACTATGCCTTCATTCATACTGCTGAATTAGGCCGGATCCAGATGAAGTGGGGGATCCCAGAATCTGTTAAAGTAAGGATACCGGTCGATTGGATATCGGTCGATCCGGAGACGCCAATGGACTGCAAGCTAAGTGAGATAGTCTTTTACACAAAGTTGTTCAGCTGGGGGCTTAGATTTCCCTTGGATCCAGAGATCGTCAGATATTTTCATCTAATAAAGATCTTCCCAAGCCAACTGAGTCCCAACTCTTGGTACACTCTCATTGCCTGCATCATGGCCTCCAGGCTCTCCAGAATCCCGCTTCTGATGGAGCAGTTTGCTACTGTGGCCAGCCTTTGCAAGAACCACATCATCCCCTTCTACCATTTCAACATGGGCGACAATTATAAAGTGGTGGATGACCTGCTTGAATTGGAGAAGAATTGGAAGACCCAATTCTTTTCATCAGTGGTGCTTGGGAGAATGAGAAAAAGATTAAGGCTGGTGACAATCCAAGCATGCTTACCAGCAAATGGAAAAGCACAGGTTAATGCTTCATCATGTTTGTTTTTCTTTCTTTAAAAAGTTTGTTTACTTAAATTCTCTTCTTTTTCTCTGGATAGTGCTGCCGAAGGAGTACACTGATTACTTGGAGGAGGGGCAAACTACTTGTGCCAAGCTGAATGCTTGGACTGCTGACAAATGGGGAAATCGCTTCCATAATTTTTTTACTGCTGGCAATCTGGTGAGATCCCATCTCTGGAACACAACCGGCCGGAGAGACTTGTCTTGGGAAGAATTAACCACACCGCCTCCTCCGGGTGTCATTCTACAGAGGACAGATGCAAAGGATGGGAAGCTGGCCTTGCCGGGCAGAGCAAAAGCCCCAAGTAAATTAAAGGGCAAGAAAGGTAAGAAAAATCCAGATGTAGCTGAGGTCAACCAAGGTGGTGTTGAGGAGACTGTCCCAGCAAACCAGGAGGTGCAGGAGCAAGGAGGGATTGATGCTACTCTGCTTCAAGTGGTGGAAAATGAGAGTACCAAAGAGGCAGTTGGACTTCCAAAACCCTCAAAGGCTCCCAAGAAAGACCGAAAACGGGGAGCATAAGGTGGAGATAGGGAAGCCACGAAAAAGAAAAACTCTAAGGGAGATGAAGTTGCTCTCCGGCCTCCGGAGTCTCTTCCTCCGGTCGACCCAACAGACCCAACACAGGGAGAGCAAATCCCAAGTGACTTTCACACCGGAGAGGGCGCCGGAGGGGATATCAACATTGATGGAGTAGACATCAGTGGCCTTCAAGGGATTGGCCTTTACTTTGAAGACCTTGAGAAGGACGACTTTGTTGGCCCTTACCTCCCCTCAAGCTCTTCGAACATTATCATTTTCAATGGTAAATCTTTTTCTGTTTCAGGAGAGAAGGACATGGTGACCCACTCCTTGTTGAGCAATATTCAACCGATGCTCAACTTGGAAAAGCAAGTGCGAAACCAATCATCCCTCATCAACACACTTAACTCAGATAAAGAGAGTTTTTCTAACGACCTCCTTACTGCCAACGAGAATGTTGAGGCATTAAAGAGAGAGATCGAGGAGTTGAAGAAGGGGAAAGAGGATTTGGCCACCAAGCTGGCCACTTCGGAGGGGGTAAAACTCCAATCCAAGTGTTCTGGTTTGGAGAAAGATCTTTCCACTTCAAAAGAGGAGGTGAAGGCCAAAGACAACGTAATTCAGACCCTAACTGGTGACAAAATTTCGCTCGAAGATGCTGTGTCTAGGGTTAACCAAGAAAAAGATGACTTGATAAAGGAGCAGGAGAAGAAAATCCAAGCCATGATTGATGCATACACCAACAAGGTGATAGACTCCTAAGAGGAAAGTTATGCTGAAGTCAAATCAGACATGGTCTTGCTCTTTCATGAAACATTTCTGAAGAGGACACTAGGAAATCTATGGCGATTTGTGGAATATGAAGACCTTCCGCACCATACTATGGCCGATGGTGATAAGCACTGTTATTACAGTGGTTGGGATGATACTACCGATGAAGATGAAAGGACCGGGGAAAGCCCCACCGAGGAACCTAAAGACTTCAAGAAGAAACCAGATAAGGCTGTACCATCTAAGGAAGCTCAGCCTTGAAGTTTTAACTATCTTTTTATTTTCCTTTAATTTTTGTGTTAGACTAAAGTCCTTGGATGGCCAAGGCATTTTTGTAACCGTAGCCGGCTCTTGTTCGGATAAACCCTTTCTTTTAAAAATTCAAAGTCCTTGGATGGCCAAGGCACTTTACATATTTTAATAGCACTCCCCGGTGTTAGCCGGGAAATTTTATCTTACGCAATCCTTGCATTGTCTTATAGTTACCTAATTTTGATGGCTAATGTTTAAATAACCCTTAGTTATTTTACAAGAATTTTAAGGTGAGAGTGTTTAAATTTCCCCGATGACAAATGTTTAAATGGTCATCATTCTACCAATTCAATCCGGTCTGCCAGTAATACTTTAAAAAAAATTCAAAGAAGCCATCAATCGAAACACTCCAATTTTTTCAAGAAGGCATCAAATTTTATTAAAAAGCCCAGAAACCTCATTAAAACCTCCCCGCGCCACCATGGTAGGAAAGAGTATGCCCCCAAATATTTACATGGACTTTAAACAAGTAAATATTTACATAATTTAATTCTAGATACAACCGGAGGTGTTCAATATTCCAGGGGTGATTCAAGGTCTTTCCATCTTTATCTTGAAGCCTGTATGTGCCAGGCTTAAGCTTTTCACTGACCACATAAGGTCCTTCCCAAGTTGGAGCTAGTTTGCTGTACTGCTTCTCCTTAGTATGTAGGAAGACTTTTCTCAACACTTTATCCGCTGGTTGAAAATCCCTCCTTCTGACTTTGGAAGCAAACCTGCTTCTCATCAAACCCTGATAGTGTGTGGCTCTAAGATGAGCCTTAACCTTTTATCAGGTCAAGTTGACTTCTAACTGCCCCTTCATTAGCCTGTTCGAAAAAATTATGGACTCTGAATGAAGGAAGAGTTGCTTCTATAGGAGCTATTGAATCCATACCATATACCAAGGCAAATGGGGATTCCTGTGTAGCAGCCCCAAGAGTAGTCTGGTAGGCCCATAGTACTTTTTGTAGATAACTTGGCCACTTTCCAGCAGCCCCTTCTAAGTTCTTTTAAGACCGGACATGATGATTCTGTTTGCCATTTCAACCTGACCATTTGCCTGTGGGTGGAAAGGAGAAGAAAAGCAATGCTGAATGCCTCTAGAGGCACATAAGCTCTCCATATCCTTATTATCGAATTGTGGCCCATTGTCTGTGGTTATCTTTTGTGGAACCCCAAACCTGCAGCAAATATTAGATAAGATAAATTTTATGACAGCTTTTGAAGTAGTTCCTGCCAATGGGGCTGCTTCTATCCACTTCGAGAAATAATCGATGGCAACTATGATAGTTCTGCATCCCCCGGACGCCATAGGTAGAGGTCCCACCAGATCCAGGCCCCAACAAGCAAAAGGTATTGGCTGAGAAATTGACTCTAAAGGGACAACTGGGATATGAATTTCATTACTGTATCTTTGGCATGAATCACACTTTTTTACCAATTCCTTGGCATCTTCCATTATAGAGGGTCAGTAGTATCCGGCCAACAAGACTCTTCTGGTTAAAGCTCTATAACCATAGTGTGCTGACCTCTCACCATCATGTAGTTCGGGCAACACTACTTGGGACTCTTCATTCCCCAAACATCGCAATAGAGGTTTGCTAAAAGACTTCTTGTAAAGAACGTCTCTTAGGATTACAAATCCACGAGCCTTATACTTTACTTTCCTTGCCACTGCTTTCTCTGGAGGCAAGACACCATCTGAGATATATTGAAAAAGAGGACACCTCCAATCTTGAGGCTGATTTACTTGTATGTTTAAACTTTCCTCCCCTTCATAGCTTTGATTGAGGTGAATGGATGGGCATTCTTGCACATGAATCGATGGGTAGGACTCAGAATATGCTATGGTTGCCAAGGAGTCTGCTAGAGTATTTTCTGTTTGGGGTATGTGCTCATAGGTAATATCTTTGAAGTTAAGTGCCACTTCTTTAAGAACGAATAAATATTTAATCAGTTGCTCTTTTTTGGCATCGGATTGACCTTGTGCATGATGGATAAGAAGCTGAGAATCGCTCATTAACCTGACTCTTTTGGCTCCACAAATTAAGGCTAACTTTAAACCGACAATGGCAGCTTCATATTCAGACTCATTATTAGAAGCCCTGAAAGCAAAACATATGGCCTGGTACATTTTGTCGCCCTACGGAGAGGTTAAACATATCCCAGCACCACATACCATGGTACTTGATCCACCATCAGTCCGGACAACCCATACTTTCTTAGTCTATTCACCTAAAGCTTGCTTGGTATCTTTGTCCGAATGGAATTCAACTAGGAAGTCAGCAACAGACTGAGCCTTGACTGCAGTTCGAGGGGAAAAATCAATATCATAGTCTCCCAACTCCACTGACTACTTGGTCATTCTACTTGATATGTCCTCTTTTTGAAGAACATTTTTCAAAGGAAAAGATGTCCGGACAATGATAGAATGAGACTGAAAATAAGGCCTAATCTTTCTAGCAGCAATCACTAATGCCAGTGCTAGCTTTTCAAGCTTTAAATATCTCTTTTCAGCATCCATCAGGATTTTGCTGATGTTGTACATCGGACGAGGATAATTGTCCACTTCTCTAACTAACACCGCACTTATGGCACAATCAGAAACTGCTAAATATAGGAATATTGTCTCTCCATCAACAAGTTTAAACAAGGTTTTAGGGGAGGATAAGTGTTTTTTAATTTCATCAAAAGCCTGGTCATATTGTGGAGACAAGTTAAATTCTTTTGCACCTTTTAAAGTTTGAAAAAACGGGGCACACATATCCGAAGACTTTGAGATAAAACGGTTTAGAGCAGCTAACCTCCCTGTCAATCTTTGTACCTTTTTAATATTCCGAGGAGGCTCCATCTACAATAAAGAACTAAGCTGGTCTGGATCAGGCTGTATCCCTTTCTCACTTATCACATACCCCAAGAACTTCCCGGACTGCACTCCGAAAACACACTTTTCTAGATTCAACTTTAAATTTACTTTCATTACGTTGGCAAAAGTTTCTTGCAGATTTGCCAAGTGTAGTTCTTTCTCCACACTCTTTACCATCATATCATCAATGTAGACTTCCATATTTCTTCTAATTTGATTAGCAAAGGCTTTGTTCACCAACCTCTGATAAGTAGCCCCAACATTTTTTAACCCAAAAGGCATCACCTTATAACAATGAAGTCCCCTATCAGTAACAAAAGTAGTGTGTTCTTGATCCTTTGGATTCACTTGAATCTGATTATACCCGGAGAAGGCATCCATAAAGGACAACAACTTGTTCCGAGACGTGGAGTCTACCAACTGATCAATCCGAGGGACCAAATATAGGTCTTTTGGGCAAGCCCTATTAAGGTCTGTAAAGTCAATGCACATTTGCCACTTCCCATTTTTCGTTTTTACTAACACCGGATTGGCTGTCCATAAAAGGGTACCGAGATTCCTTTACGTGCCCCATCTTAGTAAGCCGGTCGACCTCTTGAACTATGACATCAGCTTTCTCTTTAGAAAAAGCTCTCCTATTTTGTACAACAGGTGCTATATCTCTTCGGATGGATAGCTGGTGCGATATGATACTTGCAGGCACTCCGGTCACATCAACATTGCACCAAGCAAAAACATGATGATGGTTTGTTAAAAAAGACAACATTTTACTCTTTAGTTCCGATGTCATCTTAGATCCGATCTTGACATTTCTTCCTTCAGCCAGAGAGTGAGTTTCAACCTCTTCAATTGGTATTAAAACACCATGGGTCTCTCTAGGGTCATCAATTATCCCTCTCCCCCAGAGGGGCCAATGTTGTTGCATAACACTCTCTGGCTATCTTTTGACTACTTCGGACTACTCCCACTTGTCCTTGCACAACGTATTTTAAACATTGGTGGACTGATGAAGCCACAACATGCATCCTGGAAAGCCAAGATCTTCCCAAAATGGTATTGTAACAAGTGGGACAATCCATCACAATAAAAAGTACTCTAACCATCTTCTTAAAAGGGCCCTTGCCCAACAAAACCTCCTCCTCAAACTCCCCGATCACGTTTGCTGAGCTTCCAGTGAAACCCACAATTGACCTGTTCGAACGCTGAATCACTGCTGGATTCTTCATTTGTTTGTAGGAAGTCAAAAAGAGGATATTGGCTGAACTACCGGTGTCCACCAAAATTCGTCTGATGTCATTGCCCCCAATAGATGCTCCTATCGCCACAACATCTTCATGGGGACCAGCTATGTCCCTCAAATCATCCTCATTGAAAACAATGAAAAGGAAAGGAATTTGCGATTGATAGGAAGTCATGCCTCCTTCCAGTTGAGTAGCTAGAGTATGAACATGCCTCTTTCTCAAAGAAGCAGTTGGTGCAGTCATGGTGTCTCCCCCAAATATGGTAAGTGACTCAAAAAAGCTAATGAGTCCGGATACCGTCTTGCTGTGTTCTGTGATAACACCCACCTTATTTCGGGTTGGATCAAGATCTAAATATTCTGACTCCACATCAAATCTTTCTATTATCACCATAGCCCCATCCGGAGTCGTTGTCCCTGCATTGTTTGGGCTAGTCCGATGAGCATTATCAGGCCTATTTTCACTTCTTCTTTTAACATAAGCACCCAATTTTCCTCTTTCAATCAAATTTTGCACCTCTTGCTTTAAAGCGATGCAATATTATATGTTATGACCAATATCTTTATGATATTGGCAGAAACAATTATTACAACTTTCCCTGGGAGATTGAAGTGCAGCTGGCTTTCTGAAGTGCACTTCGTCTTTTGTTTTGTCATAGATGGTTGCCACATTCTCTTTTAACTCGACAAAACACTCCGGTTGAACCCAAGGCCCTCGCTTATTTTTAGATTGCTGACTCTGAGCTGGTGTTGGGTGGGATTGAGCCTTGGCCCTGTTGGGACCTTGTCCGGCTTCTTTAGCCTTATACCCGGACTGATTCTGATTCAGGTTTGGTGGAGCTGGGGCCGATATCACCTGCCTATGCACCCTGGTCTTCTTTGTTTCATCTACATTGATTTATTTCCAAACCTGATTCAGTAAACCGCCCCACGTCATGTCCTTCTTTCTAGTTACCGAATCAGCCAAATTACCAGGGTTCAAACCCTGCTTTAGAGAAGATATTGCTACTTGTTCAAAGCAATCAGCTAATCCATTTTTGGTGTTCACAAAGCGACTTATATATTCTTTCAAGGATTCATTTGGCTTTTGGGCACAATGGATAATAGTGTCTCCATTGCCCTTCACTTCTTTACTTCCAACAAACTGCCTCCGGAAGGCCACCCAAAAAGTATCAAAATTCCTGATGCAGCCTTGTGGCAGACTATTGTACCACTTCAAAGCACTCCCCGTAAAATACTGGGAGAACGCTCGAAGAAGTAACTTATCATCATCATCGAAATTTATCATAATTTTTTTAAATTGCTCCAGATGATTATCTGGATCCTTACTCCCATCGTATTATTCCATCTTTGTGCCGTCAAACCTCTTAGGAAGGTTTCCGGACAGTATCTTGGAAGCCAATGGAGATTGTCTCCAATTCCGGCCACGACTAAACACAGTATCTTCATTGGGAGTCGCAAAGATACATGGTTTATCATGAAAGGCGAAAGGATCCATCAACAATCGATCTACATGTCTCCAGCCATGGCTGTGACCATGAGATGACCCTTTTCCTAGATGCATTTTCAACCTTCCATGTCTGTCCCTCTTTTTTGAATACTTTTTAAACAACTTTTGCTTCTTTTTAGAACGACCTTCATCGCTGCTGGATGACAGTGACTCCTCCACTCCATCTTCGTTCGAGGAGCTACTAGAGGATTCTGAATCTGAACTTGAGCTCTCCACCTGTTTGGACCAGTGAGAATTTTTTGAGCTAGTATGAGTCTTTTTAGTACTTACATGGGTTTTTGCTCATGGGTCATGCTCCCTAGGATTGTCAGTGTGGTGAACGGCTGACACTTTTGATTTTTCTTTTTAAGCCCATCTCCACCCTTTTAGCAGCCCTCAAGGCTTCTATCTCAGCTTTCAATCTATCTCGCTCTTTAATTGTGTATTCGTCATTTTCTCCCACCACTTCTTCCAAAGTTGGTGGCACTGCGTGCTCGTCCGGATTCATCCGAACTGACTTCCCTTGATGGTTTCGAATGCTAAATTCAGGCACCTTCTACTCTCACTATGGTCGCCAATTTGGTGTGGATTATTTTTTACTGAGGGTAATTTGTTCAGGTGTTTTATGGTGCTTCAAAGGTATTTAATGTTTGGGTGTTTTGTAGTGAGAGATTAGAGTTGTCTGGTTGTATTAAATGTTCATTACCCTCATTAATGAAAGTGGTTGGGTATTTATACCCTTAATTATGGGCCACATGGGCTTTCGGGTCAAACTTATGAAAACGGTTCGAGTTCAAAAACCTATTAGTTTGTTAAGCATATTAGAAATTAGCTTAGTCAAAAGGTGATTAGTTTTTAATACTTTTGTCCAGTTCGGATGGTTCAGTGGGTGGTTTTTGTCCGAATTTCCCCTGTCCGGTTTTTACGGTGAGTGGTGAAAATTTCCAGACTCATCACCCGATGACTTTAGCTCTAGTTTGTTTAAATTTTAATGGGTCACCATTGGTACGAGCAAAGCACTCCATCATTTTTTCCTTAATAGATGCATGGACCCAAGTTGGGACAAGCCACTCATTTCTCTTATCCAGAAATCTGAAATCCCTTAATTTCCCTCTGACTTTAAACCAATTCATGCTGCAATTTTATCTAAAATTTTTTTTCCACAGTCTTAACTAACAAGATTAAAGACTCCCTCAACTTATTGATCAACCCTTCCCAACCGTTCTTTATCCTAGGCCACAATATTTTCGATATTATTCTCATTTCATGTGTGTTTCTCCATGGATATAATACCAATAAGAAAGGTCCTCAAGTGACCTTAAAGATTTATCTCGTGAAATCCTTTGATATTATTCGTTACCATCTCCTTCTAGATTTCTTTTATATTATGAATTTTCATGACCAAATGCTTGATTATATGATTTAGTGTATTTGCACTCCCCCATACTCAATTAATATCAATAGTAAATTATTAGGTTCATTCCAAGGTAAAAGAGGCCTCCGAGAATGAGACTCTCTCTTTCTTTTTCTCTTCGTCCTCATTATGTAAGTATTTTTTAGTATTCTCAAAGAGAAAAGTCAACACCTCTCTTTGAAATTCCATTGAAAGTTTCATAAGTTCAAAATCATTAATTTATGTTTTACTAATGACATAATGATATTCTGTCGTACCAACATGAATTTCGTTAACCTTGTTAAATGAGGTCTTAAGGAGTTCATCATCCTCTCAAACCTTCATCATAATCCCAATAAGAGTCAAATTTTCATCTACGGGGTTTTCTGACTTAATACACTATTCCATCACCACCTACTTGTGATTTGCGAACTGATCTCGTTCAGTATGTTACTTATACGTCTTTTCTATCATCTTACATCTCTTCTACAATGATTATAGGGCTTTGTTTAATAAAATCGCATGTTGTATCAAATTCAAGACCTCTAATACCTTATCTTACGATGGGAAGCTCTAGTAATTAAGTCCTTCATTTTCGCTGGACAAGTTTATAAGTCCTCCGTGTTTATCTTTACTGTCATTGTACTTAAAGATCTTACCTTACTCTTTCATAGGTTTCTTTGGTCGGGACCCGAGATGAAAATCTCAGTTTCTAAACAATTTCTTGGTCCAAGGTTACCTTGCTCTCAATAGAGGGCCGCCTTGGGATTTTAGACCTTATGATCTAGAATCGGGCGGAAACCCTCAATCATTTTTTTTTGTCAATCTTGAATTCATCCTCAATTTGGTGTAAATATCAAAATGTAAAAAGATGACAACCTCTGGAACCTCCCCATTAGCTTTTATCATATCTTGTGGTGAAAAAAAATCATCAACTGAGGCCCCTTGTCACAAAACTCTACAAGGCATATATTGGTACCGACTATTCAACTTCCTTTTAGTATAACCCTTCTGTGGTCCTAATATTATCCATTATGCTAGAATACACATCAACATCAGGGCTTCTAATATCATCAACAACAAATCTTGGAATAGTTCAACTCAACTCCATTCCAGAAGAAGATCTCATCAATCCCATCTACAAGAAATTGGTAATGCTATCGGTCTTATCCATGACTCTCAATCAGGAAGGATGTTAAGATCTGGATCCCAAAATAGAATAGTAACTTTTTCACAGTTAGCAGTACATATCATTACATTCAGCCATCCACACTTTAAGTCCCGTAGGACAATCTCGTATTGAACAAAAAAAGAAATACCCAGACACTTCTTCATTTTATGGCTTGACATCAAGGTAATCTCAACACGAGAGACAATCGTATCTCTTGGGGTTATGACATAATCCATAATTTTTATTTCTCCAACGGCTTTTTGAAATCCATTAACACATATTGGTGGATTCTCTATTCTCTCATCTCATTTGGGAGGCCTAATCTATGAAGCTTAAATTCTCTCATCCGACCAATAATTGATCCTTATGGGTACATGAGTCATATCTTAATGAAATTTTCTCCTAATGACACAGGTCATCTTTGGCAATCTGCTTTATCTTACAGGAGATAAATGCAAGGACATTCACGAACATCCCATCGATGGGTTTAACAATCTCCCATTGCATCCTCTCTGACTTCAATTACAGATTTCACGGCTTAAAGATTTGTTGGCCGAGTAAACATTTTTAACTTTATTCTACTATTTTTAGGTTATTTTTTTTATTGGATGAATCCTCTAAAGAAACATATATTTTTGCCAACAACTATGTCCAAAACAAATTGGACCAAATGGACGTCTGTTTGGCTCACCAGACATCCGTGTAGTATCAATTTTCCAAAAGAAAAAATAGTCGTTAGATGTTCGTTTGTCGCAGAAGTTTATTATTTTGGGGAGTTTCATATCTATAAATAGAAAAAAAATCTTATATTTATCATCCATCATCTCTAAAACAATCTCATTCTTCCAAAATTTCTGAAAACAACTACTATAATCTCTAAAACCAATTTCTATAATCTCTCGAACCAAATTATTCTTCTATAACATTCGAGAAAATTTCATATTCAGTATACTCAAGTTTGTTTGGTGGTGGTAGATCATCAATAAGTGCTTAATATACTATTTATATTCTTTTATTTGTGCTATTTTTTATATGTTTCATTTACTATTTTTATTTTAATTCTTCTAATGACACCACCAAGAAAGCGACAAAATATACAACCTTTGGTACATCTATATCTACTAATTGTTTTTGATTTTAATGATCAAAACATATATATGATCGATCTTTTAGATACTGGTCTAGGAAAATAAACGTGCAAATGATACCTCTTTGCGTAAAATGTTTGGAAAATAACATACCTACAATGATGGAAAAAGAAATAGCACTACTAGAGGTGTGATTAGACACTTAGAAAAATGACACAAAATTATGAATCATTCTATTTTTTTTAAATGGAATCAAACCAAAGATCTGAATACCAGTAATTTGTTTATAATGAATATACATATAGGGATAAAAACTTGATATTTAACCTTAGTAGTGCACATGTATTTGGTTTTGCCGACTCTTGGAGATTTGAGAGTTGGATGCTTAATGAGGTCAACCAAAGAGCCAAATGTATCCCACGTAGCCCTATGAGAGCAAGAGCTATGCAATATTTCAAAAACCAATAATAAATTATTAGGGATACAATATTTAGTTTTCCATTGAAAGTTTCTTTGACTAGCGATATAACAGCATTTGCTGAATTTGATGCTATGTGTGTTACTTTACATTAGATTGATCCTAATAAGATACTCAAGAGAAGAATTATATATTTTCTTTCTATGGGAAACCATAATTATTTTGTCATTAGAGAAAGTATTTTAGAGTGTATGAATGGTTTCAAAGCTAAAGAAAATTATATCAATTTTTTTGACAATGGATCTGCTAACGATGAAACTACTGAAAGAATTAAGACTGATTGCAATCCGTTTTTCATAAAATGTATCACACTATATGTTTATGTCATATACTTCAATTGGTTGCAAAATATGGAATAAGTGTAATTTGGACTTTATATCGTACATGATTGGAAAAAAATGTTAAGGTTAATGAAAGAAAGTAAAAAAATTAATTTATTTTAAAGATGCAACTTTAATTTATTTTATGCAATAGACTCATAATATTCATATGAACATTTATTGATATTTCCATACATATAAATATACAATACGGATAAACATGTATGTCGTGAAATGATGCCCGATATAAAAGAAAAACTTGAAAAATATTTTCATCTCATCTCACACGCTTATGCTATTGGTTACATTTTTTATCCTTTTATAAAACATACGAGTTTTATCGATTTAATTGAGAAATTTTATGGAAATATCAAACTTGCTAATGGACCATGTGATTAAGAAGGATATTATTGAGAAAGTTGACTTTTGTATGAAATGTATAATAAGTATGTTGAGAAATACATGAGAACTATGCCTACTAGATCTTCAAATTTATGGGGTAGTACTATTATTAATATGGAGAGAATAAAAAACTGTAATAACTACGTGGAAAATGCACCGCTAAGTAGAAAAAACGAAAAGAATAGCTCCTCAAGATGTTACAAAGTGATAATATATTTGCAAACTGTGTATGAACATATCCCTCTTGATACATTAAGGTGGTGGATGTCCAAGGAAGACCGATTTCTTATTATTTCTAGGTTAGCCAATGAGGTCCTTATTATACATATGTTTACAATAACAAGTGAATTTGCGTTTAGTATGACCAAGTTGCAATACACAAGTAAATGAACAAGTTTGACTAGTGTTGCACTTGAAATATATGTTGTCGTCAAGGACTGATCTGTGGCAACTCATAGGATGCAAGACAATGAATATGAAATGGAAGTGAAGCAAAAAAAAATCTTCGACGACTTAAGTGATATTGAGGATACAAGTGTTGAGAGACGTGAGGATGAAGAACCAAATGACCATAAGATAAAATTCCGGATGAAAAATATATGTAGTAGAAATTTGTTAGTGAGCTAAGAATATTTGTATAACTCATGACCAATAAGAGTATAAACAACTTATTGCAATTTTCTTACCACTTATAAAATAAACAAATTATAAAACGTTTATTGTAATCAAATTATAACGATTATTTTATCAATAATGATGATCAAAATATAATAATATGTGTTGTACTTGTAATCAAACCATCAAAGTATAATAACATAACTATATTTTGAAATTATATTATATAAACTATAAAATTTATAAAATGTTGTTTATCCAACAATAATAAAATTTATATCCTATTCATTACAAAAATAATAAAATTTTAAATTTGTGTTTATATATTAAAATTTTAAATATCCAATCTATTATAAAAGATTTAAAATAAAATTTATTATAGATTCTGAATGAATAAAAAAAAAAATCAATTTCTTTAGATTCGAAAATGGTGACTTTATTGTAGCGGGATAGAATAAAAACCCACTAGGATCAGTTCCCTGTGTTCTACCGTTACGATGACGGTACCGCAATCGTAATATCATCAAAAGCGTGAATTTCACCGATAACCAGTACCGTTTACCAACCTACTTGTAAGGGTTACCACAAATTGCAACTAAGTGATCAAATTTTGTAGATATCATATGGTTGAAGTTGTACATATTGCTGCTAGATAAAATGGTGTTGTGACATAAAAGAGTTAGAAATCTATCAGACCATTTCCGAATTCATATATTAAAATTTCTGTTACCTCTAAAAATATTTAAGCTAGAGCCGTTGTTAATAAATTTTAATAAAAGGAGGAGCTAAATCTACCAAAATAATATAGTGAATTCCAAGAGATTTACTTTCCAACCTTGATTGAGTATTTAAGAAACAAATACAAAAACAACTAAATATATTTAGTACGCTTAGATAAAGATACAACAGCACCCGGTCCTATTTAGGACACAGTCTAGAGCGAACTGTAGATATTTCAACGACAAAGTTTTGTTATGACTTGTGAGCCATGCACGGTGGGATGGGAAGCAAATCCATGGATTTATTTATGAATGACATTGCCAATAAGTTCTCCTTTTGAAACCCAAGATGATTCTCAAAAAAGATGAGCATAAAACCAAACAGGCTCACATTAAAAATAAATTAATCCATTATAATACTCTAAACTAGCAGCGGATGCAGGTAGGGGTAAGGAGGCCCCTACCCCTATTTCAACCTCCCCATAATTATAGTCCGATTTTATTAAATATTTGTATTGGTTTAATTTTTTATTCTTGTGGGAGAAAAATACAATTACACAAATTGTAAATCTTTTATCACTCTTTAAATAATGAATAAAATTTAAATGAAATAAAGTAGAGAAAAAAGGAAAGTTAGTGGATTCAGTTTTTTTTGAAAAAATATATATCATTTTTTTTAATTATCTCAGGTTTCATAAAAATATTACTAAATAAAATATTATTTATTTTATCAATTATTTTAATTCAAACACTATATAAAAATATTTGTGTATAATGAATCTTTTTTTACATTTAAAAAAAGGGTTAATGGACTAAAAGTTATATTTTATGAATTATTTTAATTTAAAATGCTATACAAAATTATTTGTGCATAGTATTAATAGGTTTATTTGATATTTAAAAAAAAAGAAAGGGTTAATAGATTAGAGTTAAATTTTATCTAAGAAAATGTTTTTTTTTAAATTATTATTTGATATATTTAACTATTACAACTATAATCAGATAGTTTGAGATTTATAAGAAGGATTCAAAACTAATAGGATCGATTTTAGGCCTCCAAGAAACCTAAAATCGGATCTTGATTTCTAGGCCATGGGCCAAGACTACTAACCGAGAAGATTATATCCTCAGCTACTATTCTCAGCCTCACAATCAGTATCGTAACCCTATGTGGTATCTCTGCCACTTTCATCGCCATTTTCAGATCTAGCCCCAAATCAACCTCTGTTCTTCATCGCCATTTTCATATCTAGCCCCAGATCAACCTATGTTCTTCATCGCCAATTTCAGATCTAGCCCCAAATCAACCTCTGTTCTTCATCGCCATTTTCAGATCTAGCCCCAGATCTAGCCCCAAATCGGAAAAATGCCAGAATCAACCTCTGTTCTTCATCAAGAAGAACAAAATCAATCTAAACCACAACATAAACTACCAAACAACCTTATCACAGAGGCTTGTTTCTTTGAAAATCCGATTTTTGAAAGAAACGAGTCTCTGAATAAAGAACCGCAGAAAGACGTTTCAGTGTCTTCCAAGCAGTTGTTTCAACCTTCAAGATCGTATGCTGAAGCTGTCAGAATGGGAAAGGAGGAGCGTCTTGCTTCTTCTGAGGGTTTCAAGCACGACAAGGTGGAAGTAGGCTCTGAATATGGATATACCTACGTTAGGTTTTGCGAAAAAGATAAGTCTATCCTTAATTCTTTATCTAAATATACTCTGATAGCTAAATTTTCGTATGGTAGTCCTTCTGTGGTAGAGTTTAGAGGGTACTTAGCTTCTTTAAAACTTTTAGGTAATTACAGTTTATATAAGATGGATTATAGACACGTTTTTGTTGAATTCGAAAAAATGATAGATGTAAAAAGCTTTTGGAAGTATAACGTCAGATCTATGGGTCAGTTTACATTTAGGATTTTAAAATGGAGTCCAGATTTCAATCCCAAACGGGAATCTCCCCTGACTCCTGTTTGGGTTTCTTTTCCAAAATTAACTGAGTATATGTATAATATAGATACAATCGAAAATTTAGCTAGGGCTGTTGGTGTTCCTTTAAACTCTTGGTTGCCTAGCAAAAATAGCGCTAGTTTTAATAACTGTGAAGTTTGGACTATCTTAGATGTTTCCAGTATCCTTCCTCAAAAGATTTGGGTCTGTTTTGGGGATAGGGAGGGATATTGGCAGGATATAATCTATAAAAATAAACCAGATTATTGCAGAAAATGTAGACATTTAGGTCATAAGGACAGTGCTTGCAAATCTGATGATTTAGATTTTAAGAAAACACAGAACTTAAAAAAGATTGAAATCAAATCTAAGGATAAAAAGAATACTAATGTTTGGATGCATAAACCTATTAATAATAAAGAGGTTAACATTAATGTGCAATCTGAAATGAATAAGAATCCTGGAAATATGCGTACACCGATAGTTGATGCACATTTTGATATTAATAATAAATCTGATGCTCTTATTAATCAACATGTTGAGAAACATAGTGATATTGTTAGACAAATTGCATGTGTTAATGTAGATGCTGGTATAGTGTCTGATACATTGAATGTTGCATCTGCTAGTATGTCTGACATGAATACTCAATCATTGCATAATATAACATCTGTTAGAGATCAACAAGTTGAAAAACCTAGTGATATTGGTAGACAAATTGCTTGTGTAAATGTAGATTCTATTGCTGTTAAGTCTCCTAATAGATTGAATGTTGCATCTGCTAGTATGTCTGACATGGATACTCAATCTTTGCATAATATAACAACTGTTATTGATAATAATAATGTTAGTATGTCTGCAATGGATAAATCTATGATGATTGGTAATAATTGTGAGCATGATATTGTTTTGCATAATAATGTTTTGCATGATGTTTTTGCTGCAAGTTGTGCTGATAAGAATGATAACATTTCCTGTAAACATGTATTCTCTGAAGATGACATTAATCTTGCTTTTGATATTTGTAATTCACATGAGGTTGAACTTAGTAATAAGAATTTGATTGCATCTAAAACTTTTGAATCTGATAATGTTTTAGAAAAAGATAATGATAACATCTCTTTAGCATGTGAGCATGATTCTACTATTGATAATGATATGACATTAGATGCTTTGAATTCTCATGATGTTGTATTTGTTGAGAACAACTTAATTGCTTTTAAACAAATTGAACCTGATATTGTTACAAAAAAAGATATAGAAAATGCAGTTGTATCCATGAATTTAAATAACCCTTTTAATGCTTTATTGAATGAAGATGTAGATGAATTTGAGTCTGTTCCTACTAGAAACAGATTAAGTCTTTCCCCTAATTCACATAAAGGAAATAACTGTGATGGAAATTTAAGTTTGCCTGTATCTCCTAAACTGAAAAGGAATAAGCCTTCATTGAATAGTTTGCTTAGAAGATCTTCTAGGAATAGGCTTGTTATTAAAACTGGAAAATCTAAAGGATCTTTAGGACCCTCAAAATAATCTTTAAAATGACTTTAAAAATGTTAAATTGGAATGTAAGAGGATTAGGTAATATTAAAACTATTAGAAGGATTAAGAATTTAACTAAAAAGCATTATATTAATATATTAGCTTTGCAAGAGGCTATGGTAGCAATAGATAGAAGTTTAGAAATCTGTTCTAAATTAGGTTTTGAGTCTGTTCAGGCAAACATAAGTAACAAAGTAGGGATTTTATGGAGGAATGGCTTTAAGATTGAACTTTTAGATAACTTTGAACAGCTTTTAAATGTTAGAATTAGTCACTCTACATATAGGGAGATTGTTTTGCTTACTGTTGTGTATGCTAAATGTAACATTAGTCATAGATTAACTTTATGGAATCAGCTTAGAACTTTATCTGTAAATATGTTGCCTTGGTTAGTTGTAGGAGACTTTAATTCTATATCTAACATTAGTGAACAAAGAGCATGTAATAATCTTCATACTAAAAGTTTGGATGATTTTAATGAAATGATTTTTGACTGTAAATTGGAAGACCATGGTTATGTAGGTTCTAATTTCACTTGGACTAATAAGCATAAATGGAAAAGGTTAGATAGATGTTTATATAATGAACTTTGGAGAGATACTTTTAATATTACTTGGGTAGATCATTTGGCCAGAACCTGCTCTGACCATTCACCACTATTAATAACAATTTTAAAACAAAATAATTTTCAAAAAACATCTTTTAGATTTCAAAACATGTGGTTAAAGCATGCTGATTTTTTGAAAACTGTAGAAATTAATTGGTCTATACCATTAAATGACTCTTCTGATGTGTATGTTTTTTGGTCTAAACTTAAGAGATTAAAAAAACATCTACAAAATTGGAATAAAGTTACATTTGGTAACATTTTTGTTAACATAAATAAAGTTGAGGATGAAATTAAACTTGCTGAAATTATGATTGAGGAAGATAATTGTGTTGAGAACCAAATGAAATTACAAGAGTTAAATGCTGTTTTAATAACTTTGCTTGAAAAAGAAGAAATCTATTGGTGTCAAAAAAGTTATGTTAATTGGACTGCTCAAGGTGATAATAATTCTTCAACTTTTCACAATTATGCTAAAAAAGGAAAGTTAAGAACAGAATTAATGGAATATATGAAAATAACATTTGGGTAGAAAATGAGGAGTTGATACGTCTCTCTGCTGTAGGCTACTTTAAAAACTTGTTGAACAAGACTTCTCTAATGAGTGATCTGTCTATTGTTAGAAGTGTTATACCAGAAATTTTAACAGAACAGTGTAATGATAGTATATTGAAAGAACCTACTTTTGAAGAACTATATGATACAATAAGATCTCTTAATAAAAAACAGTGCTTCTGGAGTTGATGGTTTCAACTCCAGATTTTATCTTGCTTGTTGGCCTATAATTAAATCTGATTTACATAATGCTGTTAAATGTTATTTCTTGTGTTCAGATATACCTAAAGGCATGTTCTCTACTTTGATTTGTCTTATACCCAAAGTTAAATCACCCAAATATTGGACTCAGTTTAGACCAATTAGTCTTTGTTCTGTGTTTAATGTGTTAATTTCAAAATTGATACAAAGTAGAATAGCTAAGCTCCTAACATTAATAATTTCAGATGAACAAGGTGCATACATTGAGAATAGAATGATTCAGGAAAATATCTTAATTGTACAGGAGTTAGTAAAAGATTTAAATAGGAAAACTAGAGGTGATAACCTTATTTTAAGTCTAGATATGTCAAAAGCTTTTGATAAACTTGAGTTTAGGTTTATATATGAAGTTATGTCTGCCTTTGGTTTTAATGATCTTGTAATAAATTTAATAAGAAAGTCTATAGAACATGTTTCCTTCTCTGTTATCACTAATGGAACAACTTCTGGGTATTTTAGGTCTAAGAATGGTCTTAGGCAGGGTGATCCCCTCTCACCCTGCCTATTTATTATTGCTGAAGAGTTTTTTATTAGGGGTATTAAGTTGTTGATAGGTCAGCAGAAGATTAAACCTTATAGTATGAGAAGTAATTTGAATATTAGTTGTCTAGCTTATGCATATGATATAATATTATTTTTAAATGGATCTTTACCTAGTGTTAAAAACCTTGTTTGTTTCTTAGATTTATATCAACAGTTATCTGGTCAGCAGTTGAATAAAGAAAAGTCTATTTTTCTAACTTCTTCAAAAATAAATAGAATTAGATTAGAACATCTTAAAGATTTCTTAGGATTTAAGTTTTCTAAGTTACCTTTTACATATTTAGGTATACCAATTCATTCTAATAACTTTGCTGAACATTTTGAAGGTTTAATAGATAATGTTAAGAATATGATTCGTGACTGGAACTTTAAACACATATCTTTTGGTGGTAAGATGACATTAATAAATTCAGTAATGATGTCTTACCCTATATATTACTTGCAATCAGTTAAACTACCACTAAAAGTTGTTTCTAGGTTTAACAAGCTTTTAAATAAATTTCTTTGGGGCTGTAATGAACTTAACAGAAGTATGATTTGGACAAACTGGTCTAGTCTATGTAAGCCATTCAAGGAGAATGGTCTTAATTTTAGAAATATAGATGATATTCAAACTGCTTTTGCGTATAAATTATGGTTCTCTTTTCGAAGTAAGAAATCCTTATGGTCTAAGTTGTTACATTCTAAGTATTGTAATGGTATACATCCTTTGCAAGCTAGATTAAGAAATACTGATTCAAAAGTTTGGAAAATAATGTTGGAGGTTAGGCTAGAGGCAGAGAAGCATGTTAGGTGGAAAATAGGCCAAGGTAATATAGATTTCTGGCTAGATCAATGGAATGATATGAAACCACTAATCTTATTAACTGATACAAATTATCATCATTATCAGCAAACTAAAGTCAATGAATATATCATTAATGATACTTGGGATATACTTAAGCTTCAAAATAGTTTGCCTTTACAATATGTTGATAGGATTATTAGAACACATATAAATCTGAATGTCTTTGACTCTGCTATTTGGAAGTTGTCTAGTGATGGATCTTTTAAATTAAAGGAGACTGTGTTAGAACTTAGGCAAAAACATTCTTCATCTATTATTAAAGATAAAATATGGAACAATTTATCTCCTAAAAAATGCTCCTTCTGTCTTTGGAGAGTCTTAAATAATTTGATTAGTGTTGATACTATACTTCAATCAAAAAGTTTCCACCTAGCTAGTAAGTGTATGTTCTGTGATAGCACTGAATCTTTGCATCATGTATTTGTTTCTTGTAACACTGCATGGCTGGTATGGAATTTCTTTACTGAAAAGTTTAATATTATTATAGGAAAACACATGACTATTAATCACATTGTGAATATTTGGTTTCTATCAACTTCTAAGAGAGTTCATATTAGAACTATTTTGCCTTCTATGATTATTTGAAGTATCTGGAAAGCCAGGAATAAATATAGGCATAGCAATGTTTCTTCTTCACATAAACAGATTGTGAAACAGGTCTTGTTAATGATTACTTCATTAGATTTGGCTCATGCATTATCTAGGAAACATTGGTCCCCTGATTTTAGTTCTGCTAAACAGCTAGGTTGTTTTAATCGTATAAAGCTTGCCAAACCTTTCATGTACATTAAGTGGGTTATGCCTGCTAGTAATCGTGTTAAGATTAATTGTGATGGGTCTTCTCTAAATAATGGAGAATCTAGTTTCGGATATATAATAAGAGATAGTTTAGGTAATATAATAAAGGCTAAAGGGGATGTGATAGGAAAGAGTTCTCCTATTTGTGCAGAAATTGCTGGGTTATTAAATGGATTAACATATTGTAAAGAGAATAGTCTTAAGTTAGTTGATATTGAATTAGATTGTTTAACTTTGTTTAATATGCTAGCTTCTGGTTTGAGTCCTTGGTACTTAGAACATTGCTTATTGTGTTGCAGACAGCTGATAACTTCACAAATGACTATTAGACACATTTATAGGGAGCAAAATCTGGCTGCAGATTGGCTGTCTAAACATGCATTGAAAGTTAAAAATAGCTTTTGTATTCAATCTCAGCATAACTTCTGTGAGTTATCTAGCATATTAAGAGCAGATATCTTGGGCTTAGGAAATTTTCGTTATACCTAATACTTGATCTGTTCTTTTCTTCTGTAAGTTATCTGACATTGTTTAGCAAGTCGAAAGACTTGACTATTATCTTTTATTGCAGGTTTCAGGTTACCAGCAAAGAAGTAAAGGATGACGAGCTGTTATCCATGAGGCATATTAAGGAGGAAGAAGTAGTTTTTGGACACAAGAAGGGAGATATGAAGCTGCACGAAGATACACTAAGGAGGGACAAGAGAACACATGTAGTAAGATAGGATGCTGCAAGAAGAAGAAGTTACCAAGCTAAATGAAGACCTAGTTACTTTAGGTCTTTTATTTTATAACTTCTTCATTTGTATCTTACAATGAGCTACGGCTCATAAACATCAAAACATTTGTAACATATTTCTTCAACATTAATGGAATGTACTTTTCTTGGGAAAAAAATAGATAGTTTGAGATTTATAATTAGATGTTTTGAAGTTGAGACGATAGAATTTTGATTTAAACTAAATTGATTTTGTTTATGGTTATTTTATTTTATATGTTAGTCTAATATTTTCATCGTTTAATAGAATTTATAGTTTTTAATTTATTTTTATAAAAATCAGAATATGATGTTCTATTTTTAGTTATTTAAAAGTAATTTATTTTTTAGTTATTTAAAAGTAATTTGTATCATTAAAAATATATCATTGGATTGATATATCATTGGATTGACCGAAATATAATGATTTTTTTAAATTGTTTTTTGTTCTTAATTAAATGTACCAATATCTATGAATACTTTTTTAAACACATCAACATTGGAGAATTCGAGTTTGCACGAGAGATGTTTGATAAAATGAAAAAAATGATGTAATTTTTTAGAATTACACGATTATGGGGTTGTTAAAGTGGAGAAGATTGACTTGGTGTGTAAATGGTTAAATGTAACACTTGAAATATATTTGGTTATTTGTAATGCTATGATTGGTGTTTGATAAAAAAAAAATTAAAAATTATTTTTGCAACACCATGATTGATAAGAACTACAAAATAATAATAGATGTAATTTTGCTGGATGAGATCTTCGAAATAATTAACGGAAAAATGTTATTAATATTTAGTCCAGCCTTATATTATTTTTTTATTCCGTCACTGCTCTAAACTAAAGTCGTTAACGAAGATATTTTATAAATAGCTAGACCAAGTCCATTACCAAATCCTATAGCTTCAATAACATATCATACCCAGATGCATATCGATCGTAGATCCAATACCAAAGCCAGAAGAAGATTTAGATAGATATCCAGATCCATATCCATAATATCAAAAATGTTTATTTTACCACTTAACAATCGATTAAACTAAAAAAAAATCTGAGTTGACAAACGGAAATCAAATTCTCTGAAAAAATGTTTCCAATTGCAATTCTGGTATTTGTCTTTCTTTCTCCATTATTTCTGGTCTCGCTTATAAAATCTGATTTGGAAGAAATGTGTAGTCCATTTTATTCAATTGAATTCAAAACAGCATCAATCCTACTAATGGGCTTTTGCTTTCCCGGAGCAGAATCAGAAACAATTGCTCTTTCTTCTTGGGAACCCGAACTAGAGTATGGCTTCTTCTTTTTTCAATTCTTTTCTTTCGCGCTTTATATACAGTTATTAGAATTTTTATTGGTCTCTCAATCCGTTAAACCGTCCCTGACAGGACGAGATCGGTCCGGATAGTTTATAGAACGTTTTAAGAGTCGAAATTTTGGACCAATTTTTTTGACGGTGCTTGACTGGTCTATCATTACCCAATATGGTAAAGAAGGTATATCATTTTTTTAATATACATATTTTTAGTGAAGACACTAAAAAAATTTATGATAAACTAATAGATCGGCTCGTTAAGAGTGAGACCAGATCGGACCGAATTGACTCAACTCTTAACGAACCGGTTTCGGTCTATATTATTTGACACCTTTCACTTAACGGTCTGGACTCGACTCATCCAATAGCTTACCGAATCGGTTTCGGTCCAATCCAAACCTCGACCGATCCAACCTGATAACAAGACTAATAGTGGGTAGTCTACATTTATGTAGAAAAATAGAAAAAATCACCGAAGAACTAACATATAATATTGTGATGACAGAAATAAACTTATAAATCATATAAATACTATTACCCTTGTTAATGAAAGTGGTTGGGTATTTATACCTTTAATTATGGGCCACATGGGCTTTCAGGTCATACTTATGAATTCGGATCGAGCTCAAAGACCCATTAGTTATTAAGCAAGTAAGTAATTAGCTTTAGTCATGAAGTGATTTAGTTTTTAATACATTAGTCATGTCCGGATGGTTCAGTGGGTAGTTTTTGTCCGAATTGTCCCTGTCCGGTTTCTACAGTGAGTGGTGAGAAAATCCGGGCTCATCAAAGTATAAAATTATTTTTTATTAAAAAATTACTAAGTTTTTTAAAATTCTATTTATTTATGTTTTATACTATAAAAGTTTTTGTTATTTTTTTTTAAATTTGATGAAAATATATTTTGTATTGATTTTTTTTAATATTAAATAGGATTATGACTAAACAAATTGTTCAAAAAAAGAACCAAAACTGTTTTATGAAATGTACGAAAATAAAATAAAATTATTCACTAAAATTTTTAATTTTAACATTTGTACCCAAAATATTATGGGTGAAACTATTTAATCCATAATAACTATTATTTACTCTATATTTTAAAATATATTTAACTTTTTTATTTTTTCCATAAAAAAATACTTAATTTACTCATTTTTTTTTTAAATTTACATCAAACACTATATTTATCTTATTTACTTTCTTTCTCCGCAACCACTCAAACACCATATACCTTAATGTTTTCCAACAATACACTCAATCGATTTATGTCCATCATCAATCCACTCATAAACCATAGCCACCATAAATTTGATATAAGTACACAACCTTCAAGTTAAAATTATACTCAGCTCTTCTCTTCTAACAAAAAAAACTCCAGCCTCCACTTGAAGCAATCTCTCGAATTCCAAAAAGTAAAAATCTAATATTAATCTTTCTTTCTTTTTTAATTTATGGGTTTGGATAATCGAGTTTCCGTACTCGACACAAGAAAAATCGGGTTACATGAGAAATGCATCTGATTCCGAGCCAACATGTCGGAATTAGGTGTTTTTTTTTAAACGCATATAATTCTAAGATGCTGGCTCGGAATTAGATGCGTTTTTTTAAAAAAAAAAACCTAATTTTGAGGTGCTGGCTAGGAATTAAATGCGTTTTTTCCTCAAAAAAGCACCTAAATCTAAGATGTTGGCTTGGAAATAGGTGTTTCCAAATTTAACCTGCAAAATCGGGATTTCGAAATGAGTTTTTTGAAAATGAATTTTCATGTTAGATGAATGTAAAACTAAAACACAAGATTAATTACTTTGTTAGTTGATTGAGTGATGTTCTCCGGTGTTGAATTTTTGGGAAATCCTTAAGAAATTTGAGTTTTTTTAGTTTTGAGGGTTTAATTTTAGAAGTAAAATCATGGCGGTAATTTATCTTATTTTTTTTAAAAATGAAATATTTAATTGATAAACAAATGTTCAATAAGGCGGGATACAACAACTTGAACTAAAAAATAGGCGGCAAAAACAAACCTTAACCCTAACCCTAAGCCTTGTACAAGCTAAAGATTAAAAGTTAACGCAGCCTTCAAAAAGCTCATTCTTCATCAATCCTAGAAAAGCTCAGCCACCATTCTAAGCCAAGCATCATCGGTCCCAGAAACTTCACAAAACAGATTACATCACACCCAAAACTAACGCCTAGACTTCCTTTCACAACAAACTTCAGAAGAAAACGAGCAAAGCTTCCTTCACTAGCAAATGAGCAACATCAACAATAATGAACAACATGGCTAGATGAAAGCTTCATTCTTAGGCAACAATCAATACTTCTTCCGAAAAAGAGAGAATCAACATCGCGGTCCAACAGATTCCTCGACAGATTTTCGAACAGAGCAGCATCAATCATGCATAGAAAGGTAAACCAAAAGTAAGTATGCTTAATACTACATACACTATTAAAAACTTAACTAGAAATGTAACCCAGGCCTAAGGCTTCAAGAATAATAATAGCTTTAAGATCATTAGGCACATTTGAAGGCATAATATTACACTACAGGGATAAGGCAAATGCCCGTAGCAAAAATACCTCTAGGGATATTCTTACCCCTCAAAAAATCTTTCATAGCATTAACCATGTCCAGCTTAATAATATGCCAACAATGCTTAAAGAAACAATGTGTAAAACCATCCATACCTGGAGCACTAGCAGGCTTCATATCTCTAATGATGTTCCAAACTTCATTCTCATCAGGATCCTTCATCAAACTTTTATTTTCTTCTTCAGTAACTAACTTTGGAATGTTACTAAACATCTCATCCTCCATACAGAGAGCTTCATCACTCCTACTAGCAAAAGGATAGTCAGCAAGAGCATGATTGAAGAATTCAACAGCAGACCTACCAATCTCTTTAGGCTCAGTAATCCAATTGTTCCCAACCTTAATGCCCTTAATGTTGTTCCTTCTTCTCTTCTTTTGGACAAAGCTATGATAAAACCTTGTGTTTTTATCCCCATCAATCATCCAGTTCGAGTAACATTGCTGCCTCTAAAAAAACTCCTCCATTCTTTGAGATTTGATGAGCAAAGCATTAGCCTTAGCAAGCTCACCTTTAGTAACATTAGACTGGAGATTCTGATGATTAAGCTCTTTCATAAGAACATCATCCTCTAAGCATTGAACCTTATTGAAGATGTTACCAACAATATTTCTATTCCACAGAATCAAACCTTTCTTAAGACGCCTAAGTTTATTCCACAAAACAAATAAATGATCACCAACTAAACTTTAATTCCAGTTATCTTCCACAAATGGCAGAAAAGAATCCTCCAAAGTCCACATCTCCTGAAACCTGAAACTAGACTTAACTCGAAAAACATCATTAGAAATGGATATAACAATTGGCATATGGTCAGAACAAGTCCTTCCAAGATGGTATATCTTAGTGCTAGCAAAATACTCAGACCATTTATTATTAACAAAGACCCTATCCAATCTTTTCCACTTAGAACCATTCGACCATGTAAACTTAGAACCAATGAAACCAGCATCTTCAATGTTACATCAAGAAATCATTTCATTGAAATCACTAGTGCTGTTAACACAAAAAGAACTACAACCTATCTGCTCATCAATAGAACTAACAACATTAAAATCTCCACAAATCAACCAGCACAAATCATTAGTAGTTATGTTCTTAAGAAAGTTCCAAAGATCAATCCTATTACTTCTTTGACACTTAGCATATACTACCAAAATCATAATATAATTATTATCATTAACAAGACTTACTTTCAAATTTAAACATTGACTAAGATCATTAATAACCGTAACAGAAATATCATACTTCCAAAAAATACAGATCTTGTTAGTAAGATTATAGGAAAAGTTTTCATAACCCAACTTAACAACAATACTACCAATTGCATCAACATTCACCAGAGGTTCCTGCACAACAATGAGATTAGCTTTGTTTTTCTTAGCAAGATATTTAAGCCTACAAAGAGAAGCCTTATCTTTGATACCACGAATATTCCAGTTAATAATACTAATCATTAAGAGAGTTTGAAGATTTCGATTACTTGAACCATTAAATTGAAGATCCTTTATAATCTTGCTCTTCGTTCTTGTCTTTCCTTTGGCTGTTTTTAATTTCTTGTCAAAAATCTCTTTAAAACTTGTTTCTTCTTCCTTTTTGTTCTCAATCTGTATCTGTTGTTTCCCCAACTGGCTATTATCTTCTCCATCTCTAACCCTTTGCACACTTCCCTCCTGTACTTCAAAAGTATCTTGATCAAGGCAGTCATGATCTTCTTGATTATTGTCTCTATAGAACTCAGGCGAACTTGTTTTCCACTTCTCAATAACAGGAGAATGCTGCAAACTCCCCATATGAACCGGAGAATCATCACCATCTGAAATCATATTAACATAACCATTGTTATCTGTAACCCCTTGTGTTAATGTTTGGAGAGCTTCGATTATTTCCCCTTGAGCAACAACTTCTGTAGGGGTTTTGAAACCAACAACTTCTTCAGTCTGATCAACTTCTTGATCTTCACTTTTCTTCTGCATAGTTATAACAGATTTGACTTTGTTCATCTTTCCAACATCTTCCACTTTCTGTTCTTTAACAATTTTCTTGCACTTATCACTGCTATGACCAAGGTGAGAGCAATGGTTACAATATAATGGTAGATTCATGTAAGTTAATCTAACCCAATAACCATAATTGTCCCCAAAACCAATCTAAACGTCAGATTGGATTTTTGAATTAACATCAACCTCAACTAATGCAGAACAAGAAGTAAACAATCTGTTCTCTTCGGGATCCTTTACTATAAGTGTTTCACCAACCATCGAAGCTATTGATCTCACCACATTTTCATCATATAGATGTTCAGGAAGCTCAAACTTAATCCAAACTGGCGCTATCAAACTCTCCTTCGAGAAATCCCCAGACCATTTCAAAAGACGCATGACTGAGGGGCCTATAGTCCACACAGCTCTCTGCCAAATCTTTCCATAATCCAGTTTTGAATCAAATTCAATAACAATATGTCTTGAATCCCAGATCTTATATCTAAACGATGCCTTAAACTTAAAAGATTCAAAGAATTGAATCAAAGCAGATCTTTTGGGCAATTCATGGGTAAATTTACCTACCAATGAATGTTTAGCCTTAGCCTTCAATTTTGCAAGAACCTCTTCATTGTACTGTAACGAAAAATGATCAGATTTGACTTCTCAAAATTCTGGCACAAATTCCAGTTTCCCCTCTGATCCCAAACTCTTTCTAATACCCTCCGCATAAGAAAATGCCTTCTTAACTGTGCCACTCTGTATATCACCAGAATTCTCCATTGAAATTCTCAAAGATCCAGAAAACATAGGACTCTGTTCCTTGAAAAACAGAGAGATGATGAACTCTTCAGCGAACCAAAAACTAACTTTCTAGAAGTACAATGATAATAAAGGGTGTGAAGATTTTCCCGAGATGAGAAGTTCATCGGAGATGATGAACGTTAAACATGGCGGCCAATCTTGGAGAAAAAAATCTAGTTTAAAATTTTATTGAAACCACTGAATTTTATTTATTTTCGAGTAATGTCGCTAATTTGATTTGTCATATTCGTCTGGCGGTAATTTATCTTACCGATGTGTTTGTTGGAATAGAGATTTGATGGTGGATGGTGGCATCATATTATAAATTAGAAACTAAATAAAAGACAAAAAAAATAAAAAATAAGTGTTGGGTATTTTTTTAAATTTTTTAAAAATAGATGAAATAATAGATTGTAGGAAAGAAATAGCTTCACCCAAATATTATTTGTAAAGTTGTCTTTAAAAAAAAAAAATTCTCCCATTTTTTTTACTCTTTTTGTTCTAAATAACAATTTTTTAATAATTTTAATTAATTGAAATTAGAATTAAAAGTTTATTTAACCTAAATCTAAAAATTAAATAAACCTAGAACTAATAAAATAATTACAAACACAAACTAAACAACTATTTTAAGGTAAAAACGTTAATAGAATTAATTTTGGAAATTCGATTTTTGGATCTTCTTCTTGAACGTGAGACTTGGTGTTTTCTTCCACGACTAAAATTCACTATACTACAACCCTACATAGTCGCTGTCCAAGTAAAACCCTCACCTGCAAACACAGTGAGCTTGATTCAGAACCAAACCTTAACCTTCACCTGTAAACGCCACAAGCTCGATTCAACACGAAAAAATATTGCCAAAGCAAAATAGTTACCTTCAGTAATTGTACATAACCTTCAAGCTCATTTAAGAACCAAGCAAATCCAACGTCACACACATCTGACGTGAACACTGATGTAAATGTCAAGCTTATAGAGTATGGGTAGTTCTCTGCGTCAGACTACATCTAGTGTCGAAGGCTATTAGTCCTCCACGAGATTGGTGCATAAAATTTTATGCGACTGGATTTTATCCGATCCAGTTTTTTCTAATTTATTGGGTAATTTTGGTCATGTTCGTATTATTTTGTTTTTTAAAAAATAGCTTGTATTTTAATAGTTAGTATTTTCAAGTGAGTTTGCGTATATTTTTTGATTTTCTTTGTTCAGATTATGGATTTTGGATATGGTGTTGGTGACAATGACGGTATATGGATAATCTAAAATAGGAATATAAAAAAAAAAATAACTATCGTTGCAGAGAATGTTCCATCCTTGGTTTCAATAGAGACACTTTCTCTTCAACTACAACCTTCATCTCGTTCTACACCACGATCCCGTTCTACATCGTCGAGCTCTGCCCCAACCGACGACCATCTACACCTTATCGAGATCTACCTCGAGCTCTATCCCCCTATCATTTTTGTGTTCTATTTTGTGACATGTTTACAGGCTTACGGGTCATACTACATAGCACTAGAATAACACTAGAATAAGTAATTTCATGATTTATTATTATTATTTAGTTGTTATTTGATATTTTTTACTAACACCAAACCGTACTATTATTTAAAAGAGTGTGAGATGTGTTTATACGCCCACTACACCAACCACAGGAGCTAAAGTTTGGGACATTAACATAGGTTTAAAAAGGTGTTGGATGTTACACATTTCGACAGTCTAATTGAGTTGTTGTCTATCATATAGACTTATATCTCTATTAGAGAGTGTTTTTTTATAAAGAGTTGGAATTAGGAAACAAACAATACTTATTTTATCTTTGTTGAGATGAGTATCACACTTGACGATATCTATACGATCTTGGGTATGAAGGTTGAAGGTGACGTTGCTATGTTTCCGGTCACAGATGACAATCCACAGGCCATTCTCGATTCCATCATACTCTTAGGTGTATATGTGACTCAACTTAGAGAGGATATTGATCTCACTAAAGGGATTAGGTTATACCATATTTTTCTTCGGATCAAGTTTATTGGAAAGGCCTACCACGAAACCAACCTTTTAATGATTGATGATATGGTGAATCAGGCTACACGTGTTTAACATGTTCGAGTATAGTCTGTATGCTGACAAGAGCTTGGCGTATTTTTATCATCATATGAAAGAGGCCTCCTTACAGGACACTAGGACTATGGGTGGCTGTATCTCTCTCATTGACACTTGGATACAAGATCATTTTATTTTAGTTTGTCCGGTTAAGCGTGCGAGTTACCAGAGTGAGTGCCAACTATTGCTCGATGGGATGCAGGTACGTCCAATTCTGAAATTTTTACCTTTTTCAAATATGATGATTCCAATTATTAGTTGTTTAATATGTGAAAGTATAAAAATAATTGGTATGCGGTTATTAATATAAATATAATATCATACCCGATTCGGTTCTGGTTATTACTAGAGGATGATAAGTTGATTAGTATATCCATTTATAACAAAAATTGTATGCAGTCCGTTAGACTCTTTTTTACTTGGTATGGAAATTAGTACTAGAAATGGAATATACTGAGTAGTTGTTTAATGTATGAATAACATACATGTTTGGTATGGAGTTAGAGTCTAATTTCGACTTGTTATTTGTTGCTTAAACACCTTATTGGTTGCATGAATTAATGGGTTGTATGGTATCAATAGTCTTATTGACTTCTAGCTTTATAAGAATAAAATTAAAAAAAAACTTGGTTTGATATTTTTTGGTTGGAAAATAGATTATACAGTGTAAATGGTAAACAATAGTAAACCTCATTTGTGTTATTGTTTGCATGTATTTTTTTAGCCTTACCACCCTATACGCGATCATTTCCCATTAGAGGTAATAGTTTGATATTGTGGTATCAGTGCGAGCATGGAGCACACCTAGGCCTACTATCCCGATAGATCTTTGTCGCAGTTCACACACGTTAACGACCAACCATCATATCCATTGCTTTAGATACCGAACAAGGGTAAAAGGAAACCCATATCTCTTGTCTATTGGTTTGATCACGAAGATTGATAGCATTGATCAAATTATGTGCTATATCTTCTATTGAGAGACCCTCTAGTTAGAGACAATATGAAGTCATTTTATATTCCGAATTAAATTTAACCTCATTAACAGGTTAGTTTGCACTTCATTATTAACGAAGCTATATACCCACTAGAGGACTACGTGCAAGTCGACCATGCGGGTTCTGTTATACGATATATGCGGGTGGGATAGCGCATGATTTCATTATATCTACGACTACCGGAGTTTCAAGACGGTTTAGACATGCTCGATGAGATGTATGAGGATATTTAATATATTAGGATGAGATTATGTTAGACATTTTGGTGTGTTGTTTGTTCTTAGACGTTTTGGTTTTATGTGTGTTCTTAGATATTTTGGTGTTATGTTTGTTCTTAGGAATTTTTGTGTGGTGTTTGTTCTTAGAAATTTTGATGAGATATTTGTTCGTAGATATTTTTGTGTGGTGTTATTTAATTGAATCATTAATCTCGTACCAAGCACCTTATGCACCTCTTGTCTGACATCGTACGAGATGACACGAATCTGAATATTTAGAATCCAAAAAATATATTATAACCTGATAATTACAAGTAAACATGTAAACATGAACTGAACAACATTTAACGAATATAAAACAATATTAAACGTGAACATAAAATAAATATAACAACTTAAAGCACTCGAATGAACATAGAACAATTACAATAACTTAAATTGATCAAATGTACATAAATACATTAAACATAAATAATAAAACAACATAAAATTTAGTCAAAGTTATATACTTTGTTAAAAGTGCAACTCATCGGTGCTTCTTCTTTTTTAATTATTTATTCCTTCACATAATGCAAAGTATATTTTGTTAAAAAATTCATTACTACCAAATTAAATGAGTTAAACATCTCGTTCCTAATTGTGTATGAGAAGCCGAACACCCAAAACATTGGTTTGCTTTTCAGATAACTGTACTTGGTAGATACTTCTTCATGATTGCATGAAGACAACATAAGATTTTCTCATCGGCGTCTGTATATGTTGTACATGACACATAACATTTCATCGATAAACCCATTAGTATTCTAATCCGACCTCGTTCTCCTCCAATACTTAATGGCCTGCAGGAGATAGAATTCTTCACTGATAGCCCATTCTATTCTATGTTGAACAAAAGTATGAGTTTTGTTATAGACTATATTTAAGTAGATGAAGTTGTGTGTTCTACTATATGTTATTGGGGTTATATATATAAAGAAAATGAATTACTTGTAACAATTTGATGAGATTTATTATTGGTGGATAACATTTTGGCAGAATTTATTATTGGCGGATAATATTTAGATGAGACTTATTATTGGTGGATAACATTTAGGCAGGACTTGTTAGATATCTATTTCAGTTTCCCGCCATCTATATTTCCTGCTAACTATACTTTTCCGCCAACATCGATTTTTCTATAAAGTTTATGATGTATTTTCTTTTTGTTATTTCAAAGTTTATGATGTATATTTCGGTTTTCGATGTATTTAGTTTATGATGTATTTTTCAGCTTATGTGCTACGTATTTGCTTTTATTATTTTAAAATTTATAATGTTTTAATGTTTATCATTTGCTATGCTGTTTTAAAGCTAGAAAAATCATTTATGCTATTGTCACCATATGTTGGCGGAAGGATGGTGTAGTCCGCCAATGATGTCGACAAATATTTTAACCAATCTTATTTTATTTTTGGTTTTTTAGCCAAGATGGTGGCGGAAAGGAACACATAACTGTCTTCTGTTGGCGGCTATTGCATGCACTAATAGTTAGTGGCAACATGAAAACTTATTTTTTTAATAAATTTAAAAAAAAACTGTAAAACTTAAACATAATAAATAGAAGGCAGACGCGTGCTTTATGCTTCTAAACAATTCATAAAAGTTAGTTCCAAAATATAAATAAAATATTAAGTAAAAAACACAAAGATTCATGAATGACAAAAAAAAATAGTGTGCATCAACGAAGGATCTACCATTGGTAAATGTGAACCTTTAACCATATCAACTTATACAATTAAAATAAAACGAACTAAAATAAATTATATCAAACAATTATAATTTTTTTATAACTAAAATTATTTAATAGATAAATTATTTACGTATATGAACAAAATGATTTGTGTTCACGAAAACAACCCTGAGCTCTTTCTGAGAGACGGTGGTGGTGCATCTTTAACCAGTAAATAAGTTGAACAACTGTTAGATGCTAAACATTAGAAAATATATTTGTAAGTGGCGGTGATTAGTTTGACACAATTCGGTAACAACATCTAATATTATAATGGTGCATTCTCTTTATAATATTTCAACTAACGTAGTTCTTTTTTTGTCTCAACATTTTCTAGAGAATATACGTCACTTAAACAAAACTCTTTATGGGTTTCTAGTTTGTGTAGTAATGATTTTTTAACGAGTTGTCATCCACTCTTTGGAAAAAAAAATGTCTGATAGCTCTACCCACAATTTACACCGGGCCTAACATTGATAATTTTGTATATGAAAGGAATTATAAATTATGGTTCTCCGATGCATACCTCATATCCACTATGTTAGGTATTGTTTTACAAATATTAAGCAACCTCGTTGGGGTTTGTTTAATGATAAATGACAGGGTTGCTTTAACATTATTTACCGTAATCAGAGATATTTTCCCGTTAGATGCAACTCGTACTTGTTTCGTTATAGGGGGTTTTACTCCAAAATTAGTATAGACTTGTTTAACGACCGTTATAGCGGTGCTACCAAAAGTAGCGACCGGTGTCCGAAACTAGCAACTGATGTTCCCATCCTTGGAATTTATGCTTTATCCGCATGGGGTTCTAACCACTCTTCTTCGACGTATTTTTGCATAGAATGATCCATAATCAATATGACTTTTATTTCCCTTAGCGCGACCAAGACTTAGAGTACGACTGCGGGTTTTTACCTTTTATAGGGGTTCAGGAAGAAGATAAATAAAATTATCCAAAGTCTATGTAATGTTTTTATGCCAATGAGTTTGTTCATAAACATAAAACTCTCCTAGTTTTTCATTTAAATTTGCAGAGTTAACTCTTCTTCCCTAGTTAGTTTAGCTCGCGGGACCATCTCGAGTCTTTTCCAATACTTATCTATAATTGTGGTAGGAATATACTCATTCGCTCTACGGATGGGCTATAGTTTATGGGTACACGGTAACTCGTATGTCGTTCAATCAATACAGTCATATGTTGATTTTTTACCTCCGACCTTCTCAGACTTTTCAATATAAGTTTTATATATTATCGTCAAAATAATCGATGATATGTACCCTCATAGTAATTTAAAACATTTAAGTCTTGAAATTTATGAATAATATGAAACTTGGTTAACTCTATTAATTATTTTATGATCGAATGTTGCATCGCAAGTTAACCATGAACCTTTTCCCAAAATCCTTTGAAATTTAATTGGCTTCACCCGCTATATTTCGTGAAAGTAGCGTGCGAGGTTTCTGCCTTATTAGACGTGTGATTGTCAAATGCATGGTATTGTTAGTGTATGCATAAAGGTACCTTTGTTTATATTGTGTAATCCATAAGTCTAGCATGTAGTCAACCTTATTCTTGTGGTCTTTGAATATCCCCCGTATTTTAACCAACCTCTCGTCAATTTGGTCAACGATAGTCGGTGCGACGATTTAATTCAAAGGGATAAAAAATGTGCTGAACTCGTTTCCATTCTCAAATATTTTTTTGTTTGCTGGATTACATTCTTGTTGATATGTTATTCGCATAACATGTGACTCGTGCTTAGAAATGGTATTTATATGGTATTCATCAAATCAAGTTCACGATCAAAACAACTCACAATAGTTTTCTTCCATAATCGGGATTAAACATCCCAAAGCTCATTCGTACTTGTCTTGCTTCTCTTTCACCATGAATATGAATCCAATGTAAAAAAAAATTGTTAGCGAAGTAACCTTGAATAATTCTAACAAAAACATCTCATTTCTAATAAACCTGTAAGTGATATCCATGATTATTAACTGAGGGAAGGTTCGTAGTAAATCGATGCTAACTGGGTGTACAAAAAACAAATTGGTTATGAGAAAATATGTATTTGTGTATTTGTAATTTTGCTAACCAACATTACATGTGCGGCCGACTACCCTTTTTAACCAACCTTATTTTTTTTTACAGTGATTGTATACGTGACGGATGTTGGACGCATTCTCCAGATTAACCTCCATTAAGACACAAAATATTTGATAAGAATTATTCCGTTTACCGTCTAAACATTGACAATATCTTTTTTCTTTGATTTTAACTTCGACCATTGCAAATGTCTTTGTACATACACAATCAGATCTTGGTTGTATATGCTAGAAATTGCATTTAAGGCCCATTTATTATCATCTTTAACCAGATTACAAACCAAATGAAAAATAACAATATTATATTTTTGCTACCACACGCCTTCCACATAAAATCACACTCTTTCACCATGGACTTAACGATATAAGATTTTTCGAATTTATAATATACTCTAGGTATTATTCATAGTTTTCTCCTTTCCCTATATGTTATTTTAATCGAGAGCCCAAGTGTTTTTCCCTTTTCTTTGACCCACTCAGGCATTGACTCTAAGCTATTTACCTTGGATTACCCATCCATTGTATATAAAGCAAACAAATTAATTGCATCCTGAATTTGGATCAAATAAGACCATTATGTCGAGCTTATGGCACCTAATTCATTGTATCCGCCAACGAGATAACGTTCAGATCATTATATCCACCATCAGCTTGGCGGAAAATATCATATTTTCTGCCAGAATGGTGGCAAAGAACACCACTTAGGCACCATTGTCAGGTAAAATCTGGGTTTTTCTATATTTTTTTAAAACTGCATTTTTTAAAAAACATAAAGAGAGAATAGTGTATACCACTATGCCAAAAATTTATTTTGTCCCATGAAAATTTTACTCGCATGAGCCACAATCTTTTTTTAGTTACTTTAGCCTATTTTACCAATGTCAGTGGCTCATTCAGCATGTGTTGGCAAAAATTGGTGCTCTTTATGACAAATGTTATTGCCTTGTAGTGCATCTCTACGTAGCTTTTTCTCAAGCTTGATACAATTCCCTTAACTAATACTTCTCTTCCTCTAGCTTTCTATCTGAATTAACTCTGAACCTAATTGTATTGGACTTCACGCTTCAGTTCATGTGCAGTTTGTTTTCAACTGCTATTTAGCACACCTTGTATGTGTAAATTGGTTCCAACAACCCTTGATGCTACATAGTTTGTTTTATCATACTGAAGCCTCTTTAATATTTGTTTTTTCCCAAAACGTATTAAATCTCAGCGTATTGTGTTTTAGCTTCTGAAAATGTAATTATTTCTTAGTTAAACTTGATTTGGCTCATTATATAGGGCCACATTTATTTGTCAATCACCATTTTTTTTATCGTAGGTATTCTCCATCTATGGTGCTTTCATCTACTCACTAAGGAATCTTCTTAAAAAAGGAAACTAGTTTAGTCTTTATCTAGATATTTCCTCGTATGGTAAGATTAAAAATTATTTTGCCTTCTCATGTCTTCCCTTTAAGATGAGTACTCTTGCTTTGACAACAGTGGTGCTTCCCACACTTAGTTTAAGCATTTTGCAGTCATTTACTATATTTGTTGTTCAACACTTAGCTAAGAAGTATGTTGCATGTAACTAATTGGAAGACATTTATTCTTTCAACATGGGTTGTACGTCCAACTATTGGGTTGCTATCATTCTTGTGTTGACAGCTTCAAGAGGCTGCATCCTAACCTTATTTGATAGTGCCAGGTTGTCGCTTCCTTCCCTGATCTGAATAACCGGATTAAAAAAATGGGTCAAAGTTGAGATTTCGCTGATCAGTAATTGCGGGGTGTCTACATTGCTCTTTCATGGCCAAGTTGTTGTAGGTATGGCCTGGGTTCGTCCCTCTTGACCGAGGAGTTGTGAGGTACGCCCGACTAGCTGCTCTTTAGGTAGCTCACTTACTTATTGAGCTAAGTCTTCGATCTGAGGGGATGAAAGTAACATCATCGGCTGGAATGACACAAGGCGCCATAACTGTCTCTTCATGTTGAAGGCTTTCCATATCGGGTGGGGAGGTCAGGCTCTTCTTCCATGGCCACTTATCTGAGTGAGGTTAGTTGTATCGTAGGTATTATTTTCCCGGTTGCGAACATCCTTTCGGACCTTAAGTTCATTATAGAAAATAAATTGAGGGGGCTAGAATGGGTAACATAAGATGTTGGTTGCACTCTGAGTAATGGAACCAAATGTGAGGTACAAAATCACCTAACACATTGAACTTTAAATATAAAAAATGTAAGCAAGATTAAAGAGACAAACATGATATTAAATTGATAAAATTTCTGATAATACTTGTATTTGTTTTGTTATAGAGAATTACAATTACAATGACTCTTTATTTTTATTATTCTTTTTTCTCTCTAACTTTCACCACCCTCTTCCATAGGACTCTTGTACTCGTTATATGCTGATCTTGATATGGAGAAGTCCTGGGTAGATGCCTCCCCATTGGTGTATCCTTTTCCGACCTTTTAAATGCTTTATCAAATAAATATATGTCCTTGTGGTTGCAACATCATACATGCTTAGGTGTTTTATTCTAGTACGATGTTAGATACGGATTTCGTACTTGTCAGGTGTGACATTCATACCATCAGTAGCGTGGGAGTAGGAGAATACTCGGTCATGGGATGAGAAAATAATTATCCCAAGTTGCTTGGTTTGATTAGGGGTGCTAGTGTACACCTAAGGTCAATTCTAATATTGCATTGGAGCTAGTTTTGCTGGCCTAACACCAAGCTAGACGACCACACAGCATGGCGAGAATATGGTTCATATTAGAATTGGTGGGAGCCTAAGGCGCGTACAAGCCTCAAGCTCTACTTGGTCGTTGGCTAAGTGGTTTCTCGCTCGGTTCGACTAGAGCTCAGCTTGGCCATAGGCAAAGTGCCTAGTCGTTCGACACAAGCCAAGATGCTTGGTCGCTCGACACAAGCCAAGAGGCCTGGTCGCGCGGAGTGAGCATTCATTGAGTTCGACTTGGCTATTGAGGCCTAGATTTCTGGTAGCATATTGGTTTATGTGTCTCAAGGACTTAGTTAACTTAACTACTTAGGATTTTTTGTACCGTATCAGCTCCCCTTTGCGTGGTCGAGGCTTGACCAGGCTTGTTAGTCGGGATATGATGCACGGTCTGATGGATATGTTTGGTTGACAACGTTCAAGCTTCTGCTCGTGCTTTGGACAACAACCATGTATTCGAATGATCTTGGCCGTGAAGAGGTTGGGCTACGCTTGGCCACTGGGCCAGGTCGGACTAATTCTTGTTTAAATGAAGTATAGGAAGCTTGAGTTTTAGAACCTTACTTTATTTTACCGTACCCTGTTTAGATGGTATTTTATATGATCAAATCCAATCTAAATTTAAAAAAAGGTCCAAGTAGTATTGGTCGAGTTGTTCGAAGTTTTTAAGTGAAATCTAATAATGCTAAATTTGAAATAAACCAGATCTCATAACTTATCAATCCATTTTAAAAAAAACTATCCACCACATACTGATCACCTTTTAGCTGGAAGAATCCAAGACTTCCACTCGCACTACAAAATTTAAAAAAAATATAAAGTAAATTTAGAACATAATATCTATCAAAATCAAACAAAGTTCCTTGGATTTCTATAGGTTTAAATTTTTGAAGCCAAAAAACATTAGAAAATTTAGAAACAAAAATACCATAGGATTAAATTTCAAAAAAATAAGTAATAAAATACAGGTTGGAATAACCGGGTTAATAAGGACATCCACTTGTCCAAAGTGTTTTTGTCTTCTCTAGCGTTTGCTGGCTAGTCGGTAGGAAGAGGATATGAAACGACACCATCTAAGGTTGCCAAAGAATGTGCATCGTGATAGTCCAGTCCGTCGGAAACCTTCACCAGTTCATCTTCTACCTATACTTTGAACTCCAAAGCAAATACCCTTAGGCTTATCCTCTTAAAAACTATCTTTCATAAATTTCATAATTCCAAGTCAAGAAGCATCTTATAAATCAGAAAGACGATACTTACTTTGAGGGACTCTTCTTAAACTGAAGTTTGCCCATTGGAGCCTTCGTAGCTTCGGTCATATAAGCCTCAATATCCTTCAAGGCCTGCTCATTCAACCTCTCCCGTTTATATATTTTATCTCCCAACTCCCTTACATATGCTACGAGGCCAATCTATTTGCCAACTTTGGATTTCAAATTAATAACCTTCTTTTAGAGATCTTTCATATTTTTCTCCAAAGGTTTTTTGTACGTCTCATTGACCCTTTTTTGTTCAAGGAGGGTAGCCTTATTTTATTTTGCACTGCGCTTAGGATTCGTCGTCATATTTAACATGCTTAATTGGAGTTTACTTAAAGCTGGAGAAGTTATGGGGCACAAAAATGTGTTGTTCAATTATATTTGAGTGATGGTATACATCTTATTAATAGCCTACATAGGATAAATGAACAAATGATAGGTTTATTGTCTTACTTAGATCCCCGGATCACCCGGAAGTAATTAAATTAAATGAAATAAGAGAGGTAAGAATTTTACCTCAAGGTTGAGAGAAACCTTATAAGCGCAAGCTTCGTTTAAGGACTTACTGGTGGTGGCAGCAGAAAATTTCAAATGTTTAGCGTACCAAGCAACAATCTTTCTTATTTCTTATGCTTCTTTGATAGAATGCTCATTTTTTTTCCATTAGTATCAATGGCATCCAAGTTCTTATGAGAGCATCGGTTAGTTGTAGATGCGGCACTAGCATTCTTCATACCGATAGAATTTTCGGCTCGAGTAAATCCAACATGCTCAACCAGATCTCTATCCCTTCTCATGTCGAACCACCATCGACACTCAATTCCTTGAACCCTCATACCATAAATCTTGTTTGTCAAGATTTCTTTATGGGATCTTCTACCTTCACCTGTTTGTTTTTTGTCCAACGTCGGGGATGAATGAATAGTTTGGCAGAGGGTATCCCATGACAGCCATCACTATATCTTCATCAGAAATGAAAAATAGTCCACTCAATGTTGCGGGTAAGGACCTTTTACACATCCCAAAACTTGGAAAATTTGAAGTTCTTCATAATGAAGTTGTGGAACTTTTTGTCCCAATAATCCGAAGCACACTTAGATTTAAAACCAATTTCTCATATTTGTACTTGGCCAATGTGAAAATATATTTGTATTTTGATAAAGAAACATGGGTGGATCAGTTTCGAAATCAAGTTTAATACATTATTATAAGTGTAAAATGCAAGGAGACTATTAAGGATATAGGGTGTTTCGGCAGGCTTCAAGACCTTACTATTTCTTCCATGAGTTTTGAAGATACAAAAGTAGACGTTCTATTCTCGAATTCCCTCCAGAAAATATAAAACTTATTTTCTACTTTTTCTCTGATTTTGAAAATCATCCCGTACCTTAAAGTGGTTCGGTAAAATGGATGTAATATAATAAAAGGTATTGAATGGTAGAGATTGTACAGAGGATATAGGTTTCTTCGTTTCAAAGGCAGTCCCAAAGTGAAGGATCAAGACATTATGATTCTCTACGTATTGGGACTAGCTTGGATCAGGCAATGAAAGCTTGAACCCTTAATTGAATATATCAATATATAACCCCAAACTCGTCCGATCGGGCCGGAGCAGATGTCTCACTAGGTTTCGTTAGCTAAACCTTGACGTTCTCCAAAATACCCCATCGAATCCAAAGCGAGCCTAAAGCTTCAGGTTCGGAATAAACATACTTAATTTTTTTTAAGGGTAACAAGATGATACATGTGCACATATAAGGTAATAAAAGAGATCTTTAAATCTTGAACGCCCTCATTATCTTCCATCACTTCGGCCTTAACCTGCCATACAGTATCTATTGCATATCCATTATTTTTGTCTTGGTTGAAGCTTAAATTATTTCTTCCGAAGCATGAGTTATTTCTTCTTCAGCTTCCAGGATGAGAAATCTCTATGAGAAAGTGATATGGCCGCTAGAGAAGGAGCCATAAATAAGTTCAAATAATCTCGGGGAACAACCAAATCGATTGTCGAGACTCACTAGCAGCATCCCATGAGACGTCCTCTACGAAGTGTGGTCTTGACTAGAATTTTTAATGTGGGTTGAGTTGGAGATTAAAGAAGAGAGAAGAGTAGGATTTGGAAATTTTAAGAGAGTGATGAGTGTGAGAGACAGGAGGTAGTTTAGGAGAGTGATCAGGTGGAGAGAATGGCAGACAGATAGAGATTTGGTGATTAGGAAGATAGTCAAGGTTTAGTGCAGTGTTGGAGGCATGTTTGTGAGTAGATAAATAACTAGGACTAGAGGTGTTAGCATAGGGAGAAAGATTTGTCTGAGTGTGTGGTGAGTGAGGATTAGTGGGAGTGATAGGAATAGCACAAGTGTCAACACCAGGATTAGATGAATTTAGATCATTGCCTTGCGAGGGAGACTATTGTAGAGAACTTACTTCCTGAGAGACACCAAGAGGGATAGGAGGTGTAGAGAAGCTTTCATTAGTCACAAGCCCTGTAGGTAAATTAGGAAGCCACAACTCTAGGGGAAAACTGTTAGAAGACTCAGATTGTGAATTGTGTAAGAAGTTCACTTGAAAGGGGAAATTTGCCTCATTGAAAACCACATTTCGAGATATATAGGTTTTGCACATCCAAAAGTTTTCAGAACTAGGTAGTTTGGCACTTTATGAAATAACAGCTCATACGGTAATTTGTTAGACAAAATTGGTGTAAGGAGTCTATTTATGAGATAGACAACAGTTTCAACGCTTGTACCCAAAACTTATAAGGCAGACTGGCTTGTGCTAAGAGAGTCAGTCATGTCTCTACAAGATGTCGATGTTTACGCTCAGCTCTGCCATTCGCTGACGTATGAGGACAAGACTTTCTCAGAATAAAGCCATGTTCTTGAGCCATAGTAGACAAGGGTAAGTATTCCCCTCCACCATCACATTGAACAACCTTTATAGATTTGTCAAATTGTTTCTCAACTAGACATTTGAACACTTTGAACACACCAACAACCTGACTTTTATGCTTGATAGGGTAGAACCAAGTAAATCTAGTGTGATCATCTAGGAAAATAACATAATATATGTGACCCTGAGTGGAAAAAATAGGAGAAGGACCCCATACATCTGTATGTATGAGGTCTAGTACACTGTTATCATAAGAATGAGACACAGGATAAGGTAGAACATGAGATTTACCAAGTTGACAGGCTTCACAAAAACTACACTCGTCTCTTAAAACAGAAGAAAGATTACAAATCTTAAGAACAGTGTTTAGAGCATATTGTGATGGATGGTTGAGCTTCCTATGCCATCCATCCTTTAGGGAATTAGAAATACCAACAGACAAAACAGTAGAGGGAAATACGTCAGTGACTTGAAAACTAGGCTTTGTAAAGGTAAATGAACCTCCAGTGTACTCTAGAGGTAGTCCCTTTGAGAAGCACTGTCCCTGACACATTGTCCTTCACAAGACAAAAACCATCATAAAATTCAATAAATACCTTGGAGCTGTATGTCCATACCTATTTCATATTTTGTAAGTAGGTTTATTTTGGGAGAAACGTCCCCCTCTCCCTCTAGAGAAATTATTCCTTCCTCTTCCATTGTTAGAGTAATTACTTCTTCCTCTATTATTTCTGTAAGCACCCCTGTATTGTCCATAAGAAGCTCTCTGATTTTTGTTGTTACTTTGTGATTTATACTCTGTATTTTGAGTGAAGTTAGCAGAAGCTAGATTTATATTAGAACATTGTTTTGTAGGCTCAAAAGTTGATCTAGTCTGCTCTCAAATGTGAGTAGACTAGTCTGGAGATCTAGCCAACCAACTGACTCCTTATCTTCTAGACTAACAACAATAGGAGTGTACTTAGAGTCCAAACCAGCAAGGACTTGAGTCACAAGTGATGAGTCCAAATTCCACTTACTCTCCGGACAGGGACAGATCGGACCTAGCTCTCCGGACCGGACAGACGACTTCGAACACCTAGCTAATGGGACTGTTCGAACTATGACAAAAGTACTAAAAAACCTAAACACTTCTTGACTAAGCTACTTTCTCTCCTACTTAGAGCTCATGGGTCTTTAAACATGACACAGGTCCATTAAACATGACCCGAAGCCCATAAGGGCCCAAAATATAAGGGTATAAATACCCAACCACCTACATTAAATGTGGGTAATGAAAATTAACTGCAACCAGTCAGCTTAATTCTCCCTCTACTCTCTACTCTAAATATCAAACACCCACATACTTCTTTAAACCACCAAACAAATTACAAGCCTACCCTCAGGCGATAATTATCCTTACCAAATTGGCGACAACAGTGGGAGAAGAAGGTGCCTGAATCAAGTATTCAAAACCAGCAAGAAAAGTCTGTCCGAATGGATCCGGACGCTCTAGGAGTACCACCAGCTCTGCTCGAAGTGGTGGGTGAAAACGATGAATACACCATCGAAGAGCGCGATAGGCTGAAGGGTGAAATAGAAGCCCTGAAGGCAGAAAAGGTTAGGATGGGCATGAAAGAAAAATCCAAAGCATCAGTTGCCCATCACACCGATAACCCCAGAGAGCATGAGCCTTCAGAGACTCATGTGAGTACCAAAAAGAATCTTGCCAACTCCAAAAAGTCTCACCGGTCTAAGCCAGTGGAGAGCTCTGACTCAAGCTCAGAATCTTCTGATAGCTCTTCGGACGATGAGGGCGTTGAAGAATCCTTATCCTCTAGCAGCGATAAGGGTCGAACTAAAAAGAAGCAAAAGCAGATTAAGAAATATTCGAGAAAAAGAGATAGGCATGGGAGGATGAATAAGAATATTGGTAAAGGGTCATCTCATAGCCGGAGGCATGTGGACCGGATGTTGATGGATCATTTCGCTTTTCACGATGAACCAGGTATCTTTGCAACTCCCAATGAGGATACTGTGTTCAGTCGTGGTAGAAATTGGAGGCAATCTCCATTATCTTCCTAAATTCTATCCGGAAACCTCCCTAAGAGGTTTGACAGCACCAAAATGGAAAAGTACGATGGCAGTACTGATCCGGACAACCACTTAGAGCAATTCAAGAACTTTATGATGAACTTTGATGACGATGATAAGCTACTTTGTAGAGCATTCTCCCAGTCTTTTATGGGGAGTGCTCTGAAAGGGTATAACAGTCTACCACAAGGCTGTATCAAGAATTTCGATACTTTTTGGGTGGCCTTTCGAAGGCAGTTCGTCGGAAGTAAAGAGCTAAAGGGAAATGGAGACACAATAATCCATTGTGCTCAGGAACCAAACGAGTCCTTAAAAGAATATATAAGTCGTTTTGTGAACACAAAGAATGGGTTGGCTGATTGCTTCGAGGAAGTGGCAATAACATCCTTAAGACAGGGCTTGAATCCTGGCAATTTGGCTGATTCAGTGACCAGAAAGAAGGCCATGACCTGGGGAGGTTGCTGAATCAAGTTGGAAAACAGATTAACGTAGACGAAACAAAGAAAACAAGGGTGTACAGGCAAGTGAAGTTTGCCCCAGTGGCACCAAATCCCAATCAGAATCAGTCCGGGAACAAGGCAAGGGAAACCGGACAGGGGCATGGTAGGGCCAAAGCTCAGTCTCAGCCAGCTGCTCCTGCTCAGAGTCAGCAATCCAGAAACTAGAGAGGGCCATGGGTCCAACCGGAGTGGTTCACAGAATTAAAAGAAAGTGTGGCCACCATTTATGATAAAACAAAGGAGGAGGTGCACTATAGAAGACCAACCACACTGCAATCTCCCAGAGAGCATCGCAATAACTCTTTCTGCCAATATCACAATGACACTGGCCATACCACTGATGATTGTATAGCTTTAAATCAAGAGGTTCAGAACTTGATCGAAAGGGGAAAGCTGGGGGCTTATGTCAAAAGAAGAGGAGGTAACAGGCCTGACAACACTCACCGGGTTGGTCCAAGTAATGCTGCTCCGGAGGGAGCCATGGTTATAATTGAAAGGTTTGATGTGGAATCTGAGTACTTGGATCCTGATCCAACTCGAAATAGAGAGCGTGTAATTGAGGAATGTTCTAGGATGGTCTCCAGACTCATTAAGTTTTTTGAGTCACTTACAATTTTCGGAGGGGATACTATGACAGCTCCTATTGCTTCTTCGAGGAAGAGGAACATTCATACTTTAGCCACCCAGCTAGAAGGAGGCATGACTTCCTATCAGTCACCAAATCCATTCCCCTTCATTGTTTTATATGAATATGATTTAAGAGATATAGCTGGCCCTCATGAGGATGCTGTTGTCATAGGAGCATCTATTGGGGGCAACGACATAAGACAAATTCTGGTGGATACTGGAAGCTCAGCCAGTATCCTGTTCTTAACTACATACAAGAGAATGAAAAATCCAGCTGTAATTCAGAGTTCGGACAGATCAATTGTGGGCTTTACCGGCAGCTCAGCAGATGTGATCGGAGAGTTCGAATAAGAAGTTCTATTGGGTAAGGGCCCTTTCAAGAAAATGGTCAGGATACTTTTTATCGTGGTGGATTGTCCCACTTGCTATAATGCTATTCTAGGGAGCTCTCGGCTCTCTAGCATGCTTGCAGTGGCTTCAACAGTCCACCAATGCTTGAAATATGCTGTTCAGGGACAGGTGGGAGTCGTCCGGAGCAGTCAAAAGGTTGCAAGAGAATGTTATGCTACAGCTCTAGCTCCCCGAACACCGGGGGCAGTTCGTATCAACGAACAATAGCAGTTTGAGGGGATTTCTAGGGGTGAGGGTGAAATTGATGACCCCAGAGAGACCCCTGGAGTGTTGATACCGGTCGAGGAGGTAGAGACGCATTGTTTAGAAGAAGGGAAAAGTGTCTAGATAGGGTCTAAGATGTCACCCGTTTTGAAAAATGAAATGTTAAAGTTTTTGAAGAACCATCAGCACGTTTTTGCTTGGTGCAATGCTGATGTTACTGGGGTTCCAACAGAAGTAATATCACATCACCTGTCTATCCGGAAAGACATAGCACCAGTGGTTCAAAAGAGAAGAGATTTTTCTAAGGAAAAGGATGATGTCATTGTGCAAGAAGTTGACAGGCTCACAAAGATGGGGCATATCAAGGAGTCTCAATATCCTTTGTGGACTTCCAATCCGGTTCTGGTAAAAAAGAAAAATGGCAAGTGGCGCATGTGCATTGACTTCACAGATCTCAATAGAGCTTGCCCAAAAGATTTGTATCCAGTTCCCCAGATTGATCAGTTAATAGACTCCACCTCTGGGAACAAGCTTCTATCCTTTATGGATGCCTTCTCCGAATATAATCAGATCCATGTAGATCCAAAGGATCAAGAGCATACTACATTTATCACTGACAGGGTCTTCATTGCTACAAGGTAATGTCGTTTGGGTTGAAAAATGCTGGGGCTACTTATCAGAGATTGGTCAACAAAGCTTTTGCTGATCAGATTGGAAGGAATATGGAAGTATACATCGATGACATGATGGTGAAGAGTGTGGATGAGCAATTGCATTTGGCAGACCTTCAAGAAACTTTTGCCAATTTGGTAAAAGTGAATTTAAAATTAAACCCAGAAAAATGTGTGTTCGGAGTGCAGTCCGGGAAGTTTCTAGGCTATATTATAAGTGAGCATGTGATACAGCCCGATCCGGACCAGCTTAATGCTCTATTCCAGATGGAGCCTCCTCGAAATGTTAAAGAAGTACAGCGACTAACGGGGAGATTAGCTGCTTTAAATAGATTTATCTCGAGGTCTTCGGACAGGTGCGCCCCGTTCTTCCAAACCCTGAAGGGTGCAAAGGGATTCGATTGGACCTCACAATGCGATGAGGCTTTTAATGAGATCAAGAAGCACATGTCCTCCCCCAAAACTTTATTTAAACCAGTTAACGGGGAAACGCTCTTCGTATATTTGGCAGTTTCAAGTTGTGCCATTAGTGCTGTGTTGGTAAGAGAAGTGGATAGTTATCCCCATCCGGTGTACTACATTAGTAAAAGTTTGATAGATGCAGAAAGGCGTTACTTGAAACTCGAGAAATTAGCATTGGCCCTAGTAATAGCTGCAAGAAAAATGAGGCCTTATTTCCAGGCTCATCCTATCATCGTCCGGACTTCTTTTCCCTTGAAAAACATCCTCCAAAAGGCGGACATTTCAAGCAGGATGACTAAATGGTCAGTAGATCTGGGGGATTTCGACATAGATTTTGCTCCTTGAACAGCAGTTAAGGCCCAAGCAGTGGCTGATTTTTTGGTTGAATTTCACTCCGACAGAGATTCGGAGCAGACTACTGACATAAAAGATAAAAAGGTATGGGTCTTCCGAACAGATGGTGGATCTAGCACTATGGGATGTGGTGCCGGGGTGTGTTTGACTTCCCCATAGGGTGACAAAATGTACCAAGCTATATGTTTTGCTTTCAGGGCATCCAATAATGAGTCCGAGTACGAAGCGGCTATAGCTGGTTTAAAGTTGGCCTATATTTATGGGGCTAAGAGGGTCAGGCTACTAAGTGACTCCCAGCTTCTTATCCACCATGCCCAAGGTCAGTCTGAGGCTAAAATGGAGCAGCTTGTGAAATATTGACTCCTCCTTAAAAATGAAGCACTCAAGTTTAAAAGTGTTGCTTATGAACATATACCCCGGACAGAAAATGAGTTAGCAGACTCATTGGCAACCATAGCATACACGGAGTCATATCCATGGATCCATGTGCTGGAAAGCCCCTCCATTCAACTAAATATGGGTAAAGAAGAAGAAATTTTTGAAGTACAGGTGAAACATCCTCAGGACTGGAGGTTTCCTCTCATGCAATACCTCTCCGATGGTATCGTGCCTCCGGATAAATCACTAGCCAGAACATTGAAAGACAAGGCTCGTGGTTTCATCATACTGAGAGACGTTTTGTATAAAAAGTCTTACAGTAAGCCTCTCATGCGCTGTTTGGGGGATGAAGAGTCTCAAGTAGTCCTCTCCGAATTGCATGATGGTGAGGGATCAACCCATTGTGGATTCAAGTCTTTAACAAGAAGAGTTCTACTGGTCGGTTACTGTTGGCCATCTATCATGAAAGATGCTAAGGAATTGGTAAGAAGGTGTGACCCATGCCAGAGGTACAACAATGAAATTCATGTCCCATCCATTCCTTTAGAGTCAATTTGTGAGCCTATTCATTTTGCTCGATGGGGGTTGGATTTAGTAGGGCCTCTACCTATGGCCTCCGGAGGACGCAAAACTATAATTGTTGCTATAGATTACTTTTCGAAGTGGATTGAAGCAGCCCCTCTAGCAGGAACAACATCAAAAGCTGTTATAAAATTCATTTTATCCAACATCTGTTGCAGATTTGGTGTCCCGCAAAAGATAACAACAAATAATGGGCCACAGTTCGACAATAGGGAAATGGAGAGTTTCTGTGCCTCAAGGGGTATACAACATTGTTTCTCTTCACCTTTCCACCCACAAGCAAATGGACAAGTCTAAGTGGCTAATAGAACTATATTGTCCGGTTTAAATAAGAATTTGGAAGTGGCTGCTGGGAAGTGGCCTAGTTATTTACAAGAGATCTTGTGGGCCTACCGGACAACACCTGGGGATGCAACAGAAGAGTCACCCTTTGCTTTGGTCTATGGGATGGATGCAGTAGCTCCCATAGAAGCAACTCCCCCATCGTTTCGTGTTCACAACTTCTCCGAACGCGCTAACGAGGTGGCAATCAGAGGCCAGCTCGATTTGGTAGAAGAAAGACGAGTTAAAGCTCACCTTAGAGTTGCACACTATCAGGGGTTGATGAGAAGCAGATTTGCTTCCAGAGTTAAAAGAAGAGATTTCCAACCGGGGGATAAGGTATTAAGGAAAGTCTTCTTACATACTAAAGAAAAGCTGTTCGGCAAATTGGCTCCAACCTGGGAAGGACCTTATGTGGTTATTGAAAGGCTTAAACCTGGAACATATTGGCTAGAAGACAAGGATGGAAGAGTTTTGACTCACCCTTGGAATATCGAACATCTACGGATGTACTTGGAGTAGTATTTGTGTAAATATTTACTTGTTTAAACATCCATGTAAATATTTGGGGGCATACTCTTTCCTCTTTGGTGGCACGGGGAGATTTTAATGAGGTGTCCGGGCTTTTGAATAAAATTTGATGCCTTCTTAAAAAAATTTCGAAGTGTTTTAAGTTTTGTCCTTTGTCACACTATCCGGATTGAAATAAAAGAATGATGACCACTTAAATATTCGTCATCGGAGAATTTAAACACTCTCACTATGAAATAATTAAGGGCTATTTAAACTCTAGCCGGAGAATTTAAACACTCTCACTATGAAATAATTAAGGGCTATTTAAACTATAGCCGGAGAATTTAAACACTCTCACTATGAAATAACTAAAGGATGTTTAAACTCTAGTCATCAAAATTGGAACAAACAGTGAAAGAAGATGAGAATTGCACAAAACAAAAATATTCATTAAAATAACTTAAAGTGCCTTGGCCTTCCAATGACTTTTGAATTGTCAAAATAGAACAAAAAACCTGTCCGGTCAGATACCGGACACAATTACAAAAAAGAATGCCTTGGCCTTCCAAGGACTTTAGTCTGGATAAAAAGTAAAAAAGTAGTTCATAAATTAAGGTTGAGCCTCTGAAGATGGCTCAGCTTCATTTTCATTCTTCTTTCCCTTAGGATCGTCTTGATCTTCGTCTGGGCTCTCCCCGGTACGTTCTTCGTCATCAGATGAGGAAGCACTAGAATAACCATGCAAGTCTCCATCAGCCATTGTATGATACGGGAGGTCGTCAGACTCAACATGAAGCCATAAATCCCCTAGGCTCCTCTTCGGAAACCTCTCGTGGAAGAGTAGAACCATGTCAGACCTCACCTTGGCATACATTTCCTCTTGGGTGTCGATCATGTTGTTGGCATAAGCGTCGATCTTGGCTTGAATCTTGGCCTCATGCTCCCTTAGCAAAGTAGCTTTCTCCTCGGCAGCCTTAGACACTGTATTCTCAAGAGAAATTTTGTCATTGGTCAAGTTGGTGATGATTTGGTCTTTGGCCTTGGATTCCCCCTTTGAGGTGGAAAGATCTTTCTCCAGTCCGGACAGCTTCTCCCGGAGCTCTGTAATGGTGTCCTTTAAAGTGGTGACTTTTGTGGTACTTGCCTCTTGGTTTCTCTTCAACTCCTCATTTTCTTCCTTTAGGATGGCAGCGTTTGAAGTAGCAGTACGAAGGTCGTCGGACAACCTCTCTTTGTCAGATTTAAGATCCTTGATGATGTCTGCCTGATTTCGAACTTGTTTTTCCAACGCAAGCACAGACTGAACATTGCTTAATAAATAGTGGGGTATGACGTCCCTTTCACTTGAAACAATAAAGGTCTTACCATTGAAAGTGACCGTATTCGAGGTGCTCGGAGGGAGATAAGGCCCAGCGAAGTCGTCTCTGGGAAGATTTATGAAGTACTCACCAAGCCCACCAAGACCGGTGATGTCTTCCCCATCAATGTTGAGATCTCCCCCTTCGACCTCATCGGTATGGAAGTCGCCCGGTATCTCCTCCGCTAGTGTTGGGTCAGTAGGATCAGCTTGGGAAGGAGGCTCCGGAGCCCGGAGAGAAAGCTCGTCACCCTTAGAGATCTTCTTCTTCTTGGCCTCCCGGTCTTTGCTTTCACTTCCCTGTTTACGATTTCTTTTGGAAGCCTTTGGAGGTTTTGGGGGGGTGCACTTCTTGCCTTTCAGTCTCCTGCTCCACCACTTCCAGGAGAGCACCATCAATTTGGCTATGGACTGGCCCCTCCGGGTTTATTGGAGCATCCTCCTCTGCATCAGCAGGGTTAACACCACCCGCCACTTTCTTGCCTTTCTTTTTACCCTTCATCTTGCTTGGGGCTTTGGCCCGGCCTAGCAAGTAGAGTGTCCCATCTGGTTCATGGGTCCTTTTAAGCACAACATCCGGAGGAGGCTGAGTGGTGAGCTCCTCCCAAGTCAAGTCTCTCCGACCTGTGGTGTTCGACAAGTGAGACCTTGCCAAGTTGCCTCCGGTAAAAGCAGCATGGAACCGGTTCCCCCACCTCTCAGCAACCCAAGCATTAATCTTGGTGCAAGTAGCCTGCCCGGTTTTCAGATAATCACTGAATTCCTTGGGCAGTTCTGTTGAGGCAAAAGTAAGACCAATTAGTTTAAACTAACTCTAAAAAAAAGATAAAAGTATAAAGCGGGAAACTTACGAGCACTCCTCCACCTGCTTCTGAGAAGACTCGGGTTCACTCCGGACTTGATTTTCCTTCCATTTTCCCAAGCCTCACTTACGAATAGAAATTGAGTCCTCCAGTTCCTCTCCGCCTCTAGCAGGTCATCCACAGCTTTGAGATTGTCCCCCATATTGAAGTGGTAAAAAGGGATGTTGGGGAATCCCGGAGAGCCTCGAAGCCATGATGCAGGCCATGAGGGTGTACCAGGAATTAGGGCTCAGTTGGCTCGGGCAGAGCTTTATCAGATGGAAGTATCTGACAATTTCAGGGTCCAGGGGGAGTCTAAGTCCCCAATTAAACAGCTCCGTGAAGATGACAACTTCGCTTAATTTACAATCCATGGGAGTCTCTGGGTGTATGGGGATCCTGATCTTCACATTCTCCGGTATTCCCCACTTTGTACGCATCCGGCCCAGCTCAGCTGTGTGGATGAATGCGTAGTTAATTTTCTACAGGGCAAGGAGATACTTGACATTGACCTTGTGAAAACAAGCCCCCACCTTTCCTTCAAGACTCTCCGGCAGATCCGGATGCTTCAAACATAGTATCTCTTTGCCTTTGTCTTTTTGGGCAACAGCAGCACTACTGGTCTGACCGGAGGGCTCAGACTCAAATGGGGTCTCTTCGACAGAGTCCTCCATTACATCCTCCATAATTGATGAAGGTTTTTCGGTAGCAGTAGTAGAGGGAGGGTTCAGCTCTGGCTCAGCCTGAACTCCGGACTGATGGGTTTCAATGTCCCCTTGATTTCTGGCCTCCGATTGGGGCTTTGATACAGATGCTTCTCTTCGAAGACTTGGACTAGTGCCCTCCGGACCGGGAAGCCTGTCCTTAGGAACTTTGATGGGCACTTCTGACCCTGTGCTACTGTCTTTAGCACCTGATTTTGAGGGGGTGCTCTTGGAAGCTTGGCCTTTAACTAACCGGCCTCTTCTCCGGTTAACTAGCTTTTGAGGGGAGTGGTCTGTATCTGACCCCATAGCTATGAAGGGGGAGGTTTTTTTGAAACTGGTAACTGTTACTCCTGGCTCGACAACGGGTTCCGATTCCTGAACCGAGGAACCAGAGATAATGGGGGAGAGGTTAGTTTGGAATAGCTTCTTCGGTTTGGTACCTTTCGAGGAAGAAGAACCTTGATCAGATTATGTGGCTAAAGTTAATGGCTTGTCGATGGGCGAAACGGGTAGTCCTGCAGCGATACGTCTTTCCCTTTCGACCTTTTGTGCCTTTTCCAACTCAGAGAGGTTGAGCCACCCACCTTTGATCAGAGCGTTCCTCGCTGTAAACATAAACTATCTGGGTAAATTTTTGCTTTAGAGAGAGAAAGCTTAAAGAAGTTGTGCAGAGTAAATATGAGAGTGATGGTGAAACAGTAGAAAATATTTAAATTTATAGTAAATCTGAAAAAGGAGTTTTGATTCCTAGGAGAATTCGAAAAGATTGGTAATGATTAAAGACGGCACTGATGTCACCACCTTTAGTTAAGAGGTTGCTTTTCGAAGAAGGTGGGTTCGAAATTCAAGGTGAAAAAGCTAGTTGGATTCGTGAAGCTTTATCAGTCCGGATGAAACCATAAGGTTAACATACCTGTCCGGATTAAAACTACCCCTGGCATCAGACTGTTTTTCAGGTTTTTGACAAAGGTATTTGAACAAACACCTAAAAAAGGGGCTCCTGATGAGTCCGAATTCCGCTTACTCTCCGGACAGGGACAGATCGGACCTAGCTCTCCGGACCGGACAGACCACTTCGAACACCTAGCTAATGGGACTGTTCGAACTATGACAAAAGTACTAAAAAAACCTAAACACTTCTTGACTAAGCTACTTGCTCTCCTACTTAGAGCTCATGGGTCTTTAAACATGACCCGGGTCCATTAAACATGACCCAAAAGCCCATAAGGGCCCAAAATATAAGGGTATAAATACCCAACCACCTGCATTAAATGTGGGTAATGAAAATTAACTGCAACCAGTCAGCTTAATTCTTCCTCTACTCTCTACTCTAAATATCAAACACCCACATACTTCTTTAAACCACCAAAGAAATTACAAGTCTACCCTTAGGCGATAATTATCCTTACCAACAAGATCATCAACAGACACACCACAACCAGCCAACACAAGATTATCAGTTATACCCTTCATTTTACGTAGATAATCATTCATGCTAGAGGTACTTTTATGTGTCCTTTGAAACTCTGACTTGTACTAAGTGATTCTGGCTCTTGTTTGTGAGCCAGAAAGCTTGCTAGAAGCATCCCATAACTCCTTTAAAGTACCTTCTTGCATCAGTTGAGTAGCCATTTCAGAAGTCATAGTAGAATACAACCATCCAAGAAGAAGCTGATCCTTAGCGATCCACTCTTCATAGTCAGTATTTTCAACCACGTTTCCTTCAGAATCATTAGGAAACTTAAGAGGACAGGGCTTGTCCCCTGTGATGAAACCTCCTAGTTTGTTTCCTTTGACAATAGCTAGTACCATTGTTCTCCATTATAAATAATTGTTTCTGTCAAGTCTGATCTGGTTATTGTTGTTGCTGATTCTTTGCAGGTGAACATTTTGTGTTGCACTGGAGAAGCAGCCAGGAAGAACTGAGCCTAGCGACTCATTGCTTAGTGTAGATGAATCAGGATTTGCCATTGAGGGCCTTGAAGGCTCTGATACCATGTTGAAGATTAAAGAAGAGAGAAGAGAAAGATTTGGAAATTTTAATAACTGATTTTCAATTCAATTGTAGCCAATAGTACAGTTTTTATAGTAGTATTAGGAATCTAATTGGTTAGGCAGTTTTGCCAGCTATTGTAGGTTGTTACAAAAGTTGTTAGACTCTTTAATTTATTCAGTAGGTATTTTAATAAGAGTGACTAGTCCAAAGCAACATCACAACGTGTGATTTAGTCCATATGTTTGCTAGACTTGACATGGGCCTGCCCGAATAGAAAATCTGACCCGATTGGAGGCCCAGAACATTAGTGCCCTTAAACCCTTATCGACACAGTTGAGGGTTGTCTGAAGAAACCCTAAATCATCTTCTCTCTTCACTATCTCTTGTACAAACCTAAAACCAGCATCCATGAAAGACTTGACTGAAGTTTCAAGCAATTCAATGTTGCCTTGAAACTTCATCAGTCACGTATTCTTCACAGGTTGATCCTGTTTTAGACTTTATTTGCATCTAAAGACTCCAGCATCACCTTAACCTCATATTGTTCCTCCTCTTTTACCCTAAAAGGTGGAGGTAATAGTATAAAAATAGTATGAATTATTGGAAGAAGAACCCTCATCATTATTACCTTCAATCTCAAGAGGTGAATTTAACATCATAACCTTTTTAAGTCGATCTGTGTCCTAGCCAGTCATAATTTATTTAATAAGAAAAATGAGAGGAAATAATTACATTAAATGTTATGGCCAGTTGGCCAAATTGGGCACATATCAATTGGAGGATCGAATATTTGAAATGGGTAAGCTATCTAATAAGAAATTTTCTGAACACTTAGTAGATTAGCCAGCCTCAGACATAACAAACAACGACTAGAGAAAGGCTCATTATACCCTCTGGTAAGTTTTCTATGGTAGTCGATGTTGACGAAGACTAAATTATCCGAGGGGGAACTTGGACAAATACGTTATTACACCAAATTTTATTTTATGTATGTTGATGTAATAAAGTGTAATAATTATAGCTATTTAACATAAGGGTATGGCTAAATTAGGGCCCAAAAAATGTTAACCATTTCCAAAATTTGAGCGTTTTTGGACTTTTACGATTTTGTCCTTGGACCCGTTTGTTCACCCGCCGGGCCACGTATATTCACCCGGCGGGGATTAAAGGGTATTTTTGGTAACCTTTAAAATTGGTCAAAATTTTGGTGCTAGTTATCCTTTTGGGCCCTAATTTAGCCAAACCCTTAACATAATAATGGACTTTTAGTTTCAATGGGTTTGGGTTAAGAAAATAAACTCATGATTCATTTTGGTCCATTAGGCCCATTGGGTCAATTTTGGCTATAAATAAGCCTAAAGAGCATTTGATGAGAGGATAAGATCTTTTACTTCCTAGCTAACTTGTCACAACCTCTCTCTTTAATAAATCTCTTAAGCATATCAATTCTCTCACCATAACTCACCAAAACATTCAATTAGTTTTACAGTTCTTACATAAGTACCCTTCGAACATCTTTGACGCCATCGATGGAGACCATAGTGGAAGCTAGAGAGGTACCAGATAACAAGATCCAAAACCTTAGGTCTCTGTGCTTGCCTTTGGAATATACTAAAGAATGGATTTTGAAATGCATGTGGATCATGCCTAGGTAATCGAGGGATTCATGATAAAAAAGAGACCTAGTCAAATACTGCACATGAACGACGAAAAACAAAAATGGTTACTCGTGCAAGAAGAGTATGACCAGTTGCAAGGGTATATTGACGCATTTAGATCTTAAAAAAAATAGTTTAACCGTAAAATCCGATCGGATGTCCCAAAAATCGAAGGACAATGGGGCTCTGATGAATAATTTTTAAACTTTCGCGCTCATCACAATCTAGAAAAGTATCAAAGAGGTCGATCGTAAAATCCACCTTTCCGTGAAAAGGAAACATAAGACCATGGAATCGTTATAGTCCTTCAGAGTTTAGCGAATATTTGGTGTCTGAGTCGAGGATTCTTCATCCTCTCTTAATAGCGATTATTTTCGTAAAAATAGAATAAATCATGGTGATAAGCACTATTTTAAGAAGAATTCCAATTGACATCAAAGGTCGAGCAAAAACACATTTTCTCAGATAAACACAGACATAAAAATGTAAAGAAATATTCTAAATTGTGGGAAACATATGAGGTTTGGGAATTTTAAAAATACGAGAAAACAGAGACACGATAATTCAGTGTTCCCAGTTGATTGAAAAAAGTATAAAGGATTGCACTAAGCATTTTGTAGAAACTAAAAATGGCTTGGAAGATTGTTTTGAACAAAGGGTTATAACTTATTTTAGTCACGGGCTTCTTCCTGGAGAATTGGCTGATGATGTGAGCATGAAAAAAACAATATTCTTCGGGGGTTTGTTGTCACAGGTTGAGAAAAATATTAAGGTAGAAGAGTGGAATATATTAAAATTTCCCCATATGCAGAGGAAGATCCCACAAAATACCACCTCGGTTTCTCAACAACAATAGGCACAAACGACCATGAATTCTCATCTGAAGAAATATAATAAAAATATATCTCAACATAAGGTAAGCCAGCATCCACAAAGTCAACAATATGGATTAATGAGGAATCAATAGGCATGATTTGATCATTTTGTAGAGCTAACAGAGATTGTTTCCACCATCTTTAACAAGGCAAAGAATTTTGTTCAGTTTAGAAGGCCACACCCATCCAAAATCCAAAGGACAATCAAAATACCGAGTTTTATAAGTATCACAATTATATGGGCCATGATACAAATGAGTGTGTTACAATAAATAAAAATATCCAAACTTTAATTGAATATAGAAGTTGACTATGTTTGTCACATAACAGTCGAGGATTTGATCACATGCTCCAGTTATCAGTTAAACTATTACCCGAAGGGAGGCAATGGAAGCTGCCCCAAAACAGGAAAGTATTATGCTTATCATTGGGCCATAGAATGAATTTGATGTAGATTCAGTATATCTTGACCAAATAAAATATCATGATAATAAATGATCTTGAAAATACAGGAAGAGTTATATATGTGTGTGAATTTTTCAAATTGTTAACTGTCTCGAGTGGGGATACAGTGTCAGCACCATTGGGTTGCTCACGAAAGAGGCATGTTGTGAGTTTAGAAACCCAACTAGAAGGAAAAATGTATGATGATCATTACATGGATCTGATGTCATTCATTGTATTCGATGGTGATGACTAAAGAGATGTTGATGGGGCATATGAGGATGCGATGGTGATTGGAGCGACAGTTGAGTGGAATTGAAATGCGAAGGATCCTAAGTGATACATGTCGTTTAGAAAAAATTGTGTTCTTGTCTACCTACAAGAAAATGAAAAACCCTCTGGCTATACTCCAGCCAAATAGAACGATAGTGGAGTTCACAAGGATTATTGAAAATGTAATTGGGAAATTTGAAGGTGATGCTCTACTCGGAAAATGACCACTCAAAAAGACAATGAGGGTACTCTTCATAGAGTCGTGGATGACCCTACCTTTTACAATTCTATTTTTGGTAGATATTGGTTATCGAGAATGCACGGTGTTGCCTCGATAGTCCATTAGTGTTTGAAAAATAATGTTGGGGGCCATGTAGACGTTATCCACAATAGTGAGAGAGTGACTAGATAGTTTTATATTACCACATTGGCCCCAAGAGATACTAGAATATGGAATCCAAGAAAGAATAACAACTACCTGAGTCCACTTTGGAATCAGACACCATAGATGATCCGAGGGAGACTCCAACTTTGGTAATACCCGATGAGGATATTGAGGTATACACTTTTCTGAAATTGAAAAAAGTGTAATAATTAGAGCCTAGTTTCCACCAGTTGTAAGGGCATCATTATTATCTTTTTTATCTAAAAATTTGCACATATTTGCTTGGTGTACCAAATATATCACAGATGTCCCTTCAAGTATTATTTATCATAAATTAGCAATATTGGTGAATGTATTCCTTATTAAACAAAAATGAATTGTTTTTTTTTGCTGAAAAATATGAAGCCATTGTTGCAGAGGTGGATCGGTTAACAAAGTTAAGGCATATTCAAGAATCTCAATACCTTTTATCCACAGCAAACTCAATATTGGTTAAAAAAAGGAAGTGATGTATGTGTGTTGACTTCACATATTCATCTGGCTTGTCCAAAGGATTCGTTCCCTGTTTCTAGAATGATCAACTAATAGATTAAACTTATGGCAATAAATTATTATCACTCATAGATGCTTTTACTGGGTATAACTAGATAGCACCACATTTATAATGGATAGGGGAATCGATTGCTACGAAGTCATGCCATTTGGTTTGAAGAATGTTAGGGGTCACTTATCAATATCTGGTAAATAAATCCTTAGTTACTCATATCGGAAAAAGTGTTAAGGTTTATAATGATGATATGTTGATAAAAAAAGGTATAAATGATGAAGATTATTTGTCTAATCTAAAGGAAACGTTTTGTAATCTAGAAGCCATTAATTTAAAACTAAACCCAAAATGTGTACATTCGGAGGGTGGTCTAGAAAATCCTTAGGGTATATTGTCAGTAAAAATGGTGTTCAAGCCGACCCAGTATAGTTGAATTCATTAATTAACATGGCTCTTCCAAAGTCTGCCAAAGAACTATAAATTTTGACAAAAATATCAGTTTCATTGAATAGATTTATATCAAGATGTTCGGAAAAGTGTGCATTATTTTTCCAAGTTTTGAGAAACACAAAAGAATTCACTTTTCGACTTCAAAGTGCGACAAAGCCTTCACAAAAATTGAAAAATATTTATCTTTACATGAGACATTAACCAAACAACAATGGGAAATAAATTGGATATCTACTTAGCACATTATTAGATTATGTAGTAATTTTCGTCTTGGTTAGACAAGTCGAGGATTACGTACGCCTTGTTTATCATATAAGTAAAAGCTTGCTAGACGTTGACAAAATATATTTAAAGCTGAAAAGGTTGGCCTTAGCTCTAGTAATTGCAGCTCAGAAAATAAGGCAATATTCCAGGGCCATTCGATTACTATTAAAGCTTCATTTTCACTCAAAAATGTGGTGCAAATCCCAAACATGTCAGTTCGATGACTAAATGGTCAGTAGAATTTGAATACTATAATACTGAATTCGCTCCCCAAACAGCAATTAAAGCACAAGTTGTAGCAAATATTTTGGTTGAATTTTTTACTGAGCGACCAGAGCCTGAGCCATATATTGATAAACCTGTGAGTGAACGGACAGTTCGAATATATGGGGGATCAAATTTTTCGGGTTATGGAGCAAGATTTAACCTGGTATCTCCCTTCGGAGATTCAATGTATAAAGCAATACGCTTCGGTTTTAAAGCCTCAAATAATAAAACAAAGTATGAGGAATCATTGGCAGGGCTAAGGCTTGCACAAATTTGCAGTGTTGAAATATTTCGTTTAGTAAGTGATTCAAAAATTCTTATTAACCATGCCTCGGGGCAGTCACAAGCAAGAAAAAATCACTTCGTAAAAGAATTTATTAGTAAAAACAAGAGTATCCCTCGATAATGACAGACTCTGACCTTTAGTTCAAGTACTGAATAAGCATTCCAAATCTCAACCACGACTAATTAAGATTGGAGGTGTGAGGTCAAATAATTTATTAGTAAAGGGCTATACCGATTAATAAAGCTTTGCCAAATGGTTTCAAATTCCTTGGGGATATCTTGTATAAAAATTCTCTAATTCACCCACTATTACGATGCCTCGAAATAGATGAATCCCAATTGATACTATCTGAATTGCAAGACGGGGAGGGATTTGTCTATTGTGGTTATAAAACTTTAACTAGAAGGCTTTTGTTGGTTGGATACTATTGGCCTTCTATTATGGTATATGCTAAAGAAGTATTCTAATATCAAAGATTTACGAATGCATTACACATGCTAGTTGTACCATTATAATCTAAATCTAAGGCCTTACCCTTTGATAGATGAAGGCTTGATTTAGTTGGACCTTTTCACCTGGAATCTGAAGGACATCATAAGTGGATGGAAGTAGAGCCTATCTCTAGAAATATGTCCAAAGCGGTTATTAAGTTTATCTTTTCTAATATATGTTGTAGGTTCGAAATCCCAAGAACGATTACAACAGATAATGACCCTCAATTTAAAAAAAACATGGAAGCATTTTGTACTTCCCAAGGAATTCAACATCATTTCTCATCACCTTACCACCCCCAAGTCAAGAAGAAAGTATAAGTTATCAACAGAACCATCCTTGATGGATTGAGAAAAAAATATAAAAGGCGTATGGAAAGTGGTGAAGCTATTTACAAAGAGTATTATGGGATTATCGTATTACACCTCAATCAGTAACACATGAATCCCTTTTTTATTTGGTTTATGGAATGGATGCAGTAACAACATTTGAATCTACTTTCTGATTTTTAATTATTCCAAAAAGGATAATTATATAACCAAGAAGGCTGAGTTAGATTTGATCAAAAGAAAATAAAACAAAAGCGCATTTAAATTCTCTTCACTATCAGACCCTGATGAGAAGCAGGTATGCATCCCGGGTTCGAATGCGAGAATTAAAAGTGTGGGGTCGAATCTTGAGAAATGTATTTCTACACACTAAAGATAAAAGGCTAGTGAGGCTAGCACCCAATTGATAAGGGCCTTATTCGGTTATTGAAAGTATTAAGCCTAAAACTTATCATTTAGGAAGATCGAGAAGACAATCCTCTTCGGCATCCATGGAATATTGAACATTTAAGACTCTACCTAAAGTAATTGTAAAGAAAAACCTGGTTCTTTTTTTTATTTTTCTTATGTAAATATTGGCGGACACATTTTTCCTACCCTGGTGGCCCATTTAGGTTTTAATGAGGTGTCTGCACCACTTGAATTTTATGACTCACTTTTCCTTTTATAATTCTTGTGTTATTTTGATTTTGTAATTCTCATATTTTTGGTATCACAATTAAAAGGTACATTAGTTGGTCAAGTGTAAGGATTCCAACACTAGTTGATCACAATTAAAAGGTTCTAACATTGGTTGATCAAAAGGCAAAGGTTCCAACACTAGTTGGTCACAATTAAAAGGTTCCAATATTAGTTGGTCAAGTGTAAGGGTTCCAACACTAGTTAGGCACAATTAAAAAGTTCCAACATTAGTTGGTCACAATTAAAAGGTTCCAACACTAGTTAGTCAAGTTAATCAGATTCAAAGAAATGACTGGTTGGAGTGAAGTAATTGGTTTGATACATAGTTGGGGGTTGATTAAGTTAAACTTAAAAAATGTGAATGTATTACTAGATGAGTGATTAATTTATTCAAAGATGGTGAATAAAAATAAAGCAATTCATTCATAAGAATAGTTTCAAAATGCATTGTCCATACCAAGGACTTATACACGGAAGATCTGAATAGTACTATAAAATTCCAAGGATTTGCAAATACAATGGTCATACTAAAAGCTGGTAAATTGAAAATAAACTCAATTTCCTATTGGGCTCTATCATTTCAGCATCATCCTCCTCGGAGCTCCCATATTTGGAGCCTCCACCTTCACTCTTGTATGAACTTTTATTATATGTATCTAGATGAATGCCTAGTTTATCTACAAAGATCATAACCACAGGCCATAATTCTTTTGGTACCAACCCCTAAAGAGATCTAAGGTTTAAATATCAGAATGCTTTGTGAAAGTCCAAGACCGTGTGAGCCTTGATCGAAACACCTCACTTCTATACGGGCTTTAAGAACTTATAAGCATTCTCATCCACATAATCTTCTTGATCTTTGATTTTTTTTTACTTTTAAGGAAGTTAGATCATCCTTGACCTTTTTTATGGCTGTCATCTGCTCATCCAAAGATTTTTGTACATGGTCCATTGCATCATTGTACTCTTTTTCTTAATTTTTACATCTCTGAACTTTCTCTGCTTTGGATGCCTCTAGAATTGAAATATTGACTTCGTACGTAGTCTTTTGAGAATTAAGCTCTTCGTTAGCCTGCTCGACTTGACTCGTCAAACCATCAACCCGTTCATTTTTTTCTTTGTAAGCCTTCTTGTGGCGTTCGCAGTCTTCTGTAAGGAGGGTGATGGTTGATTATTGGGTTCTTACCTCCCGTTTTAGATCGACAATAAGCTTTACAAAGACCAACACTGAATGAACAAATATGTCCTCTGTATCTAATTAAAAAGGCACATTGATGACATGACTATTCGAATGGGGAAATAACTGCTCAATGCCCTCAAAATAAAATTCCTCTGTGTTATCCATAAGGTTATGGCCTTCATAAGCTTGTTCTTCTATCCCTGGAACAAATGGAGTATGCAATTTGATTAGAGAGAGTGTACCGGGGACAATATCTGAGTAAGTCGGCGTTTTCTTCTTCTTCTTTCTCATCTTCCTGTTACTACTATGGGTGTCCTCCTAGTGTATTTTTTAGGAGCTCGAATTCGTTTTCCTTTTCAGGAGTGATGGCGCATCAGATAACTTACTAACTTTAACATCAGCTTCAACATTTACTTGTAATGGATCCTTGAGCTGATTTACTTCTCCAGCCTCCGCAATTTATTTTTTAGCCCATCTTACTAGAATGCCCCATCTCTACCCAATGACTAGGAGCCTTCGTCCTGGTTGGAAGGAAAAATTTGAAATTGAAACCCTTTATTCGGTCAAGAATAATCAATGGGCGAGGTAGGGTAGTAAACTCCTCCAATGACAAGATAAGTTCCGCTTTTGTTTGCCAGAGATGACTCTGAGTTAGGTTGTTCGGAGTGAAATAGTGGTGGAATGCATTACACCAGATCTCCTCGGCCCATTGATGTAACTTCTTAAAAGTGATTGTAGCAGCTTTGAAGTGTTCATGCTGGGATTTCAGTATAGGTGCAAACAGGATTAAAGGTAAGTTATTTATGCAGAAGGAGAAAGGAAATCAAAACTCAAAGCGAGACTCAAAAGCTTACCTATGTTTTTCCAAATCCTTTGGACGCCGCTTGGATTATCCTTCGAGGAGATCTTTTTACCATTCTCATAATATCCAGTAACAAAGAAGAATTAGATTTTCCAAATCTTATTAGTCTCCAATAAGTCACTTACTAATTTATACTCATCATTTAGATTAAGAAATTATAAAGGGATCTGATGATTCATTGACAGCCTAGTAGTAGTAACAAACTGCTCGATAGGCATTTAATCTTTGACAACCTTGATGCCATGACACATGACATCAAGGCAAACCATATGTTTGGGCTATCTTTGCTCGAAAATAGGCCAAATAGATCAAAATATCTAACTATCTCAGGATCCAAGGGAAATTGAATACCCTAGTTCAATACATCAGGAGAGACAACCAACTTTGTTTATGCGAATTCATTGTGTCTCTAGGGCCTTTGCTAATCTTATGGTCACCTCTTTCGGAATTCCCCATGTGACTCGAAGGCTCGTTATCCGAGTATTAGCTATACGAGATCTGGAAGAGGGAAATCAGATATTTGTTGCTCATGTTTTTGAAATTATACCCTATAGACCTCACCAGCGGCGGAGGCAATTCTATTTTCCTACCTGTTTATCCTTGGCCTTACCACCCTTGGATTTTTGGATGTTCCTCATAATTTCCTTCGGGACTTTTCCTCTGGATTGATATGAAGCCCCGAATAATGACCCCCTATCATTATATTCTTCTTCTTCATCAATAAATTATCTCAGATTAGATCCTAAGGACAATGGTTTGTTTATGTCACTTTCTCATGGAGGACATCTATTTTGGGTAGTTGTCTTAGAATGAGATTTTTCTTCGATATCTAAACCCATTGCTATGAAAACTGACTCACGTCTTATATTAGTGTCTATTTGGGACCGTGTTGGCCTTGAAAATGACTTTTTATGTAAATAATTGAGCAATGGATGAAGTTTTGGCTGAAATTTTATGCCTGTTATGGACCAGGTGCCACCGTAGTCGAAGGTTTGACTAATAATAATTGGCCCTATGGACTCTGGCAACTCTGCAGCTCTCCTAGTTTTTTTATTTCCTCATCTTTATCCGAAAGACGCAACCACTCATTCAAATCAGTGGCGTCAGTGAACATACACATTCTAAAAGGTTTGGCGGAGAATGATTTTGTGGTGGTCATTAAAACAAATAATAAGAATTGTGATTGTGAAGAGGTAGAGCTTCTCTCTATAAATTGAGCTTCTCTCTTTATAAATTCAGCTTCTCTCTCAATTTATCGTTACAATAGTGGAATGAGGGAGGAAATCATTTATAGGGAACTGTAAAAAAAACCAATAAGCCCTCTCTCAAAAGCCCAATGGGTATAATCATAGTGAAGCTAATGAATCTCCAACGACTATTTTTTCTGGAAACGTGGATTTGTTTCCAAATATCATCATGCTACACCACTTAGAAAAGTGGTCGTGGACCTAAAATTTTCATGACACGTATACATGAATAACCGAATGGACATCTCCAAAAAATATCTGGACAACTCCACAAATCAGTTCAAGATTCTCTCTCCAGGATGTGTTTGGTTAAATCAAAATTAATATGAAGTCCTAAGTATTAAAAAATAAATCTGAAGGGGTCATACGAGAATCCGAAAACATTTCATACGCCAATCCTCTCAAAAGACCTTTATGAGGACTAAGATGGCTACTGATGATGGTTGAATTATCTGATGGGCAAATTAGATGAATAGGTTATTATACTAAAATTTAGTTTATATATGTTAATGTAATGACGTGTAATAATTAGAGTTATTTAACATAATAATGGGCTTTGAGCGTAAATAAGATTGTGTTACCAAAATAAACTCATTGATCATTTCGGTCCATTGGGATAATTCTGGCTATAAATAAGCCTAAAGAGCATTTAATAAGATGATGAGATCTTTTACTTCTTAACTAATTTTACAGAGTCTCTTTATCTAAAAAGTATCCTAAGAAGCTCAATTCTCTCACTATAACTCACCAAAAATTTAATTAGTTTTATAGTTATTACGTAAGTTCCCTCCGAAAATATTTGACGCGATCAGATGTTGTTAGAAAATGTTTTATGGTGGCTTGAGTTGCTTTAGCAAAATGCTATTTATTCTCTCTATAATATGTTCTTTCTCTAAATTGTTGAAGTAAGGATAAGTGAGTACTCTTGAGGTATTTGTGGAGCGAGAAACCTGTTTTTTGTTATTGTTTCCATCCATTTTTTTATTAATTGCATTCTTTGAGAATTTCAAAATGCACAACCATCAATACACGTAGTGAAATCTAAGAAGCCTTTAATAATGAGGTCTATTAATATGGTGACTAAAGTTGATACATTGCACGCAAAAAAACAGACTTAAGAAGAGGAATATCTATAATAACTCAAGACTATAAATTCTCTAAGCAGTTCTGACATATAATACACTTCGGACACCTTCGGTCAAGTTTCACCCTGCGTTCCCCGACATACATACTTCTTAAGCCTAATACCAAGATTCAGTCCAAAAATAAGCTTCAGTCTGAAGCGTTTTAGAAGTACGAGCACGAGCACTAGTCTGAAACGTCTGACTTGTCTATGTTTTGATAGCCCGGTCTATCTTTTGGAGGATATGGCTTCTATACTCCTTCCTCATCAAATGAACAAGGGTAGAAAGACCTTAATACGAGGATTCTTAAATGGGTCACCGCATGATTTAAAACCAGTTATATAAGTCGTCCATTAATTATTTAATAAACGCTTAATATTATTTTTTGTATTTATGGACCTTATGAGTTGCATGGCCTACAATGGTCGTTATAAATTTATTGTCACATTTATAGAAAGATGTGAACAATCCTTATTCTAGAAGTTTAATATTACTTTTTTTCTTTAGATCTTATTTTTCTATATATCTTCTTTATCTACACTTTCTAATGATCCAAACCGAACACATCTAGACCTTATCATATGTTTTCGGCATACAATATAATTTTTGCAACTTTGAATTTTGTTTTGTTCGTCTTTAAAAAACGAAAACACCAATGATTTAAAATATTTTTTTACGAAATTTTAAAAATTAAAAACCACAAATAGTAAAATAAAATTGTTAAAAAATATATTATATGACAATAAATAATATTTTAAATAATATTAAATAATTATAAATAATATTTAAGATAATTATTTAATAAATTTAATTGTAAATATAAAAATCATAGAGGAAATCCAGGTGGAAGAAGAGAGAGACTGAAAAAGCTCCAAGATTTGCTCCTTTCAATCATTAAAGATCAAAGCTCCAAGATTTGCTCCTTTCAATCATTAAAGATCAGCTGATTCAATCACCTTCTTCCTCTTCTTAATTCTCTTTGTTGATATTTCTGATTTTATGGAAATATATAACAATGATTTGTTTCAAGATGAAGAATTCTCTGATCTTCAAACCAGAAACAAAGATGGGATTGACGTGAATAATCAAGTCTCGAAGGAGGTATCTTGATATAGTGAAGAATAAGGAAGATAACAATCAAGTTGAATTCAAACCATAAACTGTAAAGGAAAAACTGGATCACATCTCCATCCATTTCGATCATATGGTGAAAGAACATTTGGTTCATTCTTTAAAAACAGCTCAAATAGGTAAATTTACAAACGGCTTGCCAAAAAGATCCATGATAATTCAATTCTTGAATTATTTTAAATTTAAGGGAAGTTACGACAAGGAAATCTGGGACTCTAGACATATATTATTTGAGTTCAACTTAAAGGAATATTTTTGCAGTTTATGGGCTAGAAATGTTCATACGATTGACAATTCTGTTATAAGGATTTTGCGTTGGACCCCTGATTTCAATACAAAAAGAGAAAGTCTGATTTCTCTTGTTTATGTTAGAAAATAAAGGTTACCAGAGTTCATATACATTTCTACTGTAATGAAAAAAATATTTTCTTCAATCGGAACCCTATACAAACTTGTTATCCCGGATAAAAAGAGAGCTCATAAAAATGTTTTTTTTTGATCGAATTGGATGTTTCCATCAAAGTTCGTCCCAGCATATGGGTGGGCTTTGGTAGAATTGATGGGTGTTGGTTATCTGTGAGTTATAAAAATCTCCCACAATACTGTGAATATTGTTATCATATGGGACATAATCAGCTGGGATGCAAGAAACTCCAGAAATCATCTTCAGAAAATAAAACAGAGGATGACAAATATGAGAACATACAAGCTTCTCAAAAAATGTATGAGAAGAATAACAACGATGATTTCAATCAAGCCAAAAAACCAGTTACAATAATGTTACTAATAAAATATATAAAATATATGGTAATCAATATTATCCCAAAAAGTTTAGAAAACTGTAACAACGAAGAACCTCGAGAAAACAAAGCTTTAAATAAATATTCTTCAAGAAACTACAACTTTTATAATACTACTTGTATAATACAACTAGTCAATATTCTAAAACTACATAAGAAAGGAAATCCATTGAAGACATTCAGATTCTTGATCAAGGTTTTAAACATAATAGTTCTCTTGATTATGAAAACATGTGCTCCATAAGATATTCCCGCGATCAAACGAATATCAGCAGCACTCCCTAAACTCCCACTTACAAAGCAAAGGAAACTGAAATGGAATTTCATGAAATCTTCAACTAGAGGTTTAAGATTGCAAAGAAAATAAAACAACCTAGTAAACTAATTATCAAATCCCTCACATATTCAGGGAACAACAAATTTAAATCTCTCTCAGATAATGATAAAGATCATTAGCTGGATTGTGAGAGGTATTCATAACAACTCGATATCAGGAAACTGAAGTTGATGATTTACAAGGAAAAAATTAAATTTTAGCCATTCAAGAGCCTATGGTCAAGATTAAGAAGATTGATGAAATTTCTTCCAAACTTAGCAATTGGGAAGTCTGCTGAAAGTTAATTTAAAAAGATTTCTAACTGACCCTCCTTATAGTAGCATTGAAAAGGAGATGAACATGATGCAACATAATATCTTCGACAACATTCCTAAGCTAGTAACTATGGAGGAAAATATCTCTTTAACCAATACTACTAATGAGGAAGAGATTTGGAATATTATCGACACTATGAACTCAGATAGTGTTGCAGGGATTAATGGTTAAAACATCTTCTTCTACAATGTTTGTTAGAAGATTATCAAAGGGGATCTCTGTAAATCCATCAATGGCATCCTTCAAGGTCATAATATACCAAATGGTATATTCGCAACATGTTTATGTTTGGTCCTAAAAACTATAAATCCTATTAGCTGGAGTAATTACAGACCTATAGGCTTATGCTTAATGTTAAACATAATTTTATCTAAGTTACTTAATGATAGATTAGACAAAGTTCTTTATAATATAATCTCCTCATATCAAGGCTTACTTTAGATAAAGATATATCTATGAGAATATACTTATAGCAAAGGAAATGGTGTATGATTTACAAAAACCAAAAACTGGAAACCTAATGATCCAATTAGATATGGCAAAGACTTTCGATAGACTGTCTCATGCTTTCATATCAAAAGTTTTAATGTGTTTTGGTTTCTCTAGCAACTTTGTCAATCTAATAAGTTAACTTATCATGAATGTTAACATCTCCATGCTAGTTAATGGGAATGTGGTTGGCTATTTTAACCCTAAAAGAAGCTGGAGACAGGGAGATCCCTTATCTCCAACCCTATTTATAATAGGGGAGGAAGTTTTAACAAGGGGTCCATATAATCTATTCAACTCAAACAAGACAATGCAATTATCCTCTATAACTGATTACTTGGTCCCTTGTTTAGCGTTTGCTGACGATGTTCTCATATTTACTAACAGTTTACAGTCTTCCATTGATACGCTAAGCAGATTTTTGGAAAGCTATCAACAAGTTTCAGGTCAATCCATAAACATAGAGAAGACCAAAGGTCATTGTATACAACAGATTTCATCAAAGTAGAAAAGCAACTATTACTGGGCTTACAGGATTCTCAGTGGACAATCTTCCAACAGATTACCTAGGTATAACTTTAAACAACAACAACAAATCATGCAACTACAGGAAAATTCTGGACAAACTCAATGCTAAAATCTCTGAATGGGATAGCAAGCATCTCTCCTACGGGGGAAGGCTTACCCTTATATCCTATGTTCTAATCTATATTCCAAGTACTGGATGCAAAACACTTTAATCTCTGATTGTATTATTAAAATACTGGAGTTAATTTTCAACAAATTTGTATGGAGCTCTAATTACTCTGAAAGAGCATACATTGGTCCAAATGGACTAGTTTATGTAGGACATTCAATGAGGGAGGTCTGAATATCAAGAATCTTACTGATATTCAGAATACATTTTCTCAGGAGATATGGTTTATCGACAACAATCCGTCTAAATGATTATTTCAAAAGTAGTCGTAAGCTTTTAAGGAAGTCTAACCACTCTCATATTAATAAAAAAAATAAGTCTAAGTGGACGATTTTAAAACTAGTCATCAACACTCCAAAGCTCAAATTTCATCAACAATCATCAACAAAAATCAGATATATTTCAGAAGAGAGGTAGATCCTTTATTTTTATTTGTTCTTATGTTTTTCTTAATATATCAAAAAGTAAAATTCAAAGAATACAACTTTGGCCATTAGTAGCATTAAACTTCGGCCGAAAACACAAAGAAGCACAAGTAGCTTCGGAAAACTACAAATAAAAAATATGCTACATTTTGTAGTTCTTACTTCATAATTCAAAAATGATTATGGGATACTCAACCACACTTAGAAGAACACTAAGATATTTTGAAGAATATGATTGTCACTAAACCAGATGAATACTAAAGATAAATATTGATTATTATTTTAATTTAACAACGATGATATTACTTCAGGCATGTTTTGAAAGGATTAAGGATAATTGTCTTATATCTAGAAGCAATGAAAAATATTTAAACAATCCAACGCAAAATAAAAGCAAAAAAAATAGTATTAAAGTAACGTCCAAAACTCTAACAATATGTTATTTGTTAATCTACTTTTTCCCTTCGAAAAAAGAGAACTTTGTATTCTCAACACAAATTAATCTTATGAAATCTCTGAGATTAGTTCGACTAAAGTGAGAAACTCTTCTACTATTTAAAGAATCATATGAAACAAGCGCAATAAAACTTTGGCAAACATGAATAAAGAAAAATAATAAGATGGTCAATGTAATTTAATTAGTCACTCTTTAATTTTTTTTTTCAAGGACTATAAGGAATACTTAAAAAGGGCAAAACCGAACAAAATATTCAATAATTCAAAAGAATTACTAATGGTATTTATTGTCTTTGCCATTCTGAGTTACGAAAGGTAATTTTTCAATATTTATAAATCAAGAAATATATTAATGAGATATTTGATATATGAAAAATATATTACACATTCTTCTAACTAAAAGCTAAATCCAATAATAAAATATTTATTTTTTACTTCATTAGTTTAAATATTATTTTCAATAAAAAAGTATAAAAAATAAAAAATAAAACAATTTTTTAAAACTTATAAAAAATACATATTAAAAAATCACGTATTCTTTTTAATAAATAAATATAACGACCAATACATAAAACTCATTGTCATATTTTCAAGAGGACATCACCGTTATTTTTTATCATGTGCAAATATTTTATTTTATTTTTAATTTTTAATTTTTTTTATATTTTTTATAAAATAATAATTTTTACATTTAAATAAAAAAAATTATAAACCAATAAAACTTTACCATAATTTATTGTTTAAAGTACAAGAAAATATATAAAATTAAGGTTATCTCATTTCCAATACTAAAATACAAATTTAATTTTTGGTTCTTAATGTCTATCATTTTTAACGAAAATCAAGAAGGAAAATAATCGAAGAAAATATGTCTTTTTATTATTTTAGAAATCATATCTCGTCATCTAAGTCTTTTTAGATTGTAATCAAAATTTTGTTACTCTCACTGTCTTAAAAGCAGATTCTATATCGTTTATGGGTGAACATTGTTTCTCACATTCTATTAGTGGCACATATAGTGGCGCTACATGTTTATTTTGGATAAATGTTGTGTTCCACCCTCGGTCGGCTATCACTTTTTTCTTTCTTTGAATCGTATTGTTTCGATCATATTCTTACCGAGGTCTTGTTGATTGGTTTTCTTCGCTCGCTCGGTCGTTTTTTTCACTATTGACAGAGCATGTTCTTTCACCATTTGTCATCTGGTCATCGTGTTGTTGTTTACTAAGCTTACATCTTGGTTGGGTATAGCATTATCAGGACTTCCCCTACTTATTTAAGTATAATTTTGTTGACAACCGTTACTTAGAGGAAAATAAATAAAAGTCCAGCAACTGAGCTACACATAGTGAAGAGTGGGATACTCTGCAACTGAACATGTTTTTCCCCGGATTGATTCTGTTAGCGATGCTGGTCTCAGAGTGAAGAGTGGAATACTCTTCGTCGAAAGAAAAGATCTTGCTCCTAGCATCCATGGAAGCAGCAAAGAGAAAGATCAGTCAGTTGATGAAGAAGATGGAAGGATCATCTTCTTGGAGAAGCCTTTGTAACTATCTAAAATATTTTCACGCTTAATTTTATGATACCCTATGATATCAAATGATATGGTACCTAGGTTCATCAACAACTATTTTAGAAACAAATGGAATACCTAACTGTTTCCGTGACTATTAAAGGCAAGTACATATGAACTAAGCTAAAGATACAATACTAGTACTCTTTAGGACACACATACTACACTGCACTGTAAATCTTTCAACGACCAAGCTCCATGTGCTAAAAAAATTTCCAAAGTAAAATAACCAGCACGAAGAAAACTATAAAGAGATACATCGGAAGGGAAGTCCATCGACCCTCGTATGTCTATTTTTGAATGATATTGCCGATAAATTCTCCTTTTGAATTCCAAGGACGATCCGCAAACAACTTGCCGACCATACTACGTTTCTCGTTTATAGTCCCGTCCTCGCAAAAGTATTCCGGAAAGTAATCCAAGAAATTTTTGGTTCCAAGTTCATCAATTCCGTTGAAGAGGAAGTTCCTCAGCAAATCCTATAGAGTTGAAGGTCAAGACTCAAGAGTGAAAGAGAAACAGAAACAAGAAGAGGCCATAATTTTGTTAGAGATACCTTTGCATTTGTCGCCCCAATTAACCGTTGTAGAAGTCCATGACCGGGGTCCTTATTACCATAGAGAAGCAAGTAAGACTAAGAAGCACGTAAGACCAAAAGGAAAGGAAATTCTCATTACAGTCTTCCACATTTTGAAAATCTCATAATCACTTCATGTACTATGGACCGTAACGTACGTTTTGAAACGTGGGTGGCTTTTATGAGATTGTTGTACAAACATGAGTACTAACTATGTTTGTTTGCCAAAGGAAAGTGTGAAAATGATTGAAGTCACCTTTTGTGCTCTCCATGTCAAGTACCTATGTTGTGCTTCACGGTTGCTCATAATCCGAGATTCTTTGGTCTCTTTCGCTGCTACATCCATCAGCCCTAACCATGCCTTGAAGAGCAACAGAGACCGTTACATAATGAAATGCGACAAGATTCACTGGTAACTTGTTTAACAATTAACCAGCTACAAAATTACGTTTGTTTATAATATAAGCAGCAACAGTGGTATATATAGCTGACAGTACTCAATGAATGCGTTATATATACCTGATAATACTCAACGAATGCGGAATATAAAACTTCGTGTTTGTATTCGTCTGAAGAAAACTTGGTCCATATAACTATTGGTGAGAAGAACTTAATAGACTCCGCCGTAAGCTTTCCACCCCAAGGTAGAAGCTGCAAGAAATCTGTGTTCAGTTTTCGTTAAAAAATTGCAGGAAGTAGTTCATGATACTTGAGGAAGAGAACAGAAGAAAGAAAGTCACAACTCATAATTAGCACTAGAATCACCTCCAGATATTTGAGGTGTAGAGGTATTAAATTTTTATAATATTTGTCCTTGTACTCCCTTTCACCAACAACATCATGCAAAGGGTTCAGGTCCCTGAAATATATTGGCGGATTTAGAAAATGAGGTTATGGGTGAAAGTTGGTAACACATTAAAAAATAAAAGGCCAAGATTGAAATATTTTATAGGCAGATTATAATATTGGAATGTAATATAAAGAGAGCACTAGAAACACAAGGGGGGGCAAAATCATCAAAGTCAAATATAAACTAAAATTCCAAATAGACTAAATATATAGTGTAAAAATTATTTTCCAAGAGATGATCTACACGGCTATCTAAGTTCGAATTCCTCGAAAGTATATTCCGAAGACAGATTCTACATTCTCAAAATGAAAAATGTCTTATTCATCAACATGATAAATATTTCCATTTGAACAAAAAAAAAATATTCAATATTAGTTTTTGCACAATAGTTAAAACTCAAAACTCGCATTTGATTCTTCTTATATATCAAGCATGTTTAAATCTAATAATCAAACACGAGTTCATGCTTGTTATCGTTATCCAAAGAAAATAGAAACATAAAACATATAGAACAAAGCAAGTGGAAGTATCGCGTATTCGAGCAACATAAGTTTTGTTATCGTTGCAAGTTCAAAAGCTGATACATTAAAGTTAGTTTGTTAAGTTGATGATATCACTTAGCCGAGAGGGAGGGATACCAGACCTCTCCATTGCTGTACCTGGATCGAGCATCCCTCCTTTCTGTTTACAGGCTTAGAAAATCTACAACCGGAAATATAAAACTCTTCCTACCAGCCGAAATCGGTTAAAGAGACGAAGAAGCAAAAAAAACTTACAACACAACTATGCTTATGTTGGGAGAGGTAAAAAAGTTTGCACAGAAAATAGGTACATCAAACTCGGGCTTTGCGAAAGCAGCAAAATCCAAAACCTATCAAAAACAATTAGCTTAAAATAAGTATATAAAAAGTGTTATATTCGGTAATAAGTCATAAGATTGAATGTTGTCTAATAAAAAACAAGTCATAGATTGTTTTAGTTGGAAAACAATGGACCTACGAAACAATCTCGAAGACTAAAACAATGTTCTGTATTAACAAGATTGGACATAACAAGCCTCATATAGTTTGACGTATACCTGAATCGATTCACTCTCGATGTTCATACTTCGCACGAGTCTAATCTTTGGAGCTTCAAAGGATAGCATTCGAAGTTTAGATTTCCCATCATCTGCATTGATCGAACCGAATCTTTCCTATTCAGAAATTTTGAAAAAGAAATAGTTAAGGTAAATTTCACAATCCAAATCCTATCAATCTCCGACAGAGGCTTCCACAAAACATTAGATTAATTAAAGCATATTCAACACTTATCTTTCGAGCACGATCAAGATCTATAGCAAGACCTCAGATCAAGTTTTATAACGAAACAAGTATAACTAGTACCTGTAGAGGAGAAGGGACCAAACCGAAGTGATCTTTGGTTTCATTGATAGCGAAATCGATGAATTTCTGGTAAGAAGAAACAGAAATTTGAAGAAGTGAGCTCTTCTTACTTCTTCTCCTCCAACTTATTGCGGTTTTGACTCGATCCAATTTCGAGGTTGAAACTAGAAGAGTTTTACTCAATGTAGAGCAAAAGCTCAATGAAGAAGAAGACGACTCCATCGACGAATTTAGTAGCCGAAGCTGCAAATCATCAACATCTCTCTCTCTATCTCTATCTATCTCTATCTATCTCTTCGGTTTTGTAAGGCTTTTGGAAGCTGAAGTAAGTTTAAGTTAAATCTGCAGCTTCAGCTTTAGTTCTGACCTCGAAGAAAGATTCATTTTGTTTTTGTTGAACCGAAGAGCGTAAAAATTTGTAGGAGATAAGACAACGGGGTGGCAATGTTTTTATCGGGTTGCTTTTCCAGAGTCGAGGGATTTATTTAGCACCATTTGGATAATATGTGTTGGTACAATTTTCACTCTTATGACTAAGACAATCATTATAATATTAGATACATCGCCGATAAAATAAATATAATGTTTTTAATATAATCAGAATAATTATTTAAGGGAAATTGTACTTAAAGTACCCACTCAACTATTCAATTGTCACTTACCACCCAAGGTTTGATCAATTGTTACTTAATACCCATCTCAACTACCTTATTGTCACTAACAACCTAACTTTATTTTAATACCCTAACTACCCTTAACCCACTATATAAACGTTATTTTCTGTTTTCTTTCTATTTTTTCTTGCTTTTTGAAGATTTGAATTTGTTAGCCGCTCTAACCACCTAACCCTACCAACCACCACGAGCTGGGTCTAAATCACATTTTCCGGTGATCGGAAGCTGCTTAAGGTTTGTTTCTTTATGTAAGTTGCTGTGTTAGACCTGTCTAACCTCTGTTTTATACGTACAGGAGTTCATCACGACTTTTTGGAATCTTGTAGCTTACAAGTGATCGTGTTGCGAGCTTTTTAGGTAATTACCTACCGATTTCGAAGTTTTTTATTCGTTTTCTCTGTTGGAATAGGTTATAGTCTACTGTTTTTAGATGCCATTGACTGATTTCGAGCTTTTCTCTGTTTTTTTTGGTTATAGTGATCTGTTTCGTTAATATTGTTCGCTATATAGTTACGTCTTTGTTTTCTGATGTTATATTCTAATTTGGTAGTGCATAGAAATATCAGGACAGTTAGAGTATTGTATTTCGAAACAGATATTAGGACCGGTGTTACATAGAAATATCAGGACAGGCTGCGAATAGGTATATGCAGATATACACAAATATCAAGCCAGGCTGCGAATTGTTATATATATGTACACATTTCGCATGTTATGATGCGAATTCTTTGATCAGTTAGAGTATTGTATTTCGAAACAGATATTAGGACCGGTGTTACATAGAAATATCAGGACAGGCTGCGAATAGGTATATGCATATATACACAAATATCAAGCCAGGCTGCGAATTGTTATATATATGTACACATTTCGCATGTTATGATGCGAATTCTTTGATGATGCAATAAATACCAGGACTTTGTTACCTACAAATATCAGGACCGGATGCGAATTGCTAGTTCTAGGTAAACACAATTCGCACCTTAGGATGCGAATTGTTTGATGCAGGAGTAAATATTTTTGTACCTACTTTTTGAGACTAATAACAAATAACTTGTATTGTCCAGGTTAAGAGATGTCTAAATCACGAGTTTGTATTTTTAAATATGGTCACCAAACTGCAATTGTGCCTTTCACGGAGTTTGAAACCTTCGAAAGTATCCAAGCTTATGTAGAGAACAAGTGGGAGGAGCTTGCCACAGGTGAGTACCTGATTACTTACTCTTGCGGGGATCAAAATAATTGTTTCTTTAATAACCAGAGTGATTTTGTTGGGTTGGTGTTATATCTTGATTTGGAGCGTTTAAAACGGGTTAGTTTTCTCATAGAACAACACGTCTTCGATAAGGGGTCTGGTAATAAAAGTTCTGTTGATAAGAGCTCTGGTGGTAAGGATTCTGGTGGTAAGCGTAAAGAGCGTAGCTTGGTTTTGGTAGAACCATTTTTTGATCAATTAGTTAGTGGGGAGAGTAGTAACGGCTTAGTTAATTCTGATCAGAGGAAAAAACAACTTGCTACTGCTGGTTGGGCTGATGCTATTACAGGGGTGGGTCAAGCTTTTGAAGAAGGTGCTGCCGGTCTGAGGTTATCCTTGTGCAAGTTTGCGTTAGAGCATGGTTTTTCTTTCAAATACCTGCACAACACAACAAATAAGATCACTGCTTATTGTGAAAATAAGCTCACAAGCGGGTGCAAATGGAGGGTTTATGCATCTATTGACTCAAGCACCGGCCTTATGACGATAAAGAAGTATTTCCCGAACCATACTTGCAGTCCTGTTTTCTCCCAAAAGCATAAGCATAAGCGGCACAGGCATTTGACATCAGATTTGATTGCAGAGGAAATTCAGGATTCTCTCCGGACCTGCCATTCGTTGACAGCCAAAACCATACAATCAACTGTCAAACAAGATTACGGTCTTGATATCTCTTATCGTTTGTCATGGAATGCTTTAGAGAAGGCTAGGAGGGGAGTTTTTGGAGATAGTTCAAGCTCTTTTAGTTTACTAAGCGGATACTTCAAACGATTGAAGAGCCGGGATATTACTTCAGACTGCCAGTTGGAGTTGTCAGCTGGAAACCGATTCAAGCGCTGTTTTGTAGCATTCGGTTCGTCCCTTAGTGGTTTTCATTCATGCCGTCCAATGTTGTTTGTCGATGGAACCCACTTATATGGCAAGTACAAGGGTACATTGCTCACTGCTGTAGCAAAGGACGGAAACAACGGTTAGTTACATTTATCTAAATAATGAACGATGTTTGTGTGTGAAAATGCTGATGTAATTCGCAGCATGTGTTGCGAATTAAGCAGGGTTGTGATCCTCACATTTCGCAGTTGAGGCTGCGAATTATGTATTATGCTGTATAAATTGTACTTACATCGCAGCTTGAGTTAGGTATTATTTGAAGTTTCCACAAGCTGCGAATTCACATAACAAGATGCGAACTGTTTGCATGATCAATTAAAATGTTACACACATTTCGCATGACAAGCTGCGAAATGTGTGTGACAGCATGCGAATTGTTTACAAGTTTTAAACGTTTGCATACTGTTGTAGTGTTTAATTGATCTGCCTTTTTTCCAGGACTATTCCCTGTTGCTATTGCTGTGGTTAGCATTGAAGATTGGGACAATTGGATGTGGTTTTTGGGGTGTTTGAAACCACATTTACTGGATCGCCAGATCACATTTATTTCAGACCGTCATTCTGGTATTGTTAATGCTGTTTCTGTCTTGTATCCAAACTGCTATCATGCGTACTGTTATTACCATCTCATGCAGAATTTGAGAGCCAAACTGGAGCATACTAACAGGGAGTATAAAAAAAAGATGTTGAGTTTCTTCCACCGTCTTGCTTTTGCTCCCAGTCAAGAGCTTTTTAAAGAGATACTAACAGGTTTTTTATGTGAAGGTGGTCAGAGAATGAGTGATTTTCTTGCAAATTTACCCCCTGAAAAGTATGCGCAGGCATACGTAAAAGGGAAGCGATACGGCTCTATGGCTTCTACCGCAGCTGAATCGTTTAACAATCAGATCAAAAAATATTGTGGCTTACCAATTGTTGAGTTTATTGATTGCATTAGAGTCTTGCTTATGACTCAGGTTTCACGGAGATACGAAGAAGGTCTCAGCTGGAGTACTAATTTGGTTCCTGAGTACGAGAAGAAGCTAAAGCAGAATGTTGACATGTGCCGAAGTTGGGTAGTACGTAAGTCCTCTTCTGCCGTGTTCGAAGTCTTTTCGGCTCCTGTGGCTGTTGTTAATCTGTTGGATTTCAAATGTTCATGCGGATCATGGCAACAAGAGTGTTTTCCATGTGCTCATGGTCTAGCGGCATTACAATACACTGACCAAGATCCATTGACTGTAATAGAACCCTTCTTTACGGTTAAGAATTACAGGGAAAGTTACTCTTTCAGCATACCAGCTCTAACTGATTTTGGCGAAGGGTCCAGCGCTAACGATCCTTCTTTCGTTGAAGTTCTGCCTCCGAACGTTAAGAGACGCTCCGGAAGGCCTAAGAAAAAGCGAATCCCTTCTAGAGGAGAAATCTCAACCAAGAAGTTAAGATGTGGCCGATGTTTGAAATCAGGCCATAACCGGAGGACTTGTGATGTTCCAGTTTAAGGACATTTATTTTTTTTGAATACTTATTGTTCTGTACAGCAAACTAGACATTTGTACATTCGAATTACATGCGAATTATATGCAAATATGTGAAAGTTTAACAGGATGCGAATCAAACATGTTCATACCCTTACGTTTCGCATGGTATGATGCGAAATAGGGCTATACTTGTGATGCGAATGGAGTTCAGTTAAGGTTGTCCTGATATTTGTCATGTGATAAGCTGCGAATTGTTATTTAATAAAAATAACAGTATATTCAGTAAGGCTGAAAGGAGGATTACAAGTTGGACTACAAACATCTATCAGGATTACATGCGAACTATGAACAATTATGTTAAATTCCGACAGGATGCGAACTATCAGATGAACCATTTAGCATATGTTACGTTTCGCATGTTAGGCTGCGAATTAGGAACAAAATTATGATGCGAATGGAGTTCAGTTAGGAGTCCTGATATTTGTCATGTGATAAGCTGCGAATTATTGTTTAATAAAATACCAGGATATTCAGCAATGTTGTTTCGCATGTTAGGCTGCGAATTAGGAACAAAATTGTGATGCGAATGGAGTTCAGTTAGGAGTCCTGATATTTGCTTTTTGATAAGCTGCGAATTGTTGTTTAATAAAATACCAGGATATTCAGCAATGTTGAAAATGAGTAACATTCAGTAATGTTGGAAATGATGTACAAAATATATTTGGATTACAAAATGGAGGATTACAAAATATATCCAGAAACTAACAACTGTTTACACACATCACTACAAGCTTTTGGTGCTGGTTAGTTGCATTTCAGTATACCAAAAAACTAAAACCAACTCTAGCAGTTGGTAGATGATTCATCACCAACTGTTTCCTCTTTCTCCTTCTCTTTCTCTTTCTCTTCTTTATCCTCAGCTTCAACATCTTTGTGATGTTCTTCTTTATCCTCAGCTTCAACATCTTTCGCATGTTCTTCTTTATCCTCAGCTTCAACATCAACGTCCATCATGCTTAAAAATTTTGTCCTCGATGGACCAGCTTCGTCTTCCCTCTTCCTTTTGTTGTTTTTAACCTCTGCCGGCTGAGGTTGCACCATTTCTGGCTGAGGTGCAGCAGGAACCTGTTCTGGCTGAGGTTCAGCAGCAAGCTGTGGAACAACTTCCAATGGTTGTGAGTCAGCTGAGTAGTAGTCATCATATATGTCTAACCCAAAAACAGATACTGGGCTGTTTGGTGGTGCTGCTGGCATGATCAAGTCATCACTCCAGTTCACGGTTAAGGATGACCAGGAGTCACCCAGAGAACCGATTGAACCAGAGTTTGAGACTGAGGTGGTGGTTGTGGTGGTGGAAAAAGACATGACTTTTTGAATTCTAAGAGAAGAGGGAAAGGAGTTTGTTAAAAAATAGCCTCTGGTGCAAAATGTGTAGTTTGTTTTAAAATAGCCTCTGGTTTACTAGTGTTATTTATAGGGAAAGGAGGTAATCATTACATAGCCTGCATGTCCAATCAGAAATTAATGGGAAAGCTTGTTCTGTACGTGATTAGATAGTTTTTTGTGTGCTCAATGGAGAAAACGTTTACCAAGGCATACGCCATAGCCTGTTCGTATTCTTGATTTTTATATTTTGAATTTTTTATTTATGCACCAGGCTGCGATTTGGGTGTGTAGTGATAAACATCTATCCGGTTAGGCTGCGAACTATTTGATATAAGTTAGGCTGCGAACGGTGTGGTATTAACCATTATATATCAGGTTATGCTGCGAACTGTTCATACATACCAGGATCATAATCAACCATTATATATCAGGTTATGATGCGAAATATAAGATAAGGAATATTCAAAACTAAATATAAGATAAGGAATATTCAAAACTAAACATTAGATATCAGGATATGCTGCGAAACATAAGGATGAGGAATATGAACAAAAAAACTAAATTTACAACAGCTGTATGTGATACACGAATCAGCCATATGTACAATCAGCCATATGAACAAAAAAACTAAATTTACAAAACAAGTAACAAATTTATTTGTAATACACGAATCAGCCATATGTGACGGTGTCTTTGTCATTTAAAAAGAAATGGAACATTTCTCTTCTGAAGGCAGTTACCATATCTGCATCGTATTTTTTCTGCACTCTTCCATGCTGAATAATATCCCTTGCATATTGGCAGACGAAGACACCACAGTCCAGGGTGCCTCGCTTTTGTTGTGGGAATCCTCTTTCCATCTTCACCTTCCACCCTGTATTATCTTTGGGTAGGAATTCTCTATCCAACAAATATTTGATCTGTGTATAGTAATTAATGTTAGGAATATTCACAAAAACAAAAACAAAAAAAGTTGGTGACATACAATTCGCATCATCAGGCTGCGAATTATATGACAATGAATCCAACACAATTCGCAGCTTAGGCTGCGAATTATATGACAGGCAATCCAACATAGAGGTTGCGAATTGTGTTGTGGACAGGCTGCGAATTGAGTTATAAACAGGCTGCGAATTGGGTTATAGACAGGCTGCGAAAACAACTGTTTTGCTCACAATTCGCAGCATACCAGAACACAGTTCGCAGCTTGTATACTTAAATTTAATGGTTTGGAATATTTTACCAGTCTTGCAGGTGTCCTTGTGGTCTGGTCTGTGCCATGAAGCCTAGGCAGAAGCGAATTGTAGTTTGAAATTGTCCTGCCGTCGATATCGATGACGAGCAACGTCCAGTGGTTTGCATTGTCCTTTTGCTCGGTGCACAGTGGAACAAAGATGATGTTGGCATCTTTGCGCGCCTTTCTAAAAGCCATGTCCACAAGATTTTCTACTGGCCAGCCTTGTTTCAATTGATGCTGCATCCAAGCAAAAGTATATTAAAATAAGAATATTTTCTGAACTTTTGTTCAATTTACCTGTCCTAAACTTACCGTAGCCATGCCCGAAATCAGTACGGCGTCGTGATACTCTCCTTTAGCTTGAGTGCATGGGACTTTGTAGTCTGCTTCTTCAAGCATCTTTCGAATCCAAGCATCGATAACCTAACATTGAAACATTATGTTAAATATAGAATACATATTTGAAACATTGAAAATAGAATTGGTTGACAATTGGATACCTTTACGTCCAGCTCCAGTTCTAAAGGTAGTGCCATGACATCACTCGTTTGCACCCTGATTCCGTATGTAAACTTGGACTCTGGTAACTGCCATACCACTGGATCAGGTGTGTCGTTCTCGTAGGCTTTAACCAACTGTATTTTGTGGTATTCTGCCACATCGATAAGGTCAGTTACTTTTGTTTTCTTTGGCCAGTCGCTGTATTCTACTACCGGCGGTTCCCGCATTGTTATTATGAACTCTTCTTCTTCCTCTGCCACTTGAGGCTGCGTTTGTGTCAGTAGCGTAAAACTTGGCTCCTCTATCTCATTAACCTTCTCGAGCTTAGTATGAAACAAAAAGTAGAGGGCGTCAGTGATTATAAGTGCAACGACTCCAAACAGTTCGCAGCTTAGGCTGCGAAATGTAAGGTAGCAGTTAAATAAATTTATAAGTATCTATCAGGGTAGGATGCGAACTATTCGAGGTTCCCCCGAACAGTTCGCATCCTACCCTGATATTTATTTGTAATGCTCCAGTAAGCATTTGCCACAAGTCACGTGTTATTATGCGAAAGCATTATAAGTAGGCCTTACCGCACGGTCAGCGACAACCACTGCCGTTGACTTGTTCGGCATAGAGGCTGGATCGTGTCGGCAGAAATGATTAATGTCATCCTCCGACATGTTCTCCAGAGACCGTTGTATTATAGAATCGTAATATACATTATCAATTTCATTTAAAAATGTCTGTGAAACTTGAGTACTAATACCATCAACAAAAGCATCATGTAAACCTACTGTGTTATCGTGGGACTCTGGAGCTGCGAGTTGATTTGTTACCGGGTCTACAGTTTGACGTTGGCTAAGCAATTCTGTCTTTGCTGACAGCACCGTTGGTCTTTGAAGTTCCACCGAAGAAGTGGTTGTGTCTTCTAAGCATGGTCCTTCTTGGGTGAGTAGTTCTGTCTTCTCACCGGGATGGACAGGTTCTGACTCTTGAGGTGCTACCTCTTGAGTTAGCCTTTCTCTCTTCGCCAAGGCTATCTGTTGCTGCTGCTGTTGTTCTTCTTGTCCTTGTTGTTGCTCTTGTTGCCGGTCCTCATGTTGAACCTGTGGCGTCTGGTGTTCTTCGAGTTGTTGTTCTTCTTGTTGTTGCTGGGGGTGTTCTTCTTTTTGTTGCTCTTCGTGTTGTTGTTGTTGTTCTTCTTCTTCCTGTTGTGGTTGGGGGTGTTGTTGTTGTTCTTCTTCTTGTTCTGTTTGCTCTTGTTGTTCTCCTTGTGGTTGGGGGTGTTCTTCTTGTTCCTGTTCTCCTTGTTGTTGGGGGTGTTGTGGTTGAGGGTGCTGTTGTTCCTGTTCTCCTTGTTGTTGGGGGTGTTGTTGTTGTCTTTCGGTCTCCTATTTCATAAAAAAACATATGTTAATCATCGTGTAATCATATTTCGCATCCTGACCTGATATCTATGTTATACATTCACTCCGTTATTACCTATTTCGCATTCTGATCTGATATATATGTTATATAGTCCCCCAGTTTATTACATAGTTCGCATCCTGACCTGATATCTATGTTATAAATTCTCCCAGTTTAGTACATATTTCGCATCCTGACCTGATATCTATGTTATAAATTCCCACAGTTTAGTACATATTTCGCATCCTGACCTGATATATACGTGTAATAACCAGACCACCAGTTTATTGCATAATTCGCATCTTAAGCACAATAGTCCTCATATTTGTTTAATAACATCATATCATCTACTTACATTGTGTACCTTATCTGTCTGTGTCTCCATGATGGGTGAATTGTGGACATCATCATCCCTTTCTTCCGGCAGTACTCCATCAGCATGGTGCTGATCAGCATTAGACACGGATGCTTGCTGATCAGTGGATTTTTGTCCCTCTGGAAGTGCTGCTGGTACCTGCTTAATTGGGCTTTCAGTACGGCAGATTGGCAGAGAGATAGCATTGTGGAGTTGTTGTGCTTCGAGTTCCGCTATCTTGCGTTTCAATTCTTCCAGCTGCAAAAATGATAGCAAACTTTTTATAAACAGTTTAAGTGCTGATTGTAGTGATTATTTAAGGTTCAAGTCATACTTACTTCTCTGGCCTGTTTTTCTATTTTTCGCTCGTACTTGTTCTTGTCGGCATACGTCTTCAAACGCTTTGATTGAGCAGCAATATCGGGATTAGGGTCTCTGCGTTTGAATAAATAATCACCGATCGTTTCACTCATATTGGTTGTGTCGGTGTCGGAGGGCTCTTGCCTGGATTTGCCTTTGGGTTGTGGTGGAATTGTTTTCTTGGGGAGTCTTTTTGGTGGAATCGTTGGCTCGGGTGGTGTTGGGTGTTCGAGTGTGGGAGACATCACCTTATTTATTACATTCTGTGATGCTCGTCTCCTTTTTTTTGGTTTTGATGCTGTGCTTTTCGACCTCTTCCTATGTCTTTCTTCCGGTGAAGGTGGTACCGTTACTTCTGCATCTTCACCATCTTCATCATCTTCTCTTTCTCCGAAAGCTTCAATTTCAGCCTCGGTAAGCTGTAATGGACCTTCTAAAACCTACCAACAGATGCACATGTAAGTAAACAAATTGTTTCTTACAAGCAGTTCGCATCATATGATGCGAACGGTGTGGTTTTAAATCATATTTCGCATGTTAAGCTGCGAAATGGTTATGGGACAGTATGCTGCGAACTAAGTATTAAACATATGATTATGGGACAGTATGATGCGAACTAAGTATTAAACATATGATGCGAAATGTGTTGAACATAGAAGTTGCGAAGTAAAATTCATATCAGGCTGCGAACTGTTTGAGATATTTTTATCAACAGTTCGCATCATATGCTGCGAACTGTATGCACCCCAAGTTCAATACATATATAAAGCTTATACCTCGTCATTATCCAGCAAGGGTGTTTTAATAAGATAGTTCATGGTTGATGCGTGGCACTCTAACCCCAACCATTTGAAGAACCTTGGTATCGAGGTTGGCTTCGCTACCTCGTGGCCGATTGTTGTGTGCTCCATGATGAAGGGCTGCATGGGGACAAGTTTTATCAACACGATGCTATGTACATAAATAATTGTTATATTGAATAGATCAAACTTACAACTACAAGGGCGACGCAGCCGACGATTTTATCGGCTCTTTCTACTGCTAAACAACTCCTGATAGACTGTCGAAGCTTGAACAGAATCGATCCAGCCCAGTCGTAATTGTTTATTCTGTTGAGGTCTTCAACGTAATAAACCGTGCTCCAGCCCAAGATATCTCCAGATACGGAGTAGAATAGCGTGGAGCACAAAAACAGTATCAACAGCCTCGCCACGTCTTCCAATTCATGTTCCCCTCCTTCGGTTATGGCCTTCTCTATACCCTCCTGTAAAACCAATGACAACATTCTATGTTAGAAATGTACAGAATCTTGCTTTATAAAGATGAAGTCCATTTTAGACGTACCTTTATGATGGCATTTGTTATTGTTTTGGTATTACTAGCTGATGCTTTCCTGCCAGTTTTTGACATGAAGTATTTCTTCATCATCCTTGATTCGTCCTCCTCGCCGTCTGCATACTTGTTGTGAAAAGCGCCGGTTTTTGTTAACTCCATTTTCTCGGTGCCATGCCTCAGCCCGAATATGATCTTGATATCGTTTGTAGTTAGCTTTACATACTTGTTGCCAATCCTAAAGGCGTCTCGTTCTAGAGAGAATTTTTCGAGGATATACTGAATGATTGAGTAGAATTTCTTCTTTGGCAGCTCTGCCTCATTACGGATTTCGAAAGCCGTTTTCAGCAGTGTGTAGAAGGGGGTGTTTCTTGCAGCTTCAATGTGCGCCCTTGTAATACGCATGTCTTTCAGTAGCTTCAGAAGGCTCACCAACCCTGATCTGTAGTAGCTAGGTTTTGTTGTCATACTTTCTGCACAAACACAATCAGTTGGAGTGTCACAAAAAATTCGCATCACAAGCTGCGAAATGCATACATATAAATACTGGCTTAACAGACAAGCTGCGAAATAAGTTATGCCAGATGCGACTTATGTATATCAAGCTGCGAACTGTTTGTAAACAAGTATAACAATACAATCGAGCTGCGAATTGCTTGCATTGTGGGTGATCAGGATGCGAACTGTTACATTTTTTCCATGCACGTTGCAGGGATCTGGGAATTATGCACCAAACACCAAAATCAACAATGAACTACCTAATGCAGATCTAACATACATAATATTTCTCAGTAGAGTATCAGTGACTCATGCAACTAAAATTCTACCCTGGCTTCGACTATAAACCCATAAACTGAGCAACTATCGTCAGTAGATACTTCATTCTACTACGAAAAGCAATGCTATCGTGGAGTTGTTGAAAACAGTGGTTCAGATTCAAAAAAAAACGCAAAAAAAAGTACGCTTTCCACCATAATGCATACCTCTTAAATTTCGCCGGCCGGAGAACGAGATAGAAGTTTTCAGAGACGACTTCACGACAACTTTGTCGAATGAGATTTGAAGGTGTTAGTGACTGTCTGAGTAAAAGAGGCTGACCGGTGCGATAGTGACGAAGGTGAGAAGCTGTAGGGTTTCTGGGTTTGAGAGAGAGAGTATCAAGAAGTCGAACGGTTTGTTTTCTGGTGGTTTCTAAAATTAGAATTTTGCGTTTGTTTAGGGTGATAGGAGGGTCGAAAAAGTGGGATGGAATTGAAAAATGGGTATATATAGTGGAAGGGTATTTTTGTCCAATTTATTAGTCTGGGTATTAAGTAACACTATGTTAAAAGCGGGTGCCGCCGGGTAATAAGATAGTTGAGTGGGTATTTTCAGGTACTTTTCTCATTATTTAATTATAATAATACATAAAAAAAAAAACTATTTTATATACGAAGGTATGAAACCATACAATATAAACATATATTATATAAAAATCACAATAAAAAAAACGATCCCATTTGAATTTGTAAAAGATGTATATTCAAATAAGATTTTTATTTTTTTATTTTTTAATACATTTCAAATAGTAATATACCAAAAAAAAGAAATTTAGTGATTGAAATTTTGAATGTAATTTGGCTTTTATTATACATTGAAATTTTGAATGATTAAATAAAATACACCTATATTCTCGCCCAACACATTTTATGTTTTATACATTGAATGAATACATACATACGCCAAACTATTAATCACCTAATCTTCTTCTATACCTAAACATATGGGTCAAGCTATATATACCCAATTCGGGTTTAAGTATACCCAATTTTGAGTATACCCCAAAGATGATCTAAGTATACCCAAATTTTGACAAAAATACCCTTTTCTAGGTATATAAGGTTTTTTTTTTACTAATCTTATCCACCTCATTTTTCTCTTACACTCTCTAACTTCTCTCTAAAACCTTCAAGTTCTCTCTAATTTATCCGGCGAACTAAAATCCGGCGAACTAAAATATAAAAACTTAGTCTTAGTATCAAAATTTAGGGTTATGGTTGAATTAGGTAAAAAAATCAGAATTTTAGGGTGTTTGGAGGCCATTTTCCGGCCGGAATTCGACTGGAAAATGGCCATTTGCGAAGACTGAGCGTACCATAGGTACAGGGGGGCGTACCGGCCGGTACGCCCCCCTGTACCGACCGTACAGGGGGTACGCACCGGCTGGTACGCCCCCCCCCCCCCCGTACCATCGGTACAGAGGGTCTGTAGTACGCCCCCCTGTACCTATGGTACGCTCAGCCTTCGCAAATGGCCATTTTCCGGCCGAATTTCGGCCAAAAAATGGCTTCCAAACATCCGAAAATTATGATTTTTTTAGTAATTAAATTTTTAATTTTTTTTTTTAAAAAAAATTCAAAAAAACAAGTTTTGATTTTGTGTTTTCATTAGAAGAAGTTTAAAAAAATTAAAAAGAGTTTGAATGTTCTTGAGGCAACTTTGAATGTTCAAAAACAATTTGAAGAATTTCACAAAATTGTAGTAATATGGGGTTTGATCTAGTAGAGAGTTGTGTATTTTTGAGTATACATAACCAAATAGATTGTTTTGTGAATTGGGTGTATCTAGGATATACTTAGTGTTTTTTTTTTTATTTAGTGACAATTCGGATATTAAATGAAATTTCAAGGGTTTTTTCGTCCTAAAAAAGTCAAATAATATCACATAAGAACTTACATTTATCGGTATATATATACACATATTCATATAATAGCGTACATTTATCTATATCTTGGAGTTGATCAAATAGTTGGAGAGGGAGATCTTGAATTGATAACTTGTAAAACTAAAAACTCAAAAGAAACATAATAACATAGATGCACTCCAAATATCGAAAGTCTAATTTACACGTAAAAACAACCAAATTTACCACTATAGTTCAGGCTTTCTAATAGAAAGCTATAATATTTTTTATGTAGTATATATATATATATATATATATATATATATATATATATATATATATATATATATATATATATAGTGTGTGTATCTCCGTCACTTGCCCGCTTATGGAGGTTAATCTACTCCCAAATTACAGTCTAATAACGTGTATCTCATATGAAAATCTTATCAAAGATACTAAACATAGAAAATTATCAAACAAAAATTAATAAAAATATAACCAACTTATTTAAATGACCCATTCCATACAAATAATTATGATAAAACCACCAAAATAATTATCATATAAGGAAAAAAACCACAAATTAAACCTAAAAAGAGATGGATATCTGATTACAAGCCTCCTAGAGGGATAATTTCTAAAATAAATAAGCAAATCAGAAATCAAAAAATACAAAGTTAGAACAATAATGTCTAGGGTTTTGCCAAAGGAGAAAAGAAAAAATAGTTCAATTGGATCGACTATCCAGCTAGTAAAAAACTAAAACACGTGGGTAAGAGACAAATTCATCACTTACTACAGATTCATCCTTCTAATTATCAACATGAGTTATCCTCAATCTAATTTTATGAAGTTTTAAGCCTTATACGAGACGTCGTTATTATACACTTTATGTGATCTTCATTTTTTTCTAATTAGTGACTTCACATAACTTTGAGTGTTTAATTGTTTGTTTTGTTAAGTAGTATTTATTTACATGATAAAGCAGTAATTTAGTTTGATTTTATAAAATAAAAGTATAACTTACATACATAACTAAAAACAACTCACCATAGCCACCGTGGTTTCAATATGGTTTTGCTTCCTACAAACGGTCTTACATAGCGTTGATTTGTGAGGAAAACCGAGTTTTAATGTGGTTTTACCTCCTACGGACGGTCTTACATAGCGTTGATTTGTGAGGAAACCCGAGTTTCAATGTGGTTTTTCCTCCTACGAGCGGTTTTACATAGCGTTGATTTGTGACGAAAAACGGTGAGGAGAATTTTCGACTAGTGGATATAGTTGATTTGTAAGGAGATTCTATGAGGATAATTTTAGACCAAGAAGAAAAAAGAATAAATAAAAATAAATAAATAAAGGTGTCCGATGAAAAGGTGTTAAATCTGCATTAAAGCACGTGTGAGACAAACAAAACGACTAGTTAAACGTTGATTTTTTTTTAATAAAATATAAATTATATATTAATATTATATTCTTATAAAATATTATAACTAAGAATATAACTACTATTTTAAATAATATGATGTCATCGTCATTTCATTTAAAAATAGAATTATATTATAAATTTTTAAATCTAAACTTATTTTTACTCGATATTATATAACAAAAAAATTTAATTTTTTTTGGATGAATGAAAATCTTAAATTAATTAGAAAATTCATACATAATCCTGGGTTATACCCCACAAGAATACAACAACAAACAACTATAATAAAAACAACTAAATAGAGACGTCTCCCTAGAGGTGCCCAAATAGAATGGCGCCCAGGAGGGAATCAAAGCAAGTAAAATGCAAAATGACTAGATGGCTGAGGTGGCTGAGTGGTGACTCCATGATGCTCTGAGAGAAACTACAATCAAAGAGAGTATGAGATATAGTTTCCGGATCAGAGAGGCATATGGGGCACTCAGCTGGGATATTATAACCTCAACTTCGGAGCTTGTCTTTGGTGGCAAGCTTGCCCTTGATTGCCAACCAAGAGATAAAGGAATGGCGCAGAATATTGAATTTATTCCAAACTAACCCCGCCCATCCCTTTTCAGGGACAGGCTTACGAATGACGTTGTTACATCCTGCCGTTGCTGCCCAGTAAGGAAAATCCCTCGATAGGGTGTTTGGATGGGGAAGGGAAATGATAAGCTTGTGGATCTCGGCCAGGTGGTGCCGGCTTCTGGCTCGCGCCGATCTCAAGTTTGCAGGCTAATTCCATTTATCATTGCGGATAATGTCCGAGACTTTTAGGTTGTTTCCTAATCAGGAGTCACTGATGATGTCCGCTCCATAGTGGATTGAGAAAGGTAAGGGGAGAAGCCATGGGTCATGCCAAAATGAAGTGTTCAATCCATTGCCGATAGCCACCCTGTACATATTACGAGCCAAAGGCCGAAGCCAGAGAATTTTCCTCCAAATCCAAGAGGAAGAAGAGGTTGGGGAAACTTCCCAAAAGTTTTTATTTTTTATCTTTTCAGATCTAATCCACTCACACCATATAGAGGGATTCTTATTACTAACAATAGAGCAAATATATTTTAGGACGGCCGCCTGATTCTAGATTTTTAAGTCTAGGATCTCAAGGCCGCCCTCTTTATAAGGAGTGGAAACGGTCGAACAGACAACTTTTGCCCCAAAAATTTTCATTTTCGAGCCTGACTAAAGAAAACGGCGAAGATATTGGGTTAATTCCTTAATTATCCTAAAGGGTAGGATAAAAATCGAAGACCAGTAAACATGACCGGCGAATAAGACCGATTTGATTAGTTGGAGTCTACCCGCATAGGAGAGGTGCTTAGCAGTCCAAGAATCAATTCGGGAAGTTATTCTGCGGAGAAGGGGTTGACAGTCCGAGTGTGCTTCTATCCACTTGGAAAAATAATCAATGGCCACAATAATAGTTCTGCACCCTCCGGATGCAACCGGTAAAGGCCCTACTAAATCCAGTCCCAACGAGAAAAGGACACTGGCTCCGAAATTGACTCCAGTGGGATAACTGGGGTATGAATTTTATTACCATACCTTTGGCATGAGTCACATTTCCTTACTAATTCCTTGGCATCTGCCATTATAGATGGCCAATAGTATTCGGCTAACAAAACCCTTCGGGTTAAAGCTCTATACCCACAATGTGCTGATCCTTCACCATCATGTAGTTTGGATAACACTATTTTTGACACTTCAATCCCCAAACAACACAAGATAGGTCTACTAAAAGACTTCTTGTAAAGGATTTCTCTTATGATTAAAAAACCACGAGCCCTATACTTTATTTTCCTTGCCACTGCTTTTTCTGGGGGCAAAATGACATCCGAAATGTATTGAAGAATAGGATACCTCCAGTCTTTAGGTTGAACCACTTGTATACTTAAACTTTCCTCCTCTTCCTTGCCCTGATTGGGTTGAATAAATGGGAATTCTTGCACATGAATCCATGGGTAGGACTCAGAGTATGCTATGGTTGCCAAGGAGTCTGCTAGTGTGTTCTCCGATATGGGTATGTGCTCATAGCTAACAATTTTGAACTTGGTTCCTACTTCTTTAAGGATGAACAAGTACTTAATCGATTGCTCCTTCTTTTCCTCAGATTGACCTTGGGTATGATGGACAAGAAGTTGAGAATCACTCATTAACCTGACTCTTTTAGCCCCACATAGAAAGGCTAGTTTCAAACCAGCTATAACAACTTCATACTCAGACTCATTGTTAGAAGCCCTAAAACCAAAACATATAGCCTGGTAAAACTGATCGCCATACGGAGAGGTTAAACATATCCCAGGACCACAACCCATGGTACTTTAACCATCATCTGTTCGGACAACCCATACCTTTTTAGTTTTTTCATCTGCAGCTTGCTTAGTACTTCTGTCTAAATGGAATTCAACCAAGAAATCAACAACAGATTGAGCTTTGATTGCAGTCCGAGGGGCATAATCAATATCATAATCACCCAATTCTATTGACCACTTGGTCATCCTGCTTTATATGTCTGCCTTCTGAAGAATATTTTTCAAAGGAAAAGACGTCCGGACGATAATAGAATGAGACTAAAAATAGGGCCTCATTTTCCTGGCAGCAATCACCAAGGCTAGTGCTAGTTTTTCAAGTTTTAAGTACCTTTTTTCAGCATCCATCAGGCTCTTGCTGATGTAGTACACTGGACGAGGATAACTGTCCACCTCCCTTACTAGTACTGCACTTATAGCACATTCGGACACTGCTAAATATATGTACAATGTTTCTCCATTAATAGGTTTGTAGAGAGTCTTGGGGGAAGATAAATGTTTTTTTATTTCATTGAACGCTTGGTCGCAGTGTGGAGACCAGTTAAATTCTTTAGTACCCTTTAAAGTCTGGAAAAATGGGGCACACCTATCTGAAGACCTTGAGATAAAACGATATAGAGAAACCAAACTTCCTGTCAATCTGTATACTTCTTGAATATTCTGAGGAGGATCTATCTATAATAAGGCATTAAGCTGGTCTGGATCAGATTGTATCCCTTTCTCACTTATCACATACCCCAAAAACTTCTCGGATTGTACTCCAAAATTAGATTTTTCTGGATTTAACTTTAAATTAACTTTTACCAAGTTGGAAAAAGTTTCTTGAAGATCTGCCAAGTGTAATTCTTCTTCCACACTCTTTACCATCATGTCATCAATATATAATTCCATATTTCTCCCAATTTGATCAGCGAACGCTTTATTCATCAACCTCTGATAGGTAGCCCCAGCATTCTCCAACCCAAAAGGCATCACCCTGTAACAATGGAGGCCCCTATCTGTAACAAAAGTAGTGTGTTCCTGGTCCTTCAGACCCACTTGTATCTGATTATAACCGGAGAAGGCATCCATGAAAGAAAAAAACTTGTTCCCAAATGTGAAGTCTACCAACTGATCTATCCGGGGGACTGGATGCAGGTCTTTTGGGCAAGCCCTGTTGAGGTCAGTAAAGTCGATACACATTCGCCATTTCCCATTTTTATTTTTCACTAATACTGGATTGGCTGTCCATAAAGGATATTGAGATTCCTTTATGTGCCCCATTTTGGTGAGCCGGTCAACTTCTTGAACTATGACATCAGCTTTTTCTTTAGAGAAGGCTCTCTTTTTTTGTACAACAGGTGTTATATCCCTCCGGATGGATAATTGGTGTGATATAACATTTGCAGGCACTCTGGTTACATCAGCATTACACCAAGCAAAAACATGTTGGTAGTTTGCTAGAAAGGACAACACTTTGCTTTTTTAATTTTGATGTCATCTTAGATCCAACTTTGACATTTCTTCCTTCAGCCAGAGAGTGGGTTTCAACCTCTTCAATTGGAATAAAAACACCATGGGTCTCTCTGGGGTCATCAATTTCACCCTCACCCCCAGAGGACCCCACCAACGGCTAATATTCGTTTACCCGGACTACCCCCAGAGTTTTAGGGGCAAACGCAGTTGCATAACATTCCCTTGCTATCTTTCGGCTACTCCGGACAGCTCCCACTTGTCCTTGAACAACATATTTTAAAAATTGGTGAGCTGTTGATGCCACAACATGTATCCTGGAGAGCCAAGACCTTTCTAAGATCGCATTGTAACATGTGGGACAATCTACCACAACGAAAAGTACCCTGACCATTTTCTTGAAAGGGCCCTTACCCAACAAAACCTCTTCCTCAAACTACCCGACCACGTCCGCAGAGCTTCCAGTGAAACCCACAATGGACCTATTCGAACGCTGAATCACTGTCGGATTCTTCATCTGTTTATAGGAACTTAAAAAGAGGATGTTGGCTGAGCTGCCAGTGTCAACCAAAATTCACCTAATGTCATTGCTCACAATTGATGCTCCTATCACCACAACATCTTCATGAGGACCAACTATGTGCCTCAAGTCATCTTCATCAAAAACAATTAAGGGGAAAGGAATTTGGGATTGATAGGAGGACATGCCTCCCTCTAACTGAGTAGCTAGAGTGTGAACATGCCTCTTTCTTGAAGAAGGAGTGGGTGCAGTCATTGTGTCTCCCCCGAATATGGTAAGTGACTCAAAAAAGCTTATGATCCCAGACACCGTCTTGGTGTGTTGTGTTATAACACCCACCTTATTCCGGGTTGGATCAGGATCCAAATACTCTGATTCTACATCAAATCTTTCAATAATCACCATGGCCCTGTCCAGAGCTGACGTCCCTACATTGTTCGTTGGGTCGGTCCGATGAGCATTATCAGACCTATTCCAACTTCTTCTCTTGACATAGGCACCTAATTTTCCTCTTTCAATCAGATTATATACCTCTTGTTTCAAAGCAATGCAATCTTCTGAGTTATGGCCAATACCATGATGATATTGACAAAAATAAGTATTACGACTTTCCTTAGGAGATTGAAGCGTTGTCGGCTTCCTAAAATGCACCTCATCTTTTGTTTTGTCATAGATGGCTGCCACATTCTCTTTCAACTCGGCAAACCACTCCGGTTGGACCCAAGGTCCTCGTTTATTTCTGGACGGTTGACTCTGAGCTGGAGCTAGGTGAGATTGAGCGTTGGCCCTGTTGGGACCCTGTCCGGCTTCCTTAGCCTTATATCCGGACTGATTCTGGTTTGGTGTAGCTGGGGCATATCTCAATTGCCTGTGCACCCTAGTCTTTTTCGTTTCATCTACATTGATTTGCTTTCCCACCTGGTTCAGTAAACCGCTCCACGTCATGGCCTTCTTCTTGGTTACCGAATCGGTCAGGTTCCGAGGGTTCAAACCCTGTCTTGGAGAAGCTATAGCTACTTGTTCAAAGCAATCAGCTAAACCATTCTTTGTGTTCACGAACTGACTTATAGTCTTTCAATGATTCATTTGGCTCTTGGGCACAATGGATAATAGTGTCTCCATTACCCTTCACCTCCTTACTTCCAACAAACTGCCTCCGGAAGGCCACCCAAAGCGTATCAAAGTTCTTGATGCATCTTTGTGGTAGGCTATTGTACCATTTCGGAGCACTCCCCGTAAAATATTGAGAGAAGGCTCTGCAGAGCAACTTGTCATTATCGTCAAAATTCATTATGAAAATTTTAAATTGTTCCAGAGGATTATCCGGATCCTTGCTCCCATCATAGTTTTCCATCTTAGAACTGTCAAACCTCTTAGGAAGGTTTCCGGACAGTATTTTGGAGGAAAATGGAGATTGTCTCCAATTTTGGCCACGACTAAAGACAGTGTCTTCATTAGGTGTTGCAAAAATACATGGCTCATCATGGAAAGCAAAGGGATCCATCAACAGCTGATCCACATGCCTCCGATCATGGCTATGGCTGTGAGACGGCCCTTTTCCCAGATGCCTTTTCAACCTTCCATGCCTGTCCCTCTTTCTTGAATACTTTTTAACCAACTTTTGTTTTTTTTAGATCTACCCTCATCACTGTTGGATGACAGGGACTCCTCAAGTCCATCCTCATTCGAAGAGCTTCTAAAGGACTCAGAATCTGAGCTCTCCACCGGTTTAGACCGGTGAGACTTTTTGGAGCTTACATGGGTCTTTTTAGCACTCAAATGAGTTTTTCCTGATGGGTCATTCTCCCTTGGATTTTCAGTGTGGTAAATGGCTGACACTTTCGATTTTTATTTCAAGCCTAACTCCGTCTTTTTAGCAGCTCTCAAGGCTTCTATTTCAGCTTTCAGTTTGTCTCGTTCTTCGATTGTGTACTCATCGATCTCACCCACCACTTCTATCAAAGGTGGTGGCACTGCTTACTCGTTCGGATTCATCCGAACTGATTTTTCTTGCTGGTTTTGAATGCTAGATTCAGGCACCCTCTTCTCCCACTGTGGTCGCCAATTTGGTGTAGATTATTTTTGGTTGAGGGTAATTTTGTCAGATTTTTTGGGGAATTTCAAGGGTATTAAATGTTTGGGTGTTTTGTAGTGAGAGATTTGAGCTGCATGGTTGTATTAAATGTTCATTACCCTCATTAATGAAAGTGGTTGGGTATTTATACCCTTAATTATTGACCCATGAGCTTTCGGGTCAAGTTGCAAAACCGGGTCGTGTTTAAAGACCCATTAGTTTTTTAAGTAGATTAGCACTTAGCTTAATCAAAAGTTGTTTAGCGTTTTAGTACTTTTGTCCTGTCCGGATAGTTCAGTGGGTATCTATTTTCCGAATTACCCCTGTCCGGTTTTCTCAGCAAGCAGTGGTGAATAATTCAGGACTCATCAACGTTATCCTTATCCTACATCTCGCATGTATTGATTGGTCTACTTGGATTGCATTATCTAAATACCAAATTGTCGATATATAGAGACTCTCTAAAAATTAACATATACAATACAAAAAACTACTATAGATATGTCTCTTTGGACTGAGTTGGAAGATAAATATCTCATGAAAGCATCGATTGAAGTTGGTAAAATTAACCAGCTAGAGGGGGGGGGGGGGGGGGGGTAAACAATATTGGGTGGCAACACTGTGCCAGATGTACTTCCTCTTTGGCAGGGATGGAGTCGAGCCGCCATAAATTTCAAGGCGCTTGGATGAGGTGAAAGCCAGTTTGTCCGTTCTTGTGAAGTTTCGTGTACATTTGGTTTCCGACCTCAACGACATATAAAGTCATGTTGCGTTCAAGCGGTACAACTTCCCTTCGACGGATACTATAACTGAGGACCAGCTAGAACGTGTCCGTTCCGACATGCTTACCATCAGTGAAGAGGAAAGGCGTGATTACCAGGACGCGAAAGAAGAAAGGAAGTTGATGAAATGGAACTGGCCTGGTAGATAAACTTTCTTTACTAGGAGTTTTTGAAAATTATTCTGTTAGTTGTTGGTTGAGTTGATGTTTATCAAGCTTTTGTTTTAGTAGGTCTATCCGTCAAATCTTATTTAATTTTTTAGATTTCTAGTATACTTTTATCGTTGTTTAAAGCTACTTTGAAGGTGTTTTTTTACGATATTTTGGAGTTTTTTTGTCTAAATTTTACACCATTCATTGAAAATGACTAATGTACTATATTTGTGAAAACAAAATTAAGTTTCGAACTCGGGAACTTAAAAAAATGATAAATGACAAAATATCCAGAGAGTTTTGTGTGTATGGAGTGTCCATTTTAGCGGAAATTGCGAGCATAAAGTGTTTGATTTTGTCAAAATTGGGCGCTCACAACCCGCGATTTTGACAAATTGTACCGTTGTCAGCGCTTAATTTTGACAAAAACAAACACTCTGTGTTCGCGAATTTACCATTGTTCCGAATTATGGTAATTTTATTACGTAATTTTGGATGAAAATTAAAGAAATAAGTTAAGATGGCTAAAAACAAAAATAATATTTATAATAATGACGAAAGTGGAAATTTTTTAAAATAAATAAACGTGGTAGTATAGATTACAAACCATTAGGAAATACAAATAAAGTATTCATAATTCGTAATTGCAAAAGAAAAAAACTACAGATGCATCAATAATCATGAGTCTTCGGCCATTCATAGACATGTGGTGGCTCTTCTCGTGCGGTCGAAGGTTGGGCGGGTTTGATTTGTTTATATATTTTTAATCGTTTGTCGAGTGGTATTGCCCAACCGGTTACAGCTTCTTCACTGCAAAACGAAAACCAAGTAAGATAGATTTCTGGATGTGGTCCATTCAACACAACCTACACAAAGAAAAATAAGATAAATATTCGGCCATAAAATAAGATATAATATTAAAGGATTCATTGGTATACTTACTTTCACGAAATGGTTACCGTGTACGAAGCCTATACGACTTCCATGCTAGGACATGTTCGAAGAGGCACACCGCGTAGAGGTAGATACGTGTAGGATTGGTGGAGCGATACGTGGTATACGATATACTGGTTTCTAGTGGCTATCACTAAATTGTAGTCGGGTAACGTCATCCAATGTCGATTACCGTTGCCGTACATTTAAAAAACGTCTAACCTTTTGACTAGGTTATCTACACGTTCGGAACCATCAAACACTATCGCCAATAGATCACGTTGATTTTGCAATTCACCGATCAAATCTTGTCTAACTTGGTCTCATGAATCGGAGATACCGTAGACGATTAAAGAAACGGCCCGAAATCCGCAATTACCATCGGCAGACACGTCTTCTACGCTAGAAATATACTCATGCAAATAGTTAGGAAACCAACTCTCGCAGCCGCTAAATTATTTGCCCTTCAATGATTTTTTCGATCGAGTCACTCTCTCCTTCATGGGTTGAGCCTTGGCTTTCGCTTTCTCTTTCGCTTTGTCTTTCGGTACTAAAAATGTTTTATTAGCTACCGAGGTGGCCGAGCTACCTATTGTACCGGGAGTGCTAACACCTAGATTACCATCATATTCCCAGTCGGATGGGTCTCGTTTAGTTGATTTATCTCGCCCACCTTTATTCCTACCTTTAGTGACAACCAACTTCTTAGGTTCCAAAACATGACTTCTAGCGAGATCTAGGATTTGCATCATCTTATTTATGATGTGATCTTGTATGTGTGCACCGTAACCGCGTATGGTGCTATCTATTAACGAGAGTTTTCTCGTGAACTCGTCTTCGGTACCAACCTCATCCTTAGCTTTGATCTTTAACGTACTCGAATAAACGTCACACTCATCTTTTTTAATCCCCCTTCATTCTTTATAAATCAAAGCTAACTCGCATGCACATGGTGAGTTATAAGTTTTCCTAATCACACAACCACACATTTGAGGAGTGAACCACATTTTCAAGACCGTTGCATGATTTATCTTTATTAATTTTATAGCCGCACATGAAAGTTCACCTTTGATGTCCTTGTAGATAGTTTTATGAACCCCCCTTAATTGAGTTTCTTGGATGATACCTACTACACTCGGAGGATTCAAAGATGTTAGAGCGTTGAGCGGTAAGCAATGCATTAATAATTTTCCAAAATTGCTCAAACATGCATAGAATACTACCAATTGCTTGTTTGAGGCTCAAGTGAGCATTCTCCACCCTGATGAGTCCGAATTCAGCATGCTCCCCGAACAAGGGCAGATCGGTCAAGTCTCTCCGAAAACCGGACAGGTTACAGGGACAGGGATCGAACAGGTCACTTGGACCGGACAGATTTCTGTGAACACTATGAACTTAAGGCAGTTCGAACTATGACAAAAGTACTAAAAAACCTAAACACTTCTTGACTAAGCTACTTGCTCTCCTACTTAAAAGCTCATGGGTCTTTGAACATGACTCGGGTCCATTAAACATGACCCGAAAGCCCATAAGGGCCCAAACACTACACTATAAATACCCAACCACCCGCATTAACTAGGGGTAATGAGAATTAACTGCTACCAAGCTGCTTAATCATCTCTCTACTCTCTACTCTAACCGTTAAACACCAACACACCACCGTTAAACACCCATACACCACCTTAAAACTTCACTTGAAATTACTAGCCTACCCTCAGGCAGTTATAATCCACACCACACCCTATAACGTGAGATAAAATAAATTAGAAGTCTAACATTTAATATTAAAAACTAATGTGTGGATAGGGTAATATAACTCATCGATTGCTAGTTTGATTTCCCGAATGTTTAAATTTGTTCGTGTGGATAATAAGAAATTTTTTTCCACAATCGGTTATCCATTACTTCATCACGTACTTGAGAACCATTGGACAAAATGCGTACGTGTGGTGTAACTCCACAAGGTTTTTGTTATAATCTTTGAGCGTGGCAGAAAAGGCAACCCTTTGATAATATTCGACAAACTCATCGGCCATGTCCGAATTGGGTAAAACTTTCTTAGTGTAAGAGTTGACGTTCCTACTAATACGCCAAGTGCACAACATATGAGTGGCATCCGGAAATACATCATCGATAGCGTTCATTAAATCCAATTCGAGTATCTCGTCGTTGCTTCGTAAGTTCACTCCCAAACATAGTAATCGTGTTCTTTTAACTTGCAACACAAGTATTGCATTTGGGTCTTGCCGGCTTTATTAACCAAATAATATTTTTGGCGCATGTACCGTGCGCATGCTAGATACATTTTGCGGGTACTTGATCTTCAAACTGCGGTATATCTCTCTTGGTCAACAATTGACTTCTGTTTGACTACGAACAAACACTTCTTCCTCTATTTTTAGTCTAGCGGCTCGTGAATGACCATCCAAGTGCAAAAATGGTTCATGATTGTGTTTTCCATTTAGCACTATCAATTTCCAATAACTAGGTAGTTCTAAGACCTATTTTCCCCTTAAATAGAACAGACCCGCATTTTTTTGGATGAACATTCTCGGCGCTTCTTAACATACCCCGGTTTGGGTTTAGGTGTGTAAACCTCGTGCCTCTCGCACCTAAAATACATCCTACGAGTTTTCATAATTTTTCTACCGTCGTCGTCTTTACTACGCACCACAATGAATCCTAGTTTTATGCTTTTGGATTCGACCCATCGGATCAAATGGGGTTTGGTGTACAAGGTGTTTGTACTAAATATTTTTTTGTAATCGGCCATCGAACATGACGGTTGGTCCGGTCCCTACAAATGATTTGTGCTAATTATTTAAAAACAACCTTAATTATAATTAAACCCACTACCCAAATAAGCATGCATAGAAAAACAATAGTAATAGTCAATATCGCGCGTTGAGAACGCCCGATCTTGACAAAATCGTGAACACCCAATTCACTATTTTGTCAACATCGAGCGTTCAGTGCTCATCAATTGGACACCATTGCGAAGACCGTGTTTGCAATGTTGTCAAATTTGCAAGCAACAAATGCTCAATTTTGGCAATTTTGCGAATTATCTGTTTGCGATTTTGTCAAAATCGAGCGTTCCAGTACTCGATTTTGACAAACCAAAATACAAATTTCTTTGCAGTTCATACAGTTTGTAGCGTTGGTAGTTCTATAATCACAGTAAAAGTTCAAAAAACGCGAAATATACCTCTTTTAGGGTTTTGAGATGGTTCGTCAAAAGTTCATCCTCCTCCGACAAGAAATCATTGATATTGCAGCTCAACTCTTCATTTAAATCGCTCAAATCCATAGTTCTTAATGTTTTTATAAAAATTTAGTTTAGTTGAGAGAGATAAAACTTTAGGAAGAAAAAGAAGAAAAAGTTGGTTTTTTGTTAGAACTTTGGTTTTTATATATGAAGGGTAAAATGGTCAATTCACATTAAAAGATTTTTGTTTTAAATTTTGGGATCTCATTATAGTAAAAAATGGTTCTAATATAGCCTTGCCCAAAAAATTAATACCATTTTATTAACAAATATTTTGAAAATACCTATTTTATCTTCTTTTATTGATCTACCTTCCCATTATTCATGTACTTTCTATATCTTCCTCATGTTTCGCTTCTCCGACAATCGTATCCAACGTCGCACACATCCTCTACGATTCCGGCTAGCTCTCGATGGCATGTATGCTTCAGCTTACATTTGCTTCTCTGAATCTCAAATCACGGGTTCCAACCGTTTTTGCCGTAGCTTTCACTCGAATTAGACAAATTTCTATAAGCGATCTTCTATATCACATCTCTTGAGTGAGTGTCACTAAAGAAAGTCTCAAGACTATGCCATACATTTTAAAAATACCAACATTCCTGTCGAAACACTCGAATTGCTCGTTGATCGTTACTCCCGGTTCCAGTGGTAAATTCAGTATCAACAATGTTATATCCGAGAAACCATGATATTTAATAATGGTTATCTAGTGATTTATGAAATCTATGAGTTTTTGAATCTTGGTTTCATGCACCAGAACCTAGCTTTAATTTTACTAATGATCGTGATCATAGCTGATAGGGCTATGATAAACAATCTTGGGAAGTATGGTCTTGTTATGGATGGTATAAAGCTCTTTTTCCGAGTGCATGTAATTCGTGTCTGTATATTTATGATTCAGTCTTGTTATTTGATGTTCAAGAATTGTTTTTTGAAGTCTGTAGTGCTAATTTATGTAGAATCATGTCATTCATTAGTAGCTAATTTATGCCTACTACTAAATTTACTGCCTCATAATTTCTTTCTGGTGCAGCAGTAAGCCAACAAGTATCGGCGGTGGATCTTACAGACATGAAAATGCTACTAGGACATGTCATGGAAACCAGAATAGTATTATAATGTCATATGATTGGATATGTACCATCTTTAGCTGTGTTAATTTTGCACGGCAAACATCTTGCTTTCAGGTTGTGTCTCAATCGTTTTGTCTTTGATTCAATTTGTGCAGAAGTTAGGTTACTTTATTAATAAATGTAACTTAGATATAATGTGACTTACATTGTTGAGCTTTAGTAGGGAATTTGAAAGAACACACTTCAGTTATATGAACATATTAATATGTTTTTGTTGTCATATATGAGTAAATATTGTACATAATTCCTTACTCTTCAGCCATATGTTGCAAGCGAGTTTGATTGTCTTTCCCGTTTCTCTTGAAATTACTACATTTGCCTCACAGGATGTCTGCATTTCAGCTACTTAACTACACCACATACTATGGTTGTCGTATAGGAGTCAATATTTATCTTAATACCTTACTCTTCAGCCGTAGGCAAGCGAGTTTGATAGTCTTTCATGCTTCTCTTTAAAGTACTATATCTGGTTGACATAATTCTGTCTTTCAAGCACTTAACTATACCATATGACTATGGTTGGTTTATGTAATACATCGAGTTGGATTAATAATCTCTTGGTGGATTAAAATAAATGTGTGGTAGACATAGTGAATGACAGATTAACTTAGATGTCTGTGTAGTTCAGGGATCGGTTGTATGCGAGAACATGAGGGAAGTAGTGTTTGTATGGGTACTTTAGTAGCTGGTAAGTTTTAAACTAGAAAATAGCAGATTCTAAAGATGAACTTACTTGAAGAGGGTGTGAGCATAAATTTCGTACCAAGTAGACAAGAATGATTCTAAAATTCTGGGTCAACAGAGTCTTTCGGCTGTACCATGAAGCCCCAACAAACCGAACACTTCTGTTTTCATCAGGGTGGAGCATTACAACCATCTTTTTATACAAATTATTTACTACTTATACTCATTCTTCACGACCGTGATATCAACTAAAGTCTTCAATCCAAGATTGAGTAATAATCGAGCTCCCGTTGTTCTTCGGAATCAATATAAATATCAAAAGTTGCCATCATCTTAGATATTCCCTCCAGTTCTGGATACAGATCTTTGGCATGAACTACGTAGCTATTGGCTCCTGCAAAGTCCTTTTCACCAAGTTCTTTGGATTTATGAGCCTCATCTTTCTGGGAATCCATGTCAACTTTTAAATCAAATCAACACCAACTTCCTATAAAGGAAACTATGACTATCCTCTCGTATAGAGATTAACTATCACCATATCATATGATTTACATTTGTATGTTTAGCTTTACTGCTTCACTATTTTTTTAGCTTGGTTTACATGTGTATATTTAGCTTTACATATTCACTGCAGCTTCCAGTAGCTGAAGTTGCTTTTCGTTAATATTTTTAGGATCCAAATACAATACTAACCCAAATTTCAAACCAGCGTGACTCGTTAGTATTATTTAAATTGGCGATATATTATCGAAGCTCACCGTTAATCAATATTATCAATTTAATACTGATAATTAACAGTATTATAATACTATTAATTATCAGTATTAATTTTGTTAAAACTGCTAATTAGTTGTATTAAATTATTAACCATAGTAATTTAATATGTCTAGAAATATAACAGCTCAAGAAAGTTTATCGAGTGAGATATAGATTTCATTTCCGTTCGAGAGAGAAAAGCAAGCAAAAGTCTTAATCTATAAAGATGGCAGAAGGAAATATTCCGCTACCGAGCTCCTGTGGTGGGCGAGGCGGACGCGACAACATCGAGGACGATAAATTGGTGTTTGACAGGATCGAGCCGATCGCGACGTATTCTGATATGGACGATATTTTCTAATATTGGGATAAAGGTCGACCTACTCCGCGGAGTCTACATGATGTAGCCCAGAAAGTCCAAACACAAACTTTTTTATTTTATTTTATTTTATTCAAATATTTTATATTGTTTAAAATCAAATCTAATTATATTAAGATTTTATTTTATTTATTTTAATGTATTTATTATATTTCTTTGTATTCTAATTTAGGGTTTTGAGAAGCTATTATATAAAGCATCGTATGCATTAAGTTATTTTAAGTTTTTGGAATTATATATTTTTTATATCTGAAAATTTCAATCTTCGTTACCCTTAGATTAGGGTTTTTCTCATGTTACCCTTGAATTAAGGTTTCATCTATCATTGTTTTTTCTTCTATTTCCGTCGTGTCATCAATTTGGTATCAGAGCATCGGTTCCTGCTATGGGGAAGCATGTTTCTAAAGCCTGACTATCCTGATTCAAGGTTTATAGAAGAGAACAACACACGTGGTCATGAAGACCGGGAAGACTGTTTAAGTATGAGGGGACATACCAGCCGTTTCAATGACGATCGTATTGACCGGTTACTGAAGGAGTTTAAATTGGCTACCAATCGTCGAATTAAGGTAAAAATTGCTTAACGAGATGCTGTCTCAGGCTATGAAGAGATTTTCAAAATCATTTTTTCTTCAACTGGACATGGGGATGTTGTCTTCAGGTTATGAAAAAGTTTTCGAAACCAATTGTTTTCATCAACTGGATGGCGTCAATGTGACTTCGAATAAGGAACACTCGAGAAGAATATATCTTATTCCGATAAGGTCAACAATTATAATTCCGAATGTAACAATTGAAAAAAATAAAATAAAATAATTTTGGTTATTGATAGTAACGGTGTAGTGAATTCGAGGACGAATTCTTGTCAACCAGGGGAGGATGATGTAGTCTAGAAAGTCCAAACACAAACTTTTTTTATTTTATTTTATTTTATTCAAATATCTTATATTGTTTAAATCAAATTTAATTTAATTATATTAAGATTTTATTTTATTTTATTTTAATGTATTTATTTTATTTCCTTGTATTCTAATTTAGGGTTTTTAGAAGCTATTATATAAAGCCTCGTATGCCTTAAGTTATTTTAAGTTGTTGGAATTATATATTTTTTATATCTGAAAATTTTAGTTTTCGTTACCCTTAGATTAGGGTTTCATCATGTTACCCTTGAACTAGGGTTTCATCTATCATTGCTTTTTCTTCTATTTTCGCCTCGTCATCACTATGAGTACGGGTTCGAGAAATTGTCTGCGATCCAACAAAGAGTTGTAATGCCTATAATCCAAGGCCGAGATGGTATCGTTCATGCATTTTTCGGTACCAGAAAGACTTCGATGATTCCGCTAATTATTTGGCAGATTGTGAAGACGTCTAACAGAGAGGTTCAAGCATTGATATTGTCCCCAACAAGGGAATTGGCATCTCAAATAAAGAAGGTTATACTGACTATCAGAAATTATATTAGCATACAAGCACACGTTTGTGTTGGAGGAAACAGTGTTGGAGAAGACATTAGAAAGTTGGAAAATGGTGTATACATAGTCTTAAGAACTCCTCGTAGTCGTCCAAAATTTGGCTACTATTTATCATGAAATCTTAGAGATTACAAGAAAGTTTGTGACAGACCCTGTGAGGATCCTTGTGAAGCATGATGGGTTAACTCTTGAGGGAATCAAGAAATGTTTTGTCACTATTAAGCGCCAAGAGTGAAAAATTGACACTTTGTGTGATCTATATGATATCGTTACTATAACTTTAGTTGTTATCTTCTGCAACACAAAGAGAAAGGTAGATTGGCTAAGTGATAAGATGAAAATCAATAATTTCACAGTCTCATCAATGCATGGAGACATGCCTCAAAATGAGAGAGAGGGGCTATTATGGCACAGTTTAGATCAGGTTAAAGTCGTGTTCTGATCACCACTGATGTATGGCCTGAGGGCTAGATGCTCAACAAGTTTCTCTAGTGATCAACTATGATCTTCCAAACAACCGTAAGTTTTACATTCACAAGATCGGCCGTTTTGGACGCAAGGGTGTTGCCATCAATTTCGTGAAGAGTGATGACATTAAAATTCTTCGAGACATCGAACAATACTACATAGTTATTTCCATTCCAATACCAAAACAAGTTTATAATCCATTTTTGGATCACCCTTAGATGTTTATTTTCTTTCACAGCCTAATAAAAATATTTTAAGTCATTTTAACACCAAATATTTTAAAAATACTTACTTTATCCTTATTTATTTTTTTGCTAGACCAATTTCATTTTTACTTATCTAACCTTAATTTTGTTTAATATATATTTAATTTTTAATAATTTTTATTTTGGATTGTCTACTTCCGGTTGATTATGTTCCGATTTTATTAGTATTATATAATTTTTAATTTATCAAAATATAAATAATTAATTTTATTATTATAAAAGAACAAAAATGTAACACAATAATAATAATAATGACCTTTTACAATGTGTAAAGTATACCTAACAAGGAGAAACCATATTAGTTAAAGTTTTATTGGACAATCATGAAAACAAATATCAGAACTCAAGTATTGCTCAATTCAATTTGATTTTTTATCATCATTATCATTATCATTATCATCATCATCTACTATCTATGTACAACATTATTTCTAATTTTGTTTTAATCTTAATTTTTTTTACCTATGATGCCGATATCGAGAAAAATACAACGGTTTAGGGTTTCGTCATCTGGAAACAACATCATAGTGATCGAATTCACCTGAGTGTATACGAGCTTTTATAAAATAATCTAGCAGTGGCAGACTCCGGTGAGGAAATTGATCATATATAGGTTGTCATAAAGGAGATCTGACACCATTAAAACTATAACCCTCTTCTATCATGCTGAAACTCTTTTCTCTGACGACGCCCGTGGACGTAGACACTTATCAAACCATGTTAAAATTATATGATTTTTTCTTTTATGTTCTTTATTTCGTTCTATATTTGAGCCATTTGTGACATATTGCATCTTGATACATAAAACAATTGTATCAGAGCTTTGGGTTGTGAAATTAGGTTTTACAGTTAGGATTTACGATAGCGTCTACATCAACAAAATACAAAATCAAAATATTTGATAAAGGATCCAGCTTTGCATTATGGAAGATTAAGTTGAAATCTTCATTGGTACTGCAAAGGTTGTGAAAGGCTATGGAGAATAAGTTACAATAATAGATGAAAGAGAATGAAAAGAAAGATCTTCAAGAAACGGATTTATGCTAGATTTTAATTAGTGTAAAAGGAAAGGTTCTTCATGAGATTAGTGGTGAAAAGACTGATGCCCGTGCATGGAATAAGTTGAGAGAACTTTAATTAGAGATAAATCAGTTGTGAAATGATTATAATTGAATGAACGATTTTATGATTTCATAGTGAAAGAAGGTATGCTATAACTTAACACCTAGATAATTTTAAAGCAATTAAACATTGATATCATCATTGGGGATGATGATCAAGCTTTGTTTGTCTTGAGGTTGTTACCAGTTTCGTTTGAGAAATTGGTGGATATCATAATGTATGGTAAGGATATGTTATCTCTAGAGGCTGTCAAATAGGCACTAAAATCAAATAAGTTAAGACAGTTACAACTAGACAATTAGACGTAAAAAGAAGGTCTTATGACAAGGGGAATATTTATCAACAAGACGAGTTCTTCAAAGAAGAATAATTGAGGGTCCCATTCCGAGCCAAGAAATCAAACTATTATGAATTTCATGATAATGGTCATTATAAAAGAGATTTTCCGAATCTAAAAGGTAAATGGGAAATCAAAAGGAACATGCTGCAAACCTAGGTGAATGTGTGAACGATTTTGATATTAGTGAAAATAGTGGTAGAAGAGAATGTATTGTCTGTGAGTTCAGACTGTGGGAAAAAAATTTCGGTACTCGATATTGGCAATACATATCATACGTGTTAGTTCAAACAATAGTTCGATACTTATAAGCCAATGCATAAAATTGTTTACTTAGGGAACAATCATTTGTTGCATATTTGTGGGATCGGGAATGTTAGGATTGGATATTTGATGAGATTGTTAGAATCATGACGTACTGACATATATATGGGTAAAATAGAAACCTGATATCTCTAGGGATACTAAACGCTCGGTCACAAGTATCATATTGGTGATGGTGTAATCAAGTGAAAAAAGGCTCAATGGTGTGTATGAAAGACAATTTATCGAATGAAATTTACATTCTTGAGGGGAGTGTTCTTATGGGCGATGTTGCGTTGAATTATTGGGGAGCAATAGCCAAAGTTAGCAAAATCGAAATCAGTTGTGACACTAGCGTCTCGTTCACATTAATGAAAGAGGGTGTGCTATTTTAGGATAAAAATATTTTTTGAAAAAGCATAAAGCATAATAATTAGGATTTTGTGAACATCATATGTTTGGTAAATAAACTAGAGTCAAATTCTATAAGTCAGTTGTAAGAAAGATTAAAGAGATAGTGGACTACATCCATTCAGATTTTTGGGGCCTAAACGAAATTCCACCAAAGAGTGGAGCCAGATACTACATGAGCTTGATTGATGATTATTTAAGGATTTTGTGGGTTTATCTTTTGAAAACCAAAGATGATGCATATTCAACCTTTGGCTAAACAAAGATGGTGATTTAGAAGTAGACATGAAGAGAAATCAAGTATCTTAGAACAGATAATGAGTTAAAATTTTATAGTTGTGAGTTCAATGAGTTCTGCAAAGCTGAAAGAATAATGCGTCATCGTATTTATTTTAGAACACCATAACTAAATAGGTTCATATAAAAATGAATAAAACATTTTGTGACAAGGCACGAAGCATGCTCTTACATTCCAATATGGGAAAATATTTTTGGGTTGAAGATATCAATACATTGTGTTACTTGGTAAATCGATCTTTATCAACGGTTATTTATCGTAAAAACTCCTTTTGAGATTTGGTTTGGATCGTCAGCTAATTACAAAAAATTTAGTTTATTCGGTTGTCCAATGTGCGCTCATGTGATAGATGGCAAAATTTCTTAGGTTGTCCAGTATTATGTTTCTAACATAGGTGTATATTTCTAGGATATGCTACTATAGTGAATGAATATAGGTTATGGTGTACCTTTCCAAAGTCTTCAGGTTTTCTCATCAGTAGATACATGATTTTTAATGTGACTGCTTTGCTAGACAGTCAGAAAGAAGTAGGATAAAAAGTCAAATCAGGATCGATCGTGAGTGAAGAGGTGAAGCTTGAAGTATAATTAGTTCATAACAGCTCTAATAATTCAAATGGTTCTAAAATGAATCCAAAATTATGAGGTGAAACATCAGCATAAGATGATAGTAATAATGATGTGCCCGAACCAGACAACGACCTTATAACATAACTTTAGGTGGAGAAAGAAAGACTAGCCTATCAAAACGGTATGTGAAACAAGTTACATATGCTATGTCAGTTTCTCATTTGCGGAAGAAGTTGAGATGCAGGAACCTAGTAGATATAGGGAAGCTATAGCGAGTTTAGAGGTAGAACGGTGGGTTGGTGCAATAAGGGAAGAGATTGAATCCGTTCATAAGAATCAGATATATAAGCTTGTTGACTTACCTAAATGACATAATGTAGTAAGGTGCAAATGGGTATTCAAGAAAAAATAAGATAATCTAGGGGCACCTCGATTCAAGGAAAGATTTATCGATAAGGTTTTTACCCGAAAGAAAGGAATCGACTTTAATAAAGTGTTTTCTCTAGTGTTAGAACATAGTTTGATTTAAGTTTTGTTAGCCACAGTAGTTTTGCAAGATTTATAACTTGAGCATTTGGATGTGAAAACAGAGTTTCTACATAGTTAATTAGATGAGCTAATCTACATGAGACAACTAGAGGCATTTATCAACCCTAATATAGAGAACAAGGTTTTTATACTGAATTAGTCATTGCATGGTTTAAAACAATCACCTAGGAAATAATACAAACGTTTTGATACATTTATGGTGTTAAAAGGGTTCATGAGGGGTCCATATGACAGTTGTATGTATCATTAAAATATGTAAGATGATTCTTATGCTTACTTGTTGTTGTATGTGGATGATATGCTTATTGTTGCTTGTAGTATGTCACATATTGCGCAGATAAAGAGGTAGCTTAATATCGATTTTGAGATGAAAGATCTAAGTAGAGTAAAGAAGATTCTTGGTATAGAGATTATCAGGAGCAGAATTGTAGGATCATTACACTTTTCTCAATTAAGTTACATTGAGAAAGTGCCACAACGATTCAACATGTTTGATGCTAAATCAGGTAGCATCCCGTTTCCTATTCATTTTAAGGTTTCCACAGCAGGATCGACCAAGGATGATGCTGACTTGGAAAAAACATCAAAGGTTTCATACTCAAGTGCAGTTGTTAGTATCATGTATGTTATGGCATGCACATGTCTTGATATTTCACATGCGGTTACTGTAGTCTGCAGGTACGTGGATGCTCTGGGAAAGAACACTGGCATGAAATAAAATGGATACTTTGATATCTTAAGAGTAATGCGAATGTTGGATGATTTTGAATAAAACCAATGTTGATGGATCAGTGAACAATAGGTATGATAAGTGGTTGGTATTATTGATTCTCATTTTGCAAATGATATGAATAAAAGAAGATCTTTGACAAGATATGTGTTTACTTTAGCTGGGAGTGCGATATATTGGAAAGTACAATTACAAGTTGTTGTAGTTTTATCTACAATAGAGGTAGAGTACATGACGGTAACACAAGCAGTTAAGGAGGCAATATGGTTGCAAGATTTTGTGGAAAATTTGGGCTTGAATATGACTACTACATAATTTTTTGTGACAGTCAGAGCATCATACACCTTACACGAAACCAGATTTACCACGAGTGTATAGAGAACATAGATGTCAGGTATTATCTTATTCATGATATAATATCATAGGAATTGTTGATGTGAAGAAAGTGTCTACACACGATAATCCAATAAATATAATGAGCAATGTAGTATCAATTTCAAAGTTTAGAGAGTGCCTAAACTGGTTTGGTGTTCGCAGTATCAAGTGAATGTCTTGGGGGAATTTGGTGAGTAAAAAAAATCAAAGTTTCTTTGTTGATCGTGAAGAAATAATATTTATCTCACATAGAAGATTTGTTGAGGATGAGTCGAATAATGTTGGTAATGTATAAGATTGCAATGTGTACGCTGATACAATCCTGTGTCATTGACAGTGTACATTGTGTTATAGTTTATTGTCTTTTGTATATGAGTCTACTAGGCAAATTATCTAGTAAGTCTATTTATTCACTATAAATATATGACTAGGACTACACAAAAGGACAATCGGAAATCTGTAACCCTCTTCTATCATAGTGAGAGTATTTTATTTGGTAGCACCTGTGGATGTAGACATTGTCTAACCACATTAAGATCTTGTGTTATTTTCTTTCATGTTCTTTATTTTGTTATGTGTTTAATACATTTGTGATATATTGCATAGTAATTCATAACAAATTGGTATTAAAGCTTCACGCCCAGACGAAACGCGATGTGGGTGAAATTCTCGAATGGCGAACATGATGAACCAACAACCATGCTCAAGGTGAGTAAACTGCTCTATAGATCACTAGTGGGAGTGCATGTGCCTCATCAAGTGGTGTGACTTGATTGGAGTGTATCAAAATGGTGGTTCTTGATTGGAGTGACGCTAAGGAACAATGCACTATGGTCACAAGAGTGAGCATATAAATCTGATACAAAGCTTTATTGTTCAGGTAGTGAATCTCCTACCACAACCTAATTATAGTGAGTGAATGAAAGTCAACTTAAATGATACTAAATTAGTATTTTGTTCGAGAGGAATATTTTTTAAGATGAGACGAAAGTCTTACATTCCCATGTTGAACATGGGAATGATCATGGGAATGATCAATAGTATATAAGTAAAAAACATATCTCAACTAGTATGAGACATTTTGGAAGTTGACCGAAAACAAAATCTTGCGTGCTCTTAGATAAAAAATAATAATATCTTGAGATCAAAGAGTTGGTTGTACTCGTCCCACTAATCTAACTCCTCGTCAATCGATGAAACTAATTTCACTTTTAACATTATAAAAAAACAAAAAAAAACAAAAAAACGATCATAATCAATTTTGCTTTGCAATCAACCAAAACCTAAAGATATTCGATAAAATCAACCTATTGGTGAATGATATCGAGCGGTCTACGATAATAATTCTAGTGAAACCACCAGAAGATTCCTATCGGTTTGAGGATGAAGTATATTGCCTTCATAATTACAAAAATTGGTCTCCTAGGTCTGAAACGGTTAGAAATTCCATTTGTTTTGCGAGGGAGTATATATGTTCTTCTTTCTGACTTGTCCACCAACCCACCACCTCCACTCACTAACTTTCATAAATTATTTCCATTCAAGCATGGTTATCCTATTCAATTGACATTTTTTTATTTTTTTTCTTTCTTCTTAGTTTTCGCTCAATAATTCGTTCTTTTTGTCGACTTTGTCTAAAATAAAAATGGTTTGGGTGTGATCGGTGGGGTTAAATAATTTTATGGTCAGGCTATACGTACCTGGGTCAAGTTTATCCAGTTTTGATTTAACCCACATTTGATATAAGTTTATCATCTTTGGATGAAATAAACTTCACCCTCATTTTCCCTCACTTCTCTCTAAATTCTCTCTACTTTCTCTCTACCCGGCAAAACAAAATCTAGCTAGCTCCTCCTCCACCAACACCACCAAGGTATGTATTATTTTTCAAACTTTAATTTCTTGTTTCTTGATGGATTTTAATTCATCTAGGCTGAAATTTGGTGATTTGATTATGTTTTTTTAGTGAATTTCATAGATTAGACTTAGGGTTAGGTTCGAATTTAGGGCTAGGATATATTAAATATAAGTTGTAGGTAGGATTTCGTCCATTCTCCTCACCGGAATCAACCAGAAAATGGCTGACCGAAATGAGGTGCATCCACATTGGTGTGTTCATCTTGCACCGATGGTGTACAACCAAAAATTTATTCATTTATTTTTTAAAAATCTTAATTTAAGTTTAAGTTTTAGATCTATTTTTATGGCTATAATTATTAATTTTTATAAAAAGTTTAAGTTTTTAGATCTATTTTTATGGCTATAATTATTAATTTATCTAACATTTATTATTTATTGGTTCAGTTCGTCCGGTACTCCAAAAGTTTTGATTTTTCAGCAGCATTCCTCGAAAGATTGTTTTAAAAAAAATTCATATATTTATATTATAACCATTTATGTATTTGAAATTTAATATGAATTTCTTTTTGTAGTGTATTCTATTTTTTTATCTAGCATTTATTATTTATTTACTTGTCCCATACTCCAAAAGATTTAATTTGTTCACGACATTCATCAAAATATCTTTTTCAAGTTCTTTTAAATATTCATATATTTATTTTCTAATCATTTATATATTTGAAATTTAATTTGAATTCCTTTTTTATTGAATTTTAATTATTTTTATTCCATTTATTCAAATTATAAGTTAGAAATTTATTTAAAGTGTGACAGTTATAAGATGAGTGAAGCTATTTTCCACTGAAATTTTTTATTTCCTCCCTAAATCCAAATCTAAAAATTACTCATGACTTGCTTTTACTTGTTTGTCCTTACTTTTTTTTAAATTTATAATTTTACACCATTAACTGTTCTCAAACACTAATATCAACAAAAACAAGATTTAACCCAATTGAATCAAGCATATATGCTTTACCTTATAAAATTAAACATTTCAAACCAAAAACCCCTAAATTTGATAAAGATTATCAATGGAGGAGGAAGACACTCAAACAAAAGATTTAACACAGGAGAACATCACACAATCAACAAACAAAGTAATTTAATCTTGTTTTTAAGTTGTATAACTTAAAAATCCGCGTTAGAAAAAACCCTTCCATTTGAAAATCTCAATTTTTGTAGTTTCTAACGGCGAACACATGATTCTGAGGTGGTACCTCGGAATAAGGTGTTCTGTTAAAAAAAACAGCATGTAATTGCGAGTTGCTGCCTCAGAGTTACATGCATTTAAAAAAAATGTAATTTCGAGGCAATTACTCGGAATTACATGTCTTTTCTGCAAAAAACTGCATCTAAATCTGAGGCACTACCTCGGAATTATATGCAGTTGTTTTTTTAAAAAAACATGTAATTCTGAGTATCTGCCTCAGAATTACATGCAGTTTTAAAAAAACAACTGAAACAACAACAATATGACATTAATTCATACTAAATACTACACAAAACTCTAGGCTTTATTAGGGCTCGATTAACCAAAACAAATCAAATAACCTGAAACTCGACTAGGGCAGTTTCATTGTGTTACAAACTCTAGACTGCTCCAAACGTTCATTGAGTTACAGGAATTCGTTCGATTTGTTAATCGAGTTCCTGTAACTCATTGGACGAATCGAGTACCTACATTAAGGAATACAATAGTTAAAAAATGAAGAAAAAAATCTTACCTTTCTTCAAAATCGATAGGGGTTGTTGAGAGGCTAAGAGGCTGTTGAATGAGAGGCTGAGAGACTGTTCGATTTTTTAGAATTAGGGTTAGGGTTGGGTTTGAAGTCGAAATAAATGTTGGGTTTAGTGTTCGAAAGATTGTAATTTCTACGTTGGGTAAAAAAATAATTGAGTAGTTAATGAACGTTCGAATCTAAGGTTTTTGGTCAAGAACTAAAGAAAGTGTTATTTTGGTGAAGGAAGGGTTAATTTAAATATTTCCTTTATTGATGAAATATCAAGACGGAGTTTCTTTGGATTTATGGGGAAATAAGAAATGTTATGGGGGAAATAGCTTCACCAGTCTGAAATTAGAAATAGCTTCATTGAAGTGTTGGGTTTGAAGTCGAAATCAATAAGAAGTGTTTTGAAGCTCTAAAAGAGTGTTATTCTTCTCAAAATGGAAAGAAAGATAAACAAAAATATGTCACATCTAGTGACAAGGAGGTTGAGATCTCTGCCTTAATTTTTAAAAGGTATAGGAGCTCTTCGAAGGGAAAAAGGGAACAACCCCAAAAATATAAGAAGGAACACATATCGAGAAATGACAATATTCCTTGTTGTTTGAGGGAATCTAATTGGTATGAGGGGAACACATCGAATTAGTGTGCGAAGACTTATTGAAATATGTATGCAGTCATGGGAGTTGAGGATCAGTACGTGCAGGGCGTCGATTGGAGGAACTCTTTGTTGACAAATGAAATTATATCTATCACGCTTCTGAAGCGTTTTAATATTGTTAAGGTTGAAAAGCTCGATGGGATGCAGGACCCAGATGATCACATCAAACAATTCAAGAATTATATGATGAACTTTAAAGATGCCGACAGGCTGATGTGACATGCTTTTTCGCAAACTTTTAAAAGAACAACGTTAAAGTGGTACAATCAGATTCCAAGGAGATCTATTTCAAATTTCAGGGATTTCTATACTGCTTTTCGAAGACAGTTTGTTGGAATCAAGGAGATGAAATGGGGACACAATTATCCAATGTAAATGACTACACAAGGAAAACTCTTGACTTATGTGAAATCGAAAACTCCATCATCGAATTTGGTGAGGATAATAATTGCCTGAGGGTAGGCTAGTAATTTCAAGTGGAGTTTCAAGGTGGTGTATGGGTGTTTAACGGTGGTGTATGGGTGTAGAGAGATGATTAAGCAGCTTGGTAGCAGTTAATTCTCATTACCCATAGTTAATGCTGGTGGTTGGGTATTTATAGTATGATGTTTGGGCCCTTATGGGCTTTCGGGTCATGTTTAATGGACCCGGGTCATGATTAAAGACCCATGAGCTCTAAGCAGGAGAGCAAGTAGCTTAGTCAGGAAGTGTTTAGGTTTTTTAGTACTTTAGTCATAGTTCGAACAGTCTTAAGTTTATAGTGTCCAAAGTAATCTGTCCGGAAGTGATCTGTCCGATTTATGTCCTTGTAGTCTGTCCGGTGTTCGGAGAGACTTAGACCGATTTACCCTTCCGGGGAGTCATGCTGAATTCAGACTCATCAGAATTCACGTTCGGCTAACCCAAGTGCGCCTGCTGAGAATTTGATGATTCTAGATTCAAAGGCTGATGAGTTTGATGCTTCTTCAGATTACTTGGATAAGGATTGAGATAGGTTGATTTTGATGGCTGTTGAAGAACTAGGAAAGAAAGGACATGTACGAAGTTTGTGTGAATTTTTTGAATCGTTGGATATTTTTGGAGGCGATTCAGTGACTGGTATAACTGACAATTCGAGGAAGAGACATGTTGTCAATTTGACAGCTCAGCTTGAAGGGAGGATGTCCACTCATTCGTATGGAAAAAAAGACATCCCTTTTATGCTATTCGATGAGGACGAATTGTGAGGTATTGCGGGGCTGCATGAGGATGCAGTGGTTATTGGAGCAGAGGTTTCCGTTGATGAAATTAGACGCGTGCTCATAGATACTGGTAGTTCTGCAAATGCTCTCTTCAAAACAACATATGATAGGATGTGTAATCCTCCTCGGATTTCTCAATCGGAACGCACGATTATTGTATTCACTGGTGTGACAACAGAGGTGATTTAGGAAAGGGACCTTTTAAGAAGAAAGTTCAAATGCTCTTTATGGTGGTGGATTGTCCCACGAGTTACAACGCTATTTTTAGAAGATATTGGCTTTCCAGAATGTATGGGGTTGTGTCGAAAATGCATCAATATTTTAGATATGTGGTAGGGGATCATGTGGAGGTCATTCGAAGCGACCGAAAAATTACAAGAGAGTGTTATGCCACTGCATTTAAGATCCGAGGATCCAACAGTGGAGACCTGATTAATGAATAACAGTCGAAGGGGTTGACCTCGGATTTTGATGAAAAGGTTGACGATTGGAGGGAAACCCTAGGGTCTTTGGTCGTAGGTGAAGAAATTGAGGAGTATACTTTTTCTGAAGGAAGAGTACTTCGAATAGGAACCTTAGTGAGCCCAGTTTTACATCAACAACTGCTAGAATTATTGTCTTTTAACTTGGACGTTTTCGCTTGGAAAACGGAGGATGTGACAGGGGTGTCGATCAAAGTAATTTGCCATAGTTTAGCTGTTGATCCAAAGTTGAAGCCGGTAATTCAAAAAAAAAAGCATTTTCATCAAAGAAAGCAGAAGTAATAGTTTCTGAAGTGGATCGTTTATCCAGGGTCAGACATATAAGGGAGTCACAGTATCATTTATGAACGGCGAATCTAGTGGTGGTCAAAATAAAGAATGGAAAGTGGAGAATGCGTGTAGATTTTACAGGCTTAAATTGAGCTTGTCCTAAAGATCCATTTCATGGTCCTCGAATAGGTCAACTGATTGATTCCACTTCAGGAAATAAAATATTAACTTGCATGGATGCTTTCGCAAGATACAATCAGATACAGATGGATCTGAAGGACAAAAAATGTACGACCTTCATAACTGACAGGGAATTGTATTACTACAAGGTTATTCCTTTTGGATTGAAAAATATTGGAGCTACTTATCAAAGGTTGATGAATAAATCATTTTCCACTCAGACCGGAAGAAACATGGAGGTGTATATTAATGATATGATGGTAAAAATCTTGATGGATGATGCACATCTGGAGGATTTATAGGAAACATTTTGTAATCTAAGGGCAATCAGGCTAAAGCTTAATCCTGAAAAGTGCACATTTGGAGTTTGATTAGGAAAGTTCTTGGGTTATAGTATCAGTGAAAGAAGAATATAAGTTGACCTAGAACAATTGGTATCTATAATAGCAATGAATTTACCTCGATCTGGTTAAAGAAGTGCAAATTTTGACAAGAAGGTTAGCAACGCTTAGTGGATTAATTTATAGATTTTCTGACAAATGTTTTCCTTTCTTTCAAGTGTTGCGTGGGACAAATAAATTTGAATGGACGTTGGATTATGAAGCAACGTTTACAATCATAAATAATTTATTATCATCACCATAAATTTTGTCAAAACCTCGAAATGGAGAAAAAATATTTTTATACATTGCGGTATCAGATTTTAGACTAAGTGCAGTATTGATAAGTTAAGGTTCAAGAATTCCGAAGCTAGTGTATTATGTCAGCAAAAGTTTGGTGGCAGCAGAAAGAGGTTTTAAAGCTTCAGAAATTAACATTAACGTTGGTGACTGCTGCTAGAAAAATCTGCCCTTACTTCCAAGCTCGTACAATCTCCGAACTTCATTCCCTTTAAAAAATATTTTACAATGTCCTGATATTTCGGGGAGGATGACCAAGTGGTTAGTAGAGTTAGGAGATTATGATATCTTGTTCACACCTTAAACTGTAATTAAAGCTTAATCGTTGGCAGATTTGTTTGTTGAATTTCGATGTGGTTGTTCAGACAGATGGAAGGTCAAGTATTTCGGGATGCAGCGCTGGAGTTCAGTTAATTCCTCCATCTGGAGAAACGATGCTTTAGTCCATCAAATTTGGTTTTCTGGTCTCTAATAACGAAGCTAAATACGAAGTTGCTTTGGCTGGTTTGAGGCTAGCGAAAATATGTGGAGCAACTTCAGTGCGCTTAGAGACAGATTCTCAGTTAGTAGCAAATCAAGTATCTGGAAATTCTGAGGCAAAAAATGATCTCTTAATTTTGTATCTTCGGGATCTTCGGAATTTAATGTTACTATTTGATCATGTTGTTGTGGAATATATTAGTCGATGAAGTAACATGGTGGCTGATTCGCTACCAAATATTTCTTACAAAGAGGAGCATCTTGGATTTTGTAACAAGAAAGTCCCTTGACTTTGATCCAGTCAGACCAGTTTTAATATATACAGTGATTCTTCGTCACTCCAGATGTAGTCTAAGGCGATTGGCAAACTGATGTTCTAAATTTTTTGATTCAAGGAACACTGCTAGATGATACGAAGTTGGCCAAAAAATTGAGGGTTAAAGCCTTTGGATACATAGATTTGGATGGAATCTTGTATAAGAAGGCATTGAGTAGGCCATTATTACGGTATCTAGATAGGCAAGAATCACAAGAGGTATTATCAGAGTTTCATAATGGAGAGGGGTCATCTTATTACGGGTTTAAAGCTTTATATCGTCGAGTTTTACTTGCAGGATTATATGGGCCTTCAATCCTGAACGATGCCAAAAATTTGGTTCGAAGATGTGATATTTGTCAAAGGTTTGCTAATTTTATACCCAACCCAACAATTCCACTTATGTATATTACCGAGGCCATACCATTTGATAGATGAGGGATTAATTTAGTGGGGCCTTTGCTGATGGCATCTGGAGGACGGAAAATGATAATTGTAATGGTAGACTATTTTACAAAGTGCATTGAAGCAGAACCATTATCTGGAACGAAAGAAAAAAATGTATTCAAATTCATTATAAACATTATTTGGTGCCGCTTTGGAGTACCTCAGAGAATTACTACAGATAATGGTCATCAGTTTAATAATAAAGAAATGGCTTCATTCTGCGCATCAAATGGAATTCAGCAATATTTTTCAACACCCTTTCATCCTCAAGCCAATGGACAAGTCAAGGTGACGAACATAACTATTTTAGATGGGTTGAAGAAAAATTTGATAGGAGCAGCAGAGAAATGGCCAAATTATTTGCAATTATAATAAACTTTATTGACATCTAAAATATTACTTATATTTAAAAGTTATATTAATGAAAACATTAATGTTAGTCATAATTTTTTTAAATCTAAATTTAATAAACGCAGTATATATAATTTTAATCTAAATTTTAATCGGCACAACATATGAATTAAAAATTTAATTTATTTAAGAAAACCTCACAATATCTGTATAATACACATAGTAACGAACCATATTTTAATATAACATGGTAAATAATAATTATATTTACACTTTATTTAATAAAAAACTATTAAACGCTTTTATAATTATATTTAACTTTCTTAAAATCTCATAATTAAATATTTTGAATGCTCGAGCTAGTCCGTACTGCAATCTTCAGCATATCAATTTGGTATCCATATCATTCGCACTTATAATACCGAATTTCAAAAAAGCAAATCAAATTAAAGAAGTAAACAAAAACTACAACAACCAATGAAATTGAATTTTAAAAAGATAAATTAAAATAAATAAATAAACAAAAATCACTAAAACCGGTGGAATAGAAGTTCGAACCAATGGCTAAAATAGGGGTTTAGAGAGGCAAAAAGACAAAAATACAAAATTGTAGTCGTGCACCATCGGTTCATGGGCTCTGAACCGGTGGTGCATGGCCATAAAACCGATGGTCATACCGCACCTACACCACCGGTGCCCAGGCATCAGAACTGGCTTTGGGGTGCCTTCACACCATCGGTTTTAAGGGCTGGAACCGATGGTGGGAAGGCACACGAGGACTGCAATTTTTTTCGTTATCAATTTTGGCGATTCAACTTCATTCGCCGACGACATATGCTTCTCTCTCATCTCCGGTGAAATCAACTCCTCCATCTTAATCTCTAAATTTGGTTGACTCATGTTCGATTTTGTGTTTTTATTAGAAGAGTGGTTGAATGTTCTTGAGGCTAGTTTGAATGTTCAAGTTGACTTTGAAGAACTTCACAAAATGATACCAATATGAAGTTTGATAAAGTAAATCGTAGTGTTTTTTTGTTAATTTAGCCAAATAGGTTGTTTTGTGGTTTGGGTTTATTTAGGATATACTTGGTGTTTTTTTACTTGATTTTTTTTACTTAATAGCAGTTATGTAATTAAATGGAAGTTGGAGGGTAATTTCATACAAAAATGTCAAAGTAAAGTAAAGGCATTTTGTGGTAAATTTAGATCGATTTTGGGTATGTATAACTTGACCCATTATTTTATTAATTTGGATTAAAACCTATCGTCTCATTGAATGCTTTATAAAAACATGATAAAATAATTACAATAAAAAGTTAATAAATAAAATTTAAAAACATAAAATATATAAAATAAAAAATCAATAAGTATAAGTAAATAAAAAATAAAAATATAGTGTCTAAGTGGTATATAAGATAAATTAGAGAGAGATGTAATTGGGACGAAGCTAGAAATTATACACATTTTGTTGGATCTTAAATCGCTGGATCTTATACCATTTTGCTAGATCTCTCATCAATTTTTGGATCATTTTACCCCTCTTAGAAAAACAAGGTATGCAGCTTTCATTTGGTTGGGCTGCGACTGGTAGCAGTCTTGCAGATTCATCTTCTCATGCGGCACCTGAGGGGTAGTTTGAGCGAGCCATATCCTATGTCCCAGTACTTTATCCTAATTACGCCATACACGAGGCGTACAACATTTACGACGGAGATATAAATTTCTCTAAAACTTGAGTATTTTCAATCGTATATTTTAAATTTAGTTTTAAACTAATTTTAAGAAACAGATTTATTATTTAATTTATTTGGGTTTATTACATATTGTAGGTGAGCGTCAGCTAACGTTACTTCTTGATATGCGATAGTCTCTAGAAGTGGGACTTGAAGCATAAAACTAAGGTACGGGCTAAGATTATGGATACTATTTTTGGCCCCCCAATCGACATGTTATCTCGTTGGTATACCAACGTCCATTTGTTAGAGGTCTTTCTCAAGCGCTGATATGATAAGACATCTTCATTTCACTTCTCATTCGGCGAGATGATCGTCACATATGGTAGTATTCTAGGTGTACGACTATCTGAGCTCGTTAGCAACCTTGGGGATGGTAATGGTTTCACCTTGAATTGGTTGTGTAATCATTAATCAACCACCCTTCCCCAAAAGGAGTGGGGTGCTTTTATAGTACATTTTTTAGGTCCCACGTGTCTAAACAAATTACTAATTGAGGTCCCTTCCTCAAGTTTGTTTTTTGTTACAGATTGGTCCTTTTGTATTATATAATTACAAATTACTCCTATTGACTCTCTTTATATCAAATTCTACCATTAACTTTCTAAAGTATTCTAGCTGATTTATTCTTCCCTCATCAGTAGGCCCTCATTCCTTGTGAAAATGTTCGAACAAGGATTGTTATATGATCAATCTTATCTTATCGAACTACTTGTTGTTTTAACTGTTAATTTGTCTAGTGAAAAAACTCTCTTTGAATGCAAAATGTATCTCTTGAAATTGAGCCTAGCATCCCTCATAAATTTTCATTAACTATTCCACGAGAAAAGGTATATTCCACAAACGTTTGATCAAATAAATTTTCCTCGAATTCTTTAGCAAATAAGTCTTCCTCGAATTCTTGACCAAAAAAATCTAACCCGAATTTCATTTACCTTTGATTTATTTTGTTCACTGAAATATTCTTTGGAGTTTTTAGCAAATAAATATTCCTCGAATCCTTGAACAAATAAATATTCCCCGAACCTTTTAGCATACATACCAAACGTTTTCTCAACTTTTCTTCATTTGTGACGTCATGACTTTTCTGACACGACCAATGAAAATTCTCTCTTTCTGTCAGCTGTCGATTGGGATGTCCTTTGCGTGTCCCTCTTTCTGACACGAACTAGTCTAGGAGCGGCGTGACACGTCCCTAGGCACTTATTATATTTAATAATCTGGACAGTTTTCCCCTAGGCAAACAACCTTTCACATCCTTGGGCCTCGAAATCTTTTAGAGCCCATACCTCACCTATATAAATCGTAGCTCCTTATCGATTTTATATCAAGACTTTTAGAGAAAAAATCTCTGGAAAAAAATTGTTCTAGAGAGATAAGTGGGTTATGCCAAAGAGCTTATGTATTTCAGATTGGTTAACAATTAGTCAGAAAGCCGAAGAAAGGAAAGTTGGCGGTCTATATGTTGAACCAGAGCCCCAACCACTCGTTGTCACATACTATGGTGTCTGGCCTCCTTCGAATACTTCCACTACAATCAACCCTTTGAACATATGCTCTCAGTCTCCTAGTCACACTTACCCAACAATTGGCAAGAGTGTCTCTATAAAAATAGGAAAAGATAAACACTCGAAGGGCTCCTTCTTAAAAAGGAAATGGCATCATAAAGAGAGTTGAGTAAACATAACCATTATAAATACTCCAAAGAGTCTCCATCAGAAATTCTTGCCACTCTGCCTTTTACTTCACATGGAACTCCTCGTCCAATGCCAGAAATTCCTCCTCGAAAGTTGACAAAAGTTGACGTTGTCCTGATCATAAAGCGAGCCATCAAATCTATTCAAGAGACTACTTTAAACATATCTCATGCTCATCATATTACTGCCAAGTCTGATGATGAAAATACTAAGGATGCTTTAGCCTTAGCTTTTGGTAAATAAAAATATTTGACTACGTCTGATGGAATGTTAGTCCTAGTCGAAAAGGAAAAAACAATTTTCACTACTTCTCAAGCCGTCGAGGAGAAAAATTCCATTACTACCTTCCGTGAGAAAGAAACAAATACCACTACTCTTCAAATCGAGGAGGGAAAAAGAAATTGTTTTACTCTCTCCCGAAATCGATGCTTTAGGTGGGAAAAACCTTAGAGCAATAAAAAATAAACACGTTCTGTCATTGCATAAAATGCAATACAAATATTATTATACGTTCAAAGAGGCCAAACTGAGAACTCGATGAGGAATTTCTTCTACTATTTTCATCCGCTTTTCAACTACCGGGGAAACACTATTATTAGTCAAAGATAATGAAGTAATTGTTTACATTGAGCTAATTAATTAGGGATTGCGCTACCCTCTAGACTCTTTTTTATGGAGTATTTTTCAATTAATAACCTTTTCCCCACCCAAAATGGAACCAACATGTGGTTTACTCTTATGTCGTGCATTATATCCTCCAAAATTTCAGGGGTGAGTTTTTTTGTAAAATAGGTAGTTGGCCTCTCAGGTTTGGCTAAAAATCCATATTTAACTTTCTACTCTTTGACCTTCGGTCGGAACCAGAAATTCGTTAAGAACCTGCTCGAGGCAGACAAGAAATGGAAGCAACACTTTCTTTTTATCTCAAGAATTTGGGAGACATGATCCGAGGCAACCACCGATAATCCCCACAAGTTGTCACTTATATGGAGTAATAGGGGTATGTTTCCCCTTTATTTTCCTCTGAATTTTTCTCATATTTATTCTCATGCATTTTCTTTTTTAATCATGAATATCAATGACTGGCATATCTAAGCCCGACATCAACTTCGTGCCTAAAGCAACAACCATCTTTACTGAATTAAGTTTGGGGACTAGGACTGTATGGTCATGCAAATTCCGACTTTGCTTTACGCCTACCATCTTGCCAAAAGTCGCCTATGGAGGTTGAATCCATCAGAGGGGTTATCTTTGGAAGAGCTCGTGGTTCTTCCTACTCAACAAGATGTTTTAGACCGATTAGAAGCAAAAGATGTCGTAGTCTTTCTTCCAACAAGAGATAGAGCCAAGAGTCATCTAAACAAAGACTCGGATAATTCTTTGGAAAAAAGAGGTTTCCAGTGCCGAAACTCACGAGGATAAACAGAATGCTAAAAATTCCAAAGATGAAAAACCCGAAGGGTCTAAGAAGCTCTCTATCCAGGCTCATGAAAAAATTCCCAGTCAAGCTCCTCCTAAGAAGAAATACTAAAGAAAATTAAAAAGAATTATAGAAGAAATCCTAGAAACTTCTAAGGCAGTTGGTTCCTCGGAAAATAAAGTAACTGAGCACACCAAAACTTTACCAGAAAGGATAGTCATTGAATCTGACTCCTCCCTACTTCCCCCAATTGATGTGACCGTTCAAGACCCTCAAAATGATATTCAAAAGACTGATTCTTCCCACTTTGGTTCGCTTTGAGGCTGGTTCCTCGGATAGTTCTTTTAAAATTCCTTGAGAAGATGAATTTTTGATTTGCCTTTGCAATCTGCTCTATTCCTCTGTTGCCATTGGAAAAAAGATGTAGCATTTGAAAGATCGGAAGCATATACTACAAATATGAAGCCTTATCAGCTAAATCACGAGTTAAGGAGCTTGAACAACAATATTCAACTCTTAGAAACATGTCGATGTGATTTACAAAAAACTGGTATTAGTTGAAGATTATGTCATTCTTCTTGAAAATTTTTGCGAAAAAGAGAGGGGTCTTTGAAAATTTTCAAAGCAAAATGTCACTGAGAAGATGCTCATTGCAACTTACGAAGACAGAAATTACATGGCCTCGGACGACTTTAATAGGTGCTTCAAGGATTTTGAGAGGGTCGTAAAAGAGAAGCAGCTTAACTTAGGTCAGGCTAAAAAGGATAAGGAGGATGTAGTTGAAGCTTATGATGCTAAGTGCGTAGACAAATTAAATGCAAGGGACGCAACCGTTAGGTCTGGGTTGATATTGAAAATTCATGAGCGCTACCATAATTTGAACTTTGGTAGTTTTTGGGAACATGTCCTAGTCGAATATTGTCCACCTGGGATATCTTTGAGTGTTAGTGAAGATACAGAATCTGATGAAGGTGATTCTCCTGAACCTTCTAAATAAGAAAAATTATAAAAGTCCTCATAATCTTCGAGGCAATTTTGTTAAAGTCCTCATAATCTTTAAGGCAAATTTGTTAAAGTCCTCATAATATTCGAGCCAATATTTTTTAAAGTTCTCACGATTTGCGAGGCAGTTGTGTCCACCAACTCAATGATTTATGAAGTACGTCAGATTTTTAGTTTTCATTATGCTTCGAATAATTAAGACCAGCTTTCTTGGAAAACCTTTTAGATTCAAAATTAGATGGTTTGAGACCAACTTTTGTTGGAAGACCTTTTAGGTCCAAAATTAAATAGTTTGAGACTAACTTTCATTGGAAGACCTTTTAGAAAATTAAATAGTTTAAGACCAACTTTCATTGGAAGACCTTTTAGGTCCAAAATTAAATAGTTTGAGACAAACTTTCGTTGGAAGACCTTTTAGGTCCAAAATTAAATAGTTTGAGACCAACTTTGGTTGGAAGACCTTTTAGGTCCAAAATTATGAGAAGAATTTTATGGCAAAAGCTTATATATAAATCAGCTAATATGACACCTCGTTAAAACCTTCATGTGTCATTAGGGTAGAAAAGAGTGTACCACCGACACTTTACACCAAAACATATATTTTTTTACATTTAATCCAAATACAATTTAAGATCTTCTATATTACATTGGTATTTCAGACTTCTTCCTTCTTTATCTTTAATTCGATATGTTCCAAGCTTCACTCTCTCTGTTATATCATATTGGCGTTCCCAATTAGGACCTAATTTTTCGAAGTGATTTTCTTTTGTATGATGAAAAATATTTCTTAACACTTGATCATCTGCTTTAAATTCTATTCGTTTTACTTTGGAGGCATATCTACTTCTCATCAATGTTTGATAATATAGCAATTTTATTTGTGGTCGCCTTCTTTTTTTCAATCAAGTCTAGCTTCACTACTCTATTTACATCATTTGACTCTTCAGAATATTTTATGACACGATGGGACGGAAAAACTGCCTCGGATGGTACCACTGCATCCATTTCACATACCAATACAAATAGAGATTGTGACATTGTTTTTCGAGGAGTTGTTCGATATGCCCAAAGTATTTCTTTAAAATAACCCAGTCATTTTCATGCCTTTCCTTCCGAATTCTTCTTTAGCTCATCAAGAATAGTTCGATTGGTGACTTCTACCTATCTATTTTCATGTGGGTGAAATAAGCTGAAAACATTGTTGTATCCCTCGAGAGTCACAATAATTATTCAAATCTTTATTGTCAAATCAAGGTCTGTTATCGTTTGTGATCTTCATTAGAACCCCAAAGCTATAAAAACAATATTCAAAGTAATAAATTTAATGACATCTTTAGCTTTTGTTCCTGCTAACGACTCTGCCTCAACCCATTTGGAATAGTAATCTACTGCCATAATTATTGTTTGTCGCCCTCCATAAGCCATTGGTAGAGGTCCTACAAGATCAATTCATCATCGATCAAACAGTAGTGCCTCAGATATGATTTCGAGGGGAACTCATGGTTTATGAATTCTGTTGGTAAATCTCTGACAAGTATCACACTTTTTAACCAACCTTTTCGCATCGGAAGAGATCAGAGACCAATAGTATCCTACCAAAAATACTCTCCTTATTATAGCTTTGTACCCACAATGGGTAGACCTTTCTCTATCATGCAATTCTGATAATATCATCTGCGATTCATTTTTTTCCTAAACATCGAGTAAAGGTCTACTGAAATATATTTTATACAAAATTAGTCCAAGTACCATGTATCAATGAGACTTAAAACGTATTTTTTTAGAGAATGATTTGTTAACTGGTGATTTATCATTTTCTAAAAAATTAATAATATCTAGCCTCCAATCCTTCTCTTCACAAACAGATACTCGAAGTTCTTCATTTATTACTCCAACTTCTTGCTGTAAATTCTTAATAATTAATGGGTTTTTTTGTGTAATAATCCATGGTTATGCCTCTAAATATGAAGCAGTTGCTAAAAAGTCTGCCACAGAGTTTTCTTCTCTTCAGACATGTTCATAACTGACCTTTTCGAAGGCTACAACTGAAGCTTTTAGCGCCTTCAAATATTTTACTAAATAATCCTTTCGAGCTTCGGATTGTCCATGATTAACGAGGAGTTGTGAATCACTGACTAACTTAAATTTTTTATTCCCATAGATTTGTACAAGTTTTAACCTGATAAAGTCGCCTCGTATTCTGCTTCATTATTTTTTGATCTAAACCCAAAACGGATGGATTGATACATAGCCATGCCTTCAAGAGAAATCAAATGTATCTCAGCCCTATTTCATGATATAATCAAACCTCTATCTGTTCGGATTACCCACTATGCTTCGAAATTATTCTCATCAATTTCCATATCTGATCGCTCAGAATGAAATTCTACTAAAAAGTCTACTAAGAATTATGATTTGATCGCAGTCCTAGGCTCAAACTCAATATCAGAATCTCCTAATTAAACCAACTACTTGGTCATTCTCCCCGAAATGTCAGGTCTTTGAAGCAAAATTTTTAACGGAAACAATGTTCGTACCACAATAGAATGAGCTTGAAAATATGGTCTTATTATTCGAGCAACAATTACTAACGCAAGGACCAAATTTTCTAACTTCAAATACTATTTCTCCATCCCACAAAAGTTTACTGATGTAGTACACTAGTCTTGAAATATTTTATTCTTCTCGGACGAACACGACACTTACAGCATAATCTGAAACTCCTATATAAACAAATATTATTTTCCTTGGAATATGCTGTGTGAGGAATTCTGGTGAAGAAAGATACTCTTTACTCCGATAGAAATCCTCTAAACATTCTTTTGTCTAGTTGAAATATTTTTTATGCCTTAATACTTGGAAAAAAGAGCGCATTTATCCGAAGAGTGAGATATAAATCTATTCAGCGCTGTCAACCAGCTTGTTAATATTTGAACTTCTTTTATATTTCGAGGGGGAGTCATAGACGTTAAAGCTTTGATTGTGTTAGGTCGACTTCAATCCCATTTACACTTACTATATATTAGAGGAACTTTCCTCATCAAACCTCAAATGTGTATTTTTCTGGGTTTATTTAAGTAAACCCTTTTTAAGTTGATAAAATTTTCAGTTAGATCATCAATACGATCCTCATCCTTAGGAAGTTTTACCAGTATATCATCGATATATACTTCAACATTTCGCCCAATTTGCGCCTCGAAAGTTTTATTCATCAAATACTGATAAGTTTTCCTTGCATTGTTTAACCCAAAAGGCATTACCTTGTAACAGTACAAACCTCTTCCAGTGATAAATGAAGTATTCTCTACATCTCTCGGATCCATCTTGATCTGATTATACCTTGCATAAGCATCCATAAAAGAAAGTAATTGATTCCTGATATAGAATCTACCAGCTCATCTATTTATGAGACACGGAAAGGATCTTTTGGACAAATCCTATTTAAGTATGTCAAAATCTACCCACATTCGCCATTTACCATTTTTCTTTTTGACCAATACCAGATTTGCCGCCCAAAAAGGATATTGTGATTCTCGAATGTGTTCTACTCGAGATAAACGTTCTACCTCCGCCACTATTACCTCAAATTTCTCTTGAGAAAAAGGCCTTCTTTTTGTATTATTGGCCTTACGTTGTTCTTGATTAATAGCTTATGGAAAATTATTTCAGGGGACACCCCAATTATGTCCTTGGAGCACTATGCAAACATATCTAACTTCGTAGATAAAAAATTCAACTACTCTTTCCCTTAAACTTGGAGATAACTTCGTCCCAATCTTCAAACATTTACCATTTGGAAACACATGATATTCGTAACTTTCATCCAAAAGACCGGGGGACTTCCTCGGATCATCAATATGGGTTGGCTCTGAAGAATTCCTCGCTAATTGCTATGCTTTTTCTGACTCATTCCCCCAAACTTGATTAGAAGACAATGCAATACGGTAGCACTCTCTAGCCATTTTTTGACCGCTTCTAATTATCCCAATATTAATCCCCACAACATATTTTAAATATTGATGAGCAATAGAAATTACAGCATGCATCTTGGTTAGCCAATACCTCCTAAAAAAAGCATTGTAAGATGTTGGCGGATGGTGTGGATAATAATTGCCTCAGGGTAGGCTGGTAATTTCAGTTGGTGTTTTATGGTGGTGTGTGGGTGTTAAGTGTTTAGAGTAGAGTGTAGAGAGATAATTAAGCAGCTTGGTAGCAGTTAATTCTCATTACCCACACTTAATGCAGGTGGTTGGGTATTTATACCCTGATGTTTGGGCCCTTATGGGCTTCCGGGTCATGTTTAATGGACTCGGGTCACGTTCAAAGACCCATGAGCTCTAAGTAGGAGAGAAAGTAGCTTAGTCAAGAAATGTTTAGGTTTTTTAGTACTTTAGTCATAGTTTGAACAGTCCTATGGTCATAGTGTTCAAAACGATATGTCCGGTTCGTATGATCTGTCCGGTCCGGAGGCCTTGGACTGATCTGTCCTTGTCCGGGGAGCATGCAGAATTCAGACTCATCAGGAGCCCCTTTTTTAGGTGTTTGTGCAAGTATCCTTGTCAAAGACCTGAAAAATAGTCCGACGTCAGAAGTAGTTTTTAATCCGGACAGGTCTATGGGTTTACCCGGACAGATAAAGTTTCACGAATTCAAAATGGTTTTTGCCAAAGTTCGTGGGACACGTGTCACTCTCTGATTGGTTGCTCCAGCCGTTTTTTCACCTTAAATTTCGAACCCACCTTCTTCGAAAAGCAACCTCTTTGATTACAAGTGGTGACATCAGCGCCGTCTTTTAATCATTGCCAAACTTTTCGAATTCCCCTAGGAATCAACTGCTTTTTTAGATTTACTATAAATATAGATTCATTTCTACTATTTTACCATCTCCTTCAAACTTACCTCTGTAAAAGTTCTCAAAGCTTTCTCTCTCTAAAGCAAAAAACTTAGTTCAACAGTTTATGTTTACAGCGAGGAACGCTCTTGTCAAAGGCGGGTGGCTTAACCTTTCTGAGTTAGAGAAGGCTCAAAAAGTCGAAAGAGAAAGACGGATCGCTGCAGGGTTACCTGCCTCGCCTGTTGACAGACCTATCTCCTCCGCATCTGAGTCAGATCGAGGCTCATCCTCTTCCAAAGGTACTAAGCCCAAAAAACTATTCCAAGCCACTCTCTCCCCCATAATCTCTGGTTCCTTCGTTCAGGAATCGGTGCCTACTATTGAGCCAGGAGTTACAGTCACTAGCCTTAGAAAACCTTCTCCCTTCATCGCAATGGGATCGGATACGAAACGCTCTCCTGAAAAACTGGTTGATAAGAGGAAAGGCCGGCTGGTTAAAGGCCAAGGAACCAGAAACACCCCCTCAAGATTGGGGGCAAAAGATAGCAGCACCGGATCAGATGTGACAATAAAGCTCATAAGGACAGGCTGTCCGGACCGGAGGGGTCTAACCTAAACCTATTACCAGAAACATTTGCTCCAAACACTCTACCGGAGAGCAGAAATCAAAGAGGCTCTGAGGCCCATCAGTCCGGAGATAAGGCTGAATCAAGTTTGAACCCTCCCCCCACTACAGCTGCTGAAATTCCTTCAACGATCATGGAGGAAGTGATGGAGGACTCCGTTGAAGAGGCCTCGTTCGAGTCTGAGCCCTCCGGTCAGACTAGCAAAGAAATAGTTGCCAAGAAGGACAAGGGCAAGGAAAAGTTGTACTTAAGGCATCCGGACCTGCCGGAGAGCCTAGAAGGAAAAGTAGGGCCTTGTTTTCACAAGGTAGTGTTAACTATCTTCTCTCCCTACAAAAAAATCAATTATGCATTCATCCACACTGCTGAGTTGGGCAGAATGCGTTCAAAATGGGGTATTCCAGAAAACGTAAAGATCAGGATCCATATACATCCGGAGACCCCCATGGATTGCAAGTTGAGTGAGGTGGTCATGTTCACGGAGCTGTTCAACTGGGGGCTCAGGTTCCCTCTAGACTTAGAGATTGTCAGATATTTCCATCTGATCAAACTATGTTCGAGCCAACTGAGCCCCAACGCTTGGTATACCCTTATGTCATGTATCATGGCATCAAGGCTGTCCGGGATCCCTCTGCCCATGGAGGAGTTTGCTGCAGTGGCCAGTCTGTGTAAAAACCATCACATCCCCTTCTACCATTTTAACATGGGGGATGGCTTCAAAGCAGTGGATGATTTGCTGGAGGCAGAGAGGAATTGGAGGACTCAGTTCCTTTTTGTGAGTGGTGCCTGGGAAAATGGCAGGAAGATAAAATCCGGAGAGAACCCAAGTCTCCTCAGAAGCAGATGGAGGAGTGACCGTAAGTATCTTGCATTTGTCTCTCTTCTCTTTTCTTTTTAAACTTAGTTTATACTTATTTGTCTTACTTTTGTCTTAGCAGAACTGCCCAAGGAGTTTAGTGACTATCAGAAAGCCGGGCAGATAACTTGTGGCAAAATTAATGCCTGGGCTGCTGAGAATTGGGGGAACAGATTCCACGATGCTTTTACTAGTGGAAATTTGGCAAGGTCTAACCTGTGGAACACCACAGGTCGGAGAGACTTGACCTAGGAAGAGCTCACCACCCAAACTTCTCCTGACATTGTGCTCAAGAGGACCCATGAACCAGATGGGACACTTTTCCTGCCAGGCCGGGCCAAAGCCCCGAGCAAAATGAAAGGCAAGAAGAAGAAGGGAAAAAAGGTGGTGGGTGATGCCAACCCTACTGATGCTGAGAAGGACGCTCCAGCAGTCCCGGAGGGGCCAGCCCAGAGCCAGATCGATGCCGCTCTCTTGCAAGTTGTGGAGCAAGAGACTGAAAGGCAGGAGACGAATCTCCCAAAACCTCCAAGGGCTTCCAAGAGAAATCGCAAACAGGGAAGCGAAGGCACAGACCGGGAGGCAAAGAAGAAAAATACTGATAAGGGAAACAAGCTTTCTCTCCGGGCTCCAGAGCCTTCTTTCCAAGTTGAGCCTTCTGACCCAACACACGCCGAAGAGATTCCGGGGGACTTTCACACCAACGAGGTTGAGGGAGGAGACCTCAACATTGATGGAGTGGACATCACTGGTCTTGGTGAGCTTGGTGAATATTTCCTCAACCTCCCCAGAGATGACTTTGCAGGGCCTTACATTCCTCCGAGCAGCTCCAACACGGTCAATTTTAACGGTAAGACTTTCATTGTCTCTAGTGAAAAGGATACCATAGCCCATTCCATGTTAAGCAATGTGCAGCCGGTACTTACGTTGGAGAGACAAGTCCGGGGTCAGGCAGACATCATCAAAGACCTTAAGTCTGAGAAGGAAAAGCTGTCTGAAGACCTTCGCACTGCCACCTCTAATGCTGCCATGTTGAAAGAAGAAAACGAGGAGTTGAAGAGAAGCCAAAAGACAAGCACCACCAAAGTCACCACTTTAAAGGAAACCATCAAAGACCTCCAGGAGAAGCTGTCCGGTATGGAGAAAGACCTTGCTACCTCAAGGGGAGAAACCAAGGCAAAGGACAAAGTCATTACCAACTTAACTACTGATAAGATTGCCCTTGAGAATGCAGTATCCAAGACTGCCGAAGAGAAAAATACTTTGCTACAGGAGCAGGAGGCCAAGATCCAAGCCAAGATCAATGCTTATGCCAACCAGATGATCAAGAGCGAAGAGCTACTGCTTGAGAAGGTGAGGTCTAACATGGTTCTACTCTTTCATGAAAAATTTCCGCAGAGGAACCTAGGGGACTTATGGCTTTATGTTGAGCCTGAAGACCTTCTATACCACACGATGGCCGAAGGTGACAGGTATGGCTACTCTAGTGGCTCTTCGGATGATGAAGAACATACTGGGGAGAGCCCAGACGAAGAGAAAGACGATCCCAAAGGCAAGAAGGTAGATGAAGGTGAGCCATCTTCAAAGGCTCAACCTTAACTTACGATCTACTTTGTTTATTTTTTATTCAGACTAAAGTCCTTGGAAGGCCAAGGCACTCTTTTTGTAATGGTGTTCGGTGTTCGACCGGACAGGTTTTTTGTGTTGTATCTTGACTATTTAAAAGTCCTTGGAAGGCCAAGGCAATTTTAAGTTATTTATTTCAATGAATATCTCTGTTCTGTACAACCATCATCTTCTTTCATTGTTCGTTTTAACTTTGATAGCCAGAGTTTAAGTAGCCTTTAGTTGTTGTATTGTGAGAGTGTTTAAGTTCTCCGGCTAGAGTTTAAATAGCCCTTAGTTATCTCAATCCGGATAGTATGACAAGGGACAAAACTTTAAAAACACTTAGAAAATTTTTAAGAAGGCATCAAATTTTATTTAACAGCCCGGACACCTCATTAAAACCTCTCTGTGCCACCAGGGAGGAAAGAGTATGCCCCAAATATTTACATGGATGTTCAAACAAGTAAATATTTATACAAGTGCTATTCCAAGTACATCCGGAGATGCTCGATATTCCAAGGATGTGTTAGAACCCTGCCTTCTTTGTCTTCCAACCAATAAGTTTAGGCTTAATTCTTTCAACAACCATATACGGACCCTCCTAAGTTGGGTCCAGCTTTCCGAAGAGCTTTTCTTTAGTGTGTAAGAAGACCTTCCTTAATACTTTGTCCCCTGGTTGGAAATCTCTTCTTTTAACTTTGGAAGCAAACCTGCTCCTCATCAAGCCTTGATAGTGTGAAACTTGAAGGTGAGCTTTAACACGTCTTTCTTCTATCAAATCGAGTTGACCTCTGATTGCCACCTCGTTAGCGTGTTCAGAGAAGTTGTGAACACGAAAATAGGGGAGAGTTGCTTCTATGGGAGCTACTGCATCCATCCCATAGACCAAGGCAAAGGGTGATTCTTGTGTTGCAGCCCCAAGTGTTGTCCGGTAGGCCCACAAGACCTCTTGTAAATAACTAGGCCATTTCCCAGCAGCCCATTCCAAATTCTTCTTTAAACCGGATAGTATAGTTCTATTAGCCACTTCAACTTGCCCATTTGCTTGTGGGTGGAAAGGTGAAGAAAAATAATGCTGTATACCCCTTGAGGCACAGAAGCTCTCCATTTCTCTATTGTCGAACTGTGGCCCATTGTCTGTTGTTATTTTCTGTGGGACACCAAATCTGCAACATATGTTGGATAGAATGAATTTTATAACAGCTTTTAATGTTGTCCCTGCTAGAGGGGCTGCTTCTATCCACTTCGAGAAGTAGTCTATGGCCACAATTATAGGTTTGCGCCCTCCGGACGCCACAGGGAGAGGCTCTACTAAATCCAATCCCCATCGAGCAAAAGGAATGGGCTCAGAAATTGATTCTAATGGAATGGCTGGTACATGAATTTCATTGTTGTACCTCTGGCATAGGTCACACCTTCTCACCAATTCCTTAGCATCTTTCATAATTGATGGCCAATAGTAACCGGAGAGTAAAATTCTTCTTGTTAAAGCTTTAAACCCACAATGGGCTGATCCCTCACCATCATGCAATTCGGAGAGGACTACTTGTGACTCTTCATCCCCCAAACAACGCAGGAGAGGTTTACTGTAGGACTTTTTGTACAACACTTCTCTCAATATGATGAAACCACGAGCCTTGTGTTTCAATGTTCTGGCTAGTGACTTATCTGGAGGTACGACACCATCGGAGAGATATTGTAGGAGAGGAAACCTCCAGTCTTGAGGTTGTTTCACTTGTATTTCAAAAATTTCCTCTTCCTTACCCTTGCTGAGTTGAATAGAGGGGCTTTCGAGCACATGGATCCATGGATATGACTCCGTATATGCTATGGTTGCCAATGAGTCTGCTAGCTCATTTTCTGTCCGAGGAATGTGCTCATAGATAACATTTTTAAACTTAAGTGCTTCATTTTTGAGGAGGAGTAAATACTTCACAAGTTGCTCCTTTTTAGCCTCAGATTGGCCTTGGGCATGGTGTATAAGTAGTTGGGAGTCACTTAACAGCTTGACCCTCTTGGCCCCACAAATGTAGGCTAACTTTAACCCAGCTATAGGTGCTTCGTATTCGGACTCGTTATTAGACGCCCTGAAAGCAAAACAAATAGCCTGGTACATCTTGTCTCCATATGGGGAAGTTAAACATACTCCTGCACCACATCCCATAGTGCTAGATCCACCATCTGTTCGGACGACCCATACTTTTTTATCTTTTATATCAGTAGCTTGTTCTGAATTCCTGTCGGAGTGGAATTCGACGAGAAAATCAGCCACAGCTTGGGCTTTGACTGCTGTTCGGGGAGCAAAATCTATGTCGAAGTCCCCCAACTCTACTGACCACTTAGTCATACTGCTCGAAATGTCTGCTTTTTGAAGGACATTCTTTAGGGGAAAAGACGTCCGGACGACGATAGGATGAGCCTGGAAATAAAGCCTCATCTTTCTTGCAGCTATCACCAGGGCTAATGCCAATTTTTTAAGTTTCAAGTAACGCCTTTCTGCATCTATCAAGCTTTTGCTGATGTAGTACACTGGATGGGGATGACCATCTACCTCTCTTACCAGTACAGCACTGATGGCACAGCTTGAAACTGCCAACTATACAAAGAGAGTCTCCCCATCTACTGGCTTAAACAACGTTTTGGGGGAGGACAGGTGTTTCTTGATCTCATTGAAAGCCTCATCACACTGCGGGGTCCAATCGAACCCCTTTGCACCCTTCAAAGTTTGAAAGAAAGGAGCGCACCTGTCCGAAGACCTTGAGATAAATCTGTTTAAGGCAGCTAACCTCCCCGTTAACCGTTGTACTTCTTTAATGTTTCGAGGAGGTTCCATCTGGAAAAGAGCATTTAGCTGGTCCGGATCGGGCTGTATTCCATGCTCACTTATGATGTCGCCTAGAAACTTCCCGGACTGCACTCCGAACACACACTTTTCTAGGTTTAATTTCAAATTCAGTTTTACCAAGTTGGCAAAAGTTTCTTGGAGATCGGACAAGTGCAACTGCTCATCTACACTCTTCACCATCATGTCATCAATGTACACTTCCATATTTCTTCCAATTTGATCAGCAAATGCCTTGTTGACTAACCTCTGATAAGTAACCCCAGCATTTTTCAAACCAAATGGCATTACTTTGTAGCAATGAAGACCTCTGTCAGTGACAAATGTGGTATGCTCTTGATCCTTTGGATCTACTTGAATCTGATTGTATCCGGAGAAAGCATCCATAAAGGAAAGCAGCTTGTTCCCAGAGGTGGAGTCTACTAACTGATCAATCTGGGGGACCGGATACAAATCTTTTGGGCAAGCTCTATTGAGATCTGTGAAGTCAATGCACATGCGCCACTTGCCATTTTTCTTTTTAACCAAGACCGGGTTAGCAGTCCACAAAGGGTATTGAGACTCCTTGATGTGCCTCATCTTTGTGAGCCTATCAACTTCTTGCACAATGACATCAGCCTTTTCTTTAGAAAAAGCTCTTCTTTTTTGAACCACTGGTGCTACGTCTCTCCGGACCTATAGGTGATGTGATATCACTTCTGATTGGACTCCAGTAACATCAGCATTGCACCAAGCAAAAACGTGCTGATGGTTCTTTAAAAACTTCAACATTTCATTTTTCAACATAAGTGACATCTTAGACCATATCTTGACACTTTTCCTATCTTCCAAACAGTGTGTTTCAACCTCTTCGATCGGTATCAATACTCCAGGGGTCTCTCTGGGGTCATCAATTTCACCCTCACCCCCACCCCCAGAAAGGCCCTCAACCTGCTATTGTTCATTAATATGGACTGCCCCAGCGTTCGAGGAGCCAGGGCAGTGGCATAACATTCTCTTGCAATCTTTTGGCTGCTCCGGACGACTCCAACCTGTCCCTGAACAGCATACTTCAAGCATTGGTGGACTGTTGAAGCCACTTCATGCATCCTAGAGAGCCAAGACCTCCCCAGTATAGCATTATAGCAAGTGGGACAATCCACCACAATAAAGAGTATTCTGACCATTTTCTTGAAAGGGCCCTTACCCAATAACACTTCTTCTTTGAACTCTCCGATCACATCCGCTGAGCTGCCTGTGAAGCCCACGATTGATCTGTCCGAATTCTGAATTACAGTTGGATTTTTCATTTTCTTGTACGTGGTTAGGAAAAGGATATTGGCTGAGCTTCCAGTATCCACCAGGATTCGTCTTATGTCATTGCCCCCTATAGATGCTCCTGTGACAACAGCATCCTCATGAGGGCCAGCAATGTTTCTTAAATCATCTTCATCAAACACAATGAAGGGGAATGAGTTTGGTGACTGATAGGATGTCATGCCTCCTTCTAGCTGGGAGGCTAAAGTATGAACATGCCTCTTTCTCGAAGAAGCAGTAGGAGCTGTCATAGTGTCCCCTCCGAAAATTGTAAGCGACTCGAAAAACTTAATGAGCCCGGAGACCGATCTAGAACATTCCTCTATAGCACCCACTTTGTTTTGAGTTGGATCAGGATCCAAGTATTCAGATTCCACGTCAAACCTTTCAACTATAACCATGGCCCCCTCCGGAGCAGCATTACGTGGACCAACCCGGTGAGTGTTGTCAGACATGTTGCCTCCTCTTCTTTTAACGTAAGCTCCCAGCTTTCCCCTTTCAATCAAGTTTTGAACTTCTTGCTTCAATGCTATGCAGTCATCAGTGGTATGACCAATATCATTGTGATATTGGCAAAAAGAGTTATTGCGATGCTCTGTGGGAGACTGCAGTGTTGCCGGTCTCCGGTAATGCACCTCATCCTTTGTTTTATCAAAAATAGTGGCCACACTTTCTTTTAACTCTGCGAACCACTCCGGTTGCACCCATGGCCCTCTTTTGTTTCTGGATTGCTGACTTTGAGCAAGAGCAGCTGGCTGAGACTGAGCTTTTGCCCTACCATGCCCCTGTCCGGTCTCTCTTGCTTTGTTCCCGGACTGATTTTGATTGGGGTTTGGTGCCACTGGGGTAGACCTCACCTGCCTGTGCACCCTGGTTTTCTTTGTTTCGTCAACATTTATCTGTTTGCCAACCTGATTCAGCAACCCTCCCCATGTCATGGCCTTCTTTCTGGTCACTGAATCAGCTAGGTTGGCTGGGTTCAAACCTTGCCTTAGGGATGCTATTGCCACTTGTTCGAAGCAATCAGCCAACCCATTCTTGGTGTTCACAAAACGACTTATATATTCTTTCAAGGACTCATTTGGTTCATGGGCACAATGGATTATTGTGTCTCCATTGCCCTTCATCTCTTTACTCCCTACGAACTGCCTTCGAAAGGCTACCCAAAAAGTATCAAAATCTTTAATACAACCCTGAGGCAGGCTGTTGTACCATTTCAGAGCACTCCCCGTGAATGATTGGGAGAATTCTCTACAAAGTACTTTATCATCGTCGTCAAAGTTCATCATGAAGTTTTTAAATTGCTCCAGATGGTTGTCCGGTTCAGTACTGCCATCGTCGTCAAAGTTCATCATGAGGTTTGTGCTGTCAAACCTCTTGGGGAGGTTTCCGGATAGAATTTTAGAAGACAATAGAGATTGCCTCCAATTCCTTCCACGACTGAAGACAGTATCCTCATTGGGAGTTGCAAAGATACCTGGTTCATCATGGAAAGCAAAGGGATCCATCAGCATCTTGTCCACATGCCTCCGCCTGTGTGATGACCTTTACCAATATTCTTCTTCATCCTTCCATGTCTATCCCTTTTTCTTGAATACTTTTTGATCTGCCTTTGTTTCTTTCTAGTTCGACCCTCATCGCTGCTTGAGGATAAAGATTTTTCAACTCATTCATCGTCCGAAGAGCTATCAGAAGATTCTGAGCTTGAGTCAGAACTCTCCACGGGCTTGGACCGGTGAGACTTTTTAGAACTGGCATGAGTCTTTTTGGTGCTCACATGAGTTTTTGAAGACTCATGCTCTCTGGGGTTATCGGTGTGATGAGCAACTGATGCTTTAGATTTTTCTTTCACGCCCATCTTGGCCTTTTCTGCCCTCAGAGCTTCTATTTCACACTTTAGCCTATCACGCTCTTCGACAGTGTATTCATCGTTCTCTTCCACCACTTCGAGCAAAGCCGGTGGTAGTTCTGGATTGTCCGGATTCATTCAGACAGATTTTCTTAGCTGGTTTTGAATGCTTGATTCAGGCACCTTCTTCTCCCACTGTGGTCGCCAATTTGGTGTGGATAATAATTGTCTAAGGGTAGGCTGGTAATTTCAGTTGGTGTTTTATGGTGGTGTGTGGGTGTTAAGTGTTTAGAGTAGAGTGTAGAGAGATAATTAAGCAGCTTGGTAGCAGTTAATTCTCATTACCCACACTTAATGCAGGTGGTTGGGTATTTATACCCTAATGTTTGGGCCCTTATGGGCTTTCGGGTCATGTTTAATGGACCCGAGTCATGTTCAAAGACCCATGAGCTCTAAGTAGGAGGGTAAGTAGCTTAGTCAAGAAGTGTTTAGGTTTTTTAATACTTTAGTCATAGTTCGAACAGTCCTATGGTCATAGTGTTCAAAACGATCTGTCCGGTTCGTATGATCTGTCCGGTCCGGAGGCCTTGGACCGATCTGTCCTTGTCCGGGGAGCGTGCAGAATTCGGACTCATCAGTTGTCACCCCTCTTAATCCCACAATAGTTCGATCCGTCCTTTGGATCACAAGAGGGTCAATAATTTTATTATAAGTTCTCATGAATAAGATCTTGGCGAAGCTGCCTATGTCAATTAAAACTCTTTGTGCTTGATCACCGACTATTCCTGCTGCAATTACTATTGCATCTGCATGTGGCCTTGACACATTTCTCATATCATCATATTCGAAAGACATTATTGGGGAAGAACTTCGATGCAGATGTGTCGAGGCACCCTCTTCAAGTTGACTAGTCATGCTGATTATGTATCTTATCCGAGAGGTGTTCAAATTTCCTGCAACTGTATCACCCCCAAAAATTACCAAAGATTGAAAAAATGCACATAAATCACTAACATTTTTCCTCAGGATAATTTCTTTCACAATACTAATGTCGTTCCTCCTCTCTTTTGGCTCCAATTACTTTGTTGTCATATCAAAAGAATTAATCTCCTCGGAGGTGACGAACATAGTCTCCTTTTTTTACGCTTCTTTAGTTGTTGGATTTTTCAGAGAGTGTTTCCTTACAAAGTTGGTCAAGTTCCTAAACTCATTTAATTCTTGTATTTCTTTTTTCAATGCTATGCATTATTTTGTGCCATGCCCAACGTCTTTATGATATTTGGAATATATGATGTTTATACTTTCCCTCGGAGTTTGTATAGGAAATGGCTTGCGAAATTGTACTTGACTTCAAGTTTTCTTGAATATTGTGGCTACACACTCAGTCAAATCTGTAAAATGATTTGGAAGAATCCATTTATTAAACATTGGACTAGCTCCATGTTGTGTGCCATATGCTTGTTGGTTCACCCTGGGCCTTAGAGGAAACTGATTTGTTACTTTAGGTTGCACGTTTATTTGAGGTGGATGGGTGATCATAAGAGATCTTTGGAACTGGTTCTGCTCTAACTAATCACTAGATACTATTTTTGAAGCCTGAGTTTCTTCCACCAATATCGTTTTTTAAAGTGATGAAGCAGAGCCCCAAACTTGATTGCTTGACTTTCAGCCTCAATATCATTCAATATTCCTGGGAGAAGTCCCATTCGATAAACTGCCAAAGCCATGGAGTCTTTACAATATTCCATATCAGTTTTTTTCTTTAACTAAATGGTTGGTATAATTTTTTAAGCTTTCTCCAATGTTTTGCCTACATTATATTATAGTATCACCATTAGGTCGGAATTTCTTACTTCCCACGAAATGTTGTCGGGAAACGTTCTAAAACATGTCAAAGTTTTTTTATATAACTCTGTGAAAGTCGGTTATACCATTTTGAAGTAACACCCTTAAATGTTTGGGAGAAAGACATGTAGAGTAACTTTTCATCATCATCAATCATAAAAATTTTACATTGTTCAATATGGCTATCGGGATCTTACGTTTTGTCAAACTTTTCTAACTTATAAATATCAAAATGCTTTGGGAGTTTGTCAGGGAGTATTTTCGAGGACAAATGAGAGGACCTCCAATTATGCCATACTCTGTGAACATTGGTTTTGGGACCCTCGTGTGCCATTGCATAGGTACCCTCCTCGGAAGGAGTTGTATACTGGTTACTTACTTGATATTTCAAATTTTGACTCATCGACGGATTTTGAGTGTATATAATATTTTCTTTCTTAGCATGATCCTCATAGCCTTGTACTTTTCCTCTCACATCCATTATCTGGTGATCCGTTCGATATTATTTTTTATGTCTCCTCACATATTTCATTTTTATGCTTTTCTTCATACAATAACCCATTTCCGGAGAAGATTCACTTGAATCATAGAGTGAATAGTCACTTGACTCGGATGACTCATAACGATACCTTGGCTTTAGTTTCTTCCTCGGAGAATAGTGACCTGCCTCTGGTACTTATCTTTCTTACTACTGGTCCGATGGTGGTCATTCAATTCATCTTTCTCAATTTCATTTTCTCTTTGAATCTCTGATCGAATTTTATTGAAAGCCATCGCAACGTCTCTTCTAGAATTCAATTTTTCAATTTATTCTAACAATTCTTTTCTCCGAGCCATCAAAATGGACTCCTCTAATATCTCACCAACATGTTGATCATCGTGTTTTTTTATCAATCTCCATGTTATTTCCGACGAAGTTCTCTTCGAAATCCTTTCAAACCATAAAATCATTATTCATGTCTAATTTTCCTCAGATTTTCATCACTTTTCTTTTGAGATCATAACAAGGTTTTGGAAGATAATTTCGGGTACCAAACTGTTTCCCACAGACGGCGCCAATGATAGTTCCATAAATCTTTAGAGGGGATATGGGCTATGTTTGAAAGGGAAAATTCGTTATACATGCTACTTAGTAAATATTTTAGAGAGAGAAGCTCCATATTTTAGATAGAGAAAGTTATAAGCAATAATTGTGTAATCATTAATCAATCACCCTTCCCCAAAAGGGGTGGGGTGCTTTTATAGTACATTTGTTAGGTCCCACATGTCTAAAAAATTACTATTTCTGGTCCCTTGCTCAAGTTTGTTGTTTGCTAAATATTGGTCATTTTGTATTACATTATTACAAGTTACTCCTAAAAGACTCTCTTTATATCAAATTTTACCCTTAACTTTCTAAAGTTTTCTAGTTGATTTATTATTCCCTTATCAGATACCAGGGTGCCTCATGGTACCCGAGTGTATATACACCAACAAAACTTGCAATAATATTTTTCTTGATTACCTATAATTCGTTAACTAGTATTAGCTTATTGGTTAGTACAATTAGGGTAAACTGGTTTTGGCATAACTTCACCACTCGTTCGGACAGGGGTCTATGGACGGCCTAGTGCTATATACAGTTTTACTGGATTGTTAAAAGACTTATATTTTTTATCGTTTAGGACATTTAGTGCTCCCTTGTCCAATGCGTTCCATTTAGCATCATCGCATACCTGTCGTTACGCATCACAGAAAGTTGTTTCTTCACAGGTCGTTCGCTCGGAGTTGAGACACGTCCAATCAATGTGCATCATACTTGATGTAAGTTACATTATGTTTTTATATATTAACTCACATTAAAGTCTATGTATGCTAACTATATAATATATTTCAAGTGATTTTTCTTTCTTACATTTACATACTAGGTGTGTGTCCATTCCATATGGTCAGTTAGATTGAGTATACATTCAAGTCGTTTGACATAGTCATGCCTTACTACCCGGACTGTGTCACCCATCAGATGGGCCACATTCATCTGTGACGTGCAACATACGTCGTAATGCTTCCAGAAAAAGTAGGTAAAAAAACTACTCAAAAGTATGTGTGGTATTGTTTGTCGCGGAAGAATTGGCAACGCGATATTTTTACCATTTTCTATGCGCCATTCGAGGGTGAGCATGGTACGGACCCACTGAACCCTTTTAGAGTTAGAAAAAACATGTGGTTAGTTTCCAACCTGACTTCGGTAGGCGATGATACGTATGTATGTAGAGGGGCTCTGGTGCATACTCACGGTGGTTTGATCCCGAAGGATTTGACCAGATAGCTGCGTATCAACCACATTTAGCCACGATGACGTATGAGAAGTTGCTCGAAAATGCAGATGACATGGTCAGTATTGCTGAGACATTTAGACGTCGTTGATTAGTTGCATTATATGGATTTTTTTTTCATATATGTCTTTATGTTTTGATAACTTTTGATGTTTGATTATTAGTTATTTAAGTAAGTTAACGCTTTAGACCTTTTACGTTTGAATACTTATAGTTGAATGGTAAGCGAAGGTTTGCATATTTTTAATCTTAAGAAAATGTTTGGAAGTTTAATCTTACAAATAATTATTGGTGACTTTGAATGTTTGATGTTTGGATGATTTAACATTATACTAGCACAAAACAACACATAACTGTAAACTAACAAAAACGTAAAAATAACATAAAACTTCGTAGAAAGTATTATTAAAGTAACATGATACATCAATTCATATCATGGTAACAAAATTAACAATTTTATACTAGATCAGGTGGAATATGCAATCACCTTGCTCAGGTGTGGCATGAAATATGTGAAAACAACCATTCATAAAGTTTTTGCATGCTAAAACATTGTGAAGTCATCGCACGCGCGACATTGAGCCGTATTTTCCTACTTGATAGGCGAAAACGATGATCATATTTCTTTTTCACTTCCAAAAATTAATCTTATAGTCCCACACGAAATGTGACGAGAAATCATGCCATCACACATTTGGTGCGATATGTTATAATTTAGTGAAAGAAAATTTTGATTGATATATAATGTTGATAACGTTATAAAATATAATAAAAAAAATTAGAAACAATGTGAGATTCATAAGGACATTACATAGTACAATAAAATTTAGAAGTCGAAGTTGTATCTCATATTATCTTCACTTGGTTAGTAGTTCGCAATCGTATCCTCTTTCTCAGAAATTCTTCCCTCGAGAATGTTAAAATATTTATATTTGAAATTTGTAACTTTCAACTGCCTTTTTCCTTATTTTGTAAGACCTGTCGAACACACAGCGCATTGGTTTAGATTATACTTGATTTAACTTCAAAACTAATTAAGTATTGATTAATTAGACGAAATAAAATGATGTCTAAAAAAGATTAATGGGAGAAGTCTTAAAGAGAGAAGATTGCTTAAGATTTTAGAGAAATAAAGTAATCAAGAGTAAAAGTGTGTAAAAGTGTCAATCAATCTTATTCCCAAGGCAAATACACTATCTTCATGACCGAGCGAGGTCTACACTGTTATAACATTTCTATTCGATCTAAATATATATTTAGTCATACATTGATGACATACTATCACCAACCAATAATAACATTACACCTTACAGAATTGGAAAACATCTTTGGTAATCTCATATCGGTAAATCTCAAACTCAATCTATAAAAATTTGCATTTGAAGTCTTATGTGAGAAGTTCTGGGGTATTTGGTCAGAAAAAAATGACCAAAGTATACCTAACTCAGCTAGCGAATCTAGAGGTCCTAGAGCCACCGTATTCTACCAAAAATGTACAAACCTTTTTTAAAGGTTGGTTTCCCTCGACATTTTCATCTCCTGATTCGCTGACAAGTGCATTCGTTTCTTACGAGTACTTAAGAGCGGTGTCTAAATGCAAGAAGAAATTATATAAAATCAAAGAGCACATCATTTACCATGATTTCCTCATATGATCGAACCCATGTAATACTTTTTACTGTGTTATAAATGCATTGCTAGTTAAAGAATAAAAAACTACGTATCGAGCTAATAATTACATTAGTAAATCATCAATTGTTGTCAAAACTTGGTATATGCAACTCAATAGAGACCATACTTTCAAGGCCACACGATTTTGGTTTGATCTTTTTTCTTTCTAGAAACATCTTCAAAATTATTGACATTTCAGGTAGGCTAACACAATAGTCTGTAGAGTTTGGATACTACAAATTTTCTCATCAAATTTAATGTTAAAATTCCTACCTTATGAGAAGCTAGTATGAACAGATATGAACAGTTGCAGAGAATGGGGCTCACACAATCAAGGATCTGGAGCTAGTATTCAACTAATGTCTCCCTCATGAGACCTGTTTTATTAGTTCATCCAATTTGGATTTTGTACTTCAAACAACGAGACCAAATATGAAGCATTAATTCAAGCTCTTCAACTCGCCCAAATTTGTAAGGCACGATATTTAAGATTTCTCACTGACTCACACATGATAGTAAATTATGTTTTACGACAAGACAAATCCAAAAATGATACCATTAGTTTCCATCGAAAACATGCTACATATAAGTAATACAAGCTGACAACGAAATAGTCTATGCATTTGCTTCTACATGAAGCTCTGAATCAGAACTATTGGTTATCAACCAAGAGAAACCTTTCATATACTAGCCACCATGGTTCGAGCTTATTGAATCATCATACAAGGATACAGTTATCAATGAGCCACCATATTGGCAAACTCAAATCCTAGTTTAGCTCACAGAAGGAACGATACTAAAATAGAAAGTTGGGGCTAGAAGTGTCAAAATATAATATGCTCGCTACACACTATTTATTATCCTTTATCACGCTGATTTTAAGATCTTTCTTTGATGTATAATTTGTACTTAAAGAGCTTCATATATAAGAAAGACGTGCAAACATAAGGAATAAAACCCTTCATACAAAAATCTTATTATCGTGATGTTATTATCGTACAATACGAGTTGATGACAAGGAATTTGTGTAACAATACAATACGTGCTAACAATATGAACTCGATTTATTCTTCAGCGATACCTACTCTAAAGATATTCCCTTTGATATTTGGGATTTAAACATAGTGGTCCACTACCGAAAACATTAAGGGGATGTAAATTCCTTCTAGTAGGACGACTAGTTAGAGCGTCAAACTTGTGCAAAGTGAATTAGATTTAGAGAACCATATGCATTGATGGGTTCGGATATTTAAGCTACTGTGCCTTGACTAAATTCGAAGGGCAGTTCTGCGCAAACAACTATAATAGAACTCTGAAGAGGACAAATGTATTAAATGTTAACTAAGCTAGCTCATAATCACTTTAAACCAGATTACTAATGGGTCCTTAAACTTGATCCGACTTCATGACCCGACCCAATAAGCCCATCGGTCAGTAATTAAGTAACCACTTTCATTAATAAGGGTAATCATAATTTATTAGTAGTAGAGAGATTAATTATATCTATACTCACTACACTAAACATAAAACACTATAAAATACCCAAAAATACTTTTAAACACTTTACGAGACTACCCTCAGACAGAATTAAACCACACCAAATTGGCGACCACAGTGGGAGCACGACAGTGCCTGAATTTTGCATTCAAAACCAATAAGCAAAGCAGTTCAAATCGATCCGAATGAGCATAATGTTCCACCCTCAGAGGTGGAAAATGCAAGAGAAAACAAGGAATATACCATCGATGAGCGAGACCAATTGAGGACTGAGATAGAGGCGTTGAGAGCAATAAGGAGAAGTTTAGAGCGTCAGTACTTTACACACTAACAATCCTGGAGATAATGAGTAATCTTTGAAGACTCATCTCTGGTGTGGATAATAATCGCCCGAGGGTAGGCTGGTAATTTCAGTTGGTGTTTTATGGTGGTATGTGGGTGTTTAAGTGGTGGTGTGTGGGTGTTTTAAGTGTTTAGAGAGTAGAGAGATAATTAAGCAGCTTGGTAGCAGTTAATTTTCATTACCCCTAGTTAATGCAGGTGGTTGGGTATTTATATTGTGATGTTTGGGCCCTTATGGGCTTTCGGGTCATGTTTAAAGGACCCGGGTCATGTTCAAAGACCCATGAGCTCTAAGTAGGAGAGCAAGTATCTTAGTCAAGTAGTGTTTAGGTTTTTTAGTACTTTTGTCATAGTTCGAACTGTTCTATGGTCATTGTGTTCAAAGTGATCTGTCCGGTCCATGTGACTTGTCCGATCTGTCCGGTCCGGAGGCTTTGGACTGATCTGTCCCTGTCCGGGGAGCATGCTGAATTCGGACTCATCAGGAGCCCCTTTTTTAGGTGTTTGAGCAAGTATTCTTGTCATAGACCTGAAAAACAGTCTGATGTTGGAAGTAGTTTTTAATCCGGACAAGTCTATGGGTTTACCTGGACAGATAAAGCTTCACGAATTCAAAACGGTTTTTGCCAGAGTTTGTGGGACACGTGTCACTCTCTGATTGGTTGCTCCAGCCGTTTTTTCACCTTGAATTTCGAACCACCTTCTTCGAAAAGCAACCTCTTTAATTACAAATGGTGACATCAGCGCCGTCTTTTAATCATTGCCAAATTTTTCGAATTCTCCTAGGAATCAACTCTTTTTTTTTCAGATTTACTATAAATTCAAACTCACTTTCTACTTTTTTACTATCTCTTTCATATTTACTCTGCAAATTTACTCAGAGCTTTCTCTCTCTAAAGCAAAGATTTTCTTGGTAGTTTATGTTTACAGCAAGGACTGCATTGATCAAATGTGGGTGGCTCAACCTTTCTGAGTTGGAGAAAGCACAAAAAGTTAAGAAAGAGAGACGAATCGCAGCAGGGCTACCTTCATCACCTGTTGACAGACCAGTCGCCTCCGTTACAAAGTCAGATCGAGGCTCGTCCTCCTCTAAAGGTACTAAGCCCAAAAAACTATTTTAATCCACCCTCTCGCCTATAGTCTCTGGTTCCTCAGTTCAGGATTCAGTACCTACTGTTGAGCCAGGAGTTACAGTCACAAGTCTTAGGAAACCTTCTCCTTTTCTTGCTATGGGATCAGACACAGAGCACTCTCCGGAGAAACTGGTGGTTAAGAGGACAAGCCAGCTGGTTAAGGGGTAAGCCTCTAAGAACACTCCCTCGAAATCGGGGGCTAAAAATAGTAGTTCTGGGTCTGGGATGCCAATCAGAGCTCCCCGGGAAAGACCATCTGGTCCGGAGGCGAGCAACCCAGCACTCCCAAGAGAGACCTCTGCCTCAGAGCCCCAGCTTGAGGCTAGAAGTCAAGGAAACATCGAAATCCAGCAGTCCGGAAGCCAGGCTGAGCCAAGTTCGAACCCTCTCCGGGAAACTGCCACTGATATTCCTCCTACGATCATGGAGGAAAGAATGGAGGACTCAGTTGAAGAAGTCCCTTTTGAGTCTGAGCCATCCGGCCAGACTAGTAACATTACCGCTGCCAAAAAAGATAAGGGCAAAGAAAAACTATGCTTGAGGCATCCGGAGCTGCCGGAGTGTCTCGAAGGGAAGGTAGGGCCCTGTTTTCACAGGGTCGAACTTAAATATCTCTTGGCCTTACAGAAGACCAAGTATGCTTTCATCCACACGGCCGAACTAGGTCGAATGCGCACAAAATAGGGGATCCCAGAAAATGTGAAGATAAGGATTCCCATAGATCCGGAGACCCCTATGGATTGCAAGCTGAACGAAATAGTCTTCTTCACGGAGTTATTTATTTGGGGCCTCAGATTCCCCTTGGACCCAGAGATTGTCAGATATTTTCATCTGGTCAAACTCTGTCCGAGCCAGCTGAGCCCCAACGGCTGGTATACTTTGATGTCATGCATTATGGCATCCAGGCTGTTCGGGATCCCTCTTCCTATGGAAGAATTTGCAGCAGTGGCCAATCTTTGCAAACATCACCAATTCCCCTTCTACCACTTCAATATGGGGAATGATCTCAAAGCTGTTGATGATCTACTGGAGTTTGAGAGCAAATGGAGGAGCCAATTTTTGTTTGTCAGTGGCGCTTGGGAAAACGGACAGAAGATCAAGTCCGGAGTGAACCCAAGCCTCCTCAGAAGCAGGTGGAGGAGTGACCGTAAGCTTCTTACTCTAAATCTTTGTCTACTTTTTCCTTCTTATAGTTGGTTTTAAATTAATCAATCTTTCTTTGTCTTAACATAACTGCCTAAGGAGTTCGGTGATTACTTGAAGGTCACTTGTGGCAAAATCAACGCCTGGGCCGCAGAGAACTGGGGGAACCGATTCCACAATGCCTTCACAAGTGGAAATCTGGCAAGGTCTCACCTGTGGAACACCACGGGTCGGAGAGATTTAACTTGGGAGGAGCTCACCACCCAACCCTCTCCAGACACAGTACTCAAGAGGTCCCATGAAGCAGATGGGACACTCTTCTTGCCAGGCCGGGCCAAAGCCCCAAGCAAAATGAAGGGCAAGAAGAAAGGCAAAAAGGTGGCGAGCAATGCTAATCCTGCTGATGCTGAGAAGGATGCTCCAACTGACCCGGAGGGGCCGGCTCAGAGCCAAATTGATGCTGCTCTTTTGCAAGTAGTGGAGCAAGAGACCGAAAGGCAGGAAGCAGAACTCCCAAAATCTCCAAGGGCTTCCAAGAGGAATCGCAAGCAGGGGAGTGAAGGGGAAGACCGGTCAGCCAAGAAGAAAAAGACTGCCAAGGGAGATGAGCTTGCTCTCCGGGATCCGGAGCCTTCTGTTCAGGTTGACCCTTCTGACCCAACACATGCTGAAGAGATCCCAAGGGACTTTCATACTGATGAAGTTGAGGGAGGAGAGCTCAACATGGATGAAGTAGACATCACCGGTCTTGGTGAACTTGGCGAATACTTCCTCAACCTCCCCAGAGACGACTTCGCAGGGCCTTACATTCCTCCGAGCAGCTCTAACACTGTCAACTTCAATGGTAAGACTTTCATCGTCTCTAGTGAAAAGGACACCATAGCCCACTCCTTGCTAAGCAATGTGCAGCCAGTACTTACACTGGAGAGACAAGTTCGGAGTCACAGTAAAACTCTTCTTGTTAAAGCTCTAAACCCATAATGGGCTGATCCCTCACCATCATGCAATTCGGAGAGGACCATTTGTGATTCTTCATCCCCCAAACAGCGTAGGAGAGGTTTACTGTAAGATTTCTTGTATAACACTTCTCTCAATATGATGAAACCACGAGCCTTGTGTTTCAATGTTCTGGCTAGTGACTTATCCGGAGGCACAACACCATCGGAGAGATATTGTATGAGAGGAAACCTCCAGTCTTGAGGTTGTTTCACTTGTATTTCAAAAATTTCCTCTTCTTTACCCTTACAAAGTTGGATGGAGGGGCTTTCAAGCACATGGATCCATGGGTATGACTCCGTATAGGCTATGGTTGCTAGTGAGTCTGCTAGCTTATTTTCTGCCCGGGGAATGTGTTCATAGACAACACTTTTAAACTTAAGTGCTTCATTTTTTAGGAGGAGTAAATACTTCACAAGTTGCTCCTTCTTAGCCTCAGATTGGCCTTGGGCATGGTGGATAAGTAGTTGGGAGTCACTTAACAGCTTCACCCTCTTGGCCCCACAAATGTGGGCTAACTTTAACCCAGCTATAGCTGCTTCATATTCGGACTCGTTATTAGATGCCCTGAAAGCAAAACAAATAGCCTGGTACATCTTATCTCCGTACGGGGAAGTTAAACATACTCCTGCACCACATCCCATTGTGCTAGATCTACCATCTGTTCGGACGACCCATAATTTTTTATCTTTTATATCAGTAGCTTGCTCTGAATCCCTGTTGGAGTGGAATTTAACCAGAAAATCAGCCACAGCTTGGGCTTTGACTGCTGTTCGGGGAGCAAATTCTATGTCAAAGTCCCCCAACTATACTGACCACTTAGTCATTCTGCTCGAAATGTCTGCTTTTTGAAGGACATTCTTTAGGGGAAAGGAGGTCTGGACGATGATAGGATGAGCCTGGAAATAAGGCCTCATCTTCCTTGCAGCTATTACCAGGGCTAATGCAAATTTTTCCAGTTTTAAGTAACGCTTCTCTGCATCTATCAAGCTTTTGCTGATGTAGTACACTGGATGGGGATGACTATCGACCTCTCTTACCAGCACAGCACTGATGGCACAACTTGAAACTGCCAAGTACACAAAGAGAGTCTCCACATCGACTGGCTTGAACAAAGTTTTGGGGGAGGACAGGTGTTTCTTGATCTCATTGAAAGCCTCATCGCACTGCGGGGTCCAATCAAAGCCCTTTGCACCCTTCAAAGTTTGAAAGAAAGGAGCACACCTGTCCGAAGATCTTGAGATAAATCTGTTTAAGGCAGCTAATCTCCCCGTTAACCGCTGTACTTCTTTGATATTTCGAGGAGGCTCCATTTGAAACAGAGCATTAAGCTAGTCCGGATCAGGTTGTATTCCATGCTCACTTATGATATAGCCCAGAAACGTTCCGGACTGCACTCCGAACACACACTTTTCAGGGTTTAACTTCAAATTTACTTTCACCAAGTTGGCAAAAGTTTCTTGGAGATCGGACAAGTGCAACTGCTCATCCACACTCTTCACCATCATATCGTCAATGTATACCTCCATATTTCTTCCAATTTGATCAGAAAATACCTTGTTGACTAATCTCCGATAAGTAGCCCCAGCATTTTTCAAACCAAATGGCATCACCTTGTAGCAATGAAGCCCTCTATCAGTTACAAATGTGGTATGTTCTTGATCCTTTGGATCCACTTGAATCTGATTGTATCCGGAGAAAGCATCCATAAAGGAAAGCAGCTTGTTCCCAGAGGTGGAGTCTACTAACTGATCAATCCGGGGGACCGGATACAAGTCTTTTGGGCAAGCTCTATTGAGGTTTCTGAAGTCAATGCACATGCGCCACTTGTCATTCTTCTTTTTTACTAAGACAGGATTGACAGTCCACAAAGGGTATTGAGACTCCTTGATGTGCCCCATCTTTGTGAGCCTGTCAACCTCTTGCACAATGACATCAGCCTTTTCTTTGGAAAAATCTCTTCTTTTTTGGACTACTGGAGCTACATCTCTCCGGACAGATAAGTGGTGTGAAATCACATCTGATGGGACTCCAGTAACATCAGCATTGCACCAAGCAAAAACGTGCTGATGGTTCTTTAAAAACTTCAACATTTCATTCTTCAACATAGGTGGCATTTTAGACCCTATCTTGACACTTTTTCCATCTTCCAAACAGTGTGTCTCCACTTCTTCAACCGGTATCAACACTCCGGGGGTCTCTCTGGGGTCATCAATTTCACCTTTACCCCCAGAAAGGCCCTCAAACTGCTATTGTTCATCGATGCGGACTGCCCCCAGCGTTCAAGGAGCCAAGGCAGTGGCATAACATTCTTTTGCAATATTTTGGCTGCTCCGGACAACTCCAACCTGCCCCTGAACAGCATACTTCAAGCATTGGTGGACTGTCGAAGCCACTGCATGTATCCTAGAGAGCCAAGACCTCCCTAGAATAGCAATATAGCAAGTGGGGCAATCCACCACAATAAAGATTATTCTGACCATTTTCTTGAAAGGGCCCTTGCCCAATAACACCTCCTCTTCGAACTCCCCGATCACATCTGCTGAGCTGCCTGTGAAGCCCACGATTGACCTGTCCGAATTCTGAATTACAGCTGGATTTTTCATTTTCTTATAAGTGGTTAGGAAAAGGATATTGGCTGAGCTTCCAGTACCCACCAAGATTCGTCTTATGTCATTGCCCCCTATAGATGCTCCTATGACAACAGCATCCTCATGAAGGCCAGCAATGTTTCTTAAATCATCCTCATCAAACACAATGAAGGGAAATGAGTTTGGTGACTGATAAGATGTCATGCCTCCTTCTAGCTGGGAGGCCAAAGTATGAACATGCCTCTTCCTCGAAGAAGCAGTAGGAGCTGTCATAGTGTCCCCTCCGAAAATTGTAAGCGACTCGAAAAACTTAATGAGCCCGGAGACCGACCTAGAACATTCCTCTATAGTACCCACTCTGTTCCGAGTTGGATCGGGATCCAAGTACTCAGATTCCACGTCAAACCTTTCAACTATAACCATGGCTCCCTCCGGAGCAACATTACTTGGACCAACCCGGTGAGTGTTGTCAGGCCTGTTGCCTCCTCTTCTTTTAACGTAAGCTCCCAGCTTCCCCCTTTCAATCAAGTTTTGAACTTCCTGCTTCAATGTTATGCAGTCATCGGTGGTATGACCAATATCATTGTGATATTGACAAAAAGAGTTGTTGCGATGCTCCCTAGGAGACTGCAGTGTTGCCGGTCTCCGGTAATGCACCTCATCCTTTGTTTTATCAAAGATAGTGGCCACGCTTTCTTTTAACTCTGCGAACCACTCCGGTTGGACCCATGGTCCTCTCTTGTTTCTAGATTGTTGACTTTGAGCAGGAGCAGCTGGCTGAGACTGAGCTTTTGCCCTACCATGCCCTTGTCCGGTCTCCCTTGCTTTGTTCCCGGACTGGTTCTGATTGGGATTCGGTGTCACCGGGGTAGACCTCACCTGTCTGTGCACCCTGGTTTTCTTTGTTTCATCGATGTTTATTTGTTTGCCAACCTGATTCAGTAACCCTCCCCAGGTCATGGCCTTCTTCCTGGTTACTGAATCAGCTAGATTGCATGGGTTCAAACCGTGTCTCAGGGATGCTATAACTACCTGTTCGAAGCAATCAGCCAACCCATTCTTTGTGTTCACAAAACGGCTTATGTATTCTTTCAAGGACTCGTTTGGTTCCTGGGCACAATGAATTATTGTGTCTCCATTGCCCTTCAGCTCTTTACTCCCCACGAACTGCCTTGGAAAGGCCACCCAAAACGTATCAAAATCTTTAATACAACCCTGAGGCAGGCTGTTATACCATTTCAGAGCACTCCCCGTAAAGGATTGGGAGAATGCCCTACAAAGTAGTTTATCATCATCATCAAAGTTCATCATGAAGTTTTTAAATTGCTCCAGATGGTTGTCCGGATCAGTACTACCATCGTACTTCTCTATTTTGGTGCTGTCAAACCTTTTGGGGAGGTTTCCGGATAGAATTTTAGAGGACAATGGAGATTGCCTCCAATTCCTACCACGACTGAACACAGTATCCTCATTGGGAGTTGCAAAAATACCTGGTTCATCGTGGAAGGTAAAGGGATCCATGAGCATCTTGTCCACATGCCTCCGGTTATGAGATGACCCATTTCCAATATGCCTTTTCATTCTTCCATGTCTATCTCTTTTTCTTGAATATTTTTTAACCTGCTTTTGCTTTTTCCTAGTTCGACCCTCATCGCTTCTAGAGGACAAGGATTTTTCAAATCCATCACTGTCCGAAGAGCTATCAGAAGATTCTGAGCTTGAGTCAGAACTCTCTACAGGCTTGGACCGGTGAGACTTTTTAGAACTGGCATGAGTCTTTTTGGTGCTCACATGAGTCTTCAAAGACTCATGCTCTCTTGGGTTATCGGTGTGATGAGCAACCGATGCTTTGGATTTTTCTTTCACGCCCATCTTGGCCTTCTCAGCCCTCAGAGATTCTATTTCACACTTCAGCCTGTCACGCTCCTCGACAGTGTATTCATCGTTCTCCTTCACCACTTCGAGCAAAGCTGGTGGAAGCTCTTGATTGTACGGTTTCATTCAGACAGATTTCTTTTAGCTGGTTTTGAATGCTTGATTCAGGTACCTCTTCCTCCCACTGTGGTCGCCAATTTGGTGTGGATAATAATCGCCTGAGGGTAGGCTGGTAATTTCAGTTGGTGTTTTATGGTGGTATGTAGGTGTTTAAGTGGTGGTGTGTGGGTGTTTTAAGTGTTTAGAGAGTAGAGAGATAATTAAGCAGCTTGGTAGCAGTTAATTTTCATTACCCCTAGTTAATACAGGTGGTTGGGTATTTATAGTGTGATGTTTGGGCCCTTATGGGCTTTCGGGTCATGTTTAAAGGGCCCGGGTCATGTTCAAAGACCCATGAGCTCTAAGTAGGAGAGCAAGTAGCTTAGTCAAGTAGTGTTTAGGTTTTTTAGTACTTTTGTCATAGTTCGAACTGTTCTATGGTCATTGTGTTCAAAGTGATTTGTCCGGTCCATGTGACCTGTCCGGTCTGGAGGCTTTGGACTGATCTGTCCCTGTTCGGGGAGCATGCTGAATTCGGACTCATCAATCTCAGCTCAAAAAATATACACTGATCTAAGCCTGTTGAGAGTTCTGCATCTGAGTCCTGCAGTAGTTCATCAAATAAGACAGAACTTGAATAATCACTATCTTCAAGTAGTGATGAAGGAAAATATAAAAAGAAAATGAAGTTAACTAAAAATCATTCAATAAAGAGGGACAGGCATGGCAGGCTCAAAAGGCACCACGATAAGGGGTCAGCTCAGAAGCATATTGATCAGTTGTTGATCGATCCCTTTTTCCTTTCAGTCCGAACCGGGTATTTTTACAACCCTTAATGAAGATACCGTTTTCAGTCGCAGCAATAATTGGAGACAATCACCTTTGTCCGTAAAAATACTCTTCGGACATCTTCCTAAAAGGTTTGATAGCTCCAAGATGGAGAAATACGATTGGAGCCGAGATCCGGACAACCATCTGGAACAATTCAAGAACTTTATGATGAACTTTGACGACGATGACAAGCTTCTGTGTAGGGCTTTCTCCCAAACTTTCAAAATTAGTGCCTTTAAATGGTATAACAATCTCTCTCATGGGTGTATAAGAAATTTTGATACATTCTGGGTTGCCTTCCAAAGGAAATTTGTTGGAAATAAGGAACTGAAAGGTAATGGGGATACCATTATCTATTGTGTTCAGGAACCAAAAGAGTCCCTAGAGGAGTACATAAATCATTTTGTGAACCAAAAAATGGGCTAGTAGATTTCTTTGAACAAGTTGCAATTGTTTCCCTTAGGCAAGGTCTGAATTTAAGGAATTCAGCCGATTCTCTGACTCGGAAGAAGGCTATGACCTAGGGTGGTTTATTGAACCAAGTAGGAAAACGGATGAACATAAAAGAGACAAAGAAAAAAATGGTACACGTTCAAGTGAGGTCTACCACTACAACAACAACTCATTTAGCTACTGACCAATTTGGTTATAGGGCAAATGAGACCTGACAAGGGTCTAATCGGTCAAGACAGAATCAATCCAACCAAACTCAGAGTCAACAAATAAGAAGTAAGAGGGGGCCCTGGGTTCAGCCTGAGTGGTTTACTGAGTTAAGGGAGAGTGTGGCTAAAATTTATGATAAGACTAAAAATGAGGTACATTTTAGAAAACCGGTAGCGTTGCAGTCCCCTAGAGAAACCAGAGCACTCATTTTTGTCAATATTAAAATGATATAGGCCATGATACTCTGGATGGCATATCATTGAAACGAGAGGTCCAGAATCTTATTGAGAGGGGCAAGTTTGGGGCCTATGTTAAAAAGTAAAATGGAAACAGACCAGATAATATGCAAAACAATTCTCCCTAAACGGGCCCTTCGAACAATCCTGGGACATCTACACAAGAGGATGCATTGGTTATTATTGAAAGATTTGATATAGATTCTGAGTATCTGGATCCAGATCCATATCGAAATCAAGTGGTGGTGATAATAGAGAAAACTAAGACAGTTTATGCACTAATCAGCTTTTCGAATCATTAACTATTTTGGAGGAGACACAATGACTGCACCTTCCACTTCATCAAAGAAGAGGCATGTCCACAATTTGGCCACCTAGTTAGACAGTTGAATGTCTACTTACCAGTGTCAATCCTCATCCCCATTAATAGTTTTTGATGAGTATTACCTAAGGGATATTGCAGGACCTCATGAGGATGCAGTGGTCATAGGGGCTTCAATAGGGGGAATTGATATACGTCGAATTCTGATTGACACTGGCAGTTTGGCAAACATCCTGTTTTAAGCTCCTATAAGCAAATGAGAAACCCAACGGTTATTCCATGTTCAAACAGAACCATTGTAGGCTTCACTGGAAGTTCTGCAGATGTGATTGGGGAGTTTGAAGAGGAAGTATTGTTGGGCAAGGGGCCCTTTAAAAAGATGGTGAGAGTATTGTTTGTTGTGGTGGATTGCCCAATATCATATAATGTAATTTTTTGGAGGTCTTGGCTCTCCAGAATGCATGTTGTGGCCTCTAAGGTCCACCAGTGCTTGGAATATGTTGTCCAGGGACAAGTAGGTGTTGTCCGAACTGGTCAAAAGATAGCCAGGGAATGCTATGCAACAACTATTGCCCTTAAAACTCTAGGGGCAGTCACAAATAACAAAGATTAGCAGCTACTGGAGCCTTTTACTGAGGAGACTTAGATTGATGATCCCAGTGAGGCTTCCAGTGTTATAATACTTAGTGAAGAGGTTAAAACTCACTCCCTCGAAGAGGGAAATAATGTTAAGAATGGTTTTAAGTTAGCACTGGAGTTGAAGCACCAGTTGTTGTCCTTTTTAACGAATAATCAACATGTATTTTCATGGTGCAACAGTGATGTTACCAGAGTACCAGCAGATGTTATTTTACACAATTTGTCAATCCAGAGTGATATTGCACCAATTGTACAAAAGAGGAGGTTTTTTCTAAGGAAAAAGAAGATGTAATTGTTCAAAAAGTTGACCGGTTAACCAAGATGGGTCACATTAAAGAATCTTAGTACCCTTTATGGACTGACAACCCTGTGTTGGTCAAGAAAAAGAATGGCAGGTGGTGTATGTGCATTGATTTCACTGACCTCAATAAGGCGTTCCCCCAAGGATCTTTATCATGTTCCTCGAATAGATCAGTTAGTGGATTCAACATCTGGAAACAGATTGTTGACCTTTATGGATGCTTTCTCATGGTACAACCATATACAAGTAGATCTGAAGGATCAAGATCATACTAATTTCATCACACATAGAGGTCTTTATTGCTATAAGGTAATGCCTTTCGGGTTGAAAAATGTTGGGGCCACTTATCAGAGTCTGGTGAATAAAGCTTTTGCTAATCAGATTGGCAGAAAATGGAAGTCTACATAGATGATATGATTGTTAAAATCTTGGAGGAAGATTTACATATATATATATAACCTTCAAGAGACATTTTCCAATTTAGAAGCTGTGAATTTAAAGTTAAACCCTGAGAATTGTGTATTCGGGGTCCGATCTGGAAAATTCTTGGACTACATAATAAGTGAATAGGGAATCCAGCCTGATCCGGATGAGCTTAATGCCTTGCTAGCAATGGACCCTCTTCGGAATGTTAAAGAATTTCGAAGTGTTACGGGAAGGTTGCCTGCTTTGAATAGGTTCATCTCAACGCCATCAAACAAGTGCACTTCATTCTTCCAATTATTTAGGAAGGCTAAAGATTTCAATTGGTCCCCACAGTGTGAGCAGGCTTTTATTGAAATTTAAGAAATATTTGTCCTCACCCAAAACTATTTTCAAACCCGTTCGGGGAGAAAAACTTTATGTGTATCTAGTTGTATCAGAATATGCAATAAGTGTTGTGCTAGTAAAGGGGGTGGACAATTACCCTAGTCTGGTGTATTACATCAGTAAGAGTCTGTTGGATGCTGAAAGAAGATACTTGATATTGGAAAAATTGGCGTTGGCCTTAGTAATTGCAACAAAAAAATGAGACCCTACTTCCAATCTCATTCTATTATTGTCCGAACATCTTTCTTTTTGAAAAATGTTCTTCAAAAAGCCGATGTATCAAGAAGAATGACCAAGCGGTCAGTAGAGTTAGGTGATTACGATATTGATTTTGCCCCTCGAACAGCGCTTACAACCCAATCAGTGGCTAATTTGTTGGTAGAATTTCATGCTGATAGACCCTCCGGACAAGAATTAAGAAATTGCTCTAAAAAGAATGGGTAGTTCGAACTGATGGTGGATCCATGACTATGGGTTGTGGAGCTGGAATTTGTCTAACCTCTCTATATGGTGATAGAATCTACCAGGCTATATATTTTGGGTTCAGTGCTTCTAACAACGAGTCTGAATATGAAGCAACCATAGATGGTCTTATGTTATCCCTCTTATATGGGGCTAAGAGAGTCTTGTTGATGAATGATTCTCAATTGCTTATCCACCATGCTCAGGGGCAGTCTAAAGCAAATAAGGAACAGTTAATTAAATATTTTCTTATATTGAAAGAAGTGGCAGCAAACTATAAAAATATTTGCTATGAACACATTCATTGATCGGAAAACACTTTGGCATACTCCTTGGCAGCTATAGCCTGTTCTGAATCATACCCATGTATTCTTGTACAAGAATGTCCATCTGTATAGACAGATCAGAAGAAAGATGATGAAGAAAATATAAACATACTTGTTATTCAACCTAAATATTGGAGATATGCTCTTCTCCAATACATCTCCGATGGAATATTACCTCCGGATAAAGTTGTGGCAAAAAAGATTAGGTACAATGCTCGCGGTTTCTTGATACTAAGAGAAGTTCTTTACAAAAAGTTTTCAGCAGGCCTCTCCTACGTTGCTAGGGTTTGAAGAATCCCAAGTTGTATTATCTGAACTACATTATGGGGAAGGTTTTGCACACTGTGGCTATATGGCTTTGACCGGGAGAGTCTTGTTGGCAGGATACTACTGGCCAAACATAATGGCAGATGCTAAAGAAATTGTGAAAAAATGTGATTCTTGTCAGAAATATGGGAATGAAATTCATGTGCCAACAATATCTATGATTCCATATCTGAACCAGTACCCTTTTCCATATGGGGTATGAATCTAGTGGGGCCTCTTCCTATGGCCTCCGGTGGATGTAGGACAATCATAGTCGCTATTAACTATTTATCTAAGTGAAAAGAGGCATCTCCTTAATACATGTTGTAGGTTTAGGGTTCCCCAGAATATTACTACAGACAATGGGCCACAGTTTGATAACAACGACATGGAAGCCTTCTGTACCTCTAGAGGAATTCAACATTGTTTTTCTTCTCATTTCCACCCGCAAGCAAATGACCAGGTTGAGGTTTCAAATAGGACTATCTTGTCTGGATTAAAGAAGAATTTAGAAGGAGCTACAAGAAAATGGACAAGTTATTTACAAGAAGTGTTGTGGGCCTATCAAACTACTCATCGGGCTGCCACATAAGAGTCTCCTTATGCTTTGGTGTATGGAATTAATGCAATTACTCCCATAGAGGCTAATGTACCATCACACAGAGTCCAAAACTATTCTGAACAGGCTAATGATGTAGTCGTTAGGAATCAATGGGACTTGATAGAAGAAAAAAACGTTAAATCATATATGAGAGCAGTGCACTACCAAGGCTTGATGAGGAGCACATTTGCTTCCAAAGTTAAAAGAAGGGATTTTCAAAAAGAGGACAAAGTTTTAAGAAAAGTCTTTCTACACACCAATGAAAAGTAGTTCGGTAAGCTGGCTCCAAAATGGGAAGGCTCTTATGTGGTCTGTGAAAAGGTTAAACAAGGAACATACAGGCTCCAGGATAAAGAAGGGAGAGCTCTAAAACACCCATGAAATATTGAGCATCTTAGGTTATACTTAGAATAAAACTTTATAAATATTTACTTTTTAAATACCAATGTTAATATTAGGAGGCATACTATTTCCTACCATGGTGGCGCGGGGAGTTTTTAATGAGGTTTTCGGGTTTTTCAAATATATATGATGTCTTCTTAAAATGTTTGGTGCAATTTTGTTTCAGTTCGGAATTTAAATGTTGATTCAACACCCTAGCTCTTAGGACTTCTTGTGTTGATCGGATATGATTAACACTTGATCACATTTATTCAACACATGTGGTCGGAGATGTTGGATACTTTTGTTCAACACTCCTGAAATATCAAAGGCTATTTAAACATTGGTCATAGAATATTTAAACAAAATATTAAACAAAATGGAAATGTGATAATTGAATTCTGATCGGACTCAAGCCGATCACTAGTATAAAAATGCCTTGGCCATCCAAGGACTCCAGTGTTTCAAAACAAAACAAAAATTACACACCTTAGGGCTTGTTCCCTTCAGATTTTTCTTCACCACCATCGTTTTTGGGACTTTTGAGTTCAACACTTGAAGTATCACTCGTACCTTCATCATCATCATAAGAGTCTATTCCACTAGAATAGTTTCACTTGTCACCATCTGCCAAGGTGTGGAATGGGATGTCATTATAGTCCACATATTTCCACAAGATACCAAGGGTCCTCTTAAGAAAGTTCTAATGAAACAATAGGACCATATCAAACTTGATCCCATCATCCCACTTCTCCAGAGATTCTACTATTCCATTAATATAGTTCTCTATGTGTACAACTATGGCTTGATCTTGTTGGCGTTCCAGGGCCTCTTTCTCTTTGGTCTTCTCATGGATGGTCTTTTTCCAACTTAGCCTTGTCATTGGACAAAGTCTGGATAGTACCATCCTTAGTTTTTAATTGCTCATTTAAAGTTGTGAGGTCTTTTAAAGATGAGGTCTCCAAGTTGGAGTATTTAGTTTGGAGCTCCTTGCTGGCTGCTTCTGACTTAAGCAGTTGGGCAGCTAGCTCTTATTTCTCCTTCTTTAATAACTCTATGATTTGTTGAGCACTGAGAATATCATTCGACAAGTTTTGTTTGTCTGTGGTTAGAGAATTTATGGTACCAGTTTGAGCCATTACCTGTCTTTCTAGATCAAGTATTGGTCTGACATAGTCTAAGAGGGCATGGCTCAAAGTGTCTTGTTCCCCGTATATTGCATAGGTCTCCCCATTATGAGTCACCACATTGGAAGAGGTGGGAGGACGGTAAGGCCCCGCAAAGTCATCTTTCTCTAAGTCATTGAAGTACATATTGATGTTTTGAAAAGCATCAAGATTTACCTCATCATTGTCATCACCAGCTACATGTCCGGAATGGAGATCGGTTGGAATTTCCTCCTGCAAGGTAGGATTGGTATGAGCTGGGGGGAGGAACTTCAGGATGGTGGAGGATTATCTCTGCTCCCAGAGTGACTTTATTTTTCTTGGCAGATTTCTCATCACTGCTGGCCTTACTTTGTAAGTCAATTCAAATTAAAAACTTAACACTGGAAAGATAAAAGAAGAAATAAAAAAAAAACACTCACCAGTGCTCTTCCAGCGACTGGTCAAAAGGCTTGGGTTGGAGTCAGCCTTGATCTTCTTTTCATTTTCCCAAGCCCCACTAATAAATAGGAATTGCGTCCTTTAGGGTATTTCGGAATCTAAGAGATCTTCCACTACCTTATAATCGTTCCCCATGTTGTAATGATAGAAGGGGATCTGACGGTTTTTGCACAAGCTTTCCACAGCAACAAACTGTTCCATAGGTAGTGGGATCTTAGACAGCCTGGATGTCATGATACAGACTAGAAGAGTATACCAAGCATCGGGGCTCAGTTGGCTGGGGTACAACTTAATCAGATGGAAATATCTGACTATCTCCGGGTCCAAAGGAAACCGGAGTCCCCAGTTCAACACTTTTGTGTAAACCACCACTTCATTCAGCTTGCAATTCATTGGGGTCTCTGGGGTGACCGAAATTCTTACTTTTACGGACTATGGGATTCCCCACTTAGTGAGAATCTGAGCCACATCAGCAGTGTAGGTATACACGTAGGCAATATTTTGAAGGGTCAACAAGTACTTCACGCTGACCTTCTTAAAACATGGTCCCACTTTACCTTCCAAGCTCTTCGGAAGAGCATTCGGATGAGGCATACCCACCTTATTCTTGCCTTTCCAATCTGCAGCTGTATCTTCTGTTTGACTTGATGCCTCAACCTCAAAATGGGCTTCTTCTATACTGTCTTTCATAGTTTTTTCCATCACTGTGGAAGGCTGTTCGGATGGCTTTGTCGATGGTTGGTCAGATGGTTGTGCAGATTACAGTTCGGTCAATCTGGTTTATGCTAAGGGTTGTTGCCCGGATGATTTAACCTGTGATACAGATTTTATTGTCTCCGAACTAGAGGTTTTAAAGAAGTGGGAGTGGATTTTGGTTTAGACTGACGTTTGACCCGGCGAAGAGTTAATTTGTCTTTTTTTGTGTCTGACCCCATCACCCTGAAAGGTGAGGGCTTTCTTACGCTAGAAACAACTTTTTCCTTAGGTAAAGGATTTTGGGACTCCTAAGCTGAGGACCAGATGGAAGAGGTGAAAAGTTTGCTACAAATGGAAATTTCGTAACCTTAGAGGGTTTTAAAGAAGATGAGCCCTGATCTGCATTCAACTGTGGTTGATTACTTCTTTCAGTTGGTGAAGCAGGGAGACCATCAGCAATGCGTTTGTCTCTTGCTATTTTTTGTGCTTTCTCTAACTCAGATAAGTTCAACCAGCCTCCTTTTACTAAGCGTTTCTGGCTGTGAACATATATGACTCAAGAAATTTTTTAAAGAAGAACTAAACTTTCTCTCTCTAGGAACATTTATGAACATTTATGATTTTTGAAGAAAATGAAACCGTAAGAAGATTTTTATATATAACAATGATAAAATGACAGTTACCTAGGATAAGGTAAATCGATTTCGAGCAATGATTAAAAGTTGTAAGGCGTGAAATTTAAAGCCTAGGTACTTCCTAACCTAGTGGGTACGAGAATCTAGGAGAAAAACGGCTGGGAGGTCGAACTAAAGCCTGACACGTGTCCCACGACTAAACAAAAACTCTTAGAATTCTGAGTTGGAAAATCAGTTCCACCAAAATTCGGACAGGGTCACTCTTGAAGGAAAACATTTACAGTTCGAACAAAACAACAGATCGAAAAATATAGGTATTGGTTTTTTGAGTTTTAGCTCTTCCAAAGATCTTTTGCAAGAACTAAAGGGGCTACTGATGAGTTCAGATATTTAATCTATTGTGCCTTGACTAAATCCGAAGGGAAATTCGGACCAAACCGCTATAATGAAATTCTGAACAGGACAAATGAGGGTAATCAGAATATATTACTAGTAGACAGCTTAATTATCTCTCTACTCACCACTCTAAACATAAAATACCACAAAATACCCAAAACACTCTTAAAACACTTTACGAGACTACCCTCAAACCGAAATAAACCACACCATGCATGACCCTCAAGCTAGACTTCTGAGTCGAGCACCAACCTCTAGATTTAAAACTGATCATCTTAAAAGATGTTTGGAAAACTTATCATAGTGTAAAAACACGTAAAAATAATATAAGTGCATATCCTGTTAGGTGCGACCAAAGTCCCACATCCCACATCGGTTAAACATAGGAAGAAAGATCAGTATATAAGTTTAGAATACATCTCCATTAGTGTGAGGCCTTTTGGAAGTGGACCAAAAGAAAATCCATGGGTCAGTGGGCCCAAAGCGAACAATATCACACTAGTGTTGGAGATTGGAGTATTCTTACTTATATACAAAGGCGGAATATGCAGACCCCATATTCCCTACAAATGGTATCAGAGCACCAGGCCCGGACAGAACCCGATGTGGTCGGTTGTGATGTGGGTGAAATTCTCAGATGCCAAACATCTTACCGGAAGCCATGAACCATACTCAAGATGAAATGATCTGCTGGATAGATGGAACGTTAGATGGCTCATCAAGTAGGTGGCTTGATTAAGGAGCGACGCAGATTCATCTATAGATAGAGTGCCATATGGCTCATCAAGCAGGTGGCTTTATCAAGGAGCGGCGCAGATTCATCTAAAGATGGAGTGCATGATAGCTCATCAAGCAGGTGACTTGATTAAAGAGCGGCACAGATTCATTTGATAGTGAGCAGATAGCTCATCAAGCAGGTGACTTGATCAAAGAGCAGCACAGATTCATTTGATAGTGAGCGACCAAAGTCTCACATTCCACATCGGTTAAACATTGGAAGAAAGATCAATATATAAGTTATATAAGTTAAGAATACATCTCCATTAATGTGAGACCTTTTGGAAGTGAACAAAAGCAAAATCGTGCGGGCTAGTGGGTCCAAACCGGACAATATCACACTAGTGTTGGAGATCGAAGTATTCATACTTTGTATATACGGACCCTATATTCCCTACATATCCCTTCTTTTCAAAACAAGAGACAATCGGAGAGTATGCGACCTTTAAAACTTGTTACAATTTAGTTGAGAAATATAAAGAATTTTTTTATAATAAACGAGCATCAATCATGTATAAAAGAATGCCATGGTTCAAATAAAGTAAAAATAATTTGGATTATTCTAATAAGAAAGTATGTTAATTCTCTCCCCTCCCAAATGGATGATGAGGGTGGATTAGCTTGCAACAAAGCGATGATCGATACTATGCAGTATAAGCATAATCCCAAAATCATAAATATCAATCTTAGTAGTCTTAATCTTCAATCTTAGTAGTCTCAATCTTAGCACTCTTTAATCGACCTTTGACTCAGGTATGGAAAACCTGAAACTGTAAGGATCTGCATTCGCGCTCCTAAACATACTCAAGTATCGGCCATCTCTAGATATCTAATTTTCTATACTGATATTTCTAATTTGGGTGCTCGGTTGTCGGTCCATCCTGAACTTATGAGAGTTTTTAAACTCATGGATATTTTCCCCAACTATTCTACTCATAACACTTGAAAAGTTATCATTAGTTCCTTGGTAGACTTCGGATTGGCTGGTATTTCCTTGTAGTGATCTCCCAAATTTTAATTAATATTTCCTTCCATTTCTTCTATATTATCATGTATAATAATCACAATGTGATATACGACCTTCCAATAAAAATGGAAGTATAAATTTATCTTTGTAAGAAAGGTATGAGAATCAAACAATAATAAAACCCGTCGCAAGACCCAAAGCGGTTGACATGACACGATTAAGGGGCCAACTTTTCCAGTGAAAATAACACTACCTTCAAAGACCTATCACTTCATATATTTTATTGATTTGTCAGAAGTATTAGCCTGTATTTTGAAAACAAACTTCTCTTATGTTATAAAAATATAAAAATTTATATTTTTATAATAAATACTAAAGAGACCTTCATAGACCTCCAAATATTTGTGACTCAAAAAATTTCCAAGAAATTCCATTATTTATTCACTCCAGAAAACTTATTGAAATTTGGATGTTGGCCAATGGAGAACCAAACATTAAAATATAAAAATCCAAGTAAGAATCCTATGACCAAGAAAGAGTTACAACCTCAAATCCAAGCGGTTATAGCAAACCTCTTGTCTAAGTTGCTTCTTTAAAAGAAAAAAGGTGAATTGCGCAAGCAATCCTCTAAAACCTTGGGCCATTCCTCAACCGAAGCTTGTTAAGAAAAATGGTTGAAAAAGAAAAAGATGAAGATGAAGACAAGAAAGTGAGGATTTTATCGATGGTCAGGCACTCTACCGACATGTCTTACACTTCCAGCTCGGGAAAAGTTATTTATAATGAGGTCCCGGAAACAATTAAAGACATATAGTATGTTGGTCCCCAATCACTATCAACTTTCAGTTAAGCTTGATTAGGGAGCAATTGAACTGACCACTATTGATAATAAAGAGTCAATTGTAAATAGAAGGAAGTTAATATACCTGTGACGGTATTTATCGTTTATTAGAGGATAATTTGTAAACAAAGTATTTTATGAATGTCTAAAAGAGAAATAAAACAAGCCCACCAAAGATATTAATGGGTCCATCCTTCCCCACTATAAAAGGAGACGCATTATTCTCGGTAGGTGGGACATTTTGGAATATAATATTCTCTTTCTACTTTCTCTCTACATTTGTGCTCTAGTCACATCAAGTCCAAGATCCAATATCTTTCTTAGTCATTTATTCTCTCATCATTCGCGCCGTCTGTGAGAACACGTGATACCAAAAAAGAATCGTTTTCTTTGAAAATCGCGATCTGATCTTAAAGAATGAATGACGAAACTGTCGGAGAGAGGGTCGGGAGAGAAGTGGCCCGAGCCGTTTCGTTGTCTGAAGGCGAGGAAGCCCCGGGTCGGGAGTACTACGCTCAGAGTCGGGACAAGCGTTCGACCCTTATCATGACCAGGAGACAGCTGCTGGAAGACATTGCCAGGTTAAACGCTGAGAAAGAGCGGGCACTAGACGAAAAGAGAGCTCGGGAAGGTAAAGGTAAAGAACCAATCATAGATAACCGCGGCGAAGACAACCCGACTGCGGGCCATCGCATCGATGCTCGACCTGTTAGATATTATCGGGAGCCTAGCCCGGAGGGCAGGCATAATGGCAGGGAGGAGCGATACACAGAGGATAACCGCGGCATATCCGCTGACTACACTTCGGACGACTCGTCGGGAAGGGAGTACCGACGCAAGGAAAGGCTAAACAAACGCACGCAGAAAAACCGTTCCCGACGGGATAAGGCACCCCGTTCAGATTCTCCTAAGTACAAGAAGGGCAGCACCGAGATGCAAATAGGCAGCAGAGAAGAGCGGGTAGCTCTACCTCAGGTCCAGTGGCAACCTTCGAACAACCAGAACCAGGGGTACCGAACTAGTAGCCGATTCATCAATCCCGAGGACGAAGGTCTGTACGGGGTTCAGACCGAATGGCTCGGAGGCAGAGCGTTCGGATTCGGAATGAATTGGAGAGCTTCACCGTTGTCCGACGAGATATTATCGGGGCATTCCCAAAGAGGTTTGACATTTCCAAATTGGAAAAGTATGACAGAAAGAGGGACCCGGATAATCACTTGGAAGCCTTCAAAAACTTTATGTTAAGTTTCGACAACGACGATAAACTTTTATGTCGGGCGTTTTCGATGACCTTCAGGGATCGAGCGTCCAAGTGGTACAACCGATTACCACAGGGTTGTATTAAAAACTTCGGGATGTTCTGGACGATGTTCCGACAGCACTTCGTCGAAAGCAAGAGTTTCCGAGCTAATAGAGATACCATTATGAATTGTAAGCAGAGGTTAGGAGAGAGCCTCAGGGATTACACCAGTCGTTTTATTGACGCTAAGAACGACCTGGACCATTGCGAGGAGAACGTGGCGCTGACCGCGTATCGCTTGGGTTTGCTCCCGGGACCGATGAAGCAAGCAGTTACTAAAAAACAAGCGTTTACTTTTTCCGCCCTTCTGGCCCAAATAGAAAAACAGATACTGATAGAAGAAACCGAGGCGTCCGAACTGGCGGCGCAAATTCAGCAGAGCGCGCAAGCGTCGGCCGTTATAAAACAAGGGGCTCAATTCAGCTATGCTCAGCAAGCCCAACCGGTCAGCATGATACCACCAACCCAATCCTTACCAATGAAGCCTTCGGCTCCCCGAGCCAAAAAGCAAAGCAGACGAGTCAAGTGGTTTCGCGACCCATGTCTAACAAGTGGGTCCGACCCGCTTACTTCGCTGACTTGACGGAGTGCGTATCTTCGATCAACGAAAAGACTAAGAAAAATGGGATGTATCGGAGGGCTTTTCCTATACCAACGCCTCGGGAACAGAGGAACAACCGATATTGTCGCTACCACGAAGACGTGGGGCACGATACTAAAGATTGCATTGCCCTCAAAAAGGAGATACAGATGCTGATAGAGTACGGAAACCTCCTAGAGTACGTGAAAAAGAAAGCTCAACACGGTACCACTTCGAGAGAAGTCGTGACGATACCGAAGTCCGAAACTACCATGACTATTTCCGAAGTTACCGACCCGTTTGATGTTTCAATCGAATACCTCGACCCAGATGTGAATCGCAACCTCATCGGAATCATTGAAGAAGGAGCTGTGGAAAGTGTTGGGAATGTAAGAAACCTTTGTAAATTTTTCGAATCGTTGACTATTTTCGGTGGAGACTGTATGGCAGGGACGACACACTCCTCTAGAAAACAACATATCGTGAATCTGGCCACCCAGCTGGAAGCTCGGACCTATCCCCACTCAAAAGGCATCCCTTCACCGATCCTATATTTTGACGACGACGACATGAGAGATATAGCCGGCCCTCATGAAGACGCCATCGTTATCGGGGCGGCCATTGCGGGGGAAGAGGTCCAACGTATCTTGGTAGACACCGGTAGCTCAACCAACATAATATTTGCATCCACTTTCGCAAAGTTCAGGTCACCTCCGGTCATTACGCGGTCGGCCGAACTATTGTGGGGTTTACAGGTTCAGCAGCAGACGTGGTTAGAGAGTTGGAGGGCATCGTTCAGCTAGGCCGCAGACCGTTCAAGAAAGAGGTCACTGTTTTATTCGTGGTGGTGGACGCACCGGCTTCTCATAATGCAATTTTTGGCAGATCATGGCTATCGCGAATGCACGCGGTATCATCCACAGTTCATCAATGTTTGAAATACGTGGTCGGAAACAACATGGGTATAGTCCGGAGCAGCCAGAAAGCGGCACGAGAATTATACCGAGCGGCTTTGGCACCCACGAAGGATCAAGAAATAGCACAAGCGCGGTACTACCAATTAAGGGGAATTCCCTTGGGGTCGTTGCCCGTTGATGATCCTAGAGAAGCTCCCAGTTTTTTAACCACCGATGAAGAGTGCGAAAAGAACCCATTTACCGAAGGGAAAGTTCTGCAGATCGGAATCCGACTGTCACCAGCCTTCAGGAAATAGTTGTTATCTTTATTACAGGAGAATTTAGATTTATTCACATGGTGTTCGAAGGACGTGACCTGAGTCCCGGAGAATCATGTGATTCACAAGCTAACTATCAACAAAAATGTCAGACCCATTTCACAAAAGTGGCAGGCTTTTTCCCCAGAAAAGGCAGAATTCATTATGCGAGAAGTCGAAAGAATAATCAGCGTCGGACACATCAAGGAGTCGAGTTACCCGCTCTGGACGTCCAATCCTGTCCTGGTAAAAAAGAAAAACGGGAAGTGGAGGATGTGTGTGGACTTTACCGACCTCAATCGGGCATGGCCGAAGGATCCCTTCCCGATACCGACGATCGACCAGTTGGTGGAATCCACGTCAGGAAACAGGCTGCTCTATTTCATAGACGCGTACACAGGCTATAACCAGATCAAGTTGCACGCATCAGATCAGGAGAGAACGACGTTTATAATAGGCCGAGGTTCGTATTGTTACAAGGTCATGCCGTTCAGATTAACTAAACATTGGAGCGACTTATTAGAGGTTGGTTAACAAAACTTTCGATTGTCAGATAGGGAGGAATATGGAAGTCTACATCGATGACATGTTAGTAAAGAGCGACACGGACGAGGAACATCTCGCTGATTTGACGGAAACCTTTGACAATCTCAGGGGTATAAATCTCAAACTCAACCCAGAAAAATTCTCCTTCGGGGTAAGGTCAGGCAAGTTCCTGGGTTCTTTGTTAGCGAAAAGGGAATCGAGGCCGACCCGACCCAACTACAAGCTCTTACCGACATGACACCGCCTATGAATATCAAAGAAGTCCAGATATTAACCGGGCGTCTAGCAGCTTTAAATCGGTTTATCTCTCGTTCATCTGACAAGTGCGCTCCATTTTTTCAGGTCTTGAGAAATGCCAATAATTTTGTGTGGACGCCGGATTGTAGCGCAACCTCTTTAGGGATTAAAACTTATCTATCATCCCCGAACCTCCTAACGAAGCCTCGGGCAGAAGAGACTGTTTTCCTTTACATAGCAGTTTCGGATTTTGTAGTAAGATCGGCCCTGATCAGTGAGTCGGGAACGACCCCTAAAGCGGTATACTTCGTGAGCAAAAGCTTACTGGAAGCAGAAACGCGGTATCTAAGGCTAGAGAAAATGGCCTTAGCATTGGTGACCGCGGTACGCAAAATGCGGTCGTATTTTCAAGCACACCCCATTATCGTCCGCACCTCGTTCCCACTCAAGTACGTTCTTCAGCGCCCGGGCATGTCAGGGATAATGTCTAAATGGTCGGTCGAGTTGGGTGATTTCGACATCAGTTTTGAGCCGCAGACGGCTGTTAATGGCCAAGTTCTGGCTGATTTTATAGTGGAGTTCCATTCCGACCGCCCGGACCAAGACGCACCGCCAGAAGAAGCCGAACCCAACGAGTGGGTCATCCGAACCGACGGTGGGTCGAACGTAAATGGATGCGGAGCGGGCGTACAGATAGTCACGCCAACGGGCATAAGTATGCATCAGGCAATCCGATTTTGGATTTCCCACTTCTAACAATGAAGCCGAGTATGAAAATCCGTCCTTGCCGGTTTGCGACTAGCACAGGTATGTGGAGCTAGGCATGTACGTCTCGTTAGTGATTCTAAGCTTTTGATAAATCAAGCCTCGAGAGCATCAGAAGCCAAGAAAGAGCATTTGGTTCAGTACTTAGCCGCGTTAAGGGTGTTAGCTGCGTCATTTGCTAAATTAACGTATGAACATGTCCCAAGAACGGAAAATATGGTAGCCGACTCTCTAGCATCGGCCTCTTGCTCAAGCAATTACCCCTGGGTAACCGAACAAGAAAATCCATCGATCATAAAAACGGAAGAGCTGGATAATCGACCCGAAATTTCTTGTCAGGTGTCTTCGGTAACTATTTCAGATTGGCGAAGGGATATTATAGCTTTCCTAGCCGAAGGTCTACTGTCGGGCGATGGTGCATCGGCTCGAAAGGTACGCAACAAAGCCCGATGCTATGTTTTATTGGGCGACATATTATACAAAAAATCGTTCAGCCGGCCCTTACTGAGGTGTTTGGGGGTAAATGAGTCACAGATTATTGTGTCCGAGTTACATGACGGAGAGGGCGCGGCTCATTGTGGTTACAAGGCACTGATAAGAAGAATTTTTCTCACCGGGTTTTATTGGCCAACGATAACGGATGATGCTCAGCAGATAGTAAAAACCTGTGACACTTGTCAAATATTCGCGAACGCGATAAACGTGCCCGCGGCCCCTTTAGAATCCATATCTGAAGGATTACCCTTCGACCGATGGGGAATCGATCTTGTAGGGCCATTACCAATGGCATCTGGTGGGAGACAAACGATCGTGGTGGCTGTGGATTACTTTTCCAAATGAGTTGAAGCTGAACCTTTATCCGCTACTAAGAGTAACGATATCGTCAGATTTATTTGGTCCAATATCTGTTGTCGGTTCGGGGTATCCCAGAAGCTCACCATGGATAACGGGCCCCAATTCGACAGCAGTAAGATGAAATATTTTTGCACAACTCATAGGATTCAGCGATGTTTCTCTGCCCCATTTCATCCTCAAACGAACGGTCAAGTCGAAGTCACTAACCCAACCATTTTGGACGGACTCAAAAAGAACCTCGAAGGGAAAGCTGGCAAATGGCCAGACTATTTGCAAGAAGTGTTGTGGGATTACCGAACTACACCTCGAACGGCGACTAGGGAATCACCTTATGCCTTAGTATATGGCATGGACGCGGTCACTCCAGCAGAGTCAATTTTTCCATCTTTTAGGATCGGTACCTATGATGAAAACACCAATGAAGGTGACAGACAGTTAGCTCTCGACCTAATAGAAGAAAAACGGAATCGTGCTCAACTAAATTCTTTACACTATCAGACTCTAATGAGGAATCGGTATGCGTCTAAAGTACGATGGTGGGAATTCAAAGTCGGTGATAAGGTGTTGAGAAGAGTTTTTCTGCATACCAAAGATAAAAGCCTCGGCAAGCTCGCCCCAAACTGGGAAGGACCATACAAAGTGGTAGAGAAAGTTAAGAGCGGGACATATCGGTTGCAAGACAAGCTCGGGCGTTCGTTAAGGCTCTCATGGAACATTGAACATCTAAAATTGTATTTGGAGTGATTTTCCATTTTGTAACTTTGAGAGTATCATTTGTGTAACAACCCTTTGGTCGGGGATGCACTCTTTCCTACCTCGGTGGCGCGAGAAGGTTTTAATGAGGCATCCATAGCAACCGACCTCTTTAGTTGAAATTTTTTTCCTTTCCATCTTTGAAGTGTTAAAAAGGACTCTGTCAGCTGACGAGTTGATCGAAGATATTTTAATAATCTTGACGGCTTTACAGAACCTTCATAGGTTTTTCAGTATTTAAATTGATCTACATCTTAATTCCCGATCCTACGGGAGAATTTTCAATTTTATATTGACCAACAGAACCTTCATAGGTTTTTCAGTATTTAAACTTATCTACATCTTAATTCCCGACCCTACGGGAGAATTTTCAATTTTACATTGATCAACAGAACCTTCATAGGTTTTTCAGTATTTAAACTGATCTACATCTTAATTCCCGACCCTACGGGAAAAGTTTCAATTTTACATTGATCAACAGAACCTTCATAGGTTTTTTAGTGTTTAAACTAATCTACATCTTAATTCCCGACCCTACGAGGAAAATTTTCAATTTTACGTTAATCGACAGAACCTTAGCAGGTTTTTCAGTGTACGACCTGATCCACATTTTCCGTGGTCTTTTGATAGGCTACAATACATAATTTGGTTCTCGATCAACAGCGGATTTATAAAAATAGAGTTGGATGTAACATTCATAAAACACACGTACGGATAAAATATTGATCGTTCGGAAATTTTGATTACAAAGAAGGCTTACAGGGGGTTCCATAGTCCCCGCAATTACAAATTTTAACAATACAAAAAAACAAAACAAAAGACATCAGGGATCAAACATCATCTTCCTCTGACTCTGTGTCATCCGATTCTTCATCTTCACAAACCACATCAGTATGGCGGTCATCTTTCGGAACATCCAGCCACATTGACCCGAGGGGAAGGTCGGGGAAGTGGTGATGAAAAGTCAGCACGTATACGGCTTTAGCTTCGGTCGTTTCTTTCTCCATCCACTTCTTGCATTTTTCAGCAAAAAGGGTGTTAGCCGTCTTCAGGTCAGCAATTTACTGCCCCAAAAAGTGGTGATGTTGTACAAGGAAAGGGCTAGCCCGTCGGTTATCCGCAACGGAAACGTATGCGGACTCCCGCGCACAGACAGCACTGGAAGATTCGTACCACTCGACGACGCCTCGGCGGTTTTGGAAGCCTTTGAGGGGCTAGCATCGTCGGGAATCACCACTACGGGGTCGACTATCGTACCACCGTTAACCCCCCCCCCCCTCCCGGTATTGCTCAAACAGCTCTGGGACGGTAGCATTGTCGGCACCAGCAGAATCCGCGGCAGACTCGCCTTCTTTCTTTGAGCGTTAGGCTTTTTAGCCTGAGCCCCCTCCGCGTCAGCCTTCCCTTTCCGCTTCTTCGCCAGCTCCTGGGACTGGTGGGTTTCGCCACCCTCAACGGCAGCTTCATCCTGGTGTCCCTCTGCACCGGCCTCTTCAGCCCCGGCATTGTCCTGCTCGGCTTCATCATCTGACTTTGGACGCTTGTTGGGCGCTTTGTTGCGCTTCGGGAGAAATAGGTGAACATCAGGCGCATCCGTCTTTGCGACCAAGTCCTCCAGACTGGGGGGTTGACGCAGCTGCTCAATAGTGAGCAGTTCTTGGTGAGGATAAAAATAGCCTGAGGGTCGGCTAGTAATTTTAAGTGGAGTTTCAGGGTGGTGTATGGGTGGTTCAAGGTGGTGTATGGGTGTTTCAAGGTTGAGAGATAATTAAGCAGCTTGGTAGCAGTTAATTTTCATTACCAATAGTTAATGCTGGTGGTTGGGTATTTATAGTGTGATGTTTGGGCCCTTATGGGCTTTCGGGTCAAGTTTAATTGACCCGGGTCATATTTAAAGACCCATGAGTTCTAAGCAGGAGGACAGGCAGCTTAGTCAGGAAGTGTTTAGGTTTTTTAGTACTTTAGTCATAGTTCGAACAGCCTTAAGTTCACAGTGTTCGAAGTGATCTGTCCGGTCCAAATCACCTGTCCGGTTTAAATCCTTAGATCTTGTCCGGTATTCGGAGAGTTTTAGACTGATTTGCCCTGTCCGGTGAATAAGCAGAATTCGGACTCATCAGGAGCCCCTTTTTTAGGTGTTTGAGCAAGTGTCCTTGTCAAAGAACTGAAAAACAGTCCGATTGTACGAAGTGGTTCTTAATTCGGGGAGAGTTGCGGGTATATCCGGACAGATCGAACTTTATGAATTCCAAACGGTTTTCGTCAGAGTTAGTGGGACACGTGTCGCATTCTGATTGGCCATTCCAGCCGTTTTTTCACCTTGAATTTCGCACCATTTTCTTTTACAAGTAACCTCTTTAATTGCCAATAATGACATCAGCGCCGTCTTTTAATCATTACCCAACTTTTCGGATTCTCCTAGGAATCAACTCCTTTTTTCACATTTACTATAAATTCTCATTCACTTTTCATTGTTTCACTATCTTTCTCAAATTTTACTCTGCAACTTCACCCAGAGCTTTATCTCTCTACAACAAAAACTTCCTTGGCTGTTTTTATGTTTACAGCAAGAACAGCATTGATCAAAGGCGGCTGGCTCAACCTTTCGGAGTTGGAGAAAGCACAAAGGGTCGAGAAGGAGAAACGACTAGCAGCAGGGCTACCATCGTCGCCTGTTGAGAAACCAGCCTCCTCTGTTGCAGAATCTGATAGAGGCTCATCCTCTTCCAAAGGCATCAAGCCTAAAAAGCTCTTCCAATCCACCCTTTCTCCCATAGTATCTGGCTCTTCAGTTCAGGAGTCAATCCCTGCTGTTGAACCGGGAGTTACTGCTACAAGTGTTAGGAAAAAATCGTCTTTTATTGCCATGGGGTCTGACTCTGACCATTCCCCGGAGAAATTAGTCATCAAGAGGCCAAGCCGGTTAGTTAAAGGGCTAACCTCTAAAAGCACTCCCTCGAAATCGGGGGCAAAAAATAATGAAACTGGGTCTGAGGCACCCATTAGAGCTCCTCGAGAGAGGTCGTCCGGTCCGGAGGCCAGCAGGCCAGTACCCCCCAAAGAATCTTCTGCCTCAGAAACTCAACTTGAGGTGAGAAGTCAAATTAACACGGGCAGCCAACAGTCCGGAGGCGCAGCTATGCCAAGCTTCAATCCTCCCCGGACTACTTCTACAGAAGCTCCCCCAACAATTATGGAGGAGAGAATGGAGGACTCCACTGAGGAGGTTCGATTTGAGTCCGAGTCCTCCGGACAAGCTGATACTGCTATTGTTGTTGCCAAGAAGGGGAAGGAAAATTTGTATCTGAGGCGCCCGGACCTGCCGGAGTGCCTTGAGGGAAGAGTGGGGCCGTGCTTCCACAAAGTTGAGTTCAAGTACCTCTTGGCCTTGCAGAAGACCAAGTATGCATTTATCCATACCTCTGATCTGGGTAGAATGCGCACAAAGTGGGGTATCCCCGAGAACGTAAAAATAAGGATTCCCATCGATCCGGAGACCCCGATGGACTGTAAAAGGAATGAAATAGTCTTCTTTACGGAGCTATTTAACTAGGGACTCAGGTTCCCACTAGACCCGGAGATCGTGCGCTACTTCCACCTGGTCAAACTCTGCCCATCACAGCTAAGCCCCAATGGTTGGTTTACCTTGATGTCATGCATTATGACATCCAGATTATCAGGGATCCCTCTTCCTATGGAAGAGTTTGCTGCAGTGGCCAACCTGCGCAAGCATCATCAGTTCCCCTTCTACCATTTCAACATGGGGAACGATCTCAAAGCTGTTGATGATCTCCTGGAGTCGGAGAGCAAATGGAGGAGCCAATTCTTGTTTGTCAGTGGCTCATGGGAAAACGGCAAGAAAATCAAGGTCGGAGAGAATCCAAGCCTTCTCAGGAGTAGATGGAGGAGTGATCGTAAGTTTTTTTTACTTCAATTTTCTGTTCGAATCTCTCTTTTCTTTTTTGTACTAACCAACTTCTCTTTTGTTTTAACAGAGCTGCCAAAGGAGTTCGGGGACTACCTGAAGGCCAGACAGACTACATGCGGCAAAATTAACGCTTGGGCCGCAGAGAACTGGGAGAATCGGTTCCACAAGGCCTTCACTCCTGGAAACCTAGCAAGGTCTCACCTGTGGAACACCACAGGTCGAAGAGACCTAACTTGGGAGGAGTTCACCACCCAACCTGATGAAGACATCGTGCTGAGAAGGTCCTACGAACTGGATGGGACTCTCTATCTGCCTGCCCGGGCCAAAGCCCCAAGCAAAATGAAGGGCAAGAAGAAGAAAGGCAGGAAGGTGGTAGGTGATACTGAAAAGGAGGCCCCAACAGACCCAGAGGGACTGGCCCAGGTTCAAATTGATGCAGCCCTTTTACAAGTGGTGGAGCAGGAGAGCGAAAAGCAGGAAGTGAACCTCCCAAAACCTCCAAGGGCTTCCAAGAGGACTCGCAAGCAAGCGAGTGAAGGTGCTGACAGGGAAACCAAGAAGAAAAAGACTTCCCAAGGAGATGAAATTGCTCTCCGGGATCCGGAGCCCTCTTTCCCTACTGACCCAACATTGGCCGAAGAGATCCCAAGGGACTTTCAAGAAGAGATTCCGAAGGAATTCCATACAGATGAATTGAGGGGGGAGAGCTTAACTTGGATGAAATGGACATCACCGGTCTGGGTGGACTTGGTGAATATTTTCTTGGCCTGCCCAGATACGAGTTCGCAGGGCCCTACATCCCTTTGAGTAGCTCCAACACGGTCAATTTTAACGGTAAGACTTTCATGGTTTCTAGCGAGAAGGATATTATAGCCCATTATCTACTTAGCAATGTACAACTAGTACTCACTTTGGAAAGGCAAGTCCGGAGTCAAGCAGGCACTATCAAAGACCTCAAGTCTGATAAGGAAAAGCTGTCCGGAGACCTCCGTACTGCCACCACCAATGCTGACTTGCTTAAGGAGGCAAATGAGGAGCTGAAGAAGAAGCAAAATGAAAGCAACACAAAAGTTGCCACCCTAGAAGAAACCATAAAAAATCTTCAGGGTAAGCTGTCCGGACTGGAGAAGGACCTGACAATCTCAAGGGGAGAAACTGCAGCGAATGAGAAGCTCATCACCAACCTGACCACTGACAATATCGCTTTAGAGAATGCAGTGACTCAGACTGCTGAAGAAAAAGCTGCTTTGGTGAGGGACCAAGAGGCCACAATCAAGGCCAAGATCAACGCCTATGCCAGGGAGATGATACAAAGCGAGGAGCTAATGATTCAAAGGGTGAAATCTGATATGGTTCTCATGTTCCATGAAAAATTCCCGAAGAGGAGACTGGGGGGATTATGGTGCTATGTGGATGATGATGACCTTCCCTTTTATACTATGGTTGACGAGGGATATTCCAGTGAGTCCTCGTCTGATAATGAAGAGGAGACCGGAGAGAGCCCAGGTGAAGAAGAGATTGATCCCAAGGGCAAGAAGATAGTCGAAGAGAGGAGCGACATCAAGGGCAAGAAAGCAGATGAGGGCGAGCCATATTCAAAGGCTCAACCTTAACTTATAATTTATTCTGTTTATCTTTTATTCGAACTAAAGTCCTTGGAAGGCCAAGGCACTCTTTTTGTGATGGTGTCCGTATTATTCGGACAGATTTTTTGTACTGTGCCCAAACTTGTTCAAAAAGTCCTTGGAAGGCCAAGGCAATTTTAAGTTGTTGAATGAATGTTTTTATTCTGCTCAACCATCCTCTTCTTTCATTATTTGTTTAAATAGCTGGAATTTAAGTAGTTTTATTGTATTGTGAGAGTATTAAGACTCTCCGGGGTAGAATTTAAATAGCCCTTAGATCTTTTAGTCTGGGTAGTATGATAAGAGATAAAATTTTGAAAATACTTAGAGAATTTTGAAGAAGGCACCAAATTTTATTGAAAGCTCTCCGTGCCACCGAAGAGGGGAAGGTATGCCCCCAAATATTTACATGGATGTTTAAACAAGTAAATATTTACACAGGTGTTATTCCAAGTACATTCGAAGGTGTTCAATATTCCAAGGGTGAGTTAAAACCCTGCCATCTTTGTCTTCCAACCAATAAATCCCAGGCTTGATTCTTTCAACCACGGTATACGGACCCTCCCAGGTTGGGGCCAGCTTTCCGAAGAGTTTTTCCTTAGTGTGCAAGAAAACTTTCCTTAATACTTTATCTCCTGGTTGAAAATCTCTCCTTTTAACCTTAGAAGCAAACATGCTTCTCATCAAGCCCTGATAGTGTGCAATTCTAAGATGAGCTTTAACCCGTCTTTCTTCGATCAAATCGAGCTGATTTCTAATTGCCATCTCATTAGCATGTCCGGAAAAGTTATGAACACGAAAGAAAGGGAGTGTCTTCTCTATGGGGGCTACTGAATCCATTCCATAGACCAAGGCAAAGGGGGATTCTTGTGTTGCAGCCCCAGGTGTTGTCCGGTAAGCCCACAAGACTTCTTGTAGATAACTAGGCCACTTCCCAGTAGCCCCTTCCAAATTTTTCTTTAAACCGGACAGTATTGTTATATGAGCCACTTCAACTTGCCCATTGGCTTGTGGGTGGAAAGGTGAAGAAAAGCAGTGCTGAATACCCCTTGAGGCACAGAAGCTTTCCATTTCTCTGTTGTCAAACTGTGGCCCATTGTCTGTTGTTATCTTATGTGGGACACCGAATCTGCAACATATGTTGGACAGAATGAATTTTATGACAGCTTTCGAGGTTGTCCCTGCCAGGGGAGCTGCTTCTATCCACTTCGAGAAGTAATCAATGGCCACAATTATAGTTTTACGCCCTCCGGATGCCACAGGGAGAGGCCCAACCAAGTCCAATCCCCATCGAGCAAAAGGGATAGGCTCAGAAATTGACTCCAAAGGAATGGCTGGCACATGAATTTCATTGCTGTACCTCTGGCATGGGTCACACCTTCTCACCAGCTCCTTAGCATCTTTCATGATTGATGGCCAATAGTATCCGGAGAGTAAAAATCTTATTGTTAAAGCTCTGAATCCACAATGGGCTGATCCCTCACCATCATGCAATTCGGAGAGGACCACTTGTGACTCATCATCCCCTAAGCAACGTAGGAGGGGTTTACTATAGGATTTTTTGTACAACACTTCTCTCAACATAATGAAACCACGAGCCTTGTGTTTCAACGTTCTGGCTTGTGACTTATTCGAAGGCATAATACCATCGGACAGATATTGTATGAGAGGAGACCTCCAGTCTTGAGGCCGATTCACTTGTATTTCAAAAACTTCCTCTTTTCCACCCTTACCAAGTTCAATAGAAGGGCTTTCAAGCACATGGATCCATGGGTAAGACTCCGTATACGCTATTGTTGCCAATGAATCTGCTAGCTCATTTTCTGCCTGGGGGATGTGCTCATAGACAACAGCTTTAAATTTTAACGCTTCATTTTTTAGGAGGAGTAAATACTTGACTAATTGTTCATTTCTAGCCTCTGATAGGCCCAAGGCATGGTGGACAAGCAACTGGGAGTCACTTAGTAGCTTGACCATTTTAGCTCCACAGATATAGGCCAACCTTAACCCAGCTATGGCTGCTTCGTACTCGGACTCATTATTAGACGCCCTGAAAGCAAAACAAATAGCCTGGTACATGTTGTCCCCGTAGGGGGAAGTGAGACATATTCCTGCCCCAGATCCCATTGTACTAGATCCTCTGTCTGTTCGGACAATACACACCTTCTTGTCTTTTGAATCAGTAGGTTGCTCTGAATCCCTATCAGAGTGGAATTCAACCAGAAAATCAGCCACAGCTTGGGCTTTTACTGCTGTCCGGGGAGCAAAGTCTATGTCGAAGTCCCCCAACTCTACTGACCACTTTGTCATTCTGCTTGAAATGTCTGCTTTTTGAAGGACATTCTTTAAGGGGAAAGATGTCCGGACGACGATAGGATGAGCCTGGAAATAGGGCCTCATTTTTCTTGCAGCTATCACCAAAGCCAATGCCAGTTTTTCGAGTTTCAAGTAACGCCTCTCAGCATCAATCAAGCTTTTGCTGATGTAGTACACTAGGTATGGACAACCATCAACCTCCCTTACCAACACAGCACTGATGGCACAACTTGAAACGGCCAGTTACACAATAAGAGCCTCCCCATCAACTGGTTTGAACAAAGTTTTAGGAGAGGAAAGATGCTTCTTGATTTCACTGAATGCCTCATCACACTGCGGGGTCCACTCGAACCCCTTTGCACCCTTCAAAGTTTGAAAGAAAGGAGCACACATGTCCGAAGACCTCGAGATAAATCTATTCAAGGCAGCCAATCTCCCCGTTAATTGCTGTACTTCTTTAATGTTTCGGGGAGGTTCCATCTGGAATAAGGCATTGAGTTGGTCCGGGTCGGGCTGTATTCCATGCTCACTTATGATATACCCTAAGAACTTCCCGGACTGCACTCCGAATACACACTTTTCAGGGTTTAGTTTTAAATTCACCTTTGACAGGTTGGCAAAAGTTTCTTGGAGATCGGACAAGTGCAACTGCTCACCCACGCTTTTCACCATCATATCATCAATGTAAACTTCCATATTTCTTCCAATTTGATCAGCAAATGTCTTGTTAACTAACCTCTGATAAGTAGCCCCAGCATTTTTTAAGCCAAAAGGCATCACCTTGTAGCAATGTAGACCCCTATCAGTGACAAATGTGGTATGCTCTTGATCTTTTGGATCTACTTGGATCTGATTGTACCCGGAGAAGGCATCCATGAAGGAGAGCAGTTTGTTCCCAGAAGTAGAGTCTACCAACTGATCTATCCGGGGAACCGGGTATAAATCTTTCGGACAAGCCCTATTGAGGTCTGTGAAGTCAATGCACATGCGCCACTTGCCATTTTTCTTCTTTACCAGGACAGGATTGGCAGTCCACAAAGGATATTGAGATTCTTTAATGTGCCCCATCTTTGTGAGTCTGTCAACCTCTTGTACTATGGCATCGGCCTTTTCTTTTGAAAAAGCTCTTCTTTTTTGAACCACTGGTGCCACATCCCTCCGGACAGCTAGGTGATGGGATATCACCTCTGATGGAACTCCAGTAACATCAGCATTGCGCCAAGCAAAAACGTGCTGATGGTCTTTCAAAAATTTCAACATTTTTTGTTTCAACATTGGTGGCATCTTGGACCCTATCTTGACACTTTTATCTTCTTCCAAACAATGTGTTTCAACCTCTTCAATTGGGATCAACACTCCAGGGGTCTCCCTGGGGTCATCAATCTCACCCTCACCCCCAGAAAGGCCCTCAAACTGCTATTGATCATTTATTCGGACTGCCCCCAGCGTTCGTGGAGCCAAGGCAGTGGCATAGCATTCTCTTGCAACCTTTTGGTTGCTCCGGACAACCCTAACCTGTCCCTGAACAGCATACTTTAAACACTGATGGACTGTTGAAGCCACTGCATGCATCCTAGAGAGCCCAGATCTCCCCAGAATAGCATTATAGCAAGTGGGACAATCCACCACGATGAAGAGTATTCTAACCATTTTCTTGAAAGGGCCCCTGCCCAATAACACTTCTTCTTCAAACTCCCCAATCACATCGGCTGAGCTGCCCGTGAAACCCACGATTGATCTATCTGACTTCTGAATCACAGCTGGATTTTTCATTTTCTTGCAAGTGGTTAGGAAAAGGATATTGGCAGAGCTTCCAGTATCTACCATAATTCGCCTTATCTCATTGCCCCCTATAGATGCTCCTATGACAACAGCATCCTCATGAGGGCCAGCAATATCTCTCAAATCATCCTCATCGAAGACTATGAATGGGAATGAGTTTGGTGATTGATAAGATGTCATGCCTCCTTCTAGCTGGGAAGCCAAATTATGAACATGCCTCTTTCTTGAAGAAGCAGTAGGAGCTGTCATAGTTTCCCCTCCGAAGATTGTCAGTGACTCGAAGAATTTAATGAGCCCGGAGACTGATCTAGAACGCTCCTCAATAGTACCCACTCTGTTTCTGGTTGGATCAGGATCCAAGTACTCAGACTCCACATCGAACCTTTCAACTATTACCATAGCCCCCTCCGGGGCGACGTTGCTTGGACCAACCCTATGAGTGTTGTCAGGCCTGTTGCCTCCTCTCCTTTTAACGTATGCACCCAACTTTCCTCTTTCAATCAAGTTTTGTACCTCTTGTTTCAACGCTATGCAATCATCGGTAGTATGGCCAATATCATTGTGGTATTGGCAAAAGGAGTTGTTACGATGCTCTCTGGGAGACTACAAGGTTGCTGGTCTCTGGTAGTGTACCTCATCTTTTGTTTTATCAAAAATGGTGGCCACGCTTTCTTTGAGTTCTGCGAACCACTCCGGTTGGACCCATGGCCCTCTTTTGTTTCTAGATTGTTGACTTTGAGCAGGAGCAGCTAGCTGAGACTGAGCTTTTGCCCTACCATACCCCTGTCCGGTTTCTCTTGCTTTATTCCCGGACTGGTTTTGATTTGGAGTTGGTGCCACCGGGGTGGATCTCACCTGTCTGTGTACCCTGGTCTTCTTTGTTTCATCAACGTTTATTTGCTTGCCAACTTGATTTAGCAACCCTCCCCAGGTCATGGCCTTCTTTCTGGTCACTGAATCAGCCAGGTTGCCTGGGTTCAAACCTTGCCTTAGGGATGCTATTGCCACCTGTTCGAAGCAATCAGCCAACCCGTTCTTTGTGTTCACGAAACGACTTATATACTCCTTTAATGACTCATTTGGCTCCTGGGCACAATGGATTATTGTGTCTCCATTGCCCTTCAGCTCCTTACTCCCCACAAACTGCCTTCGAAAGGCCACCCAAAACGTGTCAAAATCTTTAATACAACCTTGAGGCACGTTGTTGTACCATTTCAGAGCACTCCCTGTAAAAGATTGGGAGAATGCCCTACACAGTAGTTTATCACCATCATCAAAGTTCATCATGAAATTCTTGAATTGCTCCAGATGATTGTCCGGATCAGTACTGCCATCGTACTTCTCCATCTTTGTACTGTCAAACCTCTTGGGGAGGTTTCCGGACAGGATTTTAGAAGACAGTGGAGACTGCCTCCAATTCCTTCCACGACTGAACACGGTATCCTCATTAGGAGTTGCTAAGATACCTGGCTCATCGTGGAAAGCAAAGGGATCCATCAACATCCGGTCAACATGCCTCCGGCTATGAGATGATCCTTTACCAATATGCTTTTTTATCTTTCCACGTCTATCCCTTTTTCTTGAATATTTTTTTATTTGCTTTTGCTTCTTCTTGGTTCGACCCTCATCACTGCTAGAGGACAAGGATTTTTCATTTCCCTCACTGTCCGAAGAGCTGTCCAAAGATTCTGAGCTTGAGTCAGAGCTCTCCACAGGCTTGGACCGGTGAGACTTTTTAGAACTAGCATGTGTCTTTTTAGTGCTCACCTGAGTTTTGGAAGCTTCATGCTCTCTGGGGTTATCGGTGTGATGAACAACCGATGCCTTGGATTTCTCTTTCACGCCCATCTTGGCCTTTTCAGCCCTCAGAGCTTCTATCTCAAGTTTTAACCTGTCACGCTCTTGGACAGTATACTCATCGTTCTCTTCCACCACTTCGAGCAAAGCTGGTGGAAGCTCTGGATTATCCGGATTCATTCGGACAGAATTTCTTGGCAGGTTTTGAATGCTTGATTCAGGTACCTCTCTCCTCCCACTGTGGTCGCCAATTTGGTGAGGATAAAAATAGCCTGAGGGTAGGCTAGTAATTTTAAGTGGAGTTTTAGGGTGGTGTATGGGTGTTTCAAGGTGGTGTATGGGTGTTTCAAGGTGGTGTATGGGTGTTTCAAGGTGGTGTATGGGTGTTTCAAGGTGGAGAGATAATTAAGCAGCTTGGTAGCAGTTAATTTTCATTACCAATAGTTAATGCTGGTGGTTGGGTATTTATAGTGTGATGTTTGGGCCCTTATGGGCTTTCGGGTCAAGTTTAATGGACTCGGGTCATGTTTAAAGACCCATGAGTTCTAAGCAGGAGGACAGGCAGCTTAGTCAGGAAGTGTTTAGGTTTTTTAGTACTTTAGTCATAGTTCGAACAACCTTAAGTTCACAGTGTTCGAAGTGATCTCTCCGGTCCAAATCACCTGTCCGGTTTAAATCCTTAGATCATGTCCGGTATTCGGAGAGTTTTATACTGATTTGCCCTGTCCGGTGAGTAAGCAGAATTCGGACTCATCAGTTCTGACGAGCAACGCCAGAGGTTACTCATGATCAGGTTCGTGTGTTTGAAGGCCCAATGGAATGCCCGTTCCCAATGCTTCCTGCATAGTCCTTCAACAATTGGAAGGTGACCTTGCCCGGCTTGAATTAATCCTTCTTCAACCCCTGGACGAATTCCTTCGATACTACACAGAGGATCGGTTCATTAAAAAAACAAAAAAAAATATGTATATACCATCAGGAACCCATGTCCGCAGCAGTCGCCTCAGATTCTCCTTACTATAGGGGCGCCCGTTTTCCCAGCAGCTACTAAGGAAGACGAAGTGGTGTTTCCAACATTTGTCGCCTTCGAGAAAGTCGTTTACTATCTTCCATGTATTGGCCAAAGAAGAATAGAAGAAGGGGGACTTGGGAGACTTCGACAGCCCGGACATGGCTATATACTCTTCCATGGGCATGACCCGACACGAAAGGCGCGAGGTTATTATGCAGGACATCAGCGTGTACCACGTGTTGGGTGTTAGCTGAGAGGGGCAAATGTTGAGAGTCCTTAAATATAGAGCAATCTCAGGATCCAGAGGAAACCTGAGGCCCCAATTGAACAGTTCGGTAAAGATTACGATTTCCCGTAACCGAACGTGCACGGGAGTCTCCCCAGGAACAGGAAACCGGACGGTAATGCACTACGGAATACCCCACCGGATCAGAAGCTCCTCCTGCTCAACAGCGGGGAAGTAATGATACTTGCCCTCAAAAAGGGAGATGCCATTACTCCCGGGAAACCGGCGATGATAGGTGGTGGTCATGACCGCCTCAATTTCCTCGGGAAGCGGCTCCTCGGGAGGAGCAGCAGTATTGCCAGCAGCAGCAATAACGTCTTCGGTATTTACTACCGGGATTGCGTCAGATCTAAGGGAGCTGGCGGTGGATGGATCGGACGGTCGAACAAGAAGGTCCGCAGGACCAGAATTGCTTCCGGTTTGGGCCAGTTGAGATTCTTGTTGTTGTTGGCGAGTACGCTCGAGATCCAGTTCGTGAGGTGCTAGTGGCCGTTGGTTGAGACCTAAAAAAGTACGAGCAGTGTTAGTACTGGTTCGGTATCCTCGTATGGTGGGAGTAAGCTGGACCATCTCAGGAGAATTACCTCCCGCGGGAGAAGTTGGAGAGCTGGTTTCTCCCAGAGAAAGAAATTTAGCTTTGCCTCGACGTCGGAGCGGAAAAGGGGACGGAGCCGTGTAAGAATCAACTGATGAAGGCGTCGGGCGGTTGAGTTGGGTAGTTGGGGAGTGTGGGGAGCTACTACTGGAAGGAATGACAATGGCCTCTGGGGTCCGAGCACCGGACAGTTCGGGTAAGGTAAAAGACTCGGCAGGGATCGGATCAGCAAGAACGGGGTCCTGGGGTAACGGTACAAGCGTGAAGGGCTTGGTGTCAGAACTCCAAATCAATCCCGCACGTCGATATTCCTCAGCGCGGTCACCGATGCTAGCCCAATCTACAAATCCGAACGCAGGCTCTTTCTTCTTTTTAGGTTTTGGTTTTTGCTTCGGGTACCTATTTCTCATAAAACGAGCTCTCTCTCTCTAGAATAATTTGGACAGCACTTTCTCTCTCAAGAACGCCTCTGAGAGTGACTTATGTTTGTGAGGTATTTATAGGCAACCCCACCTAGCCGTTACGCGTACGGGGAAGTCCAAGCGACGAAAAGCAGCGGGAAGTCGAAATGACTTATTGAGAAACTGTGCAAACAAGCACGCTTCGAGTAATCGGTCAACACGTGTCGCCCTTAGTCAGACAAGCACAGTAGGCATGCACTAGCTAGCTCAGACAGAAACATTAGATGGTCCACATCAACCCGATTCACTTTTCAAAACCTAATTACCGGTTTAGGCCCATGGAGAAGTCGCTAAGAGAGATCGGAAGCAGACCCAAGATGTTTCATAAACAGTGTCGGGGCTAAACACGACCGACCAGTTAATAAAAATATGAAGGATCGGACATCAGTTGGAAGAAAAGATCCGCGCCCGATCACTTAATAAAAATCTGGAGGGTCAGACATCAGTTGGATGAAAGGATCTGCGCCCGACCACTTAATAAAAATATGGAGGGTCGAACATCAGTTGGATGAAAGGATCTGCGCCCGACCACTTAATAAAAATATGGAGGGTCGGACATCGGTTGAAAGAAAAGGTCTGGCCGGGTAAACTAGTCAATCAATCCAGAGGCTAAGGGACAGAGGCGCTCCGAGCTGATTCTCTTACAAGTCTTCGTTCTCGTTGCTCTCGAAGACTGGGGGGGCTATTGATAAGGGAGCAATTCGCCAATATTGATAATAAGGAGTCAATTGTAAATAAAATGAAGTTAATATGCATGCGACGGTATTTATCGTTTATTAGAGGATAATTTGTAAATAAGGTATTTTATGAAGGACTAAAAGAGAAATATAACAAGCCCACGAAGGATATTAATGGGTTCACCCTTCCCCACTATAAAAGGAGACCCATTATTCTTAGTAGGTGGGACATTTTGGAATATAATATTCTCTTTCTACTTTCTCTCTCTACATTTGTGCTCTAGTCACATCAGGTCCAAGATCCAATATCTTTCTTACTCATTTATTCTCTCATCAAAGGTATCAAGGTTAGCAAGAAGACAAAATGGACTCCCAAGTCGGTGGTTTGAGTGTGCAAAACTTAAGGCATATTATTCATAAGTACGGATCGCAAGTGAGTTTATAAAGGGTTTGGAAATGCGTTTGAGCATCAAAAAATTTATTCAGTCATTAATGTCAGTCAAGTTATGATATAATGCCCACTTACTTTGTAATTAATGTATTTAGTGTCATTATTGGAGGTAAAACCAAACTATAAATAAGAAATCTAAACTAAGAGCTCGTTATCCCTGATAGTTGTGCACATGATAATACGATTCTCATATTCTGACATATTCATCAATTAGTGTATTTTTTTGTTTTTGTTCTCTCTATATAAAATAACATTTAAGCTTCAGGAACTAGCTTTAAAACCTAAGAATCCTTATTCGGAACCTATTTCACTATTTCAAACATTATCCATATGCATCATTGGCGCAATCTTTCAAAACCAAAAGGTGTCTAAAAGAATATTTTCAAAAACCAAACTAAAAATTATCTTTTACCATAATAAAAAAAAGAAAATGTGATTTTCATCATGTCCAAACCTTTGACTCATCACGGTCATGTCGTCATGCAAAACTTGATATATCGCGAGAGTATAATTTCATGGTCCGCGTGTGGACAATGATAAGCTTTTACGAAATGTTGATACTAACTTGAGTCTTCATATGACATGTAGCTATACTCAATCTATTATATCCAACTGTTATATTGCATTATATGTCATATGGGAAAGGTTGGTTTGTGCTAGGCGTGTTTGGTACATGCACCTTATGGGCGAAGGAAGCTAAACTCATGACAATAACCCTTAAATTTTATTGCACAAAATTCTGTTATCGTCACCGCAGTGCAAATGCTAGTTACCCTCGCTACACAAAACCATGTTGTTATTATCATACCAAAAATCCTAGTTATCGATGTCATGCAAAATTATATTGCTGCCATCGTAGTGCAAACCCTAGTTGTCTCGAATATAGCAGAACATGTTGTTGACATTATCGTTCAAACTATGTCAGCAATTGCAATATCAAATTATGTTATCAAGCATTAGGTCAACAACATGCATCAAACTTATACGAATGAGTTATGGTCATCAAACAATGGAGCATACAATCAAAGTACCAATATAGACACGATATGTTTCCATGAATCACGGGTCAATAGGAACCATCCAAAATCTATCGATATGATCAACGAGATTATTTAGAAGAAGAGGATGATAACTCCTCCGTTTTGATTAGATGTATCGACCAACTATTGACCACTCACCACACCGAGACCAATCATCAATTCGTTAGCCTGAATAACATCACTCGTGGGAGAAACCTCTTCAAGATAGACATTCTAATATGCGATTCAAATAAATATTTATTGATAACCATGAACAATATCATCCTAGGCATTATCAAGGTCACTAAAATAGTTGATCCGTTAACCGTTGTTAACATGACAATTATACTCTTAAAGTCGAGCCCAATATAAAATTTGGAAAGGGTCGGCTAAAATATATTGTAGTGCTTCCAAATACTCCTCTGGATCATAAAATATCTCTCATTCTTCACTCATGTCCGTGGACCAATAAGCGGCCAATTCAAGAGAAGCGAAACTCGATAGACCATCTGACATTCCCACCCTTAATATTAGAGATGACTATAGCCATTATGCCCCAAAGATTTTATCTCTAGCTTTTTACATGATATTCTGATGCTCGGGTTCGATGACGATGATGGGATCATATCCCGAGATTTTTACATAACGATACTCGGGAATCCAAAAAACGTTTGTACAATTACACTTAAACGTTTATCAGGGTTAAAAATATCCTTAAAAACTACCACGAATCTGTGGAATGTGTTGTGTTACATCAATGAATCCTACCCGGCCTCTTGGAAAATGACGTCATAAAATGAAAGGATTTTACCTTTGTGGAGCTCTTAGTACAAGTAAAGCAATAAATCAAAGTTGAATTGACAATGCAAGTGAGAATGCTATGAAGGTCAAATACTTATCCATCATACCACCTGGTTTACTTTCAATCCACCTCGCCTATATGGCTCAGGTTCAATCATTTAAACCTATTAATGAATTATCTCAACGACTTTTTTTCTTTTCAAAATAGCAACCATAGAGCTGACAATCAGTTGACTGGAAGAGGTTAATAATATCACATTCATAGATTTGAATATATAATGGTATGTGTTATGAGGATATAGTCGATTACAAAACCAAAAACAATGTATGGGCCCAAAGAGTCCCAGAATGAGAAAAAACATATATAAGTATTATAACGACAATGACTATCATACCTGAGACCATGGGCCTTGAAATGTGAAATTCAATACTTTATTGATAAAAAAATCTTAAGAATTTGTCAAAGGTTAAGCCTGATAAGGGTATATTCTACTATGGTCTATTTTATTATATATGAGGTAAAAGTAATAGAATAAAGGTGAGTTGATATCAAGTCGTATGTGTGAATGAAATATCAAAAATTATGATAATAATGATAACGATTTAAATAATATGGTGAGTTAAATATTGACGCATAAGAGATTGATAAACAAATTTCATATTAATTTTATAACATGATGATTATTATGACGAGGTACAATGTGATGAACTTCATGATAGTGAGAGAATATTATGATAATACAACCCTAAAATTAGTTTTACAATGTCATCAGAAACTATATTATGACAAACTACATTATAAAGAATTCTAAGTTAAAGAATAAAGACAAAATGAATAGTAAAATTAAATATTCAAGACAAAACTAAATAAAGGTAACAAAGGTGATTAGGTAAAATAATTGACAAATGTAAGATAAAAGTAAATTGCACACAAGATAATAAATTAATCATGTGAGATTGAATATGATAAGAATTATTTATAAAATAAAATTCAAGAAACTTCTAGATTATTATATCAATATTACACAAATATTTTAAACAATTATATGGAATTTTAGTCATATTTTTAACAAGTTAGTTTTTGATGATTCGCATGTTCGTTTATCTATTCATATTTATTTTTTGATAAACCATATAAATAGGGGTGCATGCCTTCATTTTCTTAAAGTTATTGATTTTTTTGATAATAAACATGGTTAATTATTTTTCTTTAATTATTGAGTAGTATAGTCTTTAAAACCATTGAAATTTACTTTGATGATATTTTACCTTATCATATTGTTCACGCCTTCATTGTAACAAGTTTGCAAAGTGTCAACTCGTACCAATGATATTAACTCGCTTGGGATAAATAGAGACGTGTCTAATGGGTAATTTGTTCAACGATCTCTGTATTTAATTCCAATAAATTCTAATATTGTTTCTCCAACTTGTAGAAATGCTAAAATACGAGGTAATCATGCATCTCCAGCTTTTAATCCAGAAAATGTTAATGTTGTTTCATCACCTTGTGAGAATAATAAAGTAAGAGGTAATTTTTTAGTGGCAATGATTTGTAACTTTGTTTTACCAACTTGGGAGAAAAAATAAATATGAGGTAGGTATCCATTAATATTAATGCATCATCCAACTATTATATCTTCAACACGAGGTAATATGTTTGGTAACGAAGGAAACTCTTAAGATTTTGTTGATTTACATGCTTTATGAATGTAACTAAGTGCCCTATGAAAATAGCAAAGTAAGTCCAATTTGTTGCAAATTCAAAAACATGAGAATAGAAAACAAGAATTGAACAAATGTCTAAGCTCTTACATTTCTTAACTAAAAAAATAATAAGCAAATATAATAATTATCAAGTAAATATGTGTGAATAATAACACAATTTAAATTAAAGAAAATAAAATAAAAAAATATGATAATATTGATGAGAATTCTGGTAACTAAGTAATATTTAAAAAACAATATTTAAAAAACAATGAGAGAGAGAGAGAGAGTTATTGTATATTAATTATTCACCCCCCCCCCAAAAAAAGGGAATTTTGCTTTATATAGTAAATGAGTGGACCCAAAATCCACATCGATGACCCACTTTAGTATATTTCACCCCTTATTTACACTAAATTTGCTCATATATTTATTATTATAAGATATTCCTCCTTATTTCTTACTTCGTTTTTTTATTACAAACTTATATACTAATGTCAAAATACCCTTGAACTTCCCGACCCGCTTGGGCCCAGATTATTTACACCACTATCAGTATCCCCCTAGTCCTTGTGAGAAAGTCGAGCAATGACTATGCTATTTTACCTAGGGTCGGACTGTAATGTCTTTAATGAACATTTCTTAGATTGGGAAAAATAGGCTTTTGGTTTTTTCCCTCGAGCTTTAACGTTTAACTAGACTAACCAAGGTGTAAATGATGTTGCTAGAGACCTGCAGTTGTTGAGCTATTTGATTAAGCTAAGCCCACTAGACTTGTAGAGGTAAAAAATGTATCACAACACAACACGTGTCCTATGTCTACATGATGCATTTCACTCATGCGTCTAAAAAGGACTTTTGACATTCCCGAGGCTCGATCGCTCCTACTTCCATATGCATATAGCAGTTGGAGGAGAGGTTCCCCTATAAATACTTCTCATTGTCTCACAAATCACTTTCATATAATTTTTATAGAGAGAGAGAAAAAAAAACTAATTGCTTGGTAATCTTAGAGAGATAAAACGTGTTCTCTCATCGGTATATGAAAAAAACATTCGGTATCTAAGACTAGTTTTCAATTTCTGATAAGGTAGCCAAATACTGAGTTATATGAGTTATCGATAGTTCTCCGAGGAAATCTTCTCATACAACCTCATACGGGTCTTTCAACCCTAAGCGAAATCGTTTACTTGAAAACAAGAATTGTTCATCGCAGCTGTCCTTATTTCTTATACCCCTACTCATCGGTCTGATTTAAAACCTCAAACCAGTCAAAATCGACCCTCTGATCTTGAGAAAACTTATACTTCAAAAAACGGTTCACACCCGGATCTTGTAACGTCTAGAAAAACCGTCCCCACTCTTGCTTTTTTGCCACGAGAGACTCGAGCTCTGAATCATCCCCCAATGTGATGAAGTATGTCACTGAGGTCTACATCGGTCTTAACACTGCTGCCACAACTAAAGACGTTTCAAAACAAAGAGCGAACTCACATAAGTACCGATGTTGTCGTCAAAGTTTCATGGCATGGGAACAGAGAGATTCCTTTAAACACCCAATTTGAGGCGGGCACCAGCCAAACTGCTACCAGTATCGCCCTCAAGGAATTGATTGTCTCCAAAGGGGCCTTAAACACGTAAACTAAAAAACATAAAGCAGTGCTTAAGACTCTAAACCAACTTAATATTGACTCAGACGTTGTTGAAGTTAGAGAAGGTACGGAGCCATCAACCAAAAATGCATGACGCTTCCATACTGGATCTTACCGGAATCGAGGCGGTTCTCGAAACCACTAGTCCTGAAGCAACAGCTGTAAATGTCGACACTGCTGAAACTGGGGGTATGGATGTAGGCGGAGGTGAAGATAATAATAATCCTCATGGGAAAATGGAAAATGATGTCGAGCGGAAAATACGGAGTAAAGAAGACACAAGTGGCTAAGAAGAATTAAGCTAAAGTTGTGATTATCATTCCATTTGATCCTCTTACAAGCGAACAAACCACGATTCCGACATTATTTGAGCAATACAACGGGTTGGCTCTTCAAGGGACAAAAATATTGTCACCAAATGCAGGATATGGGAAGGGAAATGATGATAGCATAGACCCCTCAGGATTCCTTAACGACTTAACGCCCCGAGAAATCAATTTTCCGCCCGTAGAAATAAACTTATCGCACCCATACAAAGTCGTAGTGTTAGAGGATCCATTACCCATGCTTCTCGTCCGCCAAGATGGTACTTGGATCGATCAAGGCTTGTCAGACGATTCCACTCCTGATGGGTCCTTTCAACTGAGAAGATCAAATAGTTTTGCATGCTCTTCGTACCACATATTGGCCTCGTTTGCTATAACAAATATGAAAATAAAAAAGCTAACAAAGAAACTACATGAGGCCTAACGTCGGATATCCGAGCTAGAGGGTAATCTTAAAAAGAAAGCTTTTTGTGCGAGAGAGCAAGAACTCGACACACAAGAATGGGTTGACCGTGCCACTGCATGGGAAAACTTGGTTGATCACTAGCTTTAGGAAAAATAAACAAAATAAAATATCGGTAGTCAAGTACAAAAATAGTTTAAATGTCTTATAGTTCTGGAAGAAAACGGTCGATGACCAATGTGATGAGGTTGTTTGGGAGTTGGCCGCTGGAAAAATGATCGTAACAAGATGATCGTACTAAAGCTTTTCGAGATCTCTGCGCCCAACTGGTAAATGGAAAATAAAACGACATATAATACGTTTGTCGTGAATTTCCTGAAAACTATAGATATATAAATAGCCGACGCAAAGGCAAGGCTGATTTTTTTAGTTTCATGAAAGGTCTCCTGACCGGGCACTTGGATATTTTTTGCTAGAATTTTCAAAGAAGAATCGCCCCCAAAGATTCATCAGTGAAGATAATATTGAGGAGGGGAGGAGAAGAATAAGAAGACGCATCATCGAACGAGATCATCTGAGGAGACGTTGAGTAGTAGCTCATCGGAAAATAAGTAGTAGATTTTAGATTTATGGTCGGGTTTTTCATGTTGTTTTTGTTTTGTTTTTTTACCAGCTTCGGTCGTGTAATTTTGTGACCCTTCCAATTCCCTTAGTCCTGAAACATTTTGTTTGTTATATTACTATCTCTTCTAATTTACTGTTGTAACAAGTGTTTTTTACAAGTTTTTAACCTCGTAATCAAAAGTGATCAGTTTCCGATATACATATAAACTTAGTTAAATATCTTACTTGTTAACCAGCCATCGTTGGAAGACCCCACATGTCCAAATCTAAAAGTTAGATGTTGGTCAACCGAAGTTGGAAGACCCCGTAGGTCCAAATCTAAAAATTGGATGTTGACCAACTAAGGTTGGAAACCCACAGGTCCAAATCTAAAAATATGATGTCTAACTTGAACCCTCCACAATATCATAAAGGAAAATTTATATTAATAGATAGGCTTTCATAGACACCTCATCAAAACGTTCATGCGCCACCAAGGTAGAAAAGAGTGTGCCACCGATTAATATCACTTACAAGATGAAATAAAGAAAAGTATAATTATTCACAATTATTATAAATATAATTTGAGATGCTTTATGTTCCACAGGGGCTGAAGTGCTCTGTTTTCTTTATCCCTTAATTGGTATGCCCACGGCTTTACTCTCTTTGTTACGTGGTACGGACCTTCCAATTTGGGGCCACCTTCCCGAGGCTCTTATCCTTGGTGTACAAAAATACCTTCCTTATAACTTTATCACCAACCTGAAACTCTTTCCGTCGGAGTATTTATGCATACCTGTTTTGCATCAAGGTATGATATGCAGCGAGTTTAACTATGCTCGACTTTGCTATTTCTTTGATTAACTCAAGAGCGACGCTTTTCCCTTATCATTATCCACGGTGAACCTAATTGGGATTCCAAACAAAGAACAAATATTTTACCAAATGAGCTTTATTTCATCTTTTGTCCTTGTCTCAGATAAGGGCTCGACTTCGACCATGTAGAAAAATAGTTCACTACAACTATTATCATTTGTCTTCCGCTCGGAGCCATTGGCAGCAGTACTACTAAATTGACCCCCCAAAGATCGAACGTAGCTCTTTGGTAATAGACTCAAGCTGAACGAAGGGCCTATGTATCGAATTTGCGAACCGCTGACACGTATCATATATTTTGACCAAATCTTTAGCATCAGCTACTATCGTGAGCCAATAAAATCCAGCCAACAGAACCCTTTTAGTCAAAGCTTTAAACCCCCAATGAGTCGACCCTTCCCCATTATAGAGTTCAGAGAATACAATCCACGATTTGTTGCTAACGAGGCACTGCAACAAGGGTTCGCTTAATGATGTTTTGTAAAATATTCTACCAAAGACCACAAAACTATGGGCTTTGAACCAGACCTTTTTTCCACCACCTTATCCACATGTAAAGTGTTATTAGCCAGAAGTTCCTTTATGTCATACCTCAAATCTTTCTTTGTAATTGTCGATATCTAACAGGATACCTCCGAGTGAGAAGTCAATTCTAAATATTTTATTATCGACGGGCCTTCCTATGTTAAAATATATGGGTAATCTTTGGTATATGCCGTGGTTGTTAACAAATCATCTATTGTGTTCTCTGCTCTATGGACATGTCTGTATGCGATCTTCTGAAATGTTGCAGCCAAAACCTTCAACGCTCCCAAATATTTAATCACGTTCTTTCTGAGCCTTAGACTACCCTATAGCATGATTAATCAATAGTTGGGAACCACTTATTAACCAAACGCACTTAGTCCCGCATATATGTGCCACTTTTAATCATATTAACCCCATTTTGTATTCGGCTTCATTGTTCGAGCCTAAGAAACTAAACTGTATGACCTGGTGTATTATTATCCCTAGTGGAATGGTTACTTGGACACTACCCCACATCTGTTAATGCTCGACCTCACGTATGTCCGGATAATCCACTATGTCGGTTCCTTCTCTTTATCTATATCCATGCTCGGTCACTTATAATGATATTCAACCAAAACGTTCGCCAAGGCTTCCCTTTAAACGTTGTCTTTGGTTTTAAGTCAATATCGAATTTGCCCAATTCCATAGACCATTTAGTCATTTGACCCAAATGTTGTTAATTTTTCGTTCTCTATCAACACTTGTATTTCTTTTTTTAACGCAATGCAATCCTTCATATCGTGCCCGACGTCATCCTGGTATAGATAATGTTTGTTATTATGGTTTTCTCGAGAGATTTGGATAGGGAACGACTTCCAAAAATAAATGTGATTTAAAGATAGTTGACACACACTCGGTTAACTCAATGAAGTGAATCGGTCGGATCCATTTGTTTGAAATTGGTCGGATCAATGCTTGAACGCTCGGCACCTGCTGACTGGTTCTCGCCTGAGGCGGTTGAGAGGTTGATGCTCTTGGTTGGAACCGTTGGGTCGATGGGTAAGTTTTGATCGGTTGTGGTTGAAAAATTGGTGTAGGAGCCTGCAGGTATACCATGATCGTAGATTGCGCATTTTGATGTAACTGAGCTACCAATTCAGATGCTTGAGTTTCCTTAATTAGGATCTGTTTTTCGATCTGAGCTAAAAATACCCCAAAAGTGAAGGCTGGTTTTTTAGTGGCGGCTTCCCTAATGGGCCCGGGAAATAGACCCAGTCTGAATCCTGTTAACATTATGGTCTCTTTATAAAGGTCAAGATCATTCTTGGCATCCACGAAACGTCTGGAATAGTCCCTTAAACTTTCCCTGACCCTCTGTTGGCAATTGAAAATCGTATCCCCGTTGGCCTATAAATTCTTGCTCCCCAAAAATTGGTTCCTGAACATGACCCAAAATATATCGAAATTTTTTTATGCAACCTGGTGGTAATCGATTATACCACTTTGAGGTCATATCCTTGAACATTTTTAAGAATGCTCGGTAATGTAACTTCTCGTCGTTATCAAAATTTATCATAAATGTTTTGAAAAATTCCATATGAATGTTTGAGTCATTCTTCCTATCGTACTTTTCCAGTTATGCTCGGTCATAAACGTACCGTCTCCAAGTCCCTCGGTGGGTGTCGCATACAACACTTATTCAACTAGGTTTGCAAACTAAATGCTCACCTTGTACCCGAGGGTATGACTGCCCGATGGGAACTGAAAATGCAGAGCTGCCTACTCTCTATTGTAGATAGTGATAGCTTTGTCTTTACCCACCGAACCGAGGGTTCTTTTATCCACATTGTTTCTTTTCTTCTTTAAACATTTAGATTGGTGAGATGTACGACGTTGGTCTACTTTCTTCCTCAAATTCCTCTTTTACATTTTACCATGTTAGTATTCTCGGTATGGGACGAAGACTCATTTGAATCGTAAATAAAAGAATCACTGGAACTACTCTGAATCATACCGTTATCTAGTTTTTCTTTCTTTTCTCGACGAATAATGATCCTGACGCCCTGCATCTTCGCGACTCTTAGACTAATTTCCATATTTATCCTCATCCTTATTCGGTAATCGCTCTTTTCGAATTTCTGAGCTGACTCTCTTCTTAGCCAGCGTAACTTATTTTTCGGCATTCAGCTTTGCAATATCCTCTATCAATTATTGTCTAGTTATTATCAAAGTTGAACGATTCACCTCCTCATGTTTGTATTGGTCATCATAATGTTGTTCTTCACCTTTTTTTTTCAAGTCGATGGTCCTCGGTATAAGACACGACCCTGACGCCCTCTAGTCCTAAGGCCAGTCCATTTAGAGGATCTGTCTTCATCTCTCTCAATAAACTTGTAGTTCGGCAACAATAATTTTGGGGAAAATATCTCTGGATATCACCCGTTCCAACAGACGGCGCCAATGATTGTTCCTAAAATATCTAGACCTATGTTGCTTCCAAACAACGCTAAATTGCATATGGAGAGAAAAGCATGGGAAATAGAGAGAAACAATCCCAATAAGTACTTATTGTATATTAATTATTCACCATTCCCCATAAAGGGAATCTTGCTTTACATAGTAAATATAATGGGCCCAAAACCCACATAGTGACCCATTTTAGTATATTTCACCCTTTATTTATACAAAAAATATTCATATATTTATTATTACAAGACAAATCCTTCTTATTTCTTATTTTGTCATTATTTATTACAAACCTATATACTAATGCCAAAATACCCTTGAACTTCCTAACTCGTTTGGGCCCAGATTATTTACATTTTTATCAATGGTCATCACGGTTAAAATCATGGTAGCGGATGTAAGGTGAATCATGCTTAATACATGTCGTTTTATAATCATTTTATACAAGAAGATTTATGACCAAATCGGATGCATAACACATCTATTTTTCCCTCTCAAATTGTCTTTACTAGCTTTAACGGGACTAAGACTCTAGTGTTTGACGAGATGATACTTGATGTCACCCTTTGACAAGAGGTTTACAAAAAGAATATTCATATTTTTTTCATGATAGTAAATGGAACATCATAATATAATGATATTCTCATTCAATCATGTCTTAGTCGATTGTGTGCTATCATATCAAATATACATAAATGCATACGATACATCTCTAACGATAAAATCGGCGTAAACTGCAACAATTAATGTGTCATCATGAAATATTATGCCACTTCTTTCTCCTTATGAGAATAGAAATTAATCAGGGGTAATATTTCTATATTAATTATATGATCCAATGGAATAAATCAGATACTAAGGTTTTTATCCAAAAAATGGTAATTTTTGCTTGGCTGAGCATGCCGTCAGAGGGGTCTCAACTTTGATATCCTAACACAACCTATCAATTAATAATAATTGGTCAACATAGCAAAAACGCAAATCATTATCTTATGAGAAAACCAAGGTGATCATAGTCGAGGTCGAATAATGGAATAAATTGGATAATGAAGAAGTATACTTTTTTTAGACAACGAATCCAATCATCATTAATAAGAAAAGCTATAAATAGAGGATGTGCGTGGAATTTAATGAGCTCAATCAAGCATGTATGAAGGATCTATTATAGGAATTATAAATTGACCAACTAGCGGATGTAATTTTTAGCAACAAGATGTTATCTTTCATGGATGTTTATTCATCCTACAATCAAGTAACCATGCATTCTAACGATGAACATAATACGGGCTTCGTGACCAAACGAGGTCTCAATTGTTATTAGATAATTTCATTCAGTCTAAAACATATAGGTGTGACATAGCAACTTTTGGTAAGCAACAGATTATCTAAGCAGTTATGGTGAAACATTATAGCATATATCGATAACATGTTAGTAATTATCCAAGAGTAACAGTGTCACTATACATGCCTAGAAATGACTACCGAAAACCTATGAACAATCAGTTTCAAACTTAATCCAAATAAGTGTATTTTTTTTGTCTGCTACAAAAACTTTTTGGGTTATTTGGTCATAAAAAAGGATCAAGTCATACCCAATTCAACTAATGAATCTAGTTGGGACAAAAGCACTACACGTTATTAAAAAGATACAAATCTTTGATGTGTGACTGATTTTTCTCAACTAGATCATCTCTCGATCCTAAAAAAACGTGTGTTATTCTTCAAATTATTCAAAAAAAAATGTCCATTAGTTTAACTAGATGTCTAAATGCAACAGACATTCCAAAATATCAAACAACACATGGTTTTTCATGAAATAATCGTGACCGAATCCAAATGATATTATTTACTTATATCTCGTAATATTTGTAACAATTTTTATTTTTATGACTTATTAATTCAAAAAATTAATATATAAAAATATATTATGTAAATCAATTTTGGTAATTGAAAATTATATTAATATTAGTTCTAAAAATCAAAATTAAAAAATTAAAAAACATTAATAATTTTATTTAAATACAATAAGATTAAATCATATTAATTTTGTATAAAAGTATGGATAATTTAATAATTCTAATTTTTTAGATGAAAAGTAGAGTAAAAAAATTAAATTGTAATAATTAATATAATCTTCCTCTATTTCTGTTCTGTTTATTATATGTGGATATAAATCTTGGAACATTATTTATTTTTTCTAAGCGACTAATTGGACACAGTTTAATCGAAACTTGCAATATAGGAATTTGACAGAAGCTTTAATCATCAACTAGATAAAAGTTCGATGCAGATTGTTTCGAAGTTCTTTTCCTGTTATTATAACCTTTAATGTAGTAAAATCATGATTAAAGAATGAGTTTTAAAAATTTATCTCTAAAGTTAACAAAAGAATATTGTGAATCTAAACATTAGTTATTTATAAAAGAAGTAAGAAAGAAGAAATATAATTAAGTTCACAAAATACTTATTTCGTTACAAATGTGGCGATTTTATATATGTTTTTAGATATGTAATTTGTATCAATATAGATTTTGTATGTATTTATAGTAATATATAATCTAGATGTTAAAATTTAAATTTGATCATATATTATTTACAAATTTTGATACCTAGGTTAAAGTATTTATATTATATTTATATTAAACGTTAAATTAAATATTAGGGCGAGGTACGATTTAAGATCCAAAATCTTAACTATTATCTACTTAAAATTTATATTTTCATGTATTTTTTTAGAAAGATTCATTTCATTCAAACATTTACCATTTAAGATCCAATAATACCCTAAATATTCTTACTTAATAATATATAAGGTTTTATGTTTTCTAATTGAAGCTTTTTTCTTTGTTTGTTTCTCTCTCGTCGTTTTTAGAGAAAGAGAGAGAAATGGTGTTTTTCTCCAGATTAGTCGATATTGTCCGACTCTTAAAAACGTGTTCCAATCAAACTATTATTATAGTTCCTACTACCAAATTCGACACCAGAGTTGTGGATGTCAGTGGTTTAGTATCGAGCCGAATCATGTCGAGTTCCCGTAGAAAATGCCTACGGTATCTTAGAAATATCGAAGACCACCTCTTTCGCTGAGATCAAGGCTTCATTTCATAAAGTCGTCGAACAAACTCATTCGGACCTGTCAGTTGAGTCGGCAAATAACTTATTTTCGTTCTAATAGTTTCCTTCAATCTAGATGCAAAACCATATACTTAGAAACGTGTATAAAATATATATATTTAAAAAATCAAAACATATCATGAGTGGTAATAGTTTTGTTCGTCTTAAAAAAAAACCGATGGTATTTTCGTATATACTTTTTCGAGTTACGGTTTAAAAGATACAATTTTAAAAAAATTAAATTTATAGTGTAAATGTGAAACCTTCTTTGTTTTGCTAGATGCGAAACCTGTTTAATTTTTATACTGCTAGATGTGAATTCAGGCCCACTACGATAGATGTTAGATGAGAAACCAGTCCACTAGATGCGAAACCTGTGTAAAATATATGTTTTTGAAAAAAAAAATCAAAACATATCATGAGTGGTACTAGTTTTGTTTGCCTTAAAAAAATATAACCAATGATATTTTCATTTTTTTTCCAAGTTATGGTTTAAAATATACGAACTTTTAAATTTTTTAAATTTATAATGTAAACGAAGAATATGACAAACCTTTTCTTTGTTTTGCTAGATGCGAACCTGTTCAAATTTTGTACTGCTAGATGCAAATTCAGGTCCACTATGATAGATGCTAGATGCAAATTCAGGCCCACTATGATAGATGCTAGATGCGAAACTAGCCCACTAGATGCGAAACCATATATTGAGAAACCTTTCACTAAGTTTACACGAAAAGATATAAAGTTTATATGGAATGATAACTGTAAAAAAAATCTTTAAAGTATTAAAGGAAACGTTAACCTCTACACCTATTTTTATCATTTTGAAGAATGGTGAGTTGTTTTTAATTTGTAATGTTTTGTAATATGAAAGATTAGGTTGTATTTTGATGCAAAGGGATAAATTAATCACTTACATATCTCGTCGACTTAAAAACAATGAGAAAACTATCAAACCCATGATCTAGAATTAGCTAAACATTTTTTTCTAAAAAATATGGAGATATTACTTGTATTGAGAAATTTTTTACGTATTTGCCAACCATAAAAAAGTTAAGCTATTTATTTTCTCAAATAGAGATGAACATGCGAAAACAAAGATGGATGAAACTTTTAAAGATTTAGATTTTACCCTTCACCATCATCTATGTGGTTGTTGATGGTTTAAGTTGTATGACTTTTGCATCTTTGATGATTCAATAATGAAATATGTTTGATATATTGAGCGAATTGAATCTCCGACTGATAAATCCTTTGCTAACTCCTCACTTATGTAGCCTCAATATTCAACCAACTCTGATTTTTAAAATTATGAAAGGGCAAGAAAATGATTATGAAGTACATTAACATATAAAGAGATAAACAATTAAGAAACCATTAAAGTGGAGGAAATGAACCAATGTGGAATAAAGATTTAGATAAATACTATCACTATGCGATCTAAATAGAGAAAAATTAAGAACATAATTATTATATGAAGCACAACGCTCTAGATTAACCGTTTATTCTAGAAGCACAAAAATATATAAAGATCTTAAAATGAAGTTTTACTTCAAAAAATAAAAAATATAAAAAAATATCATTGTAAGATATTTCACTTGCTAAGGAATTAAAATATAACAAAAAAACATTCAAGACTCTTACATCCCTCACTTATCCCATAATAGATACGTGAACACATAACCATGTTTTTTATTACAAGATTACCAAGAACTCTTCAAAATCATGATGTTGCATGGATTATTGTGGACCAAGTAACTAAGTCAGCCACTTTTTCGTTAAAATAAAATTTTGTGTGTAGGCTGAAGTTCGGGAAATAAAATTTATTGGAGTTGAGTCAATTCAAGAGAAAATATATAAAATATCAGTAGTAACGTCTCTATACAACCCAAAATCGATTGGGAAATCTATGCAATCGTGCAAAGAAAATATTTGGAATTTAAGAATAGTGACAACATAGTTTTAAATGTATCACCTATAGGTGGAGTTATTCATTTTGGGAAGAAGAGATGAAAATTATCACCAAGATTCATTAATACTGATGAGTCCGAATTCGAAGTGCTCCCCGGAAGGGCAGCCCAAAGTAGATCTCTCCGTAAACCGGACAGGATCCAAGAGCTTAATTCGGACAGGACATTTGAACCGGGCAGGTGACTTCGAACACTGCAAGCCCAAAGCAGTTCGAACTATGACTAAAGTACTAAAAAACCTAAACACTATCTGACTAAGCTACTTGCTCATCTACTTAAAACTCATGGGTCTTTAAACATGACCCGGGTCCATTAAACTTGACCCGAAAGCCCATAAGGGCCCAAATTACATACTATAAATACCCAACCACCAGCATTAACTATGGGTAACAAAAATTTACTGCTGCCAAGCTGCTCAATTCTCTCTCCACCTTGAAATATCTTGAAACACCTTCACACCACCCTGAAACACCCTCACGCCGCCTTAAAACTCCACTTGAAATTACCAGCCTACCCTCAGGCTACTTTTATCCTCACCAAATTGGCGACCACAGTGGGAGGCGACGGTGCCTGAATCCAGTATTCAAAACCAAGTAAAGAAATTATGTCCGAATGAATCCGGATAATCCAGAGCTTCCACCAGCTTTTCTCGAAGTGGTGGAAGAGAATGATGAGTATACTGTCCAAGAGCGCGACAGGTTAAAACTTAAGATAGAAGCTCTGAGGGCTGAAAAAGCCAAGATGGGCGTGAAAGAGAAATCCAAAGCATCAGCTGCTCACCACACCGATAACCCAAGAGAGCATGGGGTTTCCAAAACTCATGAGAGCACTAAGAAGACGCATGCCAGCTCTAAAAAATCTCACCGGTCCAGGCCTGTGGAGAGTTCTGACTCGAGTTCAGAGTCTTCGGACAGCTCTTCGGACAGTGAGGGAAATGAAAAGTCCTTGTCCTCTAGCAGTGATGAGGGACGAACCAAGAAGAAACAAAAGCAAGTTAAGAAGTATTCCAGAAAAAGAGATCACCATGGAAGAATGAAGAGGCATATAGGAAAAGGGTCATCTCACCACCGGAGGTATACGGACAAGATGCTGATGGATCCTTTTGCCTTCCATGATGAGCCAGGTATCTTTGAAACTCCTAATGAGGATACCGTGTTCAGTCGTGGAAGGAATTGGAGGCAGTCCCCACTGTCTTCTAAAATCCTATCCGGAAACCTCCCCAAGAGGTTTGATAGCACCAAGATGGAGAAGTATGATGGCAGTACTGATCCGGACAATCATCTGGAGCAATTCAAGAACTTCATGATGAACTTTGATGATGATGATAAACTACTCTGTAGGGCATTCTCCCAATCATTTACGGGGAGTGCTCTGAAATGGTACAACAGCCTGCCTCAGGATTGTATTAAAGACTTTGATACTTTTGGGGTAGCCTTTCGAAGGCAGTTTGTGGGAAGTAAGGAGCTGAAGGGCAATGGAGACACAATAATCCATTGTGTCCAAGAGCCAAATGAGTCGTTAAAGGAGTACATAAGTCGTTTTGTAAACACAAAGAATGGGTTGGCTGATTGCTTTGAACAGGTAGCAATAGCATCCCTGAGACAAGGTTTGAACCCAGGCAACCTGGCCGATTCGGTGACCAAGAAGAAAGCCATGACCTGGGGAGGATTGCTGAACCAAGTTAGCAAGCAGATAAATGTTGATGAAACGAAAAAGACCAGGGTGCACAGACAAGTGAGATCCACCCCGGTGGCACCAACTCCAAATCAAAACCAGTCCGGGAACAAAGCAAGAGAAACCGGACAGGGGCATGGAAGGGGAAAGGCTCAGTCTCAACCAGCTGCTCCTGCACAAAGTCAACAGTCTAGAAACAAAAGAGGGCCGTGGTCCAACCGGAGTGGTTTGCAGAGCTCAAAGAAAGTGTGGCAACCATTTTCGAGAAAACAAAAGATGAAGTACACTACCGGAGACCGGCAACCTTGCAGTCTCCCAGAGAGCATCGAAATAATTCCTTTTGCCAATACCATAATGATATTGGCCATACCACCGATGATTGCATAGCGTTGAAACAAGAGGTACAAAACTTGATTGAAAGAGGAAAGTTGGGTGCATACGTTAAAAGGAGAGGAGGCAACAGGCCTGACAACACTCATAGGGTTGGTCCAAGCAACGTCGCCCCGGAGGGGGCTATGGTAATAGTTGAAAGGTTCGATGTGGAGTCTGAGTACTTGGATCCTGATCCAACCAGAAACAGAGTGGGTACTATTGAGGAGCGTTCTAGATCAGTCTCCGGGCTCATTAAATTCTTCGAGTCACTGACAATCTTCGGAGGGGAAACTATGACAGCTCCTGCCACCTCTTCAAGAAAAATACATGTTCATAATTTGGCCTCCCAGCTAGAAGGAGGCATGACATCCTATCAATCTCCAAACTCATTCCCATTCATAGTTTTCGATGAGGATGATTTGAGAGATATTGCTGGCCCTCATGAGGATGCTGTTGTCATAGGAGCATCTATAGGGGGCAATGAGATAAGGCGAATTTTGGTGGATACTGGAAGCTCTGCCAATATCCTTTTTCTAAAAACTTATAAGAAAATGAGAAATCCAGCTGTGATACAAAAGTCGGACAGATCAATCGTGGGCTTCACGGGCAGCTCAGCCGATGTGATCGGGGAGTTTGAAGAAGAAGTGTTGTTGGGCAGAGGCCCTTTCAAGAAAATGGTTAGAATACTCTTCATTGTGGTGGATTGTCCCACCTGTTATAATGCTATTCTAGGGAGATCTTGGCTCTCTAGGATGCATGCAGTGGCTTCGACAGTCCATCAGTGTCTGAAATATGCTGTTCAGGGGCAGGTTGGGGTTGTCCGGAGCAGCCAAAAAGTTGCAAGAGAATGTTATGCCACTGCCTTGGCTCCACGAACACTGGGGGCAGTCCGTATAAATGACCAATAGCAGTTTGAGGGCCTTTCTGGGGGTGAGGGTGAAATTGATGACCCCAGAGAGACCCCCGGAGTGTTGATCCCAGTTGAGGAGGTTGAAACACACTGCCTGGAAGAAGGAAAAAATGTCAAGATAGGATCCAAAATGCCATCGATGTTGAAAGAAGGAATGTTGAAATTCTTGAAAGACCATCAGCATGTTTTTGCTTGGTGCAATGCTGATGTTACTGGAGTTCCATCGGAGGTGATTTCCCATCACCTGTCAGTCCGGAGGGATGTGGCACCAGTGGTACAGAAAAGGAGAGCTTTCTCAAAAGAAAAGGCTGATGTCATTGTACAAGAGGTTGACAGACTCACAAAGATGGGGCACATTAAAGAATCTCAGTACCCTTTGTGGACTGCCAATCCTGTCTTGGTAAAAAAGAAGAATGGTAAATGGCGTATGTGCATTGACTTCACAGACCTCAATCGAGCTTGCCCAAAAGACTTGTATCCGGTTCCCCGGATAGATCAGTTAGTAGACTCTACTTCTGGGAACAAGCTACTCTCCTTCATGGATGCCTTCTCCGGGTACAATCAGATCCAAGTGGATCCAAAAGATCAAGAGCATACCACTTTTGTCACTGATAGAGGTTTACACTGCTACAAGGTGATGCCCTTTGGTTTGAAAAATGCTGGGGCTACATATCAAAGGTTGGTCAATAAGGCATTTGCTGATCAAATTGGAAGAAATATGGAGGTTTACATTGACAATATGATGGTGAAAAGCATGGATGAGCAGTTGCACTTGTCCGACCTCCATGAGACTTTTGCCAACTTGGCCAAAGTGAATTTAAAATTAAACCCTGAAAAGTGTGTGTTCGGAGTGCAGTCCGGGAAGTTCTTAGGGTATATCATAAGTGAGCATGGAATACAACCCGACCCGGACCAACTCAATGCTTTGTTCCAAATGGATCCTCCTCGAAACATTAAAGAAGTACAGCGATTAACGGGGAGGTTGGCAGCCTTGAACAGATTCATCTCCAGGTCTTCGGACAGATGTGCTCCATTCTTTCAAACCTTGAAGGGTGCAAAGGGGTTTGAATGGACACCACAGTGTGATGAGGCATTCAATGAAATCAAGAAGCATCTGTCCTCTCCCAAGACCTTGTTTAAACCAGTCGATGGGGAGACTCTTTTTGTATATCTGGCTGTTTCAAGTTGTGCCATCAGTGATGTGTTAGTAAGGGAGGTTGATGGGTATCCTCACCCAGTGTACTACATCAGCAAAAGCTTGATTGATGCTGAGAGACGCTACTTGAAACTTGAAAAACTAGCTTTGGCCTTGGTGATAGCTGCAAGAAAAATGAGGCCCTACTTCCAGGCTCATCCTATCATTGTCCGGACATCTTTCCCTTTAAAGAATGTCCTTCAAAAAGCAGACATTTCGAGCAGAATGACAAAGTGGTCAGTAGAGTTGGGGGACTTCGACATAGACTTCGCTCCCCGGACAGCAGTAAAAGCTCAAGCTGTGGCTGACTTTCTAGTTGAGTTCCATTCTCATAGGGATCCAGAACAACCTGCTGATTCAAAAGACAAAAAAGTATGGATTGTCCGAACAGACGGAGGATCTAGTACCATGGGATCTGGGGCAGGGATATGTCTCACTTCCCCCTATGGGGACAATATGTTCCAAGCTATTTGTTTTGCTTTCAGGGCATCCAATAATGAGTCCGAATACGAAGCAGCTATAGCTGGGTTAAAATTGGCATACATCTGTGGAGCAAAAAGGGTCAAGCTACTAAGTGACTCCCAATTGCTTGTCCACCATGCTCTAGGCCTGTCAGAGGCCAGAAAGGAGCAATTGATCAAATACTTGCTCCTCCTTAAAAATGAAGCGTCAAAGTTTAAAGCTGTTGTCTATGAGCACATCCCCCGGGCAGAGAATGAGTTAGCAGACTCATTGGCAACGATAGCATATACGGAGTCCTACCCATGGATCCATGTTCTTGAAAGCCCTTCTATTCAACTTGATGAAGGTGAAAAAGAGGAAGTCTTTGAAATACAAGTAAACCGGCCTCAAGACTGGAGGTCTCCTCTTATGCAATATCTGTCTGATGGCATCGTGCCCTTGGATAAATCACAAGCCAGAACATTGAAACACAGGGCTCGTGGTTTCATTATGATTCGAGAAGTCTTGTACAAAAAGTCCTATAGTAAACCTCTCCTACGCTGTTTAGGGGATCATGAGTCACAAATGGTTCTATCTGAATTGCATGATGGTGAGGGATCAGCCCATTGTGGATTTAGAGCTTTAACAAGAAGAGTGCTTCTCTCCGGATATGATTGTCCATCAATTATGAAAGATGCTAAGGAACTGGTAAGGAGATGTGACCCATGTCAGAGGTACAGCAATGAAATTCATGTACCAGCCAGTCCTTTGGAATCAATTTCTGAGCCCATCCCTTTTGCTCGATGGGGATTGGACTTAGTTGGGCCTCTCCCTGTGGCGTCCGGAGGGCGAAAAACCATAATTGTAGCCATTGACTACTTCTCGAAGTGGATAGAAGCAGCCCCCTTGGCAGGGACAACATCAAAAGCTGTTATAAAATTCATTATGTCCAATATATGTTGCAGATTTGGTGTCCCCCAGAAAATAACAACAGACAATGGGCCACAGTTTGATAATAGAGAGATGGAGAGCTTTTGTGCCTCAAGGGGTATTCAGCACTGCTTTTCTTCACCTTTCCACCCACAGGCCAATGGGCAAGTTGAGGTGGCTAATAGAACAATACTGTCCGGTTTAAAGAAAAACTTAGAAGGGGCTGCTGGGAAGTGGCCCAGTTATCTACAAGAAGTCCTGTGGGCCTACCGGACAACACCTGGGGCTGCAACACAAGAATCCCCCTTTGCCTTGGTCTATGGGATGGATGCAGTAGCTCCCATAGAGAAGACACTCCCCTCCTTTCGTGTTCATAACTCCTCCAGACAGGCTAATGAGATGACAATTAGAAATCAGCTTGATTTAATTGAAGAAAGGCGGGTAAAAGCTCATCTTAGAATGGCACACTATCAAGGCTTGATGAGAAGCAGGTTTGCTTCTAAAGTTAAAAGAAGGGATTTTCAACCAGGAGATAAAGTATTGAGAAAAGTTTTCTTGCACACCAAGGAAAAGCTCTTCGGAAAGCTGGCCCCAACTTGGGAGGGTCCGTATACTGTGGTTGAAAGAATCAAGCCTGGGACATACTGGTTGGAAGATAAAGTTGGCACGGTTTTAACTCACCCTTGGAATATTGAACACCTTCGAATGTACTTGGAGTAAAGCTTATGTAAATATTTACTTGTTTAAACATCCATGTAAATATTTGGGGGCATACCACTTCCTCTCTTCGGCGCCACGGAGAGCTTTCAATAAAACTTGATGCTTTCTTCAATAATTTTCTAAGTTTTTGCAAAATTCTGTTGTTTGTCATACTACCCGGACTGAAAGGACTAAAGGCTACTTAAATTTTAGCCAGAGAAATTAAACACTCTCACAATACAATAATTCAAAGCTACTTAAATTCTAGCTGTCTAAAGTGAGACAAATAATAAAAGAAGAAGATGGTTGAGTAAAATAAAAGCATTCATTCAACAACTTAAAGTTGCCTTGGCCTTCCAAGGACTTTTTGAACAAGTTTGGGGCACAATACAAAAATCTGTCCGAATAATACGGACACCATCACAAAAAAAAGGGTGCCTTGGCCTTCCAAGGACTTTAGTTCAAACAGAAGGTAAATAGAACGAATTATAAATTAAGGTTGAGCCTTTGAAGATGGCTCACCCTCATCCTTTTTCTTGCCCTTGATGTCGCTCTTCTCCTCGACAATCTTCTTTCCCTTGGGGTCAATCTCTTCCTCACCTGGACTCTCTCCGGTTTCCTCTTCGTCACCAGACGAGGACACATCAGTGTACCCTTCATCAACCATGGTCCAGTATGAGAGATCATCGTCATCCACATAGCGCCATAAGTCCCCTAGTCTCCTCTTCGGGAACTTCTTGTGAAACAGGAGGACCATATCAGACTTCACATTTTCGATCATTAATTCTTCACTCCGTATCATCTCCCTGGCATAAGCATTGATTTTGGCCTTGATCATGGCCTCTTGATCCTTCACCAAAGCAGCTTTCTCTTCAACATCCTGAGTCACTGCACTCTCTAAAGCAAGTTTGTCAGTGGTCAGGTTGGTGACAAGCTTCTCCTTGGCTGCAGTTTCTTCCCTTAAGGCTGTCAAATCCGTTTCCAGTCCGGACAGCTTAGCCCGGAGATCTTTTACGGTCTCTTCTAAAGAAGCAACTTTTGTGCTGCTTTCATTGTTATTCTTCTTTAGCTGTTCGTTCGACTCCTTAAGCAAATCAACCTTAGTAGCAGCGGTCCTGAGGTCATCGGACAGCTTCTCCTTCTCAGACTTGAGGTCTTTGATGGTGGTTGCCTGACTTCGGACTTGCCTTTCCAAGGTAAGTACTGGCTGCACGTTGCTAAGAAGAGAATGGGCTATGATGTCCCTCTCACTGGAAACCATAAAAGTCTTACCATTGAAGTTCACTGTGTTGGAACTACTTGGGGGAACATATGGCCCTGCGAATTCATCTCTGGACAGGCCAAGGAAATAATCACCTAGTTCACCAAGACCGGTGACATCCACTTCATCCATGTTAATTTCTCCCCTTTCGACCTCATTAGTATGGAATTCCATTGGAATCCCTTTATTAAGATTCCCTGGGATCTCTTCAGCTAACGTCGGATCGGTTGGGAAAGTGGGCTCCGGATCCCGGAGAGCGAGCTCTTCTCCTTGGGAAGTCTTTTTCTTTTTAACTTCCCTGCCAGCACTGTCACTTGCTTTCTTACGAGCCCGTTTGGAAGCCCTTGAAGGTTTTGGGGGATTCACTCCTTGTTTCTCGCTCTCCTGTTCTACCACCTGTAGAAGGTTTGCATCAACTTGAGTCTGGGCTGGCACCTCTGCGTCTGTTGGGGTCTCTTTCTCAGTATCCTCTACCGCTTTCCTGCCTTTCTTCTTGCCCTTCATTTTACTTGGGGCTTTGGCCCGGGCAGGAAGGAAGAGGGTCCCATCCAGTTCGTGAGACCTTCTTAGCACAACATCTTCATCAGGTGGGGTGGAGAACGCCTCCCAGGTTAAGTCTCTTCGGCCTGTGGTATTCCACAGGTGAGACCTCGCTAGGTTCCCAGCAATAAAGGCTTTATCAAACCGGTTCTCCCAGTTTTCTGCGGCCCAAGCGTTGATTTTGCCACAGGTGACCTGTCCGGCCTTCAGATAGTCCCCGAACTCCTTTGGCAGCTCTGATAAAACAAAAGAAAAACTGATTAGTATAAACTTAAAGGAAAAAGAGGTTCGAACAGAAACTTAAAGTAATAACTTACGATCGCTCCTCCATCTACTTCAAAGTAGGCTAGGATTCTCCCCGGTTTTAATTTTCTTGCCATTCTCCCATGAGCCACTGACAAACAGGAACTGGCTCCTCCACTTGCTCTCCGACTCCAGGAGATCGTCAACAGCTTTAAGATCGTTCCCCATGTTGAAATGGTAGAAGGGGAACTGATGGTGTTTGCACAAATTAGCCACAGCTGCAAACTCTTCCATTGGAAGAGGAATTCCGGATAGCCTAGACGCCATAATGCATGACATCAAGGTGTACCAGCCGTTAGGGCTTAGCTGTGATGGACATAGCTTGACCAAGTGAAAATAGCGTACTATTTCTGGATCCAGTGAGAACCTAAGTCCCCAATTGAATAGCTCCGTAAAAAAGACTATCTCATTTCTTTTGCAGTCCATCGGGGTCTCTGGATCGATGGGAATTCGAATCTTTACATTCTCAGGGATCCCCCACTTAGTACGCAGTCGTCCCAGATCTTTAGTATGGATGAACGCATACTTGGTCTTTAGCAGAGATGAAAGATACTTGAACTCCACGTTGTGAAAGCAGGGCCCTACTCTCCCTTTGAGGCTCTCCGGCAGGTCCGGACGCCTCAGATACAAGTCTTCTTTGCCCTTCTTGGCAACAACGATAGCAGTTTCAGCCTGTCCGGAGGACTCGGACTCAAATCTAACCTCTTCTGTGGAGTCCTCCATCCTCTCCTCCATTATTGTTGGGGGAGCTTCTGTAGAAACAGCCCGGGGAGGGATGAAGCTTGGCACAGCTAATCCACCGGACTGTTGGCTCTCCGAATTTTTTCGACTTATCACCTCAGTTTGAGTTTCTGAGGTTGAAGTTTCTTTGGGAGGTAGTGGACTGCTAGCCCCCGGACCGGCCGGCCTTTCCTGGAGAGTCCTAATAGTTGCCCCGGACCCTGATTCATTATTTTTTGCCCCCGATTTTGAGGGTGTGCTTTTAGAAGGAAGTCCTTTAACCAACCTACTCGGCCTTTTCATGATTAATTTGTCTGGGGAGTGGTCAGAATCAGACCCCATAGCAATGAAAGAGGATTTCTTCCTAACACTGGTGATAGTGACCCCCGGTTCGACAATAGGAATCGACTCTTGAACTGAAGAGCCAGATACTATAGGAGAGAGTGTTGATTGAAAGAGTTTTCTAGGTTTTGTACCTTTAGAAGAAGATGAACCTCTGTCAGATTCTTCGATTGAAGGGGCTGGTTTCTCGACAGGCGACGCTGGAAGCCCTGCTGCAAGTGTTTTTTCTTTTTCAACTCTTTGAGCTTTCTCCAATTCTGAGAGGTTAAGCCAACCGCCCTTGATCAGTGCTGTTCTTGCTGTGAACATAAACAACTAAGGAAATTTTGAAGTTTTAGAGAGATAAAGCTTTGGGTGAAATGGCAGAGTGAAAGAGATAATGAAGCTGTGAAAAGTGAAAAGAATTTATAGTAAATGTGAAAAACGGGTTTGATTCCTAGGAGAATCCGAAAAGTTGGGCAATAATTAAAAGACGGTGCTGATGTCATTTATGGCATTTAAAAGAGGTAACTTGTTTGAGAAAGTGGTGCAACTTTCAAGGTGAAAAAACGGCTAAAGTAACCAACCAGAGAGTGACACGTGTCCCACTAACTCTGACAAGAACCGTTTGGAATTCGTAACGTTTGGTCTGTCCGGTTCTGTCCTCAACTCTCTCCGAATTGATAAACCACTTCCTGAATCGGACTGTTTTTCAGTTCTTTGACAAGGATACTTGTTCAAATACCTAAAAAAGGGGCTCCTGATGAGTCCGAATTCGAAGTGCTCCCCGGAAGGGCAGCCCAAAGTAGATCTCTCCGTAAACCGGACAGGATCCAAGAGCTTAATTCGGATAGGACATTTGAACCGGGCAGGTGACTTCGAACACTGCAAGCCCAAAGCAGTTCGAACTATGACTAAAGTACTAAAAAACCTAAACACTATCTGACTAAGCTACCTGCTCATCTACTTAAAACTCATGGGTCTTTAAACATGACCCGGGTCCATTAAACTTGACCCGAAAGCCCATAAGGGCCCAAATTACATACTATAAATACCCAACCACCAGCATTAACTATGGGTAACAAAATTTACTGCTGCCAAGCTGCTCAATTCTCTCTCCACCTTGAAATATCTTAAAACACCTTCACACCACCCTGAAACACCATCACGCCGCCTTAAAACTCCACTTGAAATTACCAGCCTACCCTCAGGCTACTTTTATCCTCACCAAATACATTTGATATTCTACAAATAGTCATAATGTTAAGAAAGTACGTTTATAGTCTGTTACACGTTATCAATTTCCATGACACGAGAATACAAGACAACTCAAATTATGTCAAATAACCACTCCGTATTTTAGATCATATCATAAAAAATTAAAAATTAAATAATTTTATTTGCTAAGGTTTAATTGAATCATCATAACGATGATGAAGCCTCGTGTGAATTAGATACGGAGATGAAGAAAAGGTACGTAAAGTTTGAGGACAAAATTGTTCTTAAGGAAGATATAATATAAATTTTGCGAACATATATTTTACTTATATTCACAAAATAACATTTGAAGTCTTTAGGTTATCCAACATATTTATGATGCGATTAATAATATTTATAAAATAAATAGATACCTTGATACACATTTGCATTTATTATAATACTTGCATAAAGCTTGAATATAAATTCCAAATAAAGAACACAATTTGATTTATTTAGGTAAACATCAATTGGTTTTCAACTCGCGTTTGGTAACTATGGTCTTATTAAGTGGTAAGCACTATTTATATTATCTTGAATTCTTGATAGAAATTAATCTATGTAAGTTCATTTTTAGAAGTTTTTACTTGATGATAATGAAAAATATAAAGGACTTCAATTTTGAGTTGATGCAGACACAATAGTATGAAATCAAGGACTTAATAGAGTCAATTTTGAGTTGTAAAAGCCCCAAATTCACCAAGTACTTGTGTTAAGTTATATATAAACTATGAAGTTAAGTTTTAAGTTACTTTTTAAAACTATTTTATAGTACTAACCATTGTTATATTAATTTGTGTATAAACTACGAAGTTATGTTTTAGTTGTATGTTATTGTACCAACAGTTGGCTACGTTTTTTAGTTATTTATGTTTATGTTTTTCGGTTCCAAATAGATTGTTTGGTTACAAAGTATCCATTTGAAACCCAACCCCATTGAAACAAAAAAATTAGTTCTTTTCTAGTTCTCAGATTAAATACTTATATTTAACCGAAACAAACTAAATTTTATTTTGTTTCTAAATAGAAACCAATTTTTAAGTATCAAAAGAATCGAGTGCACATACCGACTACAATCAATTACACACTCTTATGATTGTTCCTTAAATCAACATAGTGCGATCTGATTCTCCTCTTGATTTCTTTATCATCATTAATAATCAGAATATATGATGTTTTAACTATGCCCGAGTTATGAAATAATTCTTTTTGTTGGACTTCAAAGTTCGAAGAAATAGATTATGTACATACATAATAAAACGAAAATAAAATGTCATCTTATCGATATGGAGGTACATTGCGGATATAAAGCATGAAATATTATTTATTTCACATGGGTGTTTGATTTGGCATTTAGTTTAATCAAAGTTTGCAATATATTAATTTCATATTAGCTCTCAATTATCAACTAAATACAAGTTTGATGTATATTGTTTGTAAAGTTATTTGCATGTTGTTATACCCATAATATAGTAAATCAAGATACTATCATAAGTTTTGAAAAGTTATCATTATATTTACAGAAAATAGTAGGAGTATTGCCTCATAAAAATCTCTGAAAAATAAAAAATAAATGAAAGAAAACAACATGTTGTAACATGTAATTTATCAACATAAAAATTAAATGTTAATAATATCTATATATATAAATTTTATATAAGTAAATCAATTCTAGATAGTTAGTTTAAGATATTGAAAATTTGGGTAACTTTTTTGCGAAGATGAAAATTAAAAGTAAAATTAAAAAAATGCGATTCGTGTTAGTTTTATACATATAAAAAAAATATGTGTACGATAGTAAAGACTCATTTTATTTATTATATATATATATATATAAATAAATAAATAAATAAAGTGGAGGGAAAAATAATTATATAAAAAAAGTAAACATAAATATATAATTACTTTATTAAATAAGTTAGGAACAATAAAAGTTTTAGAGTTTAAAAAATTATTTCTTTCGCTACGAATGTACATATCTTATATATGTTGATAGATATACAATTTGTGTTAATATAAGTTTATATATATAGTAATTTATAACTTCGTTGTCAAAATTTAAATTGAATAATTAATATCAGATTTGATACAGATTATATGTAAGATTATATGTAATGTATACTAAATTAAAAGGAAAAGTACCAACAAATACCCACTCAATTATCTAATTATCCATTAGTACTTATTTTTTTGGATAGTATCATTTGGTACCTCGAATTAAAATTTGGATAAAAATACCCCCGACTATATATACCCACTGGTACCTTCACTGGTACTTAAGCTGAGAATTGTTTAAAAAACATACCTGAGAGTTGTTTGCAACTCTTAGAATTTCCTGAGACTTGTTTGCAACTCTCTCGATTTCCTGAGAGTTGTTTGCAACTCTCTCGATTTCTTGAGAGTTGTTTTGGATACGCGGTTGTTGATGAAGAGCGAGGGTAGTTAGGATATTAAAATAATGTTAGGTATTAAGTATTAATTAGGTAGTTGAGATGGGTATTAAGAGATAATAGAACAAAGCTTGGGTACTAGATGACAATAGAATAGTTGAGTGGGTACCTTAGGTGCAATTTCCCTAAATTAAATATTAATTAGATAATAATTAATTTGTAAATTTGGTATATTATATATATAATTGGTAATATACAATTTCAGATATTAAATTATTCTTGTTGATTGTTATATGATTTGGAAAATAATAATTTCATATATTACTAACAAAACCAAAATAAAATAAAATTGAAAGATTCTGGTCTATTTTAAAAAAATTATGAGACCAATGTCTATTTTAAATGTAAGAGGTTAGGATCATAGTATCATGCGGTTACTGCGCTAGTATACCAGGTTATGAAAATGTTTGGTGGTATATGCACCTCATAACTTGGTCCTAGAGAAAATTGTGTAATGTGTATCGTGACAATAAGTGAAATGATTATTATGTATTAAAACTTAAGACAATGTTATTAGTTTACTAAAATATTCAAACTAATGTATATTTTGGGTGGAAATTTGGGTCGTATTAGAGTATCATAGGATTACCGCACTAGTATACCGTTGTGAAAATGTTCGGTTGCATATGCATGACGGGGTTGTCTAATAAGAAACCAACTTGAATATGTCATACACAATACTCAAATATGGTGCTTGTATTTACATTAAAGATAACATAAGTGGCTCGTGAGAATATTTAAACATGTTTTTGAAACTAATAAAGATGAATTTAAGTAAGATATGCAGTTATGTGTGTTTGTATATAAAATATGAATTGTCATGAAATAAATGATAATGTATCATCATATAGGAAAATATAAATGAAATTATTATAGTCGCATTTTAATAAAATAATTAGGAATAAGATGTATTGAATATGATGAATTCAGTTATTTCTTAGTAATAAATCCGGATGTGAAAATATTTGCATGGGAGTGTCAGTCTAAGAAATGTTAGTATCGGACGCTTAGAGAGAGAGAGAGAGAGAGAGAGAGAGAGAGAGAGAGAGAGAGAGAGAGAGAAAGAGAGAGAGAGAGAGAAAATGTAGTAATAATTGACTAATCATTGGACCTTTTTCCCAAAAGGGAATGTCATTTATATAGTACATGAAGTGAATAATGAAATTACATAATTACCACCGTTAAAGTGGATTTCTTACCCCATTCATTTACTTTTCATAAACAAGTTTACTAGTTATTACATTTGACCCCCTCAGTCTTTATGTTTTCTTTAGATTAGTCTTTGGCAATTAATAACACTTATTTGACCATTGTATTTTCTAGACCAAGCCTTATTTATCATCATATTTTCCTTCCCTTATCAGTAGTCCCCGAGTTCTTGTTAAAGCATTTAAGGAATGACTGATTTTAGGAACGAATTTTTCTTTATGTTGAGCCTCCTCGGACTTTTCTTCCTGAGAGCCTCCCCGAAGCCCCCTCGGACTGATTGATGTTGGGGATGAATCTTTCTTCCTTTGAATCTACCTGAATTATCCGATCATTAGGCCTCATCGGATCATTCTTGTTTCATATTTTAGTCGGAAGATTTTGTTACTTGTGTTTTGAGTAAATATTCATATGGGACTTTCCCGAATCGAATTTTGTAATCTTACTCGGATTTGTGACCACTCTCTTGGTCGTGATGACATCATCCTATCCATTATTTATTTTAGTTTCGTGTGCGATTATCTATCTGTTGTTGTGTCAGAAATAGCCTAGGGCAGTGACATCACTTTTGACCACGTGTCAATCACCTCCTAACACACGCCAGCATGCTTTTAAAAAAACCATTTGAGTAGGATAACGTCTCAAAGAGGCCCTTGAATCTAACTCCAGAGAAAACACTTTCTACTTTAAATACCCATCTCTTTTCATTATTTCAACTTTACACACTTGAATTTAGAGAAAGCCCGTTCTTGAAAGATAAACAATTTTTTATATCAAGTTATTTCCTTAACCTTTCATGCCTGAGGAGTTTGTGAATCTTGAAAGTTACAAACTTTGGAGGTGGTTTAACATTTCTAACAAAGCAGATGAGAGAAGAGCTTCCAGTGTTAGATAACACCCCACATATTGTGATATGTTTCAAGCTACATTTTGTGATAACTGGTCTTCTTTTCGGTCACGATTTGACATGATATGATCTTCAGGTAAAAGGTCATTGTCTTTTTTACCTAACGCCCCTGCTTCACTTTTCGTTCAGACCCTAGTGGAAGTGGAGCATATTCAGGCTATCCCCGTGCTACCGTCTACCCCCGGAAATTTGGTGTCGAGTCGAGAACTCTCTCCTCTTCCCCCCAATATTGTTACCATTTCTCCCAATCATCAAATAGAAACTTCCAAGGGAAATAAAAAGAAGCATAAAAGGAAATGTGCTTTGGATTTCCCTTCAAACATAGGATACATCCTTGGTAATAATCTTCGCAAAGTTGAAACCAAACACTTGCTTGCACTCTTTAGGTTTAAGTACAAATATTTCCATCCGACCGAGGAGGTAAAGTTGGGGGACCGATGGGCGATCCCAGAGAATGTTATAATCTGATTCCCAACTATTGGAGAAACACCCCTCTTTATTCGTAACCATGAATTAATACTTTATATGAAGTAGGGTGTTCGTCTGCCCCTTGACCCTACTTTGGTGGAGTAATTTAACCTAATCGAGTTGTGTCCATCTCATACCGGCCCCCATATGTGGTACACGCATATGGTCTGCCTTATGGCTTCTAGGATTTTCGAAACCGAATTCTTAATGGAACAACTTGTTTCTATTTCTGGTGTAGCCAAAAATTCTCACTACCTCTTCTACTCTTTAGGCCTTGCCATGAAATATAAAGTAGTCAAGGATTTGTTAGAGGCAGATAAGAAGTGGAAACAACAGTTTATCTTTATCTCCATGCTATGGGAGACCGGATTTAAGAACTCCAAAGAAATTCCTTATCGACTATCTTTGGAATGGAGTGGACAAGATCTTGTTTACTTACTCATTCTGTTTTATTCATTTAAATTGATCATACTAAACCATTTCCTTATGAACAGCTATGAAAGGTATTCTTAAGCCTTTCAAAGACTATGCTAAGCCCGCCAAGGACATCTTTGAGAAGTTATGCCTTTGGGCAGGTTCCAATTGGAAATATAAATTTCATAGGTGCTTTACACCCTTGAATTTAGTCAGAAGCAATCTTTGGAGGTATGACCCGGGTTAAAATAAGTCCTTGAAGGATTTGATGCTACCTCCCCCGAAAGCTGTTGTTCTCAAACGTTTGGAGGGGTTGTACAAGCAGGTCTTTCTTCCTACCCGAGCCAGGGCTCCAAGTCATCAGGATGCTGAAAATATCAATGGTGAGGACAAAGAGACTAAGGATGATGTTGGCTTGGAGGAAGATGGCTGAGAAGAACAACAAACTGAAGGCCGTGAAGAACAACATACCGATTTCCTTGATAGACCACCAGTTGAGGTCCAGGAAGACCAACACACTTATATTCGAGGTGAATTTCAAGTTGATGTTTAGGAAGAAACCATAGCAGATGCTATTCATGAAGACGTGATCGAAGTGAGGTCAGCAGGGAGGAAAGGTGTTGTTAGGCCAAGGAGATTCTCTGCTCAAAAAAATCAAAAGAAGGTTATTGATAGTGAGGAAGATAATGACAACACAACAGGTCCAAGTCTACCCCCTGTAAAGAAAGTTGTTATTATCAACTCAGACTCCAGTGGGGAGTTTGTCCAAACTAAACTAGTTACTGGGTAAATTACTAGAGAGGGTGAGAATCTGTCTCATGCCTCAACTTATTTTGATTTCTACGAGAATGACTCTGTTGCCAACGAACTTAACAGGTTGCTTTGTGCTGCTGCTCTTATTGAAAGGGAAGGAAACTGTAAAATCGTTATAAAAATGAAGTTATTCAAAGGAGAACTAAAGTGAAAACTTGACCGTTGAGGTTTAGAACATAAATGATGAGATTGTCCTCCTAAAGAAGGCAGCTGAAGATCAAAAGAAGACTGGACTGAAGAAAGTGGAAGATGAACTCGCTCATGAGAAAAAAGTATTTGATGATCATCTAAATAAGATCACTTATTTAGAGACTAAACGTTATAAGGAGAAAACGAAGTTCGATGACGAAATAAAATGTTCCATAACTAAGGATACTGAACGGGACACCTTTATCGATGGTCTCGTTGATTCTTATGTAATTACTAAAACATATTTTGAGAACGTTGTTAACGAAATTGAAAAACTCACCAAGGAAAAAGAGTCATTGAAGAAGAACTTTGAAACTGAGAAGAAGAAATGCCTAGATGCTTATGCTGCCGACTGCGTTCTTTGGTTTGAAAAAAGAGATGCCAACCTCAAATCAGCTTTTGTTATGGAAATACATCAACACTTTCCTGATTTAAAATTAGAAAGTCTTTGGCTACGTGTTATAAAAAGATATCGTCCAGCTGGTGTTTCTGCAAAAGACTTAGTGAGTAACAGTGACTCGGAAAGCTCTTCATCCGATTTTAACTCCTCGGAAGATAGCAAAGATGAATCTATGCCTAGACAAAATTAATGTATGTTGTTGCTTTATGTTCGAACTTTATATTTTATGTAACCTTTTCTAATCTATCTTTTGGAACCCTTGATCATACTTGCTCAAAGATCTTTACTTTGTATAATTTTTGTTTTATGAGCGATCTAAATAAAATAATGTTTTGTGTGATCACCTTCTATTTGTTTTATGACAAAGTTATCTTTCTCCAAAGTTTTTCATCCGGTTAAGAAATTTTGCTGACCAAAATTCATTAATTCGTCTTTCTAACTCAAAAAAGAAAAGTATTTAAAGTATACCATTATTTAAGTGGACATTATTCTTTGGCATTTAACAGAAGACTTTCTTAATTTAAAATAATGAACATTGCACCCTATCACTTATTGGCCAGCCTTTTGACCCAAAAAGATGAGCATTATCACCCAAGAGTATATTCTTTTAGGTTAAAAAAGATGAACACTATGATCCAACCTTTTTTGGAATGTCTTTTGAGTCCAAAAAGATAAACATTTATGGAAGTCATTTTAAGATGGCAAATGAATTTTATATATAAGTCGGCTATTAGGGCACCTCATTAAAACCTTCCTGCACCACCAGGCTAGGAAAGAGTAGGCCACCGATACTTACATAAGTTCATAAAGAAAATATTTACAAATTTACACATTCACTATAAATAAACCTTGAGCTTATCAATATTCCAAGGGTGGGGAAGATCTCTTCCTTCTTTATCTTTAAGTTTGTATGTCCCCGTCTTGAGTTTTTTTGTTACTATGTACGGACCCTCCTAGTTAGGAGCTAACTAACACTTTCCTCATAACTTTGTCCATGGCTTTAAATTCTCGTATTCTAGCTTTTCAAGCATATCGACTTCTCATCAAAGTCTGATAGTGTAAGGAGTTCAGTTGTGCCATTTTTCTTTTTTCCTCTACCAGGTCTAACTTTGTGCGCTTTCCCTTGTCATTTGTCTCCTCGGGATATTCGCTGAGCCTAAATGAGGGGAAGATTTTCTCCACCGGTACCACTGCATCCATCTCATAAATGAGCGCTAATTGTGACTCTTGTGTTGTGGTCTGGGGAGTAGTTTTGTAAGCCCATAAAATATTTTGTATATAATTCGGCCATTTTCCAGCCTTACCTTCTAAGTTCTTTTTTAAACCATCTAGAACTGTCCGATTAGTCACCTCAACTTGTCCATTCACTTGGGGGTGAAAGGGTATTGAGAAGCATCGTTGTATCCCGTTAGATGCACAGAAGGCTTTCATCTTTTGTTATCGAACTGTGGTCCGTTGTTTATTGTTATTTTCCTCGGAACCCCAAAACGACAACAAATGTTATAAATGATAAATCGGATCACATCCTTAGGTCTTGTCCCTGTCAAAGGCTCAGCTTCCAACCACTTAGAAAAATAGTTGACTGCAACAATAATTGTATGTCAACCTCCAGATGCCATCTGTAAAGGTCTGAACAGGTCAATGCATCATCTGTCAAATTGTAAAAATTTAGGTATTGATTCGAGGGGCACACCTGGTGCATGGATTGCATTATCAAATCTTTGGCAGGTATCACACTTCTACATTGATTCCTTAGCATCCAAAGAGAGAGTCGACTTGTATTACCCAACAAGAAGAACCTTTCGTATCAATGATTTGTAGCCACAATGCGCTGACCCTTCCCTGTCATGTAGCTCTGAAATTATCATATGTGATTCATCTCTTCGTAAATATCGGAGTAAAGTCCGATTAAAATTTTTTTTATACAATATATCTTCGAGTACAACATATCCATATGCCTTAAATCGTATTCTTTTAGCCATCACCTTATCAATTGGTAATATGACGTTCACAAAAAATTCTTGAATCTCGCTCCTCCAATCTTTTGCCACACTTGTAGAAATTTTAAAATCTTCGACAGATCCTTCGACTGATTCAGATCCCTTTACTATATAAGGGTTTTCTTGTGTGATGATCCAAGGGTACTCCTCGGAGTAAGAAGCTTTAGTCAAAGAATCAACTACTGAATTTCCAGCTTTGTGAACAGGTTTGTATCTGATGCCTTCAAAAGCCAAAGTTAAAACCTTTAAAGCCCCCAAATATTTTACTAAGTGATCTTTTATTGCTTTCAATAGGCCAGATGCATGGTTTATGAGAATCTCTGAATCGTTTATCAGTATTACTCTTTTAGCTCCGTAGATTTTAGCAAGTCTCAGGCCCACCAAAGAAGCTTTGTATTCGGCTTCGTTATTTGATGCTTTAAATCTAAATCGGATGGCTTGATACATTATAATTCCTTTAAGAGAAACCAATTGCACCTCTACTCCACAACCAGACAAGCTCGAACCCCCGTCAGTTTGGATTGTCTACTCTGCTCCAATTGTTTCCTCATTGACTTCCATATTAGTTTGTTTGGATTGAAATTCGACTAAGAAGTCGGCTAATACTTGTTCTTTAATAACGGTTCTTGGTTCAAATTCAATATTAAAATCCCCTAATTCAACCGACCACTTAGTCATTCTCCTCGGTACATGAGGCCTTCGTAACATATTTTTTAATGGAAAAGATGTTTGTACGAAAATTGAATGAGCTTGGAAGTAAGGTCTCATTTTTCACGCAGAAGTAACTAACACAAGGGCTAGTTTCTCTAACCTGAGGTATCGCTTCTAAGAATCCTAAATAATTTTACTCACATGGTATACTAGCCTCAGAACATTGTCCACTTCTCGGATTAAAACCGCAAACAGCAAAATCTGACACTGCCAAATAGATATACAACTTTTCCCCCGGATTTGGCTTTGTCAAGATCTCTGGTAAGGAAAGGTATTCTTTGATCTGATGAAGATCCTCTAAATATTCTTAAGTCCAATAAAAATAATTGGCTTTCCTTGATACTTATAAAAAAAGAGCGCATATATCTGATGATCGTGATATGAATATGTTCAACGCTACCAATCTTCCTGTAAAGATTTGTACCTCTTTGATCATTCTCGGTGGTTCCATAGTACTTAGAGACTTTAATTGTACCGGGTCGGCTTCAATACCATGCTCACTGAATATGTACCCTAAAAATGTTTCGAATCTTACCCCGAATGTACATTTTTCTGGATTCAATTTCAGGTTTATCTTTGTTAAGTTGGCAAAAAAAAATTCTGGATCAGCCAAATAGTTTTCATCCTTTGAGCTCTTGACTAACATATCATCAATGTAAACATAAACATTTCTTCCAATTTTGGACTCAAAAACTTTGTTTACTAAACGATTGTATGTCGTTTTGGCGTTCTTTAACCCGAATGGCATTACCTTGTAGCAGTGTAAACCTCTTCCGGTGATGAAAGTTGTACTCTCCTGATCTATTGGATCCATTTGGATCTGATTATACCCGACATAAACATCCATGAAAGATAACAATCAGTTTCCAGTTGTTGAGTCAACTAACTGATCTATTATGGGCACAGTGTTAGGATCTTTGGAGCACACTTTGTTTAGGTCGGTAACGTTTACATATATTTGTAATTTTACATTCTTATTTTTTATAAATACCGGATTAGCAATCCATAAAGGATATTGTGACCCACTTTCGTTAAAGGATCCACTTCTGCCATTATAGCTTCAGATTTTTCTTAAGAAAAAAATCTCATCTTTTGTATGATCGGACGAACATTGCTTCATACCTCAGGCCTATGACAAATGATGTTCGTTAGAACCCCTATAACATCCTCTGTACACCATGCAAACAAATGTAATTTTGTTGATAGAAACTTGATTAAACTGTCTTTTACCTCCAGAGATAATCTCGTACCAATTTTGAGGTTTGTACTCGGAAATAAAACATAATCCTCAAAGCTATCATCTGGGACCATGAACCTGGTGGCTTCCCTTGGATCGTCCATGGGATCGGACTCTAGAGGAACCCCAGAGATTTCTATTCTTTCTTTGATTCAACCCCTTAACTTGCTTGGGGAGCAACATTGCTCGGTAACACTCTCTTGTCATCTTTTGGTTGCTTCCAAGTTCCCACATGGATTCCTATAACGTACTTTAAACATTGATGGACGATTGATGGCACAACATGTATTTTAGATAACCAAAACCTTCCTACTATAGCATTATAATTTATGAGCATATACCACTACAAATAAGACTGTAACTACCTTTCTGAGTGGTCCTCAGCCATATTCTACCATCCTCTTGAACTCTCTGACTACCTCAACTGTATCCCCAGTGAATCTGACTATCGTTCCATCCGATCGTAAGATCATTGGTGGGTTTTTGATATGGTTGTAAGTAGTCATAAACATAATGTTAGTTCAACTACCCGTATTAATCAAACAATTCTGTATCTCGTTCCCCACTACTCCGCCCTGATATCTACTGCGTCCTCATGCAGACCGGCTACATATCTTATATGATCATCTTCAAAGCAAAGTATTGGAGACAGATTTCTATACAGATGTGTAGAAGCGCCTGCTTCCACTTGTGTTGCTAGACTAACTATCTGTCTCTTCTGAGAATAATTTGATATTCCTGTAACTTTATCTCCTCCAAAAATTGTTAGTGACTCAAAAAAGCTATTAACTTACTAACATTTCCTCTGGCTATCAGTTTTTCTACCATGTTTATACTGTCTCTCCCCGGTTTTGGGTCTAAATACTCAACGGAGATATCGAATGCATCTATAGATTCTTCATAAATTATTTTCGATATCATCATCGTATCCTCTTGATGTGGAACAACTTCTTGTTTTAGAGAAACCGTATAGTTCTTCTTCATAAAAGTAATTAACTTCCTATTTTCTATCAAGTATTGCACTTCTTCTTTCACCGTCACGCAGTCTTTTGTATCATGCCCGATATCCTCATGATACTGACAATTATTATTTTTTTCTATGCTCCCTCGGAGTTTGCATTGGGAAGGGCTTACGGAAGTTTACATTCGAACGTGCATTCTCAAAGATAGTAGATACACATTCCATCAACTCAACATAATGAGTTGGTCGGACCCATTTGTTGGAGATTGGCCGCTCATACTGTTGAGTGTTGACTATCGGTGTGTACTGTTGAGTGTTGACTACCCTTTGAGGTGCCTACCTTATAACTTGAACAGGTGCTTGGGGTTAGACTGTACTTGTTGATTGTGATACCTGCTGCCGAATATTCTTTGGTGGTACACTGGCTCTTATCATGGTCAGATCCTGGCATAACTGATTCGGATTAAACCGCGACATCGACTATATCTCCGACGCTCTAGATTCTTCAACTAAAATTCGCTTTTCTATCTGATCCAGCAATGCTCCAAATGTCATAGCCTGCGTTTCTGTAGCATTATCCTTCATCACCCCAGGAAGCAAACCCATTCGGAAGGTAGTTAAAGCCACTTTGTCTTCACAACTCCATGTGTGTCTTGACTTGGATAAAATGCTTTGTACACTCTTTAAGACTCTTCCCCACTTTCTGCCTGCAATAGATTATAGTGTCTCCGTTTTCTCAGAACTTTTTGCTTCTAATAAAATATTGTCGGAACATGCTCTAGAAAATATCAAAATTCTTGATACACCCTTGAGGTAAACGATTATACCATTTTGACGCACCATTCTTGTAAGTTTAAGAGAAAGCACTGGATAATAACTTATCATTGTCGTCGTGGTTATCCAGGTCTTGTGTCTCATCAAACGTTTCCAATTTAGATATATCAAACCATTTTGGAAGATATCCAGACAAAACTTTCGGAGAGAGTGGAGATAACTTCCAATAATGTCTGACCTTATACACGCTTCCCCTCGGTCCTTCATTTGCAGTCACATATAGACCTTCGTCTGACGGGAAAGTAAACTGATTATTGACACGGTAGTCCTGATTATAGCTATTAGACTAAATTTTTCTCATAAGATTTATATGTTCTTGTCGAGTTGTATTTAACGCTTTGTCAAGATCTTCGAAATATAACGTTTTCTTTCCATGATCATGTTTTTTCTTCCTCGAACCCTTAGTCTTTCGACCAGCTTGATGAGAACTTTTATGCACCCTCGAATCTCGTTCTCTCTAACTTGCTTTATACCTAGCATTTGTATCCGAAGATGAAAATTCATCTGAACTAAAAAAGGTATACTCACTGAACTCTGTCGGTTCGTATCGTTGTTCAGATCTAGCTCGCCCTTTGAAGAATCGATGGTTTTTTCTCCGATGCTTGTCCTCAGATTGATTGACATATTGGGCTTGATCAGCCACAATGTACTCTCGTCGGACTTCTAATTTTATTCTTCGTGAGCTGATTATCGCTTTCTTTTTAGCATTTAGCCTTTTGATGTCCTCTAACAGTTATTTCTCTCTGGCTACCAAGACAGATTCTTTCAGGAGCTCTTCAGCATATCGATTGTTATCATTTCTTTCATTTGTTACTAGTTCTTCCATCACGAGATATCCAGATGAGACTCCGATCAAATTTTTCGTCGAGTCTGCCTCTATCTCTTTACGAATTTCAGTTTCCATTGTTTTTTTAGATTAATTTCGCAGTTTTGGACCGGTGATTTCGGGTACCACTCATGTTCCCACATACGGCGCCACTGATGAATTTAGTTATTTCGTAGTAATAAATATGGATGTGAAAATATTTGTATGGGAGTGCCAGTCTAAGAAATGGTCGTATGAGATGCTTTTAGAGAGTTAATCAATATTTAATAGAGAGAGAAAGAGATAAAATGAATAAATGTAGTAATAATTTACTAATCATTGGACATTTTCCCTAAAAGGGAATGTTTTTATATAGTACATGAGATGAATAATGAAATTACATAATTACCACTCTTAAAATGGATTTCTCACCCCACTCATTAACTTTTCATAAACAAGGTTTCTAGTTATAATATTTGACCCCCCTCCTCCCCCCCCCCCCCCCCCCCCCGCCCGTCCTTATGTTTGCTTTAGATTAGTCCTTGACAATTAATTACACCTATTTGACCTTTGTATTTGATAGACCAAGGCTTATTTATCGTCATATATTCCTTCCCTTATAAGAATAAAAGACATGGTTGTAAAATAGTTATATGCATTGTATATGAAGTTGAATGTTTAGTTATGTAATATAAAGATGTTTATAATTAAATATTTATTTTCATTTCACTATTTCCGGTTTTAAATTTGTAATCCAAAAAAGTATTCGGGATGCACGTGACAATATCCGATTATGATGTAAGTGAAGTTTTGGTCAAAGATGAAGAAACCACATGCCGAACTATCTATTATGTCAGTATATTTCTCATTATTGTCTATCTGGAACTAGAAAAGCTCGCTCTAGCTTTAGTAGTGAGTAATTTTGTACTTTTAAGTTCACATCATAGTTGTCCAAATATCTTTCACTTTAAGGGACATTCTTTAGAAGCCCATCATATCGTGAAGATTATTACGCTGATATGTATAGATTGGAGATTTTTGTAATCAAATTAGAGCCTTTAATTTCTATCAAATCTCATGCTCTAGAAGATATCCTCACCGAGTTCAAAACCGAGTAGCTAGACAGACTCCAATCTCCAATACTATGCAAAAAATGTACGGATGGGGCTCAAATAGTCAAGACTTTGGTAATGGTATCCAACTCATTTGTACTACATGGGAATATCTCCATTAATCCATGGATTCCATGCCTTAAAAATAAGGTTTAGTACGAAACATCATTAACAAGGCTACGACCATCCCAAATCTGTGAAACATGAGGTGTAAGACTTCTTAGTAACTGTTAATTTGTATTTAGTTATAATTTTTTGACAAACCAAAGCTAAAAATGATACCTTCACCCGAGACTACCTCGATCAGGCACGAGTCCATGCCTCAAATTCGAACGAGTGAAGTAAACATAAGTACCATGGATTGAGAACAAGATAGTTGACGCATTGGCTTCTACATGAAATGTTGATTCTGAACTTTGGATCATTACCCATGAATCATCGGCTATCTATAGACCAACAAATACCAAGCCTTCGGAAAGAAACTATAAGACCATGGTCATTGATGATCCATGTGATTGGTGAACCTCAATACAAGTTTACATTATGCAATAGATGCGATCGGCTAACAGAATCGAAATTAAAAATATCAAAATACAATTCGCTTGTTACACCATATTTGAAAACATTCGCTATCACCAAGGTATCTTACAACCTCCTATTCAATGTTTAAGCTCGGAAAAATCCGCATTTGTACTCGAAAATATCCACGAAAGAGAGAGATATTTCTATTGGGGTATAAAACAATATATAATAAAAGTTTGCCATTGGAGCCTACGAACCACGAGGACAACATGAGACTTGTATGTTGCTGCAAAAATTACCAATGATTTACCTACATAATTCATACCCCAATAGTACCAATCGAGTCTATATTTGAAGTTATTCATTTTAAACACATTGGTTGGATATATTGGTTACCCTACCGAAGGTACCTGAAAGGGGGAAATTTCATATATTTTAATCGATTAGTTTTCTTAATGGGTGAAGTTCGAACAATCGGTGAGGATCCAAGCATAAGATTAATAATGTGTTCATGAGGTCCCCATGGTCTAGCTTCAAGAGAAAAAATTTGTTCTGCATAGAAAAATACATTGACTTCTGCATAAATCCGAGGGATTAAACGAGGTTACTTTAACCCACTTGAAATACCTAGCCTACATCGTACCCTCGAATGAGCCGTTTGAAGTTGAACATAATTATTCTAGTAAACATTGTGTTCACATTGTACCACTATGAAAATCTCAACGAGGAGACTCTATTTGCCATAGTCTATAAGATGAAGGTCATGATTTCGGCAGAAACTCTCATTTATAATTTCCATGTAAGTAACTATGATGATAAGATAATAAAGATAACCATGGTGGTGGGCTACACCTTGTCAAGGAAAAATGGATTAAAATGTATCTCTTGATGAAATACTACTAAACGTTATTATACAAGAAGTATAAATCTAAAATACATTTTCTTGAATTTTAGACTAGAGACCGAGTTCTCCAAATGGTTTTTCTTACACAAAAGATAAACGCTTTGTAAATTGTGGCTATACTAAGAAAGAACCTATATTGTGATGACTAAACTGAAGCATGGTACTTATAAGATTATCGTTACACATTAACATCATCTCTCTTATCAATGAAATGTGAAATTCCTGAAATTATATGTTTAAAATTATATACTCTAATGTATAATTATTTTACCATTGTTTACCATATGTTTTGTAATTTCTATAAATTATATGTTTTGTAATTTCTATAAATTATATGTTTTGTCCTATATTATTATATGTTTGACTGTTTGTATGCTCTTTATATGTGAGTATTGCGAGTACGTAGTCATGAGATGTCTTATCATTAATAATTAATATGATAGGATCGTATTATTAGTGTCATTAATATTTTTGTTATATAATAATTAATTGAACATCATATTATGACTACAACATCAAGCATTGTTGGGTGATACGAGCGTCCCAATACCGTACTTGACTCTTAAGTTACGAATTATGGCATATCGTGTGGCGGACGTCTCAATTGGGACCGAGAACGAGCACTCAGCATAGTACGAGGCTCGTATGCCCAAAGAATAATTTCATTGTAATGACACCGAGTGCACATGCATCAAAATATGTGTCATCCGAGTGTGAGCACCATGGTACGAGACTCCCGATTCCGGGCATCAAAATTATGCATTAATGGGACCAACTTTCCAATCGTCAAAATGTGTGTTGTCCGATTAAGAACACCATATTGTGTGGCTACCGAGTTTGAGCGTAAAAAATACATTTTAATAGGACTAAGTGCATAAATATTAAAATGTGTGTCATTCAGGTACGAGCACCGTGATATATGGCTTTCGAGTCTGAGTATTATTTGCGCCTTAATGAGACTAGATGCCCATACATCAAAGTAATTAATCTGATTATGAGTGTTGTGTTATATTAAGAACGATTCTAAACGCCATATATACGACCCTAGTGCATGGTTTTTTAGACAAGCGTCGATCTTTACATTTTAGGATTTAATCACCCCATAAGAGGTGCAACACTATATGTCGTTGTTTGCAAACACGTAAAAAGGATAAATAAAACTTCGCTTCATGTATTTGACGTACCCAAAACATTATAACATGTACATATCTATGATTCAAGAGGCTAGCCTAAGCCTATTTGAAGACGTTTGTTAGCAAAGAAAAAATATTGTTTATATTAAACAAACACAAATCTTGTATTTCGATACACCCAACATACAATTGTTTTTAATTTATATCAAGAATCGCTTATGAAATGGGTGTCTAGTGGCCTCATTAATGGCCTCAAACTACAAGGTATGCTTTTAATGGCAATCAAACATGTATCTGTATACATTACACACACTATTATTGATAAAATTTACAGCACACATCGCTTATGCAATAGGCAATGTGTCATACTAACCTCAAACTACTATACTTAATTTAATATGAACAAGTGTATATATATGTTTGATGCATATTTGTTAGAATAAACACAACAATAATTTCTTGTAAGCTGGTGTGTGTAAACCTCATCATTATCATCAAACAAAATGATTTTTTCAGTCGCGAGTAATATGTTTCACCAAATATTACACGCCAATAAGCAAAATGGTACAAGATAAATATATAAAATGTAATAAATATTATTCTTAAATGACCAAATAAATACACATTCTCAAAACATCGCCATCAACGCGTCTATACGAAAAATATATATAATTTGTCTAACAAAATTACCTCAACGTTAGGATTTTGGTTCTAAAAAACCTATGAAATATTATTGCACGATTGAATATTAACCATGAATCTCGGGAATCTATATTCCATTGCCTCAGGGCAACTGGAGGGCTACTCATGAAAAATATCTTCATGTTCCCACCCCAAACTAGAAATATATATGATCATAGTAGAAAGACTGTTGAAACTCTTTGGTCACAATTTATTTAACACAAATACAAAAAAATATGAGTTTAAACCCTTAGATGCTGCAAGTTGTGCCTTAGCTCAATCATCTTCTCTCCTTGCATGGATGATGTATTTTACAAATATTTTATAGTACAAATATTCCTTACTCAATTTGTGTCCATTAACTTTATTCTCTCTTGGCATAACTATTTTATAAATATTTTATAGTACAAATGCAAACAAAGAATAGCATGATATGGATTTATTACTGTTAACTCTTTCGTTAGGTGATATGTCATTTCGGTTTGATCCCAACATGATTTCATCATACGGGAAAATATTCCATCAACTCCTAAGACTCTCAAGTCATAACCCACACTAGGTATATTTGTATCAGACAACGAGATCAAATTCCCACGATGCTCTTTAATCTTATGACGCGTGCATGTGTTTCTACTCATTGATGTCAAGCGCCACCTGTTAGGAAAAATGTGAATTATGCTTGATTTTCAAGTTGAATCCATGGCTTACAACCTCGATCTCACTAATTAGAACATATGACGTTTTCCTCTTTCCACCAATTCATCTAGGTTCGACATAACATACATCATTGTGTATTGTGACTCATACTGTTAGAAGATGTGTCATTTTTCTCTGGCTCTTATCAAATGTAACTCTTGCCTAGGCTAGCTTATCTAGCCCTACCGGTTTCTCTGATCCATAATGCTCGACAAACCGCCAAACTCCAATATAGGTAAATTATATTGCGCTTAAAAATTGGTGGTACGATCTACTACGCATTCACTCGGCTATACTGTAAAATATGCAAGTTTTTTGGCACTCTCCTTCGCAAGTTTAAATAATAATCGGTTAAAACACGAAATGATGACACAATACATGTTTTTAAATAATGAAAGCAAAAATATTAATGAATTTTCTAAGTATTTTACATAATGGATACTTTCCTCATATCGACCAATTTTGTCACTCTCACAGCCAGAATGCCACTTTTATTAGTCTCCTAGTAACGTTTCACATAGACAAATTTATCTTTCTGGTATGCTTTGGTCTTGAGGACCTCTATTATCACTTGATAAGCTAGATGAATCTGTATATCGTATAAAGTGATATCCTCCACCATTATGATATGTGCCATAAAAAGAAACTCCAATATAAAAACGAGTATGAGCAGAGTGTGATGTTATCATGGTGGCAACGATTATAATCCACTTGAAAGGAGTAGGCTAGTTAGAGCACTTGTTGATAGTTATAAAAAAAACAACCCACGACGAATGAAATTGAAAATAAATTTATACCTTAAAGAGGATCATGAACAACATCATCTCATGGTTGAAACCATCGGCTGAAGTGTGCCCTTCGATAGGAAGCCTAAATATCACGCCCTCAGACAACTTTCATTGATTTTGGAAAAATGAGAACTTGTGCGAAACGGGGGTGCCTCGTCGTTATGTACAAATTTTCTAAATTTAAATTAGATTTTATATTGATTGTACATGTAGTGCGTGATCCATGCAAGGTATATAATAACTAAACGATCACTTTTATTTAAAACTTCACACATTGATAACCTAGTTAACTATCCATCACATTACACACATGTTTCTCTCACTTCCCGAAGTGTAATCATCACAGCACATCAATAATCTAGCTAATTATCCATCATATTACATTTTTGTCCCTCTCATTTTCTAAAGTGTAATTATCAGCCGCACGCCTCTCATACTATCCTAAAATTCATAAAAATAACTTAAGGATCCTTATATATTTATACTTAATAATATATCAATTTTACGTATGCGTTATGCATAAAACTTATTTTCTTAAAATTTTAGGGTCGAGATTCAATCTCGGTCATTCTTACGATCTTGAGTAATTTAAATTCCTAGATTTCCTCCCGATCATGCATATGTGCTCATGAAATTTAATGGTCGAGATCAATTTTTGTTCATGCTTACGGGATCTAACAACTTAAAAGACCTAGTTTCCCCCCTTCTAATAACTCCTCACTAGTTTTGGCGATTATAGAGTCTTGTTTCTCTCTCAATCTTTTGTCACGAGCTCGGGAAAGTCTTAGCATCTTGGTATGTCATCTTTTCTAACTTGTTAATTTTATTTGTGGGCTAGTAGTAGTACTCATGTTGTACTTACCTTAAAGTATAAGAGGGGTTATCCATTTAGGTTAAATTAGCAAAAAAGTATTTTCGATTCAAATATCATACCATGAATGTTAATAACATGTTACATGTTTGTGTACTTTTTTCAAAATATAGAGATTTTTCCTAAGAGAAGTTTTGGTCGGTAAATATGTTTTAACGAGACATAAATAGTTCCAATACGAATCAAGCTCTTTGGAGCAAAAATAATTTGCTAGAGAAATTTGGGCCCTTCAAAGGGGAAAAATAGCACGTTGCGTATAAGCATTCAAGTTCAAAGACTTCTAGGGTGATCAATCAGCTCTAAAAAATAAAAAAGAATGAAGAATATCTCTGCTGAAACCATGGGAGCTTGAGCAACTGAAACATCAAAGGCATACTTGTTTAACCAAACTCATATCTGGCACACTCATGTTTGGAAAACCCAATTCATAGAAAATGATAGTACAACTACACTCGGTTTATTCTATAATCCTCCCTTATTTTATTTTGCAAGGACTAAAGGCTGATAATATGGGTTAAATTTGTACCATTCCCAAGCCCGAGCTATTATCGATCTCAACATGTAATATGTTTGAGCCTTAGTATTATAGACGAACTCAAACAAATGCTACTTTATTTACCGTGACAAAAAAATTAGTTTATAAAGAGTACGGGGACATGTTTGAGCATCAAGAAATTTATTAAAATATTAATGTCAATCAACTTGTGACACAGTAAACACTTACAATGTAATTAATATAATTAATTAGACTAATAAAAATATAATCAAACTATCAATGATAACTCATAACTAAGACCTCATGATACTCGATTTGTTGCACACCTTACGATTCACATACTCTAAATTATTCATCAACTATTGTATTTTTGTTTCTCTCTCAATGTTAAAATCTATTTTAGTTCCAACAACTAGCTTAAAATCCTAGTAATCCCTTTTCAGGAATCCACATTACTAGTCTAAACAACATCTGAACACATCAGTAGCCATAAGCCTTCCCAATTATTTTGTAGAAAAAATGTTGATTGATGTATATTCATAACAAGTGGCTCTCGATATGGAGGTAAGTAATATGGTTTTATATGGCCTGTATTTGATAATATATGTTCATTATTTCCTTATAATTATCATGAGTAATGATTAGCACGTTCAACCTTATCTAAGGTTTGGCTGAATAATACCACATGCATCTGCCTGCTTTTTGTAGCCTGGTGAAATCTTTGTTTAAGAAAGCTAGATATCTAGCCGAGTTTGATGTTGATCTTATGAAGTAAATGGCCTTTAGTATTAAGCTCAAAACCCATTAATAGGTAAAATAATGTGTTATAGAGAAAGATACTAACATGCTGAAAAAATTATGGCAGGAAACTAAACTTGAATGGAAGAAAGGTCAAAAGGATCTCGAGTTTGAAATCTCATAATTAAAGAAGAAATTGAAAAACAAAACAAAGAAACTAATGAGCTAGATGTCTCATAAACCATATAGTGGATGTTGACTACCACTAAGAAATAATAGAAAATCATCCAAAGTCTAATGGTTCTCAATTTAATTTAGATGCTTCAATACACTTTATTATAGTACAAAATTGTATTTACTTGACCCCGTTTGTCCAAGGGTAGGATTTACCACAAACTCATAATCGTTGAATAATTTCACCCTTTTAGTCCCATATATCTGAAGTAGTTAAAGATATAATATAATCATTATATACTCAACCTAATTATTATAAGTCTCGAATTCAAACGTATAATGTTATGCATAGTCTCTCCCAAATCTTTTTAACTAACTAATGGTTTCACGGCTGAGTTCAAATTATCTATTATGAAGGTGAATTGTCAATAGTGAAATAAGTTCTCTCATAATGGAACTCAATTAAGAAATCTAGCAAGGCATGAGCCTAAATCTTATTTTTCCACCGAGCAATGGTGAGACGCCTAGATATGTCAGGATTATGTAGGGCATTCAAAAGAGGGAAATAAGTTTGAACAATGATGAAGTGGCCTTAAAAATAGCATCTTCGTAGTTGTCAATATTAAACCAGTAGTTATTTTTCTAGTTGAATATACATTGTCTTTTCATATATAATGCTCTTTATTATATAGTAAATCAAGTTTAGTCTCCTCTCTACTTCCCTAATCAAAACTGCACTAATATCATAATTAGATACGATAAAATAAATATAAAACGTTTTACATGGTAAGGGATTTGATAAATCCTATAAAGAAGACAAGTACTTCTTTAAACCATTAAAAAATCTACATTTTTTAAATACTTTGAAGAAATAAACAAAATTATATGAAGATCGAGATATAAACATTTTCAAGGATGGTAGTCTCCCAACTAATATTTGGAATTCATTCACTCGTCGAGGAGGAAACATGGATGTTAGAGCTACCAACTATGATGAGTCTGAATATATAGCTCTGCCAATAAACAAATAACCTAATAACTTGCCTAACCAAACTCCAAAAGCACATTTTTTTTATTTAATTTCATATTAATAGCCCTTACATTCTGAAATGTCTATATAATGTTAGCAATATAATCAACATCATTAAGATTCTTTATTAGTATGTTATTAATGTATATTTTAATATTTCGACCTATTTGACTACTAAAACCTTTGTTCACCGGCCTTTGGTATTTTACATCTATGTTATTTAATCCAAAATGTATGACCATATAATATTATAGATCTTAGTCTTTGATAAACATAATACTTTTTTTATTATCTAGATGGATTTGCATCTAGTTATACCATATATAGGTGTTAATAAAAGATAAAATATTGTTGCGTGACATTGAATCTGCCAAGTAATCAACCATCGGATCCTGGAAAATCTTGTGAATATTATTTATTTAAATTAATAAAGGTCACATATATTATCCACTTCATATTTTATTTTGATCTTGAACTGGTTTCGATGTCCAAATTTGATAACTAGTTTCACATACCATGCTTGATATTCAGGCAACATCAACCATAATCGTTTTATATATCTCAAGAGAGAAAATGGAAATATTATATTTATCGATAAAACATTTGGGTTTTGTTAATTTATGGAAAATTATGTCACATAAAACCTTTGTCACATATTCATACTTTGAAGAAAAAATATTTCAATTGTTAGTTAAAAATATAATAAAATAATTTGGTGGTTACCAGTTAGAATTGTTTAAATTTTTTAAATATTTACCCTTGATAATCTCAAGTAATTTTGTATCCTCTCAGAGAACTTGTCAGCTCGGAGCCTCACAAGGGTCATTAGTTACCTCAAACTCAAGCAAGACCCATTATAACAGTTATTTCTTTAAGAAATAGGTCATGTAAATTATATAAGTGACCTTATGGTTTCTCATGATAACTCCAACATTGTTCCCAACGATATACAAGAGACATTACTTCAAGGTAGAAGTGATATCATACATTTTTTTCAAAACATGATCATCTTATGATAACATTATATAAGCAAATAATCAACATCATGAAAAATACACTTACAATCTTCTTGAACTCTCGTGTTAAGAAGAAAATCTCAAAAATATATGCCAAGTATTAATTTATTTATCCAAGAAGAAAAGATGACTTTCACATAATCGTAATCCTATTTATATAATTTATTAAGTGTCCGGTTTGATGGACCTTGGTTTGATTATATTATGGACGACAATGGGTCGAGTTCGGATCTGACCTGACCCGTAAACAATATTTTTCCTTCAGTTGGACTTTATTTTTAATTTATACAAAAATTAAAATAAAAAACTTTTTAATTATTAAATATTACTCGAATAAAAAAAATATAAATCTTTTAAAAGTTTTTTTGGTTTCCAACAATATCATCAATCATCACCACTATTTATCACAATATTTTCATCTTCATATTTATTGTCAAAATCATCAAGAAAAATTTAAAATGTCGATAATAAATGTGGCATTGTTTTTGGTGACAAACTTAACAAATAAGATAATGCTAGATTAAATAATAAAGACTAATGATAAATTTATATTAAAATAAAATAATGACTATAAAAATTTAAATATTATTGATTAAGTTTAATGGGAGAATTTAATTATTAAATATAATATTGAAAATAATATTTAGTGAAAGAATCTAATTAGTAATTATTGAAATTAAATTTTATATATATTATAAGAAATTGTTTTAGTAATTAGTAAAAAAAATTATATTATTATTATTATTATTTCTATCTTTTATTTTTGTATATAGCTCATATTTTCGGGTCGCATCGGGTTAATCAAGCTAAAAATCCATACTCGGCCCGACCCGCATATGAGCAATAATTTTCATTTTCGTACCTTGCCCATTATAAGTTTGGGCCCGACAAAACGAGACCGGATCAAGCTGGCTCGGACCAACATTTCCATCACTCTATTATATCAATCTTTATATATGGTCTTTCCTCAGTTAGGTTATCGCTTTGATGGGCCTCGACTACATTACATCAATATTTTTAAGTGGCCTCTACTTGGTCAGTCTACACTCATCATGACCTCGATTGGAATACGTCGGTCTTTTGACATGGCCTATACTCGGTCAATTTGTGCCCTTCGTGTGGGTTATCTTTGTTTTCCTGGTTGTTCAGTTAAAAACGGTAATGCTAGGTTTCACTAACCTTCGGTCTTAAGTTTTGGACCATATCAGGCTTGTCTTGTGAATTGGCATCAGTTTAGTTGTCGATTTCATTGTTTTTACATCACTCATTCATGGGTTATTTTGGTATAGCGTAGGATCCCCTCCATATTGTGTCGCAATACCGATGTCTGTACTGCTCAGTTTGTTGCTTTGTAGCCAAATCTTTCCTAATATAGCTTCGCCCTGTAATACCAGCCTCATCAGGGCTCCGCCTAGTCCATTGAGTATCTTGAGGGGATATAAGAAAGATACTGAATGGAATATTAGGATTAGGAAAAAGGCATATCACGAGTCAAGTTGGAGTAGGGTGACGTGCCTTAGTAGTTTAACATAGTAGGTTGTAAATTAATGATGTGTCAATTATCACACGACACATGTTGTAATTTTTCAGTGTACGTTATGACATCTCTGACACAAGAGTAACGTGAGGAGAATGGAAAAGCGTGTATTTTCGATTGTTGCAATGTGCATATAACTACATTTAATGTATTACTGATGAATAAAATCCTACTAGACCTAGATTGTAGTGTTGATTTTTTACATAAACACATTTACAAAATATTTCACAACTCATTTGTTGATTTGTGCATTCGTACTGCTAAAAAGATAAACGCTCCCATTGATTGTGGAAAACAGTTCATCACCACTGACTCCACTGTAAATCACGTTGTGTAAAAACTATACGTTTGCAACCTTGAACTTGTTATACTTTTGTTGTATATAGTACTGAGGGTCGGTGTTAGGTTTCACCATAGACCATCTAGGTCACTTTTCTCGAACTGGACGATCGCATTAAATACCCATTCACTATGTACGAAACAGGTTAAGTTGGCCATTACCTTACTATGATAACCACTGTTGAATCATTGCATTCAGTTTTTTCGATCTATATTGCACCAAAAAATGAGGGTAAGAAGAATAGAAAACGAGTAAGATCGTCAACGATGGCACGGATACAGAGTTCAAAAGTCCTTTTTTTAGAGGATTACTTTACATGTGTGACTTCCAAGTACGAGTATTTGACCGAAGAGGGGAATCATAATTTTAGTTTTACGTATGGTATCCCAGGTGCCATCATAACACGGGTGCTTACAAAAGGTGATCAGCCCTATCAGGCTTAGGAGAATGAGACCTACCTGTATACAACAGTGCTCGATGGGTCTCCACTTCTCCTTACCAGCGTTTATCCGGAGACTTCTTTAGTTTATTAAACATATGCCCGACGTAACTCACGAGCAATGGTTTGGGGATGCTCCTTAGTGTAAATTTGAGATCCAATCTTTTGGACATACCCGTGTATCTGGCGGACTGTTTGGTCGTGGTTGACGTCTTGAAGCTAGCTCGATTACCATTTTTTCCCTCCAACTTACCGGAGTGAGAAGATTAGTAGACCTGCCCACATCAGATAAAAACTGGAAACAAACCTTCATTTTTGTTTTGGGGAACTGTAAGCATGAGAGTGTGGTTAACCATATGCAATTAGAAAAGCAATAGAAGATTAAATATAAGAGATCAACATTTTACGGTTCTTATAGACCAATTTCTTTGACGATACATTATTTGGCTGTTATTTCTTTATGCATATTGTCGTGAATTCCTTGTTAGGTTTTTCGGTGGTTGCGAACATGACGTGGGGCTTGAAAGTATCACGTATATTCACACATGTGAATTGTATTCGATCTGATTTGTGGTGTATTCCAGAGTTAGGGGTTATTGAAAACGGGAAAGTAAAAATAAATGGTAGTAGGGATATGAAAATAGTGGAATGGCTTCGAGCTTTGATGGAACAAAGATATCAAGATCGTAATAATGTGGGTGTTTGGCTTGCGGTTCCCTAAAGTCGTAAAGTAAAATATATATAAGATAGGTGGGGGAAATAATTGATGCTGATAACAAACAAGCAGGAGAAAAGGAAGGCAGCGGGGTCTACACCCACGTAAGAATGATGAGGATGCTGGTGACGAGGAGGCGCCACACTTGAAAATAAATCAGGTGATACTTAAAGCTAGTCCAATAACCGTACGCATGTTGGAATTAGTTGATGAGGAAAAAACGAACAATGGTGATCAGATGGAAAAGAAAATAAGTGGAGCATCAGGGCCAGAAGCGAGGAAAAAAGAAATGAAGTACTTGTGGTGATTGATGGAGTAAGGAATCCCACTAGATATGGTGGGGTGACAGGTAAAGGGAAGCTGATGCCCGAAGTGGGTACCTCAACGTGTTGAAGACATGGGTAAGACCGTGGGGTCTGGTGCATCATACAGATACTATGTTAAGGTTGTGGGGTCTCGTTCTTAATTCGTAAACATTGTACAGCCAGACCATCCAAATAATCTTCCTGCAGAGATCGTGCGGGTTGTTAAGTGCACAAATTAGATTCCCCTAGTAGATATGACAATAGCACAACCAACGCTACTGAAGCTTCAACAATTAAAGTGATGCCCAAAATTATCATTTTACGAGAACATGCCAATGAACGAGATTCTGTAATGCCAACTGGATTTACCCATCGAGGTACGTCTGAGCAGTGACTTGAGAGCCTAATTTTTATAAATGAAAATTTAGACTGTTGTTAATGTATATGCACGCTACAGACTCATCACAATTTTTTGGTGTTGGTTTATCAATGTATGTCGACCATCGACTATATGGCTATGGAGGACTGGCAGCCATAAGCCATATTTTTTGCTTAGTCTGAGGCCTTAATACAGAATTAGCTCGATATAACAATACCTATGGGCCGGTGAGGATGCGGCATGACAAGGCAGTAAGCGAAAATGGCGACCTGCGATGCAATCTTACTTCAGTTCCTGATGCACGAGATGTATGTCACAAGAGATCCTGAATTTGATTAATGGGTGGGCCTTATTTGTCACACAAAACAATTACCTAACCAAGAAAATTGATGTGTTAATATCTCATAGTTCTGGCTTGCTAATCTAAACCATGCCTCAAGCCAAGATGATAGAAGAGCAATCTGAGAAAATGCTCAGCTAACTGTAGAGAATTCCAATTTGTGAATGGTCATGCTAGAAATAAAAGCGAAGAAGCATCAATAGAGGGTGGAGTTGCTGAGGAAAAACGAAAAGGGTTTAGAAGATCGAGAGAGCCAAGTTATGAAGGTGGCGATGGGAATGATGGAAAAGAACCAATAAGAACCCAACTAGGAATTACTAAAGCTGAACCTCGGAATGGCACTGGGTCATTAAAGAAATTTGCTCCACTGGGTGAGCAACAATCGTTAGAGGGCACTGTCATAGAAGTTGACGATCCTGTTGTGAAGAAGCCAGAGGTTTGTGCCTCCAAGTTCGATGTATTGAGGTAAAATAAAGTATGAACAGAGGTGTCTATTGATGCTACTGTTGTAACTGGCGTGCCGGGAGCGGGGACCACTCTTCTATTACTTGATGCATAATATTATATGTTGTAAAGTTGAACAGTTAAACCTTTTAGTTTGCCACTTAACTAATGATGGTGATATTGTTGGGAATATATGAAACAATATTTTTGTTAATTTTTTTTATCAAAGTGTTTGGTAGGACCGAAGTAATAAGTGGTTATAAGTTATATGAGAGGAAATCTATGTGTTTGTTAGACATTTGGTGACTTAACGTGTCATTACCAAACCAGGCTCAGTATGGCCTATCGCGCGGCCTTGGTAGGACATGACAATCGACTTATTCGTATGAGAGACCAATTTGACCTATTGCGTAGCCTTTATAGGCTTGGTTCATTACCAGTTCGCATCTAATATCTATACAAGTTATTAGGCTCAGTATGGCCCATTACATAGCCTTAGTGGGCGTGGTCAATTAGCTCGTTCGTATTATTAGACTCAATTGGTTCGAGCACAATATGGCCCCTTGCGTAGCCCCATAGGCATGGTTATTGACTTATTCGCATGTTGTAAGGAGGGAGATGGTTATGCAACAAACACATAAATTGGCGAAAGCAATAAAAATTTATTGAAGTAAATGTAGTTTGATGCCTCGTTAAAAAACTTATTTGTGCTATCATAAGGGAAATATAGTACATCATTAAATTACACGGTTTGGTGATACAACTCTAAATTACTTATATTCCAAGGATGTTTTGGGGCATGACCGTCTGTGTCGGTGAAACAAAAAGCACTATGGTGTCCCTTGGCGATGATTGTTTAGGAGCCCTTCCAGTTGGGGCCTAACAATATAACTTCATTATCACTTGAGCCTTGAAAAACCTTATCTATGGCGAGTTCACGAACTTGTATTATACACGGTCGTAATCGTTAATTGAAACTAATAGGTTTGGACATCTTTGAGGTAACGAGCATGAAGTGGGTTAGATTTATCTTAAGGGTCATTTTTTACTCGTAACGAAGATTATGCTAAGTAAGTTGTGTGCCTACTGACTAAGCTGTGTGTCAGCCATATGTTTGATCATAAAATATGTAGAATGAATAACAATTCATAGGTCTAGGGGCTCATAAGTTTGACCCACATTTGGGACCTAACCCAGTTGGCCCATGGATCCAAAACTATCCTATAAATACTTAAAAGATCACCAATTAAGAGGGTTGGAACATTCTCTCTCTACTTATTAAATACAAGAACCTTGATTATCTCTCTACCCTCTATCCAAAATTAAATAATTTATCGAAACACTTACCAAAAATAACCCTCCGATCATATTTTTTCATCACCAGATTGGCGACCACGGTGGGTGCGAAAGGTACCCGAATAGCAGTATTCAAAATCTAACTTGCAAATTAACCTTCAGAATTCTTTGAGGCATGGATCACGATATGTAGATAGATCTCTCTTTAAAAAATGAGGGGGTCAGAGGCGACGAAGAGCATCTGAACACATCCATGTGAATGATAATACTAAGGAAATACTTTTCATGCATGAAGAGTGCGATTAGTTGCGGGTAGAAATAGTGGCATTAAAAGCCTAAAGGTAGGCTGAAATGGATCTGGGTGGAAAAAATCCATCAAGATATCCCAAATTTAATGAGCCATATAGTAATCCTAAATATAATTCAAATGACTAGTCACCTAAACCCCACCAGGGGTAAAACAATATCGGGATAAACAATGTTCAAGCACATCACATTCTATTAAGGGATCAACAACATAATTGGAATCAGAAATTTCAACTTCATCTTCGAGTCGTGATCATGGTCCTAAAATTAGAAAGAAAAACTATATAAAAAACATTTCAAAATGCACCAAAGGTCAAGTACGCAGGATTCTTCCGGCACCAAAAGAGACCGAAAGGGTAAATGGAAACATATGTATTATCAAAGAATAGTAAAAAAGGTCAATGGATCACAATATAAACCACATGTTGAATTATCAATTCATTGTGAAATCTAAACATGGAATTTTTGTTACTCCCAATGAAGACTTAGCCAATGGCACAATTGAAGACAGACACTATTGTCCTTAAAAATTCTCTCCAGACATTTGGCTGGCGTTTTAATACTTTGAAAATGGAAAAATATTATGGTAGTCAAAATCCTGATAATTATCTCGAGCAATTTAAAAATTTCATGATGAGTTTTAATGATGATGACAAGATGTTATGTATAGATTTTATAAAACATTCAAGGGTAGTTAGTGGTATAACAGATTGCCACAGGGATCAGTCAAAAATTTCAACATGTTTTATATAATATTCTAAAGGCAGTTTGTGGGAAGTAAAGAACTCAAAGAAATAGGTGTTACAAAAATTTATTGTGGGATATATCTGAATGAATCGTTAAAATATTACATCAACCATTTTGTAAACACTAAAGATGGGTTAGGAAACTGTTTTAAGAAAGTGGTTATAACTATGCTGCGATAAGGTTTATTAGTTTGTGAGTTGGCTAATTCAGTGACTCGAAAGAAAGAAATGACTTCGGGTGGATTGTTAAACCAGGTCGTCAAGCAGACTACTGTGAAGAAAACCAAAATATTGAGGCACCCTCGTTGATATAGGGTTGCCCCTACAACCTTTATCCTACAAGCTAGCAATCAATCGCAAGCCACAGTCAGCAACCATTCGAGGGACTCACAGTAAGGTTCTCATCGGCCTAGACAGAGCCAATATAATCAGGGTCAATAGTTCAGACCAATAAAAAAACCAATGGATTCAAACTGATTATGCATAACTAATTGAGAATGCGGCTACCATCTATGATAGGGCAAAGAACATTATGCAATTCTAAAGACCAGCACATATCCAAACTCCAAATAAAAATCGAAATACACGGTTCTGCATGTATCATAACGATGTCGGGCATAACACTAAATATTGTATTTCTCTAAAATAAAAGATACAAGCTCTTATTGAAAATAAAAAACTAACTACTTTTGTGAAGTCATAATGGGGTAATATTCAAGTAAACAATAATTTGTAGCCTAGCATAAATGGGGATCAAGATGCATCACCCAATGTTTGAAAGCAGAATACAAAAGTTTCTCTAATGTTTGAAAGCAGAAAATCAAAAACTAACTACTTTTGTGAAATCATAATGGGGTAATATTCAAGTAAACAATAATTTGTAGCATAGCATAAATGGGGATCAAGATGCATCACCCAATGTTTGAAAGCAGAATACAAAAGTTTCCAAACAAGAAAGTATAATGGTAATTGTTTGACAATTCGATGTGGATTCGGAATATCTGAGTCTTGATCCAGATCATGTTCGAATCAACGGGGTAATCAAAAATGCTGGAAAAGTTTCCTAACTATGTCGTTTCTTCAAATCACTAACCATTTTTAGGGGAGATATAGTGACAGCACCTTCGAGTTGCTCCAGGAAAAGACGTGTGGTTAGTTTGACCACATAATTGGAAGGGAAAATGTCTACACACCTCTATCAAAACCCTGCTCCTTTCATAGTGTCGGATGAAGACGACTAAAGATGTGTCACATACCCACATGAGGATATGCAGTAAAGGGGCATCTATTGAGGGCATAGAGATCTGAAGAATTTTGATCGACATGGGTAGCTCGGCCAATATCTTATTTATATCTACTTATAAACAGATGAAGCATCTATCAGTTATTCAATGGTCAAATAGGACTATAATAGGGTTTACGGACAACTTTGTAGATGTCATTGGAGAGTTCGAAGGATAAGCACTTTTAGGCAAAGTACCATTTAAGAAAATGGTGAGGGTTTTGTTAATGGTAGTGGATTTTCTAACCCTCTACGATGCAATTTTTTGCAGATCTTGGTTGTCAATAATGCATTCGATCGCATTAACATCTCAACAATGTTTTAGATCTACGGTTGGAAGTCAAGTAGGAGTAGTTTGGAGCAGCCAAAATATGGATAAGGAATGTTATGTTATTGTACTTACTCCAAAATCCTTGGAAATCGTGGTAACCAAAGAGGAATAGAAATTATTAGAGTCATTTTTTTATCCAAATAAGATAGATGATCCAAGAGAGACTCCTAGTGTTGTTATACCAATATAATAGGTCAAAATGCACAGTTTAGCATATGGAAAAATATTAAAATATTAGCCAAATTGCAACCAGAGTTGAAGGGAAGATTGTTATCTTTCTTATCCAAAACTTTACACGTGTTTGTTGGTGCAATGATGATGTAACTAATGTACCGATAAATGTTATTTGCCACAAAATATTTGTACGATCCGATGTGGGTCCAGTAGTCCAAAGAAGTGAGACTTTTCTAAAGAGAAATTTGAAGTCATAGTTCAATAATTATATAGGTTTACTAAGGTGGGGGCACATTCAAGAATCCCAATATCTACTTTGGACTGCATATCTGGTGTTTGTTAAAATAATAATGGCAAATGGCAGATGCGCATTTATTTCATATATCTCAACAGAGCGTGTCCCAGAGATCCTTTCCTCGTTTTTCGAATAGATCAGTTGGTAAATTCTATTTCGGGAAATAAATTGTTATCTTTTATGGATGTTTTTGTTGGATATAATCAGATACAGATTGATCCAAACGATCAGGTCCACACCATGTTCATTACTGATACAAGGTTGCATTATTACCCTTGGATTATAGTACAATAGTGTCCTTCTATAATAAAACCTTGTGAAATGGAAGTTGATGTTGAAGAAAGTTTTTAAATATCAACACAGTTAAACAATATTAGAGGTATGGTATCCAAGAATTTATATCTAAAGGGAACCTACGTGAAGATAAAAGTTTAGCCAAGAAGTTAAAGTTCAAAGCACATGGTTTTTTGGTTTTGAGAGCCTCTATAAATGATCTTTCAGTAAGCCTTTACTACGGTGCCTTGGATCCGATGAATCCTAAGTAATTTTTTTTTAGTTACATAATGGGGAAGGATCCGCGTTTTGGTTACACGGCTCTGACTATAAGCGTCTTATTGGCATGGTACTATTGGCCATCTATTATGGCATAGTTCAAAGAGTTGGTTAGAAGATATGATCATTACTAAAGGTATGGGAATGTAATACACATACCAGCAGTTCCTATGGAGTCAGTACCTGAAGCGATACCTTTTGATAGATAGGGACTTGATTTGGTCGGACCTCTTCCGATGGCTTTTGGGGGGTGTCGAACTATTATTTTGGCAATTGATTATTTTTCTAAGTGGGTAGAAGCTGCAACCATTTCCGGAACGACTTCTAAAACAATAATTAAATTTATCCTCTTGAATATTCATTGTAGATTTGGGATATCTAGACGTATTACCACAGATAATAGCCTTCAATTCGACAACACTAATATGGAGGTTTTTTCTGTATCAATGGGGATTCTTCATTGTTTATCCTCGTATTTTCATCCCTAAGCCTATGGACAGATACAAGTGGCAAACAAATCTATTTTCATAGGTCTTAAAAAGAACTTGGAAGGAGTAGTCATTAAATGGTTTAATTATTTGCAAGAAGTGTTGTGGGCTTACCGAACTACTCCACATACTGACACCCAAGTATCTATTTTTGCCTTGGTTTATGGAATGGATGCAATCGCTCTAATAGAAGCTACTCTTCCTTATTTTTTAGTTCAAAATAATTCTGAAGAGAAAAATAAAGTTGCAATAAGAGCTCAGTTGGATTTAGTTAAAAAAGAATAAAATTAAATTTAAGAACCGTACATTACAAGGGTTTAATGAGGATTATGTATACGTATAAAGTATAAAAAAGAGATTTCCAAGTGCGGGACAAAGTTCTGAGAAAAGTGTCTATGCACATTAAAGATATGAAGTTCAGAAAGTTGGCTCTAAACTGGAAGGGCCATACATTGTGTGTGAGAAGATTAAACAGGGGACATATGGATTAGTTGACCATGAAAACAATCCTTTAAAGCACCAATGAAACGTCGTAACCCTATGGTTATATCTTAAATAAACTTATGTTGTAAATATTTACTTTGTTTTCGTTCTATGTAAATATTTGGGGTATTATTAATATATTGTATTTGCCTTTAAAATTTGTTTGTAATTATGTCAAGTTTTTATTGCCTTCCAATAGGTTACCTTCAAATGGCTCAGGTGGATTAAGTTTTTATTGTCTTCTAATGGACTACCTTCGAATGGCTCATGTGGATTAAGTTATTATTGTTTTCAAATGGATTACATTCAAATGGCAGAAATAGATTAAGTTTTTATTGCCTTTGAATGGATTACCTTCAAATGGTTCAGGTGGATCAAATTTTTATTGCCTTCGAATGGATTACCTTCGAATGGCTCAAGTACAAGTTTATATCGCCTTTGAATGAATCATGACTTAATATTAATTATATTTGGGATAAATTAATATTAAGATATGAAGATATGAATATATGAAGAGATAAAACAAGTTGATAAAATGATAGATTATATAAACTACCTTGGGTTATCCAAAGACTTAGTGAAATCCAATGAGAAAATTACAAAATACCTTGGACATGCCAAAGACTTGCGCAAAAGTATCTAGTCTGAAATTGAAATAACAAAACCTTGCACACATCAAAGGCTTGCATAGAAACAAATGCATCAAAACATATTGCCTCAGGTCTTGTTCCCATCGAATTTTCCTCATTTTTCCTCTTTTGAGCTCTCACCATTAGAGCTCTCTTTATCAGACTCATCATCGGATGAATCGTTAGAAATACTAAGCTGATAGGCTAAAGGTATGTTATGAGGTAACAGATTCACTGGCACATTTCTTCACAATTCCACAAGGGCTAACTTATGGAATTTCTTGTGAAATAGCAACGCCATGTCTGATTTGACTAAGTCGTATGTCTCTTGAAAAAAATCTATCAGTGTTTCAACATAAGCATCCACAGCATCAGCTATATCTTTAGTAGATTTATTCTTAAGAGAGTTAATTTCATCATTTTTCTTCTTGGTAAGAGCCTCATGGTTTTTCTTTTCATCCAATAAACGTTTAATGTTAGCTTTATCATCGGTTTGTTAAATCTTCAATGAGGTAATCTCCTCGTAATGGATGACTGAAAACTTTTATAATTAGCTTGTAGCTTGTCATGATCGGCTTTTTCTTGGATTATATCATCTTTAACAGACTTCATCTCTCCATTTAGATTTTCAACCTTGCTTTTCTCTTCATTAACTTAATTATTCAAATTCTAGTTTTCATCCCAAAGAGAAGTAATGTCTTCAATGTGAGACCTTACTTATCTTTAAAATTCGACTATTGGCCTCACAAAGCCCATAACTGAATACCCTAACACGTCATTCTCATTTAACAACTCAAAGGGAACCCCGTCGAATACCACAATAGTTGCGGTGGTTGTGGACCCAGGTAAGTCAGTCTCAAAGGTTTCAATGTCGAAAGCCCCCATATCTCCAATTGGATCACCATCCTAAAAAAATTGTCTTTCGGTCGAGGGAAGTAATAGAAAATGGGGGTTGAATACCGTAGTCGAAGGAGGAACAACAACTGGGATTGTTGGAGAGTGGACATTTAAACGAAGTATTGTCTTTGAACCTGTCAAAGTTTTCTTATTTTTATTATCTCTCTTATCACTGCCTTGTTTGCCTCTTTGTGTCTTTTTTCTTCTTGGGCACATGATATTCCGAAGGCATCTTACCCTCCTCAACAGTGGCAGCAACAACATCCAACAAGGCATCATCAATTTTTTCTGGATACTCCTGATTTTCTTTTTCAATAACAAATTCTAACAAGTTCTCATTGCCCTTGTTGTTTTTATTCCAATGCACGGGAGCACTATTCCTAGCTGGCAGAAAAAATTTGCCATTGGCTGCCTCAATTCTCTTAAGACTTTCAGTAGCTCAATGACGAGTGATGAACTGGTACTTTGTGAGTTCCCGAATAGGATTGGTCATCAAGAGATGAGACCTCACAAAATTTCCCATGGTGAAATAAATGTGGAACTCATTCGACCATTTTTCAGTGGCCCATTGATTCAGCTTCCTGAAGATTACTTTTGCATTATCCAAATGTTGCAGATAGGGCTTCAAAATAGCTTATACAAAATAAGTTAATGATAAATAATAAATATTACAAAAGTGGGCGAAATATAAAAAAAATATGAAAAGACTTACATGAATTCTTCAAGTGTCTAGTGAGCTTGCTCAGATTCTCTTTAGAGGTAATTTTGCTGTCATTTTCCCAATGATCACTGATGAATGGAAATTGAGTTTTCTAGATCTTGTCTGCCTCCAAGAGGTTATCTACCACTCTGAAGTAATTTTTCATGTCGAAATAATAAAAGAGAATGTAGGCATTGTGAGATAGACCCACCACAGTAGTTAGTTGTTCCATTGGCATCGGAATCTTAAATAGTCTTGAGGATATGATGTACACCATTAGTGACAACCAAGCATTTGGGCTAGCTTGTTTTGGGCACAACATGACCAGACTAAAGTACTTCACTATCTTAGGGTCCAAGAGAAACTGAAGGCCCCAATTAAGCATATCAGTGTAAACCACCAAGTCTAGCCCCATATTCCATCGAAGTCTCTCTAGGTTGGGGTAGCCTAACTTTGATTGAATCAGGGAATCCCCATTTGGCTTGAATTCTCTCCAATTCAGGTTGGTATTGATGAGTCCGGATTTTCTCACCACTCACTGTGGGAACCGGACAGGGGAAATTTGGACAAAAACCACCCACTGAACCATCCGAACAAGACTAATGTATTAAAAACTAAATCACCTCATGACTAAGCTAATTACCTACCTGCTTAAAAACTAATGGGTCATTGAACTCGACCCGGATTCATAAGTGTGACCCAAAAGCCCATGTGGTCCATAATTAAGGGTATAAATACCCAACCACTTTCATTAATGAGGGTAATGAACATTTAATACAACCAGGCAGCTCAAATCTCTCACTACAAACTACTTAAGCATTAAATACCCTTGAAACATCACAAAACTCTAGACAAAATTACCCTCGGTTGAAAATAATCCACACCAAAATGGCGACCACACTGGGAGAAGAAGGTGCCTGAATCTAGCATTCAAAACAATCAAGAAAAACCAGTTCGGATGAATCTGGACGTGCAAGAAGTCCCACCAGCTTTGGCAGAAGTGGTGGGGGAAAATGATGAATATACGATTGAGGAGCGAGATAGGTTGAAAGTTGAAATAGAAGCTTTGAGGGCTGCCAAGAGGGCAGAGATGGGCACAAAAGAGAAGTATGAGGCGTCAGCAGCTCATCATACTGACAATCCAAGGGAGCATGGGCCATCAAAGACCATGTGAGTGCAAAAAAGACTCATGCTAGCTCAAAAAAGTCTCACCGGTCTAAACCGGTGAAGAGCTCAGATTCATACTCAGATTCTTCTAGTAGCTCCTCAAATGAAGATGGAGTTGAAGAGTCCTTGTCATCCAGCAGCGATGAAGGCCGTTCTAAAAAGAAACAAAAGTTGGTCAAAAAGTACTCAAGAAAAAGGGACAGACATGGAAGGTTGAAGAGACATCTGGGTAAAGGATCGTCTCACAGTCATAGTCATGGCCGGAGGCACGTAGACTGCTTATTAATGGATCCTTTTGCCTTCCATGATGAGCCAGGTATCTTTGCAACTCCCAACGAAGATACTGTATTTAGTCATGGCCGGAATTGGAGACAATCTTCATTGTCCTCCAAGATACTGTCCGGAAACCTGCCCAAGAGGTTTGACAATACAAAAATGAAAAAATATGATGGCAGTAAAAACCCGGATAACCACTTGGAACAATTTAAAAAATTTATGATGAATTATGATTACGATAAATTGCTTTGTAGAGCATTCTCCCAATCTTTTACGGGGAGTGCTCTGAAGTGGTACAACAGTTTGCCACAAGGCTGCATCAGAAAGTTTGATACTTTTTGGGTGGCCTTTTGGAGGCAGTTTGTTGGAAGTAAGGAAGTAAAGGGCAATGGAGACACGATTATCCACTGTGCCCAAGAACCAAACAAATCCTTAAAATAATACATAATTCGTTTTGTAAATACCAAGAATGGATTGGTTGATTGCTTTGAACAAGTAGCAATAGCTTCTCTGAGGCAGGGCTTGAACCGTGGAAATTTGGTTGATTCAGTAACCAAGAAGAAGGCCATGACATAGGGAGGTCTGCTGTATCAGGTCGGTAAACAGATTAGCGTAGATGAAACAAAGAAAACTAGGGTACACAGGCAGGTGAAGTCTGCTCCAACTGCACCAAATCAAAACCAGAACCAGTCCGGGAACAAGGACCAAAGCTCAGGGTCATAACAGGACAGGGTCATAACAGGACCAAAGCTCAGTCTCATCCAGTTGCACCAGCCAAGAGCCAGCAATCTAGAAATAAGTGGGGGCCTTGGGTTCAACCGGAATGGTTTGCTGAGTTGAAAGAAAACGTAGCCACCATTTATGACAAAACAAAAGACGAAGTACACTACAGAAGGTCGGCTGCATTGCAATCTCCTAGGGAGAGCCGTAATAATTGTTTTTGTCAATATCACTATGATATTGGTCATAATACTGAAGATTGTATTACGTTGAAGCAAGAAGTGCAGAATTTGATTAAAAGAGGGAAATTGGGAGCTTATGTTAAAAAAAGAACTGGAAATAGGCCTGATAACGCTCATCGGGCTGGTCCAAACAATGCAGGAACGTCGGCTCCGGATGGGGCTATGGTGATAATCGAAAGGTTTGACGTAGAGTCAGAGTATTTAGATTCTGATCCAACGCGGAATAAAGTGGGTGTTATCACAGAACATTGCAAGACGGTGTCCGAACTTATTAGCTTTGTTGAGTCACTTACAATATTCGGGGGAGACACCATGACTGCACCAACTGATTCTTCAAGAAAGAGGCACGTTTATACTTTAGCTACCCAACTGGACGGAGGCATGACTTCCTATCAATCACAAATTCCATTTCCTTTCATTGTTTTCGATGAGGACGACTTGAGGGACATTGCTGGTCCTCATGAAGATGTTGTTGTCATAGGAGCATCCATTGGGGGCAATGACATAAGACGAATTTTGGTGGACACCGGAAGTTCAGCCATATTCTCTTTTTAAATTCCTACAAAAAAATGAATAATCCAGCAGTAATTCAGCGTTTGAACAGGTCAATTGTGGGTTTCACTGGAAGCTCAGCAGATGTGATCGGGGAGTTCGAGGAGGAGGTTTTGTTAGGCAAAAGCCCTTTTAAAAAGATGGTTAGAATACTTTTTATTGTGGTGGATTATCCCACTTGTTATAATGTTATTTTGGGGAGATCTTCGCTCTCCAGGATGCATGTTGTGGCTTCAGCATTCCACCAATGTTTGAAGTATGTTGTGCAAGGACAAGTGTGAGTTGTTCGAAGCAACCAAAAGGTAGCAAGAGAGTGTTATGCAACAGCACTAGCCCCTCGAACGTTGGGGCAGTCCGGATCAATGAGGAATAGCAGTTTGAGGGGCCCTCCGGGAGAGAGGGTGAAATTGATGACCCAAGAGAGACCCCTCGTGTTTTAATACCAATTGAAGAAGTTGAAACTCACTCTCTAGCAGAAGGAAAAAATGTCAAGATAGGATCCAAGATGACATCAAAATTGAAAGGTAAAATGTTAGATTTCTTGAAAGACCATCAGCATGTCTTTGCTTGGTGCAATGATGTAACCGGAGTACCAGTAGACATTATATCACACCAATTATCCATCCGAAGGGACATAGCACCTGTTGTACAAAAGAGGGGAGCTTTTTCTAAGGAAAAGGCTGATGTCATAGTTCAAGAGGCTGACCGGCTTACTAAAATGGAGCACATAAAGAAATCTTAATACCTTTTATGGACAGCCAATCCGGTGTTGGTAAAAAAGAAAAATGGTAAGTGGCGTATGTGCATCGATTTCACAGATCTCAACAGAGCTTGTCCAAAAGATTTATATCTGGTCCTCCGAATTGATCAGTTGGTGGACTCCACATCTGGAAACAAGCTGTTGTCCTTTATGGATGCCTTTTCCGGGTATAATCAAATTCAAGTAGAACCGAAGGATCAAAAACATACTACATTTGTTACTGATAGGGGCCTCCATTGTTACAAGGTGATGTCGTTTGGGTTAAAAAATGATGGGGCTACTTATCAGAGGTTGGTGAACAAGGCTTTTGCTGATCAGATTGGAGGAAACATGGAAGTTTACATCGATGACATGATGGTGAAAAGTGTGGACGAGAAACTACACTTGGCAGATCTCCAGGAAACCTTTGCCAACTTTGTGAAAGTAAATTTAAAATTGAACCCAGAAAAGTGTGTCTTTGGAGTGCAGTCTGGGAAATTCTTGGGATATGTGATAAGTGAGAAAGGGATACAGCCTGATCCAGACCAACTTAATGCTTTACAACAAATGGAGCCTCCTCGGAATATTAAAGAAGTACAACGATTGACCGGGAGGCTGGCTGCACTAAACCGTTTTATTTCAAGGTTTTCGGACAGGTGCACCCCGGTTTCAAACTCTGAAAGGTGGAAAAGATTTTAACTGGTCCCCACAGTGTGATGAGGCCTTTGATGAGATTAAAAAGCACTTGTCTTCCCCCAAGACTTTGTTTAAACCTATTGATGAAGAGACCCTCTACGTGTACTTAGCAGTTTCTGATTGTGTTATAAGTGCACTGTTGGTAAGGGAAGTGAATAATTATCCTTGTCTGGTGTACTATATCAACAAAAGCTTGATAGATGCAGAAAAACGGTATTTAAAGCTCGAAAAATTAGCACTAGCCCTGGTGATTGCTGCGAGGAAAATGAGGCCCTATTTTTTGGCTCATTCTATCATTGTCCGAACGTCTTTTCCCTTGAAAAACGTTCTCCAAAAGGCAGATATTTTAAGTAGAATTACCAAGTGGTCAGTAGAGCTGGGAGACTACGATATTGATTTTTCCCCTCGAACAGCAGTCAAAGCCCAAACTGTGGCTGATTTCTTAGTTGAATTCCATTCAGATAGGGACACTAAACAAGCAACCGGTGTAAAAGATAAAAAATTATGGGTCGTCCGGACTGATGGTGGATCAAGTAACATGGGTTGTGGGGCTGGGATATGTTTAACCTCTTCGTACGGTGACAGGATGTACCATGCTATATATTTTTCCTTCAGGGCTTCCAATAATGAGTCCGAATATGAAGCTGTTATAGCTAGTTTGAAGTTAGCTCTTATCTGTGGAGCCAAAAGGGTCAGGTTAATGACTGACTCTCAGCTTCTTATCCGTCATGCACAAGTTCAATCCGAAGCAAAAAAAAAGAGCAGCTGATTAAATATTTGTTCATCCTCAAAGAAGTGGCACTCAATTTCAAAAGAGTCACTTATGAGCACATACCCCGAACAGAAAATACACTAGCAGACTCCTTGGCAACCATAGCATACTCTGAGTCCTACCCTTGGATACATGTGCAAGAATACCCATCCATTCAAATCAATCCGGATAAAGAAGAAGAAAGTTTGAATATACAGATAAAACAACCCCAAGATTGGAGATTTCCTCTCCTTCAATATCTCGCAGATGGCATCTTGCCTCCGGAAAAAGCAATAGCATGGAAAATTCAATACAAGGCTTGTGGTTTTGTCATCCTAAGAGATGTTCTTTATAAAAAAAATCTTATATTAAACCCCTCTTGCGATATTTGGGGATCGAAGAGTCTCAAATAGTGCTCTCCGAATTACATGATGGTGAGGGATCAACACACTGTGGATTCAGGGCTCTAACTAGAAGAGTTTTGTTAGCTGGGTACTACTGCCCTCCATAATGCAAGATGCCAAGGAGTTGGTGAAGAAGTGTAATCCATGCCAACGATACAGCAATGAAATTCATACCCCAACTGTCCCTTTGGAGTCAATTTCTGAGCCAATACCTTTTGCTCGGTGGGGGCTGGATTTAGTGGGACCTCTACCCATGGCATCCGGGAGGTGCAGAACTATAATTGTTGCCATTGATTACTTTTCGAAATGGATCGAAGCAGCCCCATTGGCAGGAACTACCTCGAAAGCTGTTATCAAATTCATCATGTCTAACATTTGTTGCAGATTTGGGGTTCCACAGAAGATAACTACAGACAATGGGCCACAATTCGACAACAAGGAAATGGAGAATTTTTGTGCCTCTAGAGGCATTCAACACTGCTTCTCTTCTCCTTTCCACCCACAGGCAAACGGTCAAGTTGAAGTAGCTAACAAGACCATATTGTCCGGTCTTAAAAAGAATTAATAAGGAGCTGCTGGAAAATGGCCAAGCTATCTACAAGAAGTCTTATGGGCCTACCGGACCACTCCCGGCGCTGCAACACAAGAGTCTCCCTTTGCCTTAGTATATGGGATGGATGCCATAGCTCCCATAGAAGCTACTCTTCCTTAATTTCAAGTTCATAATTTTTCCGAACACGCTAACGAAGTGGCGGTCAGAGGCCAGCTTGACTTGATGGAAGAAAAAAGAGTTAAGGCTCACCTCAGAGCCATACACTATCAAGGTTTGATAAGAAGCAGGTTTGCTTCTAAAATTAAGAGAATGGATTTCCAACCAGGGGATAAGGTATAGAGGAAAGTCTTCCTACATACCAAGGAGAAACAGTTCTGTAATTTAGCTCCAACTTGGGAAGGACCCTATATGGTATGTGAAAAGCTTGAGCCTGGGACATACCGGCTCCAAGATAAGGATGAAATGATTTTGAATCACCACTGGAACATTAAGCACCTTCGGTTGTACTTGGAATGAAAACTATGTAAATATTTACTTGTTTAAAAGTTCATGTAAATATTTGGGGGCATACTTTTTCCTACCCTGGTGGCGAGGGGAGGTTTTAATGAGGTGTCCGGACTTTTTTATAAAATTTGATGCCTTCTTAAAAGATTTGGAGTATTTCAATTAATAGTTTTCTTTGAAATTTTTTATCAATGGCAGACCGGATTGAATTGGTGGAGTGATGACTACTTAAACATTTGTCATCAGAGAATTTAAACACTCTCACTTTAAAATACTTGTAAAATAACTAAGGGTTGTTTAAACATTAGCCACCAAAGTTGAAAAACTATGAAACAATGCAAGAGTTGTGTAAAATAAAACTATCCATTAAGATATACGAAATGCCTTGGCCATCCAAGGACTTTGAATTTTCAAAACAGAAAGGTTTATCTGGACAAGGGTCGGACATGGTTATAAAAAATGCCTTGGCCATCCAAGGACTTTGGTTCAATCACAAAAAATTAAAAATATAGTTGATACTTTAAGACTGAGCTTTCTTAGATGGCTCAGCCTCACTTGGCTTATTCTTCTTTGGGTCATCATTTTCTTCATCCAGACTCTCCCGAGTCTTTTCCTCTTCATCGGTTGTGTCATCCCAGCCACTGGAGTAGTTATGCTTGTCGCCATCGGCCATGGTATGGTGGGGAAGGTCTTCATGTGAAATGTATGCCGAAGTCAAGTCAGATATGGTCCTGCTCTTTCATGAGAAGTTTGGGGAAGGTCTTCGCCATAAATCTCCAAGTGTCCTCTTCGGAAATTTCTCATGAAAGAGCAGGACCATATCTGACTTGACTTCGGCATACCTTTCCTCCTAAGAGTCTATCACCTCATTGGTAGAAGCATCAATCCTAGCTTGGATTGTTTTCTTTTGCTCCTTAACAAGTCATCTTTTTCTTGTTCAGCCTTGGACACAGTGTTTTCAAGCGAAATCTTGTCATTGGTTAGGGTCTGAATGATGCTATTTTTGTCCTTCACCTCCTCTTTTGAAGAAGAGAGGTTTCTCTCCATATCAGATTGCTTCAATTGGAGTTCTTTGACAACTCCCTCCGAAGTGGCCAGCCTGGTGGCCAAGTCCTCCTGACTTTTCTTCAACTCCTCATTTTCTTTCTTCAATGCCTCAGCATTTTGGTTGGCACTAAGGAGGTCTCTAGATAACTTCTCTTTATCGGAGTTGAGTGTGTTGATGATGGCCGACTGATTTCGCACTTGCTTCTCAAAGGTAAACACTAGCTCGATATTGCTCAGTAAGGAGTGGGTGATAATGTCTCTTTCACTTGAAACAGAAAACGACCTGCCATTGAAAGTGACGATGTTCGAAGAGCTTGGGGGGAGGTAGGGTCCAGCAAAATCATCTTTGGCAAAGTCTTGAAAGTAAATACCAATCCGTTGAAGCCCAGTGATGTCGACACCATCAATATTAATGTCCCTTCCGGCACCCTCTCCGGTGTGAAAGTCACTTGGGATTTCTTCTGCTTGAGTGGGGTCAACTGGGTCAACTAGAGGAAGAGACTCCGGAGCCCGGAGAGAAACTTCATCTCCCTTGGAAGTTTTCTTTTTCTTGGCCTCCCTCTCTACGCCTTCTGCTCCCCGTTTTCTGTCCTTTTTGGGAGCCTTTGAGGGTTTTGGAGACCCAACTACTTCCTTGGTGCATTCATGCTCCACCACTTGCAATAAAGCAACATCAATCTGTCATTGGTCTTGCCCCTCTGGGTTTGTTGGGACAGCTTCCTCCACCTCGGTAGGATTGGCCTCAACCACATCTTGCTTGCCTTAGCCCTTCTTGCCCTTCATCTTGCTTGGGGCTTTAGCTCTGCCCGGTAAGACCAATTTTCCATCTTTTCCCTCTGTCTTCTGAAGAATCACCCCCTGAGGGGTGGAGTGGTTAATTCCTCCCAGGACAAGTCCCTTCGGTCGGTTGTATTCCAGAGATGGGATCTTGTTAAATTGCCTCCGGTAAAATAGTTGTGAAAGCGGTTTCCCCATTTCTCAGCAGCCCAAGCATTTAGCTTGGCACAAGTAGTCTGCCCAGCCTCTAAGTAATCGTTGAAATCCTTAGGCAGCACTACCAAAAAACAAAAGAAAAGAAATTAGACAAACAAATTTGTTATAAGTAAAGGTGGAAGTATGTGACGAGGTTTTTACCATCGCTTCGCTATCTGCTAGTAAGTATGCTTGGGTTTACACCAGCTTTAATTTTCCTCCCATTCTCTCAGGCACCACTGATGAACAAAAATTAAGTCTTCCAGCTTTTCTCCGACTCAAGTAAGTCATCCACTGCCTTATAATTATCTTCCATGTTAAAATGATAGAAAGGGATGTGGTGGTTCCTGCAAAGGCTGGCCACTGCAGCAAACTGCTCCATCGGAAGAGGGATTCCGGAGAGCCTGGAGGCCATAATACAAGCCATGAGCGTATACCAAGCGTTGGGGCTCAATTGGCTTGGGCAGAGCTTTATGAGATGGAAGTACCTAACGAACTCCGGATCTAAGGGAAGCCTAAGCCCTCAGTTGAATAGCTCAGTGAAGAAAACTATCTCACTTAGCTTGCAATCCATCGGTGTCTCCGGATCCACCGGTATCCTCACTTTAACGTTCTCAGGTATCCCCCACTTTTTCCGCATCTGGCCTAGTTCGGCTGTGTGAATACCTTACACTTACTTTGTGGAAGCAAATTCCCATTTTTCCCACAAGGCACTTCGGCAGATCCGGGTGTTTTAAACATAGCTTTTCCTTGCCCATACTTTTCTTGGCAGCAGCAGCCTCACTTGTTTGCCCGGAGACGTCGGTCTCAAAAGGGGCTTCTTCGATACTATCCTCCATTACATCTTCCATTACCCTGGAAGTATTATCGGTTATTTTTAGGAGAGAAGAACTGGTGGTTGGCTCAGTAGGTCCTCTGGATGATTGGGTGTTACTTTCCTCTTGTGGTCTGGAGTCCGGCTGGGGCTCAGATCCGGAGGTCTCTTTCTGAAGGCTTGAACTGGTTGGCTCCGGACCGGACAGCTTGTCCTTGGGGATTTTAATGTGTGCTTCTGACCCTGTAGTTTTAATCTAAGCCCCAGACTTAGAAGGCGTGGATTTGGCAGGCTTAGGCTGTGCAGTGGCAGCGTGCTCTCTCACTAAGCGACCCCTTCGTCGATCTACCAGCTTCTCTACGGAGATGTCAGCATCTGATCCCATGGCGATAAATGGTGAAGGTCTTCTAGTGCTTGTAACTACCTGCTATGGTTCAGCAACAGGTTCTGATTCATGGACCGATGAGCCTGAAATGATCGGTGAAAGGTTGGGTTGGAATAACCTTCTGGGTTTAGCACTTTTGGCTGAAGACGAACCCCGATCAGGCTCTGAACTTGGTATTTCAGATTTGTCAATAGGAGAAACAGGGAGGCCTGCAGCAATGCGCTTTTCTCGTTCGACCTTTTGAGCTTTTTCAAACTCCGACAAGTTGAGCCAACCACCTTTTACTAGGGCGTTTCTTGCTGTGAACATAAACTCAAACCAAAAGAAGGGTTTTTTGAGAGGTAAAAGCTTTGAATATTTAAGAGAAGAGATAATGAAGATGGTAAAACAATGAAAAGTGGACTAATTTATACTAAAAGAACAAAAGATGCTTTGATACCTAGGAGAATACGAAATGTTAGGTGTAATGATTTAAGACGGCGCTGATGTCACCAACATTAATTAAGAGGTTACTTTTTGAAGTAAGTGGGAGCACAATTCTAGGAAAAAAACGGCCGGTAAGGTGAATCAGAGAGGGACACGTGTCCCACGATCTCTGGCAAAACCGTTCAGCTTCTGAGAGTTTCATCAGTCCGGATAAAGTCGTTACACAATTCGAAATCTGTCCGGACATAGTTACGGGTACACATGAACTATTTTTTAGGTCTTCTCAAAGGCGTTCGAACATAACCTAAAAAGGGGGCTACTGATGAGTTCGGATTTTCTCACCACTCACTGTGGGAACCGGACAGGGGCAATTCGGACAAAAACCACCCACTGAACCATCCGAACAGGACTAATGTATTAAAAACTAAATCACCTCATGACTAAGCTAATTACCTACCTACTTAAAAACTAATGGGTCATTGAACTCGACCCGAATTCATAAGTGTGACCCGAAAGCCCATGTGGCCCATAATTAAGGGTATAAATACCCAACCACTTTCATTAATGAGGGTAATGAACATTTAATACAACCAGGCAGCTCAAATCTCTCACTACAAACTACTTAAGCATTAAATACCCTTGAAACATCACAAAACTCTAGACAAAATTACCCTCAGTTGAAAATAATCCACACCATGTATAAGTAAACATAAAAAATTGTGTCCAAGGCTAAGAGGTACTTAACACTAACCTTGGTAAAGTTAGGTCTAAAACCCCTACAATTGATGAATGAAGAGTTTCTGCTTCTGGGGCTTTGCTTTTGCCTTTGCCTGGGTTATCGCCACCTTTTGATATCTTAAGATTCTGCTTCTCCATTGGCCTCAAAATATTCCCTAGTCTGACCAGATGTCTCAAGAGGGGAATCGTCACCGTTGTTCTTCATGTTTTCTTCTATAACCTGTGCTCTGGACTCTGAAGGCCCAATGAGCGGAGCACCAAGGTTTTCTTCTTCAGGTCAAGAGGACTCGGCTACTAAAGTAGTATGATTTTCTCATATATATACATCTGATGGGAGCTCGGTTACGAGAGTAGTAGTGCCTTCTTCCATGCTCCAAACTTGTGGTGAGGGGTTACTAACAACTGTGGGTTAATCTGCTGATTCAGTTTTTGTAAAAGGTTTATTTTTTGCCTTATAAAGTTTAGTATCTCTGCCAAAGTACTCTTATCATTATCTAATCCCATAATTTTGAAGGTAGAATGATTTCAACTGCTAGTGGCCCATTGGGATTGGGATGACCTGATTGTTTGAGGAGAATAACTAGGTGATGTGAACGATTGGGAAGTCGACTTAGGTTCAGAACGAATGTTGCACCTGTGGTAATGGTGAACCCTTCCCTACTCTTTAGATTCAGTAACAACAACTGTACCCTAAGAGACAAGTAACCTAGCAGCAGCTCTTACTTTCTTTTTCTCTTCCTCTAACTCGGATATATTTAGTCAACCACTTTTAGTTAGAGCGCGTTTAGCTATAAACATACAAACATTACAAATATACTCGAAAAAATGATTTACGGTGACTAATGTGGTGGGAAAAGAGAAAGGTCGTCGGAAAAGAATTTGAAATTGAGGGAGAATATTTTCTCTATCTAGAATTAGAATACAAGCTCCATCTCTCTAGAAATACCTTAAGTAAAAAATGAAAAGAATTTTTATATAGAGACTAAAAATGATGAGGTCGGATATTTTCGACACTGTATCTTGCTTTTATCCGGAGGGTTGTTCGGACATAACCACTACTATAAAAAAAACCGAACAGGACAATGTAATGGAATGTGACTAAGCTAGGTGTTGGTCACCTCATATCTTGGGTTAATGGGTCATTAAACTTGACACGACTCCACAATTTGACCCGACAGGCCCATGGATCATTAATTAAGTATAAATACCCCAACCACTTTCATTAATGAGGGTAATCAAAATTTAATACAAGCACACACCTTGCTTATCTCACTACTTTATACCTTAAACATTAAATTCCCAAAACACTTTACAAAATTACCCTCAAATAGAAATAAACCACACCAAATTGGCGACCACACTAAGAGCACGACGATGCCTGAATTTCACAATTCAAAACCAGCAAGAAAAATAGTTCTGATAAACTCCGAATGAGCAGAATATTCCACCTCTTGAGGTGGAAGTTGCAAATGAAAACAATGAATACACTATCAAGGAGCGTGATCAGTTAAGAGCTGAGATAGAGGCGCTGAGAACAATAAAACAAGCAGAGAAATGGGTTACAAAAAATATTGTGCATCGGTACTTCACCATACTGACAATTCTGGAGAGAATGAGCAGTCTCTAAACACCCATCTCGGTTCTAAGAAGACACATCGATCTAAGCATGTGTAGAGTTCTACGTCTGAGTCTTCCAGCAGCTCATCTAATGAGGCAGAGCTTGAAGAATCAGTGTTTTCAAGTAGTGATGAAGAGCGATCAAAAAAGAAAATGAGACTGACTAAAAAACATTCAAGAAAAAAAGTATATACATTGCAGGCTTAAGAAGCATCGTGGAAAGAGTAAGGGTTCAGCCAACCAGCATATTGACCAGTTGTTGATTGATCCCTTTGTTTTTCAGTCTGAACTAGGTATTTTTGTTACTTCAAATAAAGAATTGGAGGCAATCGCCTTTGTCTGCGAAAATATTCTCTGGACATCTTCCTAAGAGGTTTGACAGCTCCAAGATAGAGAAATATAATGGCAGCCGAAAATCCAGACAACCATTTGGAGCAGTTTAAGAACTTCATGATGAATTTTGACAACGAATACAAACTATTGTGTAGGGCCTTCTCCCAAACTTTCACAGGAATCGCCCTCAAATGGTACAATAGTCTCCCTCAGGGATGCATAAGAAATTTTGATACATTTTGGGTTGCCTTCCGGAGGAAATTCGTTGGAAGCAAAGATCTTAAGGGTAATGGGGACACAATTATCCATTGTGCTCAGGAGCCAAACAAGTCTCTAAAGAAGTACATCAATGTTAAAGAGACTAAGAAACCCATAGTACACCGCCAGGTTAGGTCCACTACTACAACAACGACTCCTCGAGCTGCTAATCAGTAAAGTTATAGGACAAAAGAGACTCGACAGGGATCTGATCAATCAAGGAAAAATCAGTCCAACCAGACTTGGAGCCAACAGGTCAGAAACAAGAGAGGACCCTAGGTTCAACCTGAATGGTTTGCTAAATTGGGGGGAAAGTGTGGCTACAATCTATGAAAAACTAAAAACAAAGTGCACTTTAGCAAGCCAACAGCATTGCAATCCCCCAGAGAAAACTGGAGCACCCATTTCTACCAATACCACAATGACATAGGCCATGACACCCATGACTGTATAGCTTTAAGACAGTAGGTTCGGAACCTCATCGAAAGAATTAAGTTGGGAGCCAATGTCAAAAATGAGGGGGAAGCAGACCGGATAATGCACAAACCACTACTCTCCGAACTGGACCTTCGAACAATTCTTGAATATCTGTACAGGAAGGTGCAATGGTAATTACTGAAAGGTTTGATATCGACTCTGAGTATCTTGATCCAGATCTGAGTCGAAATCGGGTAGGGGTAATAACAGACAAGACCAAAATTGTCTCCAGTCTTATTAACTTTTTCGAATCATTGACCATTTTCGGAGGGGATACTGTGACTGCACCTTCTAGTTCATCAAGGAAGAGGCATGTCCATAATTTTTCCACCCAGTTGGATAGAGGGATGTCCACTTACATGTATCAAGCCCCATCTCCCTTTATAGTTTTCGATGAGGATGATCTGAGAGACATTGCAGGGCCTCGTAAAGATGTTGTGGTAATATGGGCATCAATACGAGTAAACGATAGACACTGGATTCTGATTGACACAAAAAGTTTGGCAAACATTCTATTTTTAAGCTCCTACAAGCATATGAGAAACCCTTTAGTTATACAACTTTCGAACAGAACCATCGTAGGCTTCACATGAAGTTATGTAGATGTAATTGGGGAATTCGAAGAAGAGGTATTGCTGGGAAAATGACCCTTTATGAAAATGGTAAAAGTATTGTTTGTTGTGGTGGATTGCCCAACATCCTATAATGCAATATTTGGGAGGTCTTGGCTCTCCAGAATGCATATTGTGGCCTATACAGTCCAACAATGTTTGAAATATGTTGTCCATGGATAAGTAGGCATTATCCGGAATAGCCATAATCTCAATACCCTTTGTAGACTGCCAGCCCTGCTTTGGTCAAGAAAAAGAATGGCAAATGGCGCATGTGCATTGATTTTACTGATCTTAATAGGGAAGGCCCCAAAGATCTTTATCATGTTCCCCTGATAGATCAGTTGGTGGATTCAACTTCTGGAAATAGTTATTGCCATTGATGGATGCGTTTTCAAAGTATAACCATATACAAGTAGATCTGAAGGATCAAGACCACACTACTTTCATTACAGACAGAGGTCTTCATTGTTATAAGGTGATGCCATTCGGGTTGAAAAATGCTAAGGCCACTTACCAAAGATTAGTGAATAAAGCCTTTGCTAATCAGATTGGAAGAAACATGAAAGTTTATATAGATGATATGATGGTTAAAATCGTGGAGAAAGATGCACATATATCTGACCTTTAAGAAACATTTTCTAACTTAGAGGCTATGAATTTGAAACTGAACCCTGAAAAGTGTGTATTTGGGGTACGATCTGGAAAGTTTTTGGGCTATATAATAAGTGAGAAATGAATTCAGCCTGATCTGGATCAACTTAATGCCTTACTAGCTATGGACCCTCCTCGAGACATTAAAGAAGTTCAAAGGCTGAGAGAACAATTGGCTGCTTTGAACAGGTTTATTTTAAGATCGTCAGACAAGTGCGCTCCATTCTTCCAAGTGTTGAGGAATGCCAAAAACTTTAATTGGTCTCCAGTGTGATCAGGCTTTTATTGAAATCAAGAAGCATTTGTCTTCACCTAAGACTCTTTTCAAACTTGTTCGGGGGAAAAGCTCTACGTATATCTAGTTGTATCAGAGTATGTAATAAGTGTTGTACTAGTAAGAAAGGTAGACAATTACCCCCGTCTGGTGTATTACATTAGCAAAAGTTTGTTGAATGTTGAAAGAAGATATTTGAAGTTGGGAAAACTAGCATTGGCCTTGGTAATTGAAGCAAGAAATATAAGACCATACTTCCAAGCTCATTACATTATCGTTCGAACAACGTTTCCCTTTAGAAGTGTTCATCAAAAAACTGATGTATCAAGTAGAATGACCAAGTGGTCAGTGGAGTTGGGTGACTATGATATTGATTTTGCGCCCCGGACAACATTAAAGCTCAGTCAGTGGCTAATTTGTTGGTAGAATTTCATGCTAATAGATCCTACGGACAGATATTAGAAAACCAGTTTAAGAAATAATGGGTAGTTCGAACTGATGGTGGATCAAGCACTATGGGTTGTGGGGCTGGAATTTGTTTAACTTCTCCCGATGGTGATAATACGTACCAGGCTATATGTTTTGGTTTCAGGACTTCTAACAATGAATCTGAATATGAAGCATCAATAGTTGGTCTTAAGCTGGCTCTCATATGTGGGGCAAAGAGAGTCCGGTTAATGAGTGATTCCCAATTTACTAATTCACCATGTTCAAATGCAGTTAAAAGCAAAGAAATAATAATTGATTAAATACTTGTTAATGTTAAGGGAAGTTGCTGCAAGCTTCAAGAGTATATACTATGAACACATCTTTAGATCAGAAAATATTGTGGCCGAATCTTTGGAAACCATAGCTTATTTTAAATCTTACCCTTGGATTCTGATGTAGGAATGTCCATCAATACAGACGGGCCCAGAAAAAGGTAAAGAATATGAAGAAAGTATGAGCATAGTAACCATTAAGCCCAAGGACCGGAGGTATGATATTCTTCAGTTTATTTCTGATGGGATTTTGCTCGTGGTTTCTTGATATTAAGGGAAGTGTTTTACTATAAATATTTCAGCAGACCTCTCTTTCATTGTTTAGGATTTGAAGCATCCCAAGTTGTGTTATCTGAACTACATGATGGAGAAGGTTCTGCACACTCTGGCTATAAAGCCCTAACCAGGAGAGTTTTATTAGCATGGAACTACTGGCCAACCATAATGGCATATGTTAAACAGATGGTAAAAAAGTATGATCCTTGCCAAAGGTATGGAAATGAAATTCATGTGCCAGCAGTTCCTATGAAATCCATATTCGAATCGAATCGATACCCTTCGACCGATGGGGGTTGGATCTAGTTGGGACTCTTCTCATGGCATACGGTGGATGTTGAATAATTATAGTTGTTATTGACTATTTCTATAAGTAGATAGAGGCAGCTTCTTTAGCTGGAACCACTTCTATGGCAATCATTAAATTTATTTTATCTAACATATGTTGCAGATTTAGGGTTCCTCGAAAGATTACTACAGATAATGGGCCACGGTTTGATAATAAATACATGGAAATAATCTGCACCTCCATAGGAATTCAACATTATTTTTCTTATCTTTTCCACTCTCCAGCAAATGGGCTAGTTGATGTTGCAAATCGAACAATCTTGTCTGGGTTGAAGAAGAATCTAGAGGGAGCTACAGGAAAGTGGCCGAGTTATTTATAAGAAGTGTTGTGGGCCTACTGAATTACACCTCGGGCTGTTACACAAGAATCTTCTTTTTCTTTTTGTATGGGATGGATGCAATCACTCCCATATAAGCTACTTTATCATCTCACAAAGTCCAAAACTATTCCGAACAGACTAATGATATAGCAGTCAGGAATCAGTTGGATTTGATTGAAGAAAGAAGAGTTAAATCTCATTTGAGGACAACGCATTACCAGGATTTAATGAGGAGCAGATTTTCCTCCAAAGTTAAAAGAAGAGATTTTCAGTTGGGGGAAAAAATCTTAAGAAATTTATTTTTTACACACCAAGGAAAAACAGTTCGATAAGTTGGCTTTGAGTTGGGAAGACCCTTATGTGGTCTGTGGGAAAGTTAAAATAGGAACATACAGGCTCCAAGACAAGGAAGGAAGAGCACTAAAGCACCCATGGAAGGTTGAACATCTCAAGTTATACTTAGAATAGACCTCTCTTGTAAATATTTACCTTTTAAGTATTAATGTAAATATTAGATGGCATACTCTTTCATACCCTCGTGGCGCGGGGAGGTTTTAATGAGGTGTCTGAGTCTTTCAATAATATTTTATGCCTTTTTCAACAGGTTGGGTGCAACTCTATTTTTTACTTAAGCCATAGTATAAGATGGTCGGATATTAAAGGCTTATTAAACACCCCGGCTCTCAAATGTTTTTGAGTTGGTCAGATTTATTAAACACTTGGTCACATTTATTAAACACATGTGATTGGGGAAGTTTAATACCCTTATTTAACACCTTTGAAATATTGAAGGCTATCTAAACATTAGCCATAAAGAGTTAAACAAAATTCAAACAAATGGAAATAGTAATATTATAATCTGATCGGAGTGAAACTGATCCATGTTTCACAAATGCCTTGACTATTCAAGGACTTTAAGTTTTACAGAACAGAAATTAAATAAACAATACAACAAAATGTCTTGGCCATCTAAGCACTTTAATTTCTCAGCAGAAAATACACATCAATACAATACAACCTTAGGGCTTGTCCCTTTAGGTTTTTTCTTCACCGTCATCTTTTTTGGACTTTTGAGTTCAGTACTTGAACTATCACCAACTCCTTCATTGTCTTCGGAATCTTCCCCACTTGAATAGTTGTTCTTGTCACCATCAGCCATCGTATGAAAAGGGAGGTCATCGTATTCTACAAATTTCCACAAAATACCAAGAGTCCTCTTAGACTAGGTCTCATGGAACAGTAAGACCATATCGGATTTAATTCCATCATCCCTCTTCTCCAAGGAATCCACTATCTCACTAGCATACTTCTCTATCCCTGCAGCTATTTCTTGAGCTTGTTTACTTACTAAGGAAGCATTCTCATCGGTCTTTTCTATAATAATTTTCTCCAACTTGACTTTGTCTTCAGATAAAGTCTGGATATTACTGTCTCTAGATTCCAGTTGCTCCTTCAAAGCTTTGATCTCATTGGAGAAATAATTCTCCAGTCTGGAATACTTGGTCGAGAGGTTTTTGTTAGCCTCTTCTGACTTGATCAGTTTGGTAGGTAAATCCTCATTTTCCTTCTTCAATGATTTTATGCTTTTCTGAGCGGCAGAAAGCCTCTTTGCCAAGCTCTGTTTCTCTGTGTTCATGGAATTTATGGTAGTTGTTTGATCTCTCACTTGTCTCTCAAGATTAACCACTGGATGGATGTAACCCAAGAGGGCATGACTCAGGGTATCTTGCTCACTTGATATCACGTAAGTCTCACCGTTATGGATCAGAACATTGGATGAATTGGCAAGACGATAAGGCCCCGCAAATTCATACTTGTCCAACTCATTGAAATAAATGTTGATATTCGGAAAAGTATCAAGATCTAACTCTCAATCAGCAGTGGCCTGTTCGGAATAAAGGTTGGCTGGAATTTCTTCTTGCAAAGTGGGATCAACAGGAGCCGGAGGAGGAATTTCTGAAGGACAAAGAATTATCTATGATCCCATAGTAACTTTCTTCTTTTTTGCAGCCTTTCATCACTGCTTGCTTTGTGTTTCATGTCCTTCTTCATAATCTTTGGTGGGTTGTCTGATCCACTAACCTCCTTGAAAGTAACCTCAACTGCCTCTAGCAGAACAGCCTTAATCCCTCCTATTTTTTCTTCAACCCAGTCCCTTCCGTAGTTGTCTAAGGTAGGTCAGTTGTGGTTTTCTTATTCTTTTTTATTTTTCATCTTGTCTAGATGACTAGGGGCTTTGACCCTAAAATAAAAGTAAAGCTTGGTGTCCTTAGCCTCAGTTCACCTCATGATAACGTCTGCAGGAGGAGGGGTGGTCAGTTCTTCCCAAGAAAGGTCTCTTCACCCTATGGTATTCCATAGATGAGACCTCACAAAGTTCCCCGAGGTAAAGCAGTTGTGAAAATCATTCCCTTATTTCTCCAAGGCCCATGCATTTAGCTTGGTGCAAGTGTTTTGACCTGCCTCTAGATAATCCGAGAACTCCTTCGGAAAAACTAAAAAGAGATACAAATCAGTTTGGAGTAATCACCTAGCATTTGAAAGATTAAAGGAAACATGAATAAAACTAACATATGCTCTTCCAACGACTGGTCAGCTAGCTTGGGTTAGAGTCAACCTTGATCTTCTTCTCATTCTCCCAGGCTTCATTGATGAACAGGAACTGTATCCTTCATGGCTTTTCCGACTCCATAAGGCCATTCACTACTTTGTAATCATTCCACATATTGTAATAGTAGAAGGGGATGTGATGATTCTTGCACAAATTCGCCACAGCAGCAAATTGTTCCATTGGTAGTGGGATATTGGATAGTTTGGAAGCTATGATGCCAGCCATTAGAGTATACCACGCATTTGGGCTCAGCAGACTCGGACATAGCTTGATCAGGGGGAAGTACCTGACTATCTCTGAATCCAGAGGAAACCGGAGTCACCAGTTCAGCACCTCTATGTAGACCACTAGCTCGTTGGGTTTGCAATCCATCGGAGTTTTCGAGGTGACCATGATTCTCACCTTGACAGACTCAGGGATCTCCCACTTTGTACGAATACGACCCAATTCAGCGGTGTGGGTGTATACGTAGGTTATATTCTGGAGGGATAGCATGTATTTTACGCTGATCTTCTTGAAATTTAGCCCTACTTTCCCTTCTAGACTCTCTGGAAGCACATCTGGATGAGTCAGACCCATTTTTGTTTTGCCCTTTTGATCTGCGGCGATGTCCCCCATTTGTCTGGATACCTCAAAAGGGTTATCATCTATACTATCCTCCATATTTTCTTCCATTACAATGGAAGGCTATTCGAATGGCTTGGCTTCTGCCAGGGGCTGTTGTCTTGATGATTTGGTTTCTGGAAAAGGCTTTATGGTCTCCGAACTAGTGTGTTTCAAAGAGGTAGGAATGGACTTAGCCTTGGATTGGCGAGTTATTCGGCGAGGGGTATACTTCTCGAGATATTTCTCAGCGTCTGAACCCATGGCAATAAAAGGTGAAGGCTTCCTAACATTGGAAACGGCTTTCTCTTTAGGGAGAGGGTTCTGAGAATCTTGAACAGAGGATCCCGATTGAAGAGGATAAAGAGTTGGGACAAAAGGCAGTTTTAGGACCTTAGATGTCTTTGATGATGATGACCCTTGGTCTGTGTTTGTTTGTTTGTGATTGATTCATTCACCCAGAGAAACAGGAAGACCAGCAGCGATTTTTTCATCTCTTGCAACTTTTCTCACTCTCTTTAACTGAGACAAATTTAAGCAACCCCCTATTACTAGTGCGTTTCTAGCTGTGAACATAAATGACTCGAACACATATTGGAAAATGTAATAAGCTTTCTCTCACTATAAATACTTGTGTTTTTTAAGACAATGAAACAGTGGAATAGATTTATATATCAATGAAAATTATGAGTTATTTAGGAGAAGATAGAACGATCAAAGCAATGATTAAGGGCTACAAAGTATGGAAGTTAAAACTTAGGTAACTTTCTAGCCTAGTAGGTACGAGAATCTAGGAGAAAAACGGCTGAGAGGTCAAACCAGAGCCTGACACGTGTCCCACGTTGAAAAAAGACTCTTGAAGTTCTTAACGGTAAAATCAGTCCCACCAAATTTTGAACAGAGTGACTCTTGAACATGGTAACGGGAACACATTTATAGGGCATGCTTGATTTAAGTCGGCGAAATCTGTCCTCCTTTCTTTCTAGCCAACACTCAGTTTTTGTATAGTTTATCTACTTCATTGCAGATGAATTCTTGTATTTCTATTGAGAATGATCGGCATTTTTGTCGAACGGGTTTAGCACGTCTACCTATTGCTAACTCGTGGAAAATTATTGTGAGGTCTACCCCTGATACATCACTAGCATTCCACATAAAAATTTCCAAGTTTTTCTGTAATAAATTTATCGAGGAACAATCTAAAAACAACATCTAAATTGTTAGACATACGTAGGTTGCGGCCTTTTACCACAAGCTCGTCATTTGTGTCTCCAAAAGCATCATCTAGTTTTTTAGTCTCATTGGGATCGTCTATCAGGTCGGGTGAAAGGGTGTCATTGTTTACTTAGTCCCCACCCCCCCCCCCCCGGTTAATGGTTATCTTAGAGGCTTTGTGGGGTCGACAACGACTGCATAACATGTTTGTGTGGTCCGCTGGATCCCCCTTATGATACCAACTAAGTTATCGACGGGGTACTTAATGCACTACCTGAATTTGCAATGAGTAGCTTCCATCTGGTGCAGCCACGTCCTTCCAATAATGGCGTGGTAAAAGTTAGGGGGCGTTGGAAATCATAATAAGTGTTTTTACTTCCTTTTTAGTAGCATCATGGCTGACTTTGACCATGAGTTTGACCTCTCCTACACATTGGGATGATTTTTCCCTCGTACCCCACCAAAATGCGCTGAATAGATCGGTACGGCGGGACCGCAAAAATTTGATTGCAGCTTGCCTTAAATATTATGTTGGTTAAGCTGCCTCCGTCAACCAAGACCATGGTCACCATAACTTCTATGATGTCCAAGTTGACTATCAAATCATTCTCGTAGGGTGTGACAATTACAGATCAACGTCGTAGAAAGTAAGATCGGCTACTCGGTCACGGTAGCCGATGATGCTCTTGTTGCTTTAATAATTTCACAATTTTGCCATTATTGATGAGCCCTTAAATCTCCTCCTTTAATTGTTAGGATTTCTCAGTCGGATGACCGTGATCATTGTGATAGGAGCATAAATTTATGCTTGAACACTCTTGGATGAGGTTATTGTTAAACTAACCCTAAAGATTCATCTTTGGGTAATTATTGTGGCCTCCATACACGGTGTTGCTATACTTCGGATCTTTTGGTAATTATGACGATAATAACTCATAAATCAACCATGTTGCCTATAAAGGGAACATAAGCATTAATGGCGTCCTTTTTTGGGTGAATACAATTCTCACTAAGACCAATAGATCTCTTATTTGAAGAAGATAAAAAAACCATTAATGCCAAGATTGACACTATATTTTATAGGTTTGAGTCGATCATCTCAAAACCTATTAAGCAACTTTTAAATCCCATTTTGAGCCTATATTTAGTCCTCTTATAAGTTAACACACATAACTTCTAACCTCATCATCAAAGGTCTCGAATCTATGTTTTCAATTAGACCCGGAAGGTTGGCTACTTTGGCTTCATGAGCGCAAGAAACCTCGTCGAACTACGCTTGAAAGGAGACTAAGTCAAGAAGATTCATAAACCATTGTGAAATAACTTAAACTCCTATTATGGCTTCAGTCTCGTCGGGTTCTTCCATACTTTGGATATTTTGAAGTGAGTAGCTCACAACTTTTCTAAGTGGTTTTGGAGGCAACTAATTTATTCTCATAAACGTTACCACTAATTAAACTCGTGGTAGTCATAAATATTGAATGTTTAAATATATAAATTTTAAGTTATTAAATTTTATATTATTTGCTCAACGCTATTTAAACAAATAAGAATATTATTTATAGTGGCATTAATAAGTTTATGGTACATAAGGTCTATGGATACATAATACTCTTATTCAACTAATTTTTTTTATACGACTAATTCGTTGGTTATTAAGAACATTTCGGACACGTTCTGATCGAAACATAGCTTTCGATTAAGTTCCAAATTAATGGACATTATTCACTGAAAACTAATTAGTAGTTCTCATATTATTATTATTTATCAAAATATCACAAGATTAATAAATATTATTTGTGTTCACTAATTATTTTTAAAGTTTAATCAAACCAAAAAAACTTTTTTATCTCTTTCTAAAAATCAAAACCATAACCTTTTATTATTAAAAAGATAACAATTACATGTAAAGTCAAACTGCTATAAAAAAAACTTTTACTTTTGAAATTATTTTAATATATAATTTATAGTTTTTTAAATTCGCATTTTGAAAAAACTTGAGAATTTTGTTTTCTATATCAATCGTTTTTTTAATTATAAAAATTTAAAAACAATATCAACTAAAATATATAATCTTATTTCAAAAGCATTAATAAAATTTATATAACAAATATTATTATATATAGAGAATAAAAATGGTTGGATTCATGCAAATCTTAAAAAGTATATTTAAAATTTAAATTTTAGAAACTTGAAAAAGAAAAGTTTTGTAACGCTAAAAAATAATATTTACAAATCCATTGAAAAATACTAACCTAAAGCAAAAAAAAAGAAATTTTTTAAATATCTACTAGACTCATATAAAAAATATTTCTTTTATTATTATTTATATAATTTAATAGAGATTTTTTGAAGTATAATAATTTTATGGTTATTAATAATTGAGTTGATAGAAGATTGATAATATTTTCTAAGTCAAACTAAAAAAATTATTTGATAAAAATAATAAGACATTCCGGTTTAGAATTATAGAGGCCCGAGAAGAGTAAAAGCACTAAAAATACCCAAGTCTATATCTAAAATCTTGTAACTCTATCAACACGAGTCACACAAATCATTTCAAACCAAAATCTATCTCTGTAATCTTGAAACCCAAATCTATCAACACATGCATCTAGCAAGAGATTTGAATCACTCCGATAACACCTATAATTAGATGGATTTCAAATTCCCCAATTCGGTTGAGAGAAACATTACTGCCAGTTTAAAGATCTTGAGAAGGAAAGCCAGGTGATTTCCAAAATCCAATTCGTATAAATCCTTTGAAGCTATGCTAGAAATCATAGAAAAACCAATTTATCTTCGTAACAAAGATTGGCCAATTCTAGAGCTCATGTATTTTATTTTGATTAAATCAATTGAGAAAAACCACAAAACTAAGATCCAAATGATTTTCAAAAACCTCAAATCTACTGAGAAGCTAGAGTATGCAGCACTTAAAACAAAACAAAAACCTTACTTCAAGCATTTGTGACCCGAGAAGGAAATTATCGTGTGATTTTCAAGTTCGAAAATTTAATCATTTTACGCTATGGTTGAAAACCATAGAAACTAGAAATATTCGCAACAAAGAATAGCCTTCTAATGAGGATCTTATATTCTCGAATGAATTATTTCATGAAGAAAATCCATAATCAAATGAAGACGGAGATGCACTCCATATAGGACCTTAACTTGAGCTCAGATCTTCTCTATTGATTTTATGAGATAATAAGAGAGATGGAGCTAGAGCTGTTAGGGGGCTTCCCAACCCGTTAACCCGCTCGGGACCGGACCGGTAAGGCCCACCCGAGACCGGTCCGGATAGCTTAGGGAGCGGGTTGGGAGCCAAAATTTTGGACCGACTCTCTTATCGGTCTGGACCGGTCCGCCCGGTAACCAGCCCGGTAAGGGAGATATATAAATTTTTTTTCCTAATCTATGTATATTTTTAACTAAAACCTTAAAAACATTATGATAAATTAGCAAACCCGTCCGTTAAGAGCTGGACCGGACCGACTCGACTCTTAACGAGTCGGTCCCGGTCCATTATATTTGGCTCCCTTCGCTTAGCGGTCCGGCTCGACCCGCCCGGTATCTTAACGAGTCGGTCCCGGTCTCGCCCAAACCCGGACCGACCCGACCCGATAACAGGACTAGATGGAGCACAAAGAGATGGAGAGGAATATGGATGGATTCCTCATGGATTCATAGAACTGACTCTCAGATGGCTAATTCAAAAGAAAAACTTGATTCACAAAAGACGAAAACTAGAAGCCTAGACAACAGATCTTCAAGACCACTACAAATGAGCTGCACAACTCACTAATTGATAATAGGCCATTAAAATTTGAGCTATGAAAAAATTACTTCAGAGTTTAAGAATGGCTTATGAAGGCCCAATAGCTAAAACTAAAATGTAACTCGCTCAATTGTTTTTGTAAGACTCCATAGCATTCACGAAGAACTTTTTTGCAGACAGTGCTCCAAGGAAAAGTTAATATTATAGGAATCCTGGAAAACTTCAGTGAAAATTTCAACTTTTTTTTAATTCAATCGGCCATAAAGATAGCATCCTTATCATTAAGCACAAACAATAGGAGGATGATGAAATCGAGCTGGACAAAGTTCTTAATTTTTTATAGCTTTCGAAGGAACAAGAAATCAAGTGATGTTTTTAAATTCAAAGTTCTATAGCTGATTCAAGACTCATATGCACGAAAGATAAAGAATTGGTTTTCTGGTATTTTGCATTGAATCGCATACACTCCAGAGCTAAGTGAAGGCTAGGAATTCCTTTAAATTGCTGTAATTATTCAGATAGAATATTTTCCATACTCAATTACGAAATCTGCATTCGAGATTTGATTAATGGAGAATATATAGCTGAATTTTTAATTGAACGTGAAAAGATTGAAAATCCAGCTTTAACTGGGTGCCTCGCTAATGTTTTAAAGTTACAGAGAGTATCCTTTCATAATGGCATTCTTGGATTTGTTTTGTCAGATTAACTGCAAAAATCCCAGAGGACTCAAAGACAAGTTAGTTGATTACATATCTCATAGCTAATTATTGCTTTCAATGTAGCCTATATAATTGTTTTTAAGTAATATAATGGCTTTTAAATAGTTATGAATATTTGAAGGATTAATTTCCAGCTTAATTTTACACTTTGAAGTCTACCTGGCTAGCCAATCGACAACCTTATTTTGGACTCTACTAATGTGCGAAATAACCATTGTTAAACAAATAAGCTTCCTACATATAGGACGAGTATGGTATAGAAATGTAGGAGTTTCACCTTTTGAGAGAAGATTTATTAAAGATAGTGAACCGGTCTCTATTTTAATATTTAACAAACCTTTTTCCTTGCAGATTTTAAGACCATCCATGAGAGCATTAGCTTCCGTCTGTAATGGAGAAAGCTTACCATAAGTTTGTCTAATACCATGGATAAAGGAACCATCATAATCTCTGATGATTACGTCACTAAAAGCTTCACCATTCTCGAAAGATGATCCATCCGAGTTTAGTTTCACTATATTCTTTGAAGAAAGTGACCAAGTATGATAAGCATGTTTTTTGAAGTCTTTCATATGATTAATGTCAAAAGTATTTTGTTTCTCAAAAAAAATATATCTTATCTACCTATCTGGTTCACCTTTTATACTACTTTGTAGCAGTTACAACAATTAATGCTAGAATATTTATTTTCCTAAAGTTTACATAGACTATTGACTATAAAATCTTTGACTAAATAAATATACTGCAATATATTATACTAAATATATATATTATACTAAATAAATTAGATATTAATCTAATTTATTTCCTGTAACACCCTCCCTCAAATTGATGTTGGTAAGTCAACCAGTAACAATTTGCCAATAAGAAATTGATGTCGCTGACGAGTCATAGCTTTGGTGAAAATATCAGCCACTTGGAGATTAGAAGAGATGTGAGGAAGAGATATCACCCGTTTTCCCAAAGTATCTCGAATGGAATGACAATCAACTTCAATGTGTTTGATGCGCTCATGAAAAACAGGATTGGTGGCAATCTGAATGGCACTAGTGTTATCAGCATGAAGAGGGGTAGAAGTTGTTTGAGGAAATCCAACCTCCTCAAGAAGACCGCGTAGCCATACAATTTCGGAACAAACACTAGACATGGCACGATATTGATATTTCCTGTAACAATTAAAGCATCTCATTTCTAAATAAGCATTATATGCATTTTTCCAGTGCTTTTTATTGAGAATGGATACATTATCCAAAGCATGCACAATATGTTTAATGTAATTAATAGAGTTTATAAAAGTAACAATCATACATTTGTCTTTTGATCTATGTATTGTTTGCCAAATAGTCCAACAGACTATAGAAGGAATGGTTGAAGTAGATATGTGTAGCTTTGATAGATTTTCATAACTAAGTTCTCAGCATATGAACAATTATCATATGTCTAGCTATATTAATTTTGCATAAGGAGGCTAGATATGATCAGATTGGCCATGAATAAGAGCACTTCACAAATAGGTGATTGGTTATTTAAATGTTAGAACAGAATTGATATTTAGATTCCAATGATAGATATATCTTCTTTAGGATAGTGTCTATAGGAAGGTACTAATTTATTATTCTCCAAGTTAAAAACGAGCATTTCTTAAGTGTGGTAGAGTTCCATAAGTTCCTATATAGGTTAGATTTGTTATGGTGTTTCCTTATCGTATTCCAAGAATCTTTAGAATTGAATTTATCATATTTTAAAACAGTCCACCTCAGAGAGTCGGTCCTTAGAAAATCCAATCTGATTATTGAGATGGCCTACAGGTCATTAGCATATATAAAGTTTGATAAGTTGTTGTAATTCCACGAGTTTCCTTCCTAATAGTTTGAGATTTTGTCAACCATATATTAATTATTGTCAAATGTTTGGTCAATAATAATTAATGGTGATTTCCTGAACCAGTTGTCTAGTTATAGATCGAGATTACCACAACCCATAGTCCATTTAATATAAGGTTGCTCTAGATTTGATGGCTAAAATTTTCTCCATGTGTAAGATCATGTATTAACAGAATAATTAGCTTGTAAATTGTGCATATTTTTGCAATAAATGGTATGAATAAACTTAGCCTACATGGACTCATTGGTTCTAAAGTTGATCTTAAGTTTGCAAGAGTAAGTATCATGAATGTCTTTGATTAACTTTTGACATTCAAACCACCCTTAATAAAATGCTTACAAACCGTGGACCACTTAGAACAAGGAATTCTAGATGTATCTTGATTATTTCCCAACATAAATTTATTGAAAATGATTTCAATTTTGTTTATTATTCCTTTGGAGATAGTACAAAAATGAAGCCACTGGTCTGGGATTTCCATAAGAACATAAGATATTAAAGATAGTCTACCACCATAATATAGTTTTTCCCTTCTCATTTATATATATGTTGTCTAATTTTTCTTATTAGGGGATCATAATTGGAAGACTTATTATTACTGCTAATAGTAATTCCCAAATATAAGATAGGTGGATTTTCAGAGCTGAAACTAGTAAGGTTAGAGATGTTTGCAATTCTGACAGGCGGGCATGCTTTGAGGAGGTAACCTTTGTCTTGTTCTTGTTTATAGTTTGCTCATAAAGATCTTGATAGTCATACAAGAATTTACTTAGAATATAAATATAGGTTGGTAAACTGTTGGTAAATATTAGTCAATCATTTGCAAATACCAAAGTAGGTATAGTAATAGATTTCATTGTGTAGTATCTGAATGATTTTTTTTGAGCAAAAAGATTCATTAGCCCTCTAAGTAGCACCTCATCTGCGATAATGAAAAGACTAGGGGATAAATGATCCATTTGTCTTAGACCCTTTTTTATCTTAATAATTCCTGAAACTTCACCATTAATCAAAATAAAAACATGTATATTTTTTATCATACTTTCTATAAGGTATACAAACTTATAATAAAACCAAAAAGGAATAAAACTTTTAAAATGAATCTGTGGAACATTCAATCAAAGGCTTTAGCCATATCCATTTTTATAAGAATGTTGCCATCTTTTACTTTTCTACTAGATCAATAATCATTTCTTTTGCAATAAGAATATTTTCGTGGATTGACTTGTCTGCAATGTAAGCTCCTTACACTTGAGAGATGATTTTGGAAAGTAGAGTGGATAATCTGTTGTTTATGATTTTTGAAATAATTTATTTGTAACTTTACATAAACTAATTGGTCTATATTGATTCCATGTTGTAGGATTGCTACTTTTAGGATGAGACAAATACCAGTAGAGAGGATACCAAAGGGGATTTCCTGACCTTAAAAAAAGAGCTTACAATAGCACAAAAATCGTATTTGATGATCTTCCAGCAAGTGATATGGAATTTTAAGTTGAAAGCGTCCATGCCTGCTACGTTGTTAGAGTTAATACTTTTGATAGAGTTAGAAAATTTCTTTTTCAGTAGGTAATATCATGAGCATAGCGTTATCCTTGGTAGTAATAAGCTTAAGGATGTTTTTAAGTACTGCACTATTGGTTTGATTGTTTTTGCTCTTGTGGTAAAGGTCAGAATTGTCAGTTAAGGTTTCTTTGAAGAAAATCATCATAGATTTCCCACTTAGGTTGATGTCGCTAATCCAAGTTGAATTATCTTTGATACCACAGATCTTAATTTTTCTTCTTTTCTTCTTAACGTAAGAGTGATAGACCATAGTATTTTTATCACCATTTTTGAGCCAGTTAGAATAAGTTTTTTATGCTAGTATGATTTATCAAGGTTTAGAGCATAGAGAAGTTGGGCATTAGCTTTGGCTAGGTTATTGGTATTCTCCGTATTTTTGTTAAGTTACAGGGTGTGATCCATTAGATAACATTATTTTATGATTCTTTGACTTTGTCAAAAACGTTACCGAAAGTAATTTTGTTTCATGTCGTTAAAAAATATTTTAATCTCTCTAATTTTTTCTAAAAATGAATACGGGGGAAACCCTGCATAGATAGATTCCACTTAGCTTCAACTAGAAGAATAAATTTTTCATGTAATATCCAGATATTAAGAAATCGAACGCTAGATTTATGTTTGTTTAAACCGTTAGATATTGATACCGATAAGGTTATATATTTTTGGCACTACCCCTTACACCTACCTGAACGACAATTCAGACAAAACCAGTACCATGTCCTACCGAACAACATAAACTAGTGGAACATGACTCAACTAGGTGCTGGTCTTTTCATCTTTTGGGAAAATGGGTTTTTAAAATTAACCCAAGCCCATAATCCGACTACTTTCACTAATGAGGGTAATCAAAATTTACTGCTAGCACAGACCTTAATTATCACTTTACAGTTCACCTTAAACATTAAATTCCCAAAACACTTTACAAAATTAGCCTCGACCAGAAATAGCCCACACGAAATTGGCGACCACAATGGGAGCACGATGGTGCCTAAGTTTCATATCAAAAACCAGTAAACAAAGTAGTTCGGATGGAGCCAAATGCAGAGAATGTTCCACCTCATGAGGTGGAAATAGCAAAAGAAAACAATAAGTACACTGTTGAGGAGCTCGATCAGTTGAGGGCTGTGATAGAGGTATTGAGAGCGCTAAAACAAATAGAGAAATGGGTTGAAGAGAAATCTAGTGCATCGGTGCTTCACCATACTGACAATCCTGGAGAGAACGAACAGTCCCTAAAGACTCATCACAGCTCCAAGAAAACGCATCGTTCTAAACATGTGGAGAGCTCTACTTTGGAATCCTCCAGCAGCTCATCTAATGATGCAGAGCTTGAAGAGTCGGTCTCATTCAGCAGTGATTAAGACGGTCAAAAAAGAAACTGAGGCTTACTAAAAAACATTCAAGAAAAACGGATAGGCATGACAGGCTCAAAAAACATCATGGGAAGATAAAGGGTTCAGTTGGTCAGCATATTGACCGCTTGTTGATTGATCCTTTTGCTTTCCAGCCCAACCTGGGTATTTTTTCTACTCCAAATGAGGATACTGTGTTTAGCTGTAACAAGAATTGGAGGCAATTGCCTTTATCTGCAAAAAATACTCTCCGAACATCTTTCCAAGAGGTTTGACAGCTCTAAGATGGAGAAATACGACTAAAGCAAAGATCTGAACAACCATCTTGAGCAGTTTAAGAATTTTATGATGAACTTTGATGATGAAGACAAACTGTTGTGTATGGCCTTCTACCAAACCTCCACAGGAAGTAGCCTTAAGTGGTATAATAGTCTCCCTTATGGATCTATAATTTTTTTCTTACATATTTTGGGTTGCCTTCTGGAGGCAGTTCGTTGGAAGCAAGGAGTTTAAAGGTAATGGAGATACCATCATCCCTTGCGCTTATGAGCCAAATGAGTCTCTAAAAGTGTATATCAATCGGTTTGTGAATACAAATAATGGGTTAGCAGACTGCATTGAACAAGTTGCAATTAATTCCCTTAGACAAGGCTTAAATCTGGGCAACTTAGCTGATTCAGTGACTCGAAAGAAGGTTATGACCTAGGGGTTGTTGAATTAGGTTGAAAAGCAGATTAATGTTGAGGAAACAAATAAATACTAAGTGACTTTCCAGATTAGGTCCACCACTACAGCATCAACACCTCAAGCTGCTAATCAGTCCGGTTACAGATCAAAAGAAACTCGACAGGGATCTAACTGATCAAGGCAGAATCAGCCCAACCAAAACCAAAACCTACAAGTTAGAAATAAAATGAGACCTTGGGTTCAACCTGAGTGGTTTACTGAATCGGGGGAAAGCTTGGGAAATATATATATATATGACAAAACTATAAATGAAGTATATTTTAGAAAACCAACAGCGTTGCAGTCTCCCAGAGAAAACGGAGTACCCGTTTCTGTAAGTATCATAATGAAATTGGGTATGATACCCATGATTTTATAGTTTTGAAGCAACAGGTTCAGATAATCATTGAAATGGGTAAGTTGGGAGGCTTATGTTAAAAAACAAGGGGGGAGCAGGCCGGAAAATACACAGTCTCATACCAACATTCCCTGAACTACTCTTTCGAGCAATCATGGAACGTCTAAACAGGAAGATACTATGGTAATTACTGAAAGACTTGATGTGGACTCTGAGTACCTTGATCTGGATCCAAGTTGGAATCGGGTGGGGGTAATAACGGGTAAGACTACTACTGTCTGTGGTTTGATTAAGTATTTTGAATCTTTAACCATTTTTTTAGGGGGGGGGGAGGATACTATGACTGCACTTTCTATTTCTTCAAGGAAGAGGCACATCAGTAGTTTGACCACCCGGTTGGATGTAAGGATGTCCACACACCTCTACCAAACTCCAGTTTCTTTCATAGTTTTCGATGAGGATGACCTAAGAGACATTACAGGACCTTATGAAGACTTCATGGTAATAGGGGAATCGATAGGAGGAAATGATATATGTTAAATCCTGATTGGCACAGGTAGTTCGGCAAACATCTTGTTTTTAAGCTCCTACAAACATATGAGAAACCCTTCGATTATACAACGTTCGAACAGAACTATTGTGGGCTTCATAGGGAGCGTTCGACAGATCTAATTGGAGAAATTGAATAAGAAGTATTGTTGGGCAAATAACCTTTTAAGAAAATGGCGAGGGTATTTTTTGTGGTGGTGGATTGCCCAACATTTTATAATGCAATATTTTGACGCCCTTGGCTCTCCAGAATGCATGTTGTGGCCTCAATTGTCCATCAGTATTTAAAGTACAATGTCCATAGACAAGTAGGTGTTGTCCAAAGCAATCAGAAGGTACCTAGGGAATTCTATGCAACAGATATTGCCTCTAAGTCTGTGGAGACAGTCAAGACTAACAAAGATTATAAACTATTGGAGTCTTCCACAGATGAGAATGAAATTGATGGTCCCAGGGAGGCTCCCAGTGTCATAATACCTATAGAGGAAGTTGGAAATTTAAATTCATTCCCTAGCTAAGGGAAAGAGTGTTAGAATTGCTACCAAGATGACACCAGGTTTGAAACACAGGCTATTATCTTTTTTAATGAATAATTTACATGTATTTGCATGGTGCAATGATAATGTTAGTGGAGTGTCCGCTGATATAATTTGTCATAACTTATCTATACGAGCTGACGTTGGACCAGTGGTACAAAGAATAAAGTCATTCTCTAAAGAAAAAACAGATGTAATTGTTCAAGAAGTTGATCGTTTGACCAAAATGGGCCACATCAAAACAGTACCCATTATGGACTGCCAATCCTGTCTTGGTCAAGAAAAAGAATGGCACCACTGTATTTACTGTACTGATCTTAATAGAGCATGTCCTAAAGATCTTTATCATGTTCATGGGATAGATCAGCTGGTGGTCTCGACCTCAGGGAACAAGTTGTTGTCCTTCATAGATGCATTTTCAGGGTACAACCAGATACAAGTAGATCCGAAGGATCAAGATCACACAACGTTTATTACAAACAGAGGTCTTCATTGTTATAAAGTGATGCCGTTCGGATTGAAAAATGTTGGGGACACCTATCAAAGGTTAGTAAATAAATCTTTTGCTAGCCAGATTGGCATAAATATGGGAGTCTATATAGATGACATGATGGTGAAAAACCTTGAAGATAATGCGCACATATCCAATCTTCAAGAAACGTTTTCCAACTTAAAGGTCGTGAATTTAAAGCAAAACCCTGAAAAATGTGTTTTTGGCATTCGATCGGGAAAGTTCTTGGGTTATGTAATAAGTGAAAAAGGAATTCAACCTGATCTAGATCAGCTCAATGCTCTATTAACTACAAATCCTCCTCTGAGCATCAAAGAGGCTCAAAGATTAACCGAACGATTGGCTGCGTTGAACAGGTTTATTTCAAGATCATCAGACAAATATGCTCCATTTTTCAGGTTTTAAAGAGTGCCAAAGATTTTAATTGGTCTCTACAGTGTGATCAAGCCTTTCTTGAAATCAATAAGCATTTTTCTTCACTCGGGACTCTCTTGAAACCTGTTTAGGGGGGAAAGCTCAACATACATCTAGTTGTATCAAAATATACAGTACGTGATGTGCTAAATAGAGAAGTGGATAATTACCCTCGTCTGGTTTATTATATTAGCAAAAGTCTGTTGGATGCTGAAAGAAGATATTTTAAGTTAAAAAAGTTGGCATTGGCTTTAGTAATTGCGGAAAGAAAAATTAGACCAAACTTCCAAGCTCACTTCATTGTCGTTCGAACATCTTTTTCTTTTAAAAATGTTCTCCAGAAAGCTGACGTATCAAGCAGACCAAGTGGTCAGTCGAGTTGGGTGATTATGATATTGATTTTGCGCCCTAAACGGCGATTAAAGCCCAATCAGTGACAGATTTCTTGGTAGAATTCAATGCTGATAGGTCCCCCGAAAAAATGCACGAAAACTAGTCTAAGAAAGAAAGGTAGTCTGAACTGATAGCGGATCTAGTACTATGGGGTGTGGGGCTGGAATTTGTTTAACTTCTCCCTATGGTGATACTATGTACCATGTATGTTTTGGTTTTAGAGCCTCTAACAATGAATATGAATATGAAGCACCTATAGATGGTCTCAAGCTCGCCCTTATATGTGGGGCCAAAAGGGTCTGATTAATGAGTGACTCCCAAGTATTTATTCACCATGCTCATGGGCAATTTGAAGCAAATAAAGCACAATTGATATAGTATTTTCTTATGTTGAGAGAAGTTGCTGCAAGCTTCAAAAGTATCCAGTATGAACACATCCCTAGATCGGGGTATACTGTGGCAGACTCTTTAGCAACCATAGCTTATTCTGAATCGTACCCTTGGATTCTGATGCTAGAGTGTCCATCAATACAAATAGGCCAAGAAAAAGGTAAAGAGAATGCAGAAAGTATGAGCATATTTGTCATTCAACCCAAGGACTGGAGGTATGATATTTTTCAGTTTATTTCCAATGGGATTTTTCCTCCGGAGAAAGCCTTGGCTAAGAAAATTAAATATAAGGCTCGTAGTTTCCTAGTATTAGAAGAAATTCTTTACAATAAATCTTTCAGCAAACACCTCTTGGATTTGAAGAATCCCAAAATGTTTTATCCAAATAACATGACGGGGAAGGTTCTGCACACTGTGGCTACAAGGCCTTAACCATAAGATTCTTATTAGTAGGGTATTATTGGCCAATAATAATGGCAGATGCCAGAGACATGGTAAAGAGGTGTGATCTTTGCCAGAAATATGGGAATGAAATCCATGTGCCAGCAGTTCCTATGGAGTCCATATCTGAACCAGTACCTTTTGATATATGAGGGTTGGATTTGGGTTTGCCTCTTCCTATGGCATCCGGTGGATGTCGAATGGTTATAGTTGCTATTAATTATTTCTCTAAGTGGATAGAGGTAGCTCCCCTAGTTGGAACCACTTCTAAGGCAATTATAAAATTCATTTTATCTAATATATGTTGCAGATTTGGGGTTTCTCGGAAGATCACCACAGATAATGGGCCATAATTTGATAATAAAGACATGGAAATGTTTTGCACCTCAAGAGGAATTCAACATTGTTTCTCTTCTCCATTCCACCCTTAAGCCAATGGACAGGTTGAAGTTGTTGATCAAACAATCTTATCTGGACTGAAGAAAAATATGGAAGGAGCTGCAGGAAAATGGCCAAGTTATCTGCAATAGGTATTGTGGGCTTACCGAACGACTCCTCGGATTGTTACACGATAATCCTTTTTTAACCTCGTTTATGGGATGGATGCAATCACACCTATAGAAGCTACTTTACCATCTTACAGGATCCATAACTATTCTGAACAGGCAAATGGTATGGTAGTTAGGAATCAGTTGGATTTGATTGAAGAGAGAAGAGTTAAAGCGCATTTAATAACAATACATTATTAGGGTCTAATGAGGAGTAGATTTGCCTCCAAAGTTAAAAAAAAAATAGATTTTCAATTAGGAGACAAAGTCTTAAGAAAAGTCTCTTTGCACACTAAGGAGAAGCAGTTCGGCAAGCTCGCTCCAAACTGGAAAGGTCCTTATGTGGTAACTAAAAAAGTCAAATTATGGACAGACAGACTTCAAGAAAAATAGGGTAGAACACTAAAGCACCCATGGAACGTTGAACATCTCGGGTTATACTTAGAATAAAACTCTCTTGTAAATATTTACTTTTTATACGTCAATGTAAATATTATGGGGTATGCTCTTTCCTACCCTGGTGGCGGGGGGGAGATTTTAATGAGGTGTCTGGGTTTTTCAATAATATCTTATGCCTTCTTCAAAAGTATGGTACAAAATTATTTTTGACCTAACCTTAGTATGAGGTGATTGGATATTAAATACTCATTAAACACCCCGGTTCTCAAATGAGGTATCTCTGAGGTGATCGGATTTGTTAAACACTTGATCACATTCATTAAACTTTTGTGATTAGAATCATTAAATGATAACTATATACGTATTTGTCAAATCAGAAATATTGAAGGTTATTTAAACATTGGCTACGAAGAGATAAACGAGAGAAATATATGATATTAAAACTTGATCGGAATAGACCCGATCTGTAGTTCACAAATACCTTGACCGTTCGAGGACTTTCGTTCATGAGATAGAAATTTAAAAAAATACAAAAAAATGCATTGGTCGTCCAAGGGCTTTAGTTTTAAACACAAAATAAGTACAAAACCTTCAAGCTTATTCATTTCGGCTTTTTCATCACTTTTACCCTTTTTAGGACTGTTGAGTTTAACACTCGAACTCTCACTAGTCCCTTCATTATCTCTAGAGTCTTCTTCACTTGCGTAGCCATGCTTGTCACCATCCGTCATTGTATGGAAATGAAGATCTTTGTATTCTACGAATTTCCACAAAGGACCAAGGGTTTTCTTCAGAAATGTCTCGTAAAATAGCAAGACCATGTCGGACTTAATCTCATCATCTATTTTCTCCAAAGAGTCCACCACTCCAGAAGCATACTTCTATATTCCTGCAGCTATCTCTTCGACTTTCTTGTTTACAAAGGATGTATTATCCTCTGTTTTCTTCTTCACAAGATTCTCCAAGTTGACTTCATCTTCGGATAAAGTCTTGACAATATTATATCTAGCATCTAGTTGCTCCTTCAAAGTTTTGATCTCGTTAGAGGAAGAAGTTTCCAGTCCTGAATACTTGCTCTGGAGATCTTTCTGAGCATCTTGTGACTTGCGCAGTTCGGCAGCTAAATCTTATTTTTCCTTCTTTAAGAATTTTATACTTTACTGAGCGGTAGAGAGACTATACGCCAATATTTGGTTTTCTGTAGTCAGGGAGGTCATAGTAGTTGTTTGTTCCCTCACTTGCCTTTTTAGGTCAACTACCGGACGAATATTACCTAAGAGGACATGACTCAGAGTGTCTTGTTCGCTTGATATCACATATGTCTCACCATTATGGGTTACAGCGTTGGTCGAATTGGCATGAGAATAAGGCCCCTCAAAATCATCCTTATCCAGATCACTAAATTACATATTAATGTTCTGAAATGCATCTAGATTAACATCCTATTCAGCAGTTGCCTGTTTGGAATGAAGAAGTGTTTCAAAATGAAGGTTAGGTGGAATTACTTTTTGCAAAGTAGGATCAGCAGGAATAGGAAGAGGGAGTTCAGAAGAACGCAAAATTATCTCTGATCCTAGGGTAACTTTCTTTTTCTTTGCAGTTTTTTCATCACTGCTTGCCTTGCGTCTCTTATGATCTTTCCTTGTGATCTGAACCGGATCATCCGATCCGCCAGCCTCTTTGACTGTAACTTCAACTGCCTCTAGCAAAGCAGCGTTGTTTCCTCCTTGGTTTTTTGAACTGACCCTTTCACAGACTTGCTGAGATGGGTCCGTTTTGGTTTTCTTTTTCTTTTTGTTCTTAATCTTGTACCGGTGGCTAGGGGACTTGACCCTGGAAAGAAAATAAAGTTTGGCATCCTTAGCCTCAATTCTCTTCAAGATGACATCTGTATGGGAAGGAGTGGTCAGTTGTTCCCAAGTGAGGTCTCTATTCCCTGAAGTGTTCCATAGATGAGACCTTATGAAGTTCCTAAAAGTAAAGAAATTGTGGAAATCGTTCTCCAATTTCTCTGATGCCAATTTATTTAGCTTAGTACAGGTGCTTTGGCCTGCCTCTAAATACTCTGGAAACTTCTTCAAAAAAACTACAAAAAAACACAACCGTCAGTTCGGAATGACAACACAATATTTAGAAACTAAGGAAAACATAAATAAAAATTACTTATACTCTTCCAGCGACTGGTCAGATGACTTGGATTAGTAACATCTTTATCTTCTTCTCGTTCTCCCATGCTCCACTGATAAACAGAAATGGGGTCCTCCATGTATTTTCGGACTCCAACAAGTCATTTACCACCTTATGATCGTTCCCCATGTTATAGTGTTAAAAGGGGATGTGGTGGCTCTTGCACAGACTCGCCACAACATCAAATTGCTCCATGGGTAGTGGGATTTTTTACAACCTTAATACCATTGTACCGGCCAGCAAAGTGTATCATGCGTTCGGGCTCATCTGGCTCAGACATAATTTTATCAGATGAAAGTACCTGAGTATCTCTAGATCCAAAGGGAACCAGAGTCTCTAATTCAGTACTTCAGTGTATACAACTAACTCATGGGACTTGCAGTCCATAGCAGTCTCTGGAGTGACTAAGATTCTCACTTTAACAGATTTGGGGAAGCCCCACTTTGTTCAGATACGACCCATCTCAGCACTATGGGTGTACACATAAGCAATGCTTTGGAGGGCTATCAAGTACTTCAAGCTGAGTTTCTGAAAGTTTCCATGCACTCCGGAATTTACTCAGTGTTAGGCAGACCCACTTTAACTTTGCCTTTCCGATCTGCTACAGTGTCCTCTGTTTGTTCGGACGTCTCAAAGGGAAAATCTTCCATGCTATCCTCCATCATCTCCTCCATTACGCTTGACTGTTATTCGGAGGGTTTAGTATCTATTAGGGGTTTTACCGTCATCGAACTAACAGGTTTCGAAGAAGTAAGAGTAGTTTTAGTTTAGTATTGACGAGTTATTCTGCGAGGGGTGGTTTTCTCAATGGATTTCTCAGCATCCAGACCCATTGCCAGGAAATGTGAAGGCTTCTTAACACTGGAAACTGAATTTTCTTTAGGTAGGGGGTTTTAGGACTCTTGAACAGAAGACCCTGACTGTAGATGAGATAGGATTAGAACAAAAGGTAACTTTCTGACCTTTGATATTTTCGATGATGATGAGCCTTGTTCTGTATTTGTTTTTGTTCGATCGATTCCTTCACCGGGAAAGTCAGGGAGACCAGCTACAATTCTTGCGTCTCTTGCGTCTTTTCTTGCTTTCTTCAAATCAGATAAATTCAGCCAACTTCCTTTTACCAATACGTTTCTAGCTGTGAACATAAATCTACCCATACACAATTTAAGAAGATTAGCAAGCTTTCTCTCTCTAGAAATGTTTGTGTTCTTAGAGACAATAGAACAGCGAAACCAATTCATATAAAATGAAAATGTGGGAGTTTACCTAGGGGAAGACAAACCGATCAAAGTAATGATTAGGGGCTATGAGGTATGGTGGTTACACCCTAAGTAACTTTTTAACCAAGTGGGTACATGAATTTAGGAGAAAAAATAGCTGAGAGGTCAAACCAAAACTTGACATGTGTCTCGTGTTGAAAAATAACTTTTGAAATTCTTAACAGTAAAGTTAGTCTCTTCAAAATCCGATGAGGCTAACTCTTAGAATTCTTAACGATGAAGTTAGTCTCTTCAGTTCGGATATAAAAGACAGATCGGAAGATCACTTTGAATATGTGTTGAGTTTTATTTTTTCGAGTTAGCTCTTCCAAAGATTCTTTGCAAGACCTAAAAGGGCTACTAATAAGGTCCCATATTTTTGGCACTACCCCTTACACCTATCCAAAGGGCAGTTCAGACAAAACCAGTACCAAGTCCAACCGAACAGCATAAATTAGTGGAACATGATTCAGCTAGGTGCTGGTATTTCATCTATTGGGCTAATGGGTTCTTAAACTTGACCCAAACCCATAATCTGACCTGAAAGGTCCATTGGTCATTAATCAAGTATAAATACCCCAACTACTTTAATTAATGAGGGTAATCATAATATACTGCTAGCACACACCTTAATTATCTCTCTACAGTTCACCTTAAACCCATCGATCAGAAATAACCCACACTAGAGACTATGAGAGGAGTATGGTAAGAACAAGTTTTATCCATATGGGTAACAATTGTATTGTTAAAGAATTCTGCCCATTGGATTGACTAAAGTTATATATAGTATCTTCATTTAGATTTGTTTGTCCAAGTGTATCTGGTACCTATGTGGTCAACTTCTTCAAGGTTATATTCTCGTATAGTATCACTAAAGTCTTATGCACTCTCCATACTGAAACTATTGCATCCAACCTGTGCACTATGAGATAAAATAGAATTAAAATTATCAATAGCCAACCATTATTTGATAAATATAAAGATAGAATTTAAAGAGTTCCAAGGTTCAATTGTATTGTATCCCTGGCATTTAGCGTATACATCTGTAAGAGCGAAGACTTTGTTTGAAAAATGTGAGTAATTGTAGTGTAAATAAACTGAGAATGGTTGATGGAAGGGTAGATATTGTAATATTCATACCAGAATAGCTAGATTTTGTTATCAGAATTAGTGCATAAATTAGGAAATCCCAGCTTAGTAGCAATTGAAGGAATTTGATCTACTTTGATGAATGGTTCCAAGATAGCGATAAGGTTAAGATTTTATTTATTAATAATAGATTTGAGACGTCTGACTGTTGCTTTGTTCCCAATACCGCGTATATTCCAGCATAAAAACTTAATCATTTAAGTTATCTGGTTTTGAAGATTGACTTGTCACAAGGAGGAATTTGATAATGAATGATCTTTTTTTCCTGACATTTTCTTCCTTTAGTCTATGATTCAGTATGGCTCGAAACTCGTTATCTTCTTCTCTCTTCTTTTGGATGGGGGATGAATGTAGACTGTCTATGTTGACTTGTTTAGGATTGTAGCTTTCAGTCTCAAACATGTATGAATGAGTATAATTATCTTTTAGGTTCTTTATGGCTTCAATAAGATTTTCTTTAAAAGTGTTGCTTGTATCATAATTAGAAGGGATATACTTTCTTGTGGGATTGTCTCTTTAGTGATTTTGGGTTCCTTGCTTGAACTTTGAACTATGATAGACTCTAAAATGTTCTTTTTCTGCCCTTTCAGTTTCGCATTGTTGATTATATGCGTTTTCATTTGTGTAGATATGGTTTCTTTCCTTGTAATTTTTGGGTTAGAATTCATTATTGGCTCATGTTGCTATTTTTTACAGGTTTCAAGGTCATTAGAGGTGGCAAATGGTTCTGGAACCACGGTTCAAAGCTGACAACCTGCTTAAGAACTGGCAGTTTACCTGCGAAACTGGCCAATTAGGACTGCAACCTGGCAGGACCGCAAACCATTAGGACCGCCAGACCATCAGGACCGCATAAGGAGTAACCTGGCAGGACTGCAACCCGGCAGGACTGCGAAACCACGGTTTATTTGTAAAAAACCGCGGTTTATTGGTAAATATTATAAATGTTTTATTTATTTTATAACCAAAATGTTATATTTAAAAAATATTGAGATATTGCATATTATTATAGAATTATTATTACATTTTTGTTAATATTAATTTGTTTTGGTTATTAATATTTTAAGTGTTGTAATTATTATATAGTCCAAAATTTTAAATATTACTTATGTTATTATCACATTTTGAATATTATTATTATGTTTTTAGATCTAATACAAAGCAAAACTATATCTTGTCATGTTAAAATATTACAAATTCTATGGTTATAATTTTAATATTACATTTTGATTACTATTGTGATTTGGTTTTAAATTTTACAAGTGTTTCTTATTATTTTTAAACCAATATTAGATCTTATGAAGTTATAAGTATTTCATAATACAGTTGTTGTTATTATAATAAAAGGTAAAGTCATTTTTGGATAATTTAGCCGTTCACAGTTTATACTCTTGCGGGCCAGGAGTTGTAAAAATGTTTTCAAATTACAATACAAAATAGCAAAAAACTATTACAAACATCATTCATCTTCAGCTTCGTCTTCTTCGTAAGTAAAATCTTCGTCGTCAGCCTCGTTTCTTCCGCAATTTCTTGTTCAAGTGTATCTTCGTAATCATTCGGATAATCTTCGAAGATGTCGTCTACGTTCACTTCGTCTCTAAACTCTATGTCTTGCATCCTTTTATCCGCCGCTGTCCAATCCTTAACTGCCACAAGCACTCCAAGTGCTTTGCCCGTCAATCTTGTTCTCTTAGTCGTGTATTGCAACCTCGCTTGGCTGAAAGCACACTCACTTGCAACTGTAGACATAGGTATAGCATAAATCTCTTTAACAATCCTGCAAAGCACACTCACTTGGGTTTGATAATTCGTAAAATCAAACCTAGTGCTCCAATATCTAGACAACTCATTATCAGATTGAGGGGTTTCTGTAACATTGTTTCGTAACATTACCAATTGAACATAGTTAGTAGATCTCCCTCTACCCCTATTGTTACTACTCCTTACATTAGTAGGTGTATTTGATCTATATCTTGCAGCATACTTATCATAGATATTATACAAACAATCATATATACCGATAATATACCCTTCAGGGTCAATTGGTTCCTTCGGTGGTTTAGCTGTAGAAAACCGTACAGAATTATAAAAGCATCTAACTAGCCATTCAAATTTTTCTTTTCGTGAAAAATGATCTAAAAGGCAAGCAAATGAATAACTATCAAGGATTGGATGAAAATACTTTGTGAACTTATATTCCATTCTGGGCACCATGTCTACGCATACATAATTTGATCTAAATTCATTCATATGCATGGCAAGATTAGTAATCGTGAAAAGGGCCAAATGAGTATTAGGTTGATTTTGTGAAGAAAAGGTTAGGGTGTTTTCTTTAAAAAGTCTTAAAAATCTTAACATCTGTGCACAATATTTCCAATGATCTGGTTCAATTGGTGTTTCACGATAAGATGCATTATAAAGCGTCATAATCTCTTCTTTAAAAACATGCACACGTGCAAGCATTGTGTAAGTAGAATTCCATCTAGTTTCGACATCTAATATAAGTTTCTTATATTTTTTTTCCCATTTGAAGTAACAAGTGTTTTAAAAGCTCTTTTTTTAGCAGCGGATGTCGAGCAAAATAGGATCCCATTTTTTATAGGGGTAATATAATCACCCTGAACCTTACGTATTCCTTCTTTCGCAATTAATTGAAGTACGTGGCATAAACATTTGGTGTGAAACAATTTTGGAAAAGGGGGATTGCAATCTTATATAAGCAATGTTATAGCACTAATATTAGAAGATGCATTATCCAACGAAATAGACATAATCTTGTTTTTAATGCCATAAACATTCATGCATTCAATCATACTCTCCCTAATTATTTGTGCGTTATGCTTCCCAATTGATTCAAACCCTATAATTCTCCTTTGGAGGACCCATTGGGCGTCCATCCAATGGAGGGTAACACATATCATATCTAAATCAGTAAAAGTAGCTATGTCACTAGTAATCGAAACATTCCATGGCAAAGTCTGCATAGTTTGAATAATCTCTTTTTTTCTTTGTAAATAATATTTAAAGGCTAGCGATCACAAAGAGGTACGTGGAATGCGTTTTGCCTGTGGGTTTACCCCAGCTTGCATCCAATTTTCGTATCTCCAAGAATCCCCAAAACTAAATGGTTGTAAACTACCGACTCCATAAATCATTGTTTCTTCCCTATACGTATCGTGGTTAAACTCAAAAGGAAGACCTGTTTGAGGGTTCGTGCAAACATTAGTTGGGTTAGGTTTTGTAGGATCATATATTGAATGTTTAAATAAATGTTTTACCATAGTGCTAGTGCCCATATTTCTAGATCCACTTATGTGAAGATAAATTTTTTTGCACACGTTACAAATACAAGACAAACCATCTTCTGATATGTCGTCTACGTTCACTTCGTCTCTGAACTCTATGTCTTGCATCCTTTTATCCGCCGCTGTCCAATCCTTAACTGCCACAAGCACTCCAAGTGCTTTGCCCGTCAATCTTGTTCTCTTAGTCGTGTATTGCAACCTCGCTTGGCTGAAAGCACACTCACTTGCAACTGTAGACATAGGTATAACATAAACCTCTTTAACAATCCTGCAAAGAATAGGAAACTCTTCATTTTGGGTACCCCACCATCTTATGATATCTTCAATACCTTGGTCTTGATAATTCGTAAAATCAAACCTAGTGCTCCAATATCTATACAACTCATTATCAGATTGAGGGGTTTCTGTAATATTGTTTCGTAACATTGCCAATTGAACATAGTTAGTATATCTCCCTCTACCCCTATTGTTACTACTCCTTACATTTGTAGATGTATTTGATCTGTATCTTGCATCATACTTATCATAGATATTATACAAACTATCATATATACCGCTAATATACCCTTCAGGGTCAATTGGTTCGGTCGGTGGTTTATCTGTAGGAAACCGTACAGACTTATAAAAGCATCTAACTAGCAATTCAAATTTTTCTTTTCGTGAAAAAGGATCTAAAAGGTAAGCAAATGAATAACTATCAGGGATTGGATGAAAATACTTTGTGAACTTATATTCCATTCCAGGCACCATGTCTACGCATGCATAATGTGATCTAAATTCATCCATATGCATGGCAAGATTAGTAATCGTGAAAAGGGCCAAATGAGTATTAGGTTGATTTTGTGAAGAAAAGGTTAGGGTGTTTTCTTTAAAAAGTCTTAAAAATCTTAACATGTGTGCACAAAATTTCCAATGATCTGGTTCAATTGGTGTTTCACGATATGTATTATAAAGCGTCGTAATCTCTTCTTTAAAAGCATGCGCACGTGCAAGCATTGTGTAAGTAGAATTCCATCTAGTTTCGACATCTAATAAAAGTTTCTTATATTTTTCCCATTTGAAATAACAAGTGTTTTAAAAGCTCTTTTTTTAGCAGCGGATGTCGAGCAAAATAGGATCCCATTTTTTATAGGGGTAATATAATCACCCTGAACCATACGTATTCCTTCTTTCGCAATTAATTGAAGTACGTGGCATAAACATTTGGTGTGAAACAATTTTGGAAAGGGGGGATTGTAATCTTGTATAAGCAATGTTATAGCACTAATATTAGAAGATGCATTATCCAACGAAATAGACATAATCTTGTTTTTAATGCCATAAACATTCATGCATTCAATCATACTCTCCCTAATTATTTGTGCGTTATGCTTTCCAATTGATTCAAACCATATAATTCTCCTTTGGAGGACCCATTGGGCGTCCATCCAATGGAGGGTAACACATATCATATCTAAATCAGTAAAAGTAGCTATGTCACTAGTAATCGAAACATTCCATGGCAAAGTCTGCATAGTTTGAATAATCTCTTTTTTTCTTTTTAAATAATATTTAAAGGCTAGCGATTTTATAGAGCTACGTGGAATGCGTTTTGCGTGTGGGTTTACCCCAGCTTGCATCCAATTTTCGTATCTCCAAGAATCCCCAAAACTAAATGGTTGTAAACTACCGACTGCATAAATCATTGTTTCTTCCCTATACGTATCGTGGTTAAACTCAAAAGGAAGACCTGTTTGAGGGTTCATGCAAACATTAGTTGGGTTAGGTTTTGTAGGATCATATATTGAATGTTTAAATAAATGTTTTACCATAGTGCTAGTGCCCATATTTCTAGCTCCACTTACGTGAAGATAATTTTTTTGCACACGTTACATATACAATTATAACCATCTTCCGATAGAGTATAGTGTTTCCAAATCCAAGATGTTTTCTTACGAGATCTCTACCCATCACTAGTACTTCCACCACCACTTTCGTGGGAGGAGAGTGTGTCAACGTGAGGGAATTATGTAGAAAATTCATCTATGGTATTGAGATCCACATTAGATGGTGGGTTTATCCCAATATTTCTACGTTTTGAATTCATTTTAAAACTAATAACAGTTTTTTTTTAAAATATGCAATAAAATACTAATAATAAAATCTAAATTTAGACTAATAACAAGATAGAACAACTAAATTTATACTAATAACAAGATAGAACAACTAAATTTAGACTAATAACAACTAAGAAACAATTTGCGGAAAAACAAAAATCAAACAATTTCGAACGTAGGAGTAGAATATGTAAAATAAGTAATTATAGTTTTCTAGAACTTTTCGAATAAGTAGATAGATTTAGAGAGAAGTAGAGAGTTGTTTGAGAGGTGTGGGTATTGGTGTTGGGGTCTCCTCTATTTATAGGGGAGACCCATAAAAAACGAAAAATCAAAAAAAAAATATTCGCCCGGACCATCCGGACGTTGATCCGGATGGTCCAGACACACGGTCCGGGGCATCCGGATGGTCCAGATGTCATCCAGGGCATCCGGAGATTCGTCCGGATTCCCCGGACTCAACGGCTAGTTGACTTCAACTAGCCGTTAGCAATTCAAAGTCGCGGACCATCCGGACGCCTGGCCGGATGGTCCGCACGATGACGTCATCATGACGTCATCAAATGGCTAGTATGAAAAACAAAACCCTATAAATACAACCTACCTCCTACTATATTTTTTACTCCAACTCCACTACAAATTTATCCCCTCTCTCCCTCTCCACTACAAATTTATCCCCTCTCTCCCTCTCCACTACAAATCTATCCCCTCTCTCTACTACACTTCTCTAAAAAAATTATATTTTTTAAACTCTATTTAAATTTCAGGTTTCGCTAAATGTCTTCGAAAAGACCAAAGCATGCTCGTAAAAGTGGATGTAGTGAAGCAACCTCGAGACAAGTGAAAGAGGTGGCAGATATGTTGTTTGAAGATATGGAGCTAACGGAGAGCGAGACTATCGAACATCGCGGCGAAGGGGAGCTTCGCATCTGTAATCAGGAAGGAGGTCGAGGTGTAACAAAAATTTGGTCGGGTATGTATCTGGACTATGAGGAACTGATCCAAATAGAGGGTATGCAAAAAAAAATTCAAACTTATTGAACCTAATAATGGCCTAGGTTGGATGACACTAGCTAGATTCAAATGTGATTGGTATCTAGAACTAGTGCGAAAGTTTTATGCCACCGCAAGAATAATCGAAAATGATCCAAGAGGTTTAGGAATGAATTGTTTGGTTGATGGTAAAGCCTATAGTTTTTTTTAAACTGATTTCGAAGATCTTTTTTCCGTTCCAACCCATGATATGTATACCGGTAATAAATTACCTCCCATTAGTTATCGCCCTACGATCTGGAGTGCTGATTGGCTTTTGTCTTACGAAGAAGTAGTAGAGCTTCTTACTTGTCCTGGTGCGGAAGCTCCGAAAATTAGCGTTAAATTTCGAGCCATGCGGGGTAATTTAGATGCTAATGGGAAATTAGCTTTGAAATTGGTAAACAGTATATTTCTTCCCCCTAGTAACAATGATTCACAGCTTTCATATATTTAAACATTTGTTACTGCTTTTATCGTTTGAAATCAGGGAATAATTAATTTACCTAGCTTGATGATTCGAAATATGGTTACGAGGTGTGGTACGGATAAACTACCTTATGGGATGATAGTGAGTAAATTGCTTGTTTCGAAATGAGCTGATGTGAGTATGTACACTCCGATGAAGGTGAGGCCGAGTAGTGCTATAGGTAGAAACTCTTTGCGTTTGCAGGAAATATACTCTTGGGATGGAGAGTTGATTTCGAAATTGGAGGCATGGAACCACCATAGACAATACTTGAATCATATATATACTGCGAACGGTCTTACAAAACCGCCAAATCCACCTACTCAGTATCGAGTTGAGGCTGAAGCGTCTTTCGATCCAAATGCTAGTGGTTCTTCTAGAGTACCGCCACAAGAAAGACGAACCGATCGCGAATTTGCTGAGTTTTCGCATCAGCATCATATGGATTATATGCAAGTTGCGCATACTCAACAAAAGGAATGGCATGATGATTTTACAAAATGGCAAAATGAATTTCAAAATTGGCGGGGGGGGGGGGTAAATGAACAGCTTAGCCAGATACAACAGTGGCAAGTAGGGGTGAATGATCAACTTGGTCACCTCCAGCAGTGGCATGGTCAATACGAGCAGTGGCATCATGGACAAGATCAATGGAATGAGCGATTTGCAAACTCTCAAGCCGAACAGTCGGAGTATATGCGACAGATGATGGAGAACATGCATTTGCAAGGTCCACCACCTAACAACAACAACAACGATGAAGCTCCTTAGATTTTTGCATTTGATTTTCATTATCGTTGTAATGTTTTTCTTTTTTATTTGATTGAACAACTATGTTACTTGTTTGATTTTTATTTTTAATGAATTGTTTGTTTTGCTTCTATTTTTTATTAAATGTTATTTAAATCACTTTCGCTTTCAATTTTTATTTTGTTCTTTACAAATTACAAGTAATTTATGTTTATGCATATAAACTTCTAATATTGAATAGTTCGAAAATACAATAAACTATATAATTCATCTAACCATAAACACTTCAAGCTTGAAATAATCTAAAGAATCACATAATGATTTAAAATTAGAATACAATTATATGTCTAATAGGTATATATTATTTAATAGGTATATATTATTCAAACGTATCAAAATCAAATTACAATTATTTTTTTAGAATGTAATTGATGATTATAAAATTTCGATTAAAATGATAACATATTTAAATTAAAATACATGAAATAGAATAATTAACTCGTGTATATGGTGCATATCTCAATTATTGAAATTAGATTCAATTAACACTTACAGATTAATTTTAAATAACATTATAAAATATTATGATAAACGGTTCTTAAATGGTTTGGCTGATGGTTGGAACTGATAAACGGTTCTTAAATGGTTCGTCTGGTGGTTTGAACTGGTGGTTTAACTGCGAAACTGGCCCATTAAGACTGCAAACTGGCAGGACTGCCAGACCGCCAGGACCGCATAAGGAGCAACCCGGCAGGACCGCAACCTGGCAGGACCGCAACCCGCCAGGACCGCAACCCGCCAGGACCGCAACCCGTGGTTCTGATTTAAACGGTGCGGGCGGTTCGCGGTTCAGACCATTTGCCACCCCTAAAGGTCATGACCAATGTGAAAACAACGGGAACGATATTTGGGTGGGTCTTTATAGCTGACAAGGATCCAACAACCATCATTTATACCAAAACTAGCCCAAATATGGTGATGAAGTTGTTTAGAGATGGTGAGCTTTATCCATACGTTGCAAGCATTGTGTAAAGCTCTATTTTTAGGTGGAATCCACGTTTTGATGGACTAACCGGTAGAAGAAGCAAGACAGGTAATGAATTATTTATTATATAAATGTTTATGGAGGTTTTCTAGTCTGATCCAAATAGGAACAATTGAACATTCGATCTTTAGGTTGAAATATGGTAGCCACTTAAAAATTCTCATAGATCTGTCCCCGACAATCCACACACCGCGTGACCATATCTTAGATTTGATTTTAAGGAATAAATGCATAGAATCCTGGTTAGAATAAGAGAAGTCATCATCAAATTTTCTTGATTCAAAGAATCTGTTAAGAATAAGCTTGTTATGAAGACCATTTGTGAATTTTCCAATCAAAGTATGGATAGATAGAGACTTTGAACTTTCGATTATGTTTTGAAAAAACTGCAAAAGAATATATGCGCTTGCTTATGTTGAATGTTGATTGGGTTCATTTTAGGTATTGACTTGTGTGGTTTAACAACAGCCGCATAAAATTTATGATCAAAGGATTTTATTAAAAAAACTAAACAATATATTTTATAAAACATAATTAACCAAATAAAAAATGATTAATAATTATTTCTAGTTGTGTCACTAACGTTATAATTTGTGATTTTCAGAGTTGTTGTAGAAAAAAAATATCATAAATCTATATATTACTTTGTAATGTAGATATTTTTGTTTTAAGTTATTGCGTTCGATTTATTATTTAATTTATATATATATATATATATAAAATTTTAAATAACTATCTATTTTATATTAATTTTTTTAATTTATTTGAAATCGATTTCAGTCCATTTATTTAAAGAAAATATTTGGAGGTTTAATTTAAAAACACTATTTACCACCGATAAAAAATGTAACATTATTTTATAAAAAGTTGAATTCCAGCATGTTTAAAAGTTTAAGTTCACAAGAGCCACGTGCCGATCCAGACACAGGTCTCGAGCAATCCCGTTGTTGCGCAAAATCGCCAGATGGAATCACCCATATGGCCACGTATACTACTGTCTCCGGTCTCCGGAAGATTACATTCTAGATTAACTTTTTGTGTGGTTCCTTAAAAGTTAATATTATAAGATCTTTCTATTCAGTTAGAGATTGTGGTTCTATATCTTGATGGAAATATATCCGATTTAAACCGACTTATAAAATTTAGTTGTAATAGTCTGCCTTTTAAAAAATTGCAATGATGAACATTGACGAGAAAGTCCAAATAAAAGATGTTTTAATTTAATTTAATTTTATTTTATTCAAATATTTTATGTATTTAAATCAAATCTAATTATATTAAGATTTGAGTTGATTTGATTTATTTTATTTTCTCGTACTATAATTTAGGGTTTTGAAAAGCTTTTATATAAAACTCATATGTCGTAAGTTATTTTAAGTTTTTTGAATAATATATTTTTATGAAAATTTCAGTCTTTGTTACCCTTAGATTAGAGTTTCATCATGTTACCCTTGAATTAGGGTTTCATCTATCGTTGCTTATTTTTCTATCTCCGCTGCGGCATTAGTTTGGTAACAGAGCCTCAGTTCCTGCGGAAGCATGTTTCTAAAGCCTGACTATTCTGATTCAAGGTTTAAAGAAGAGAACAACACATATGGTCATGAGTAATTAGTTCAAGGTTAATTTAGTCCATGAGTAATTAGTTCAAGCTTAAGTGTTTAGATTTTGGTCCTCTAATTCATAGTGTCCAAATCCAACCCGGTTAGTGGTTACCACACTCATAAGTCCATATCGTATTTTCACATATAGGCTAAATACCTAATTAATTATATATGATATAATTAATGTGATTGCTATTATTATTAGACTACCCTTAAGACAATGGCTGAATATACATTTAGCATATCGATCGATAAATATTCCAACAATCTCTCATTTTAATTGTCATATGTTACTCAAAAATATATTTTAATTTAATGAAGTCTATAAATCTATTATTAAAGGGTGAACGGTATCACCTCTTACATGATCAATGAACAATAAATGACTAAATACCTTTTTTGCAGTGTGAACAATATGATGAATAGGTAATCACATTATTGTCATCAATTAATTACATATGCCAATTATTGTCTACAACTTAAAAGTAATATGAATTGTAATATACATATACTCTTAAATAGTATATTTGGAGATCTAATAAAGTAACAAATGTCAATAAATATAACCAAACATATATATTGCAATAAACTTTTATGTATACAACATTGAAAATATCATTGGATCTTATTATAAAACTTTTAGTGAAACTAATAATTCTCTTAATCAACTTCACTCAAACCGATGGTATTTTCCTAGAAATCCATATAAAATATTGTCATTGTAAGAGAATTTGTTATCATGGAGCTTGTGCTGATATGTGTAGTATATCCGAACTATCGTTTTAACAGATATGAAATTTATGTTTATGTGTTTAGACCTATACGATCTCTTATTATTGTCATGGTACTGCACTGCATAATTATCACCCCAATATAACTTCATGAGACCTTTCATTCCTTTTACAACATGTAAATCAATGGCAAAATTCTACAATCGTAACGACTGGTTTGATACCTCAAAGCATGCAACAAATTCTTTCATTGTAGTGGATGATGTGATGCTTAACACTTTTTAAAGATATTGAACCTTCAACTAATAAGCATATGTTGTTATAAGTGTTTTTGTATGTGTCATTGCATTTATAAAAAACTAATTCAGAATACCTATGAAATCAAAGTTTTTCATTTTTCGATATGTCAATATGTTCCATTTTTTGCCTTCCGGAGGTCAATACCTGGGTTACTTACATACCTTTCCAACATATTCACATAAAATTCAATGTTTAGTCTAATACAATTGATCATGTATTAAACTTCAAACTGTCGATGCATAAAAAACTATTTATTTTTCATTTTCTCAATGCCAAATGTTGTCTTTGGATATATACCCAAACTTAGTCTGTCACCCTTTGTTATAGGGGTACTCAAGGGTTTTCAGTTTTCCAATCTGTAACATAATAAAAAACTTTAAATATATGCATTTTGTGATAATTTAATAATGCCACATGAGTGATCATGATGTATTTTAATTTTTAACACCAATATGGAATCACGAAGATCCTTCATATCAAACTTTTTTGATAGAAATCCTTTTGTAATGTGTGATAATTCCTTATTGTTTGAGGAAAACAATATGTCATCGATATATAATATAAAACTATTCAAACTGAACTCATGATACGCAATATCCTCAACCGAGTTGACCTCAAAGTCAAAATATAATATCACCTCAAATAGTTTATGATACCACTGATGAAAAGTCTGGTTGAGCTCATAATTGGATTATTTGAGTTATATATTTTAAATTATTATGCTAGCAACATATATGAATGATAAAATGTGTATTTTCATCTATTTGATTAATCTCAATATCAAAATGTACAACTAATACCATGATTGTTCTAAAATAATCATTGATCGATACTGAAAAGAAGGTTTTATTGGAATCAATCATTTTACGGTGAGTATAATTTTTTATACAAGATATGTTTTATATCTTTCCACACTACCTAATGAATTGTGTTTGGTTTTGTAAACCCACTTACAACCATCTATCTTTTTTCTCTCCAGGTAATGGCATAAGTTTTTATATCATATTGTTTTGCGTCAATTTATATTATTCCCTTAGAACATCAATCCACTTATGAGAGTCGGAGTTTTCCATGACATATTTGTAGGATGAGAGATCATCTGCAGTTCTGGCCCATAACTCATCATGTTCATGAATATTTACTATAAAATCTGAATGTATATCATTCTTTTTTTCTCTCGTGGAACTTCTTAAATGCACTATTACTTATTGTCGCACTTCTTCAGAGTGTAGAGTTTGATCTTAGATGAACAATGTCATTTTGGAATTCTTATGAAAAATTACTTTGAGATTTCTCTTATTTAATATGTATAATTGTTAAAACTCTCAAATTGAACATCAATGTTATTCAGAGTATAACCTTGTTTTCACGAGACCAAAATAATTAGATCTAAATTTAATTTTTTTGATACCCGAGTATCTTTGTTAATAACTTTACGGATCTCTATGGATACTTCCTCAAAATGAACATCTCTATTATTATTATTATTATTACTCCTCACAAACTCAACACCATTTATAGACTTTATCGTTCACGTTTCAAATATACCACCAGTTAGAGGATCATAAAACTTAAAACTCGTGAGGTATTCAGAATAACCAATGAAGAAGCACTAGCTATTTTGGGTCAAATTTATTTTTCTAATGTTTATAAGCTTTTGTCGCAACTGGACACCCCCATATATACATGCGTCTTGAATTGGGTTAGCACTTATTCCAAAACTCATATGGGAGCCTAATAGTGACCTTACGTGGTACTATGTTGAGTATATAAGTGGTACATTTGATGGCTTCTCCCCAACGAGATAATGGTATAGATGAGTTACTTATTATACTTCTAACTATATTTTTTAATGTGTGGTTCCGTCTTTCAAATACACCATTTTGCGGGATGAATCTGACATTGTATATTGATGGACTATGCCACACTCCTCTATGTATTTTGTAAATGACCCTTGACATTGTTTACCTGATCCGTCGTATCTACCATAGTATTTACCATCACGATCCGATCTAACACCTTTAATGCTTTCACCAAGTTGTTTTTCAACTTCGGTCTCAAAAGCTTTTAACTTGAGTAGTGCCTTGAACTTTTCATAAATGATGTAAAGGTATCCAAAACGAGATAAGTCATCTATAGTGATATGAAATACCATTGCATATTCCATGGTTATTTTAGAAACAGTCCACATATGTCGGTATGAATCAATTTTAAGACTTTAGTCGTTCTATATATTCATACCATGTTGGTTTTGGTCTGTTCTCCTTTGATACACTCAATATATGTACCGAAATCAGAGTAATCTATAAGACCCAATAAACCTTTAACTATAATTTTGTCCATCATTAAATTTAATTTATGACATAACTGATTGTGCCACAATTTACATAAGGTTTTGGTTTTATTGATCTTATTAATTACAAGTTTTATATTAATAATAAGTTTGTCATTATCAATAGTATTTACTAAATACAAGTTAAAGTCCATTATCAAACTACCATAACCAACAATCATATCATTATATAAAGCAGTTAAACCATTGGTTCTCATAGATAAGAATAACCATACATGTCTAAAGTTTAGAAAGAAATCAAGTTCTTCCAAAACGTAGGAAGATACATATAATTTTGAAAAATAATACATGTCCTGTGGTAAGGTTTAAATTTGAATTAAAAATTGCCAACAATATGCATGAGCTCTCGTCAGTTGTAAAAATGCACCTTTCATCCTTGCTTAGCATATAACTCATTAGTGTACTTTGTAAAAAAAACACAAACATGATTGTAAACCAATGCATCATAATTTTTTTTCCATAAAAATAAGATTAACTTCCGAAACAACCAAAGTTATAAGATTGTCTTTACTTTTCAATAAAATCCGACATTTCTCACTGTCCTTCTTGAGATGCCTATACTATTTGGGGAAAAAAACATCAACCAACCATCGATTCTTGAGGCTTTTTGTTATGAACCAGACCAAGTCTCGATTATTTGCATCAAACTTCTGTTTTGGCCTCATCCCCTTATTGGACACTACCATTTTCATTTTAAACACCTCATTTTAAAGCTTTTTTACTCGTATTATACAACGTGTGCACTTAATTTAGTGATTGTCCATTTTTCGCATGTAATTGTAAGTAAAGTAGAAATGCGTAAAATTTCATGGGAGAGATTGAAAAATGAACCTCACCACATATTATTTAGGTAAGTATACCCTCATTGCCTTTAACTTTTGTACAATCATTGACGTGTCCAAAATGTACTCTCAAATAGCACATTTGCCATTGTACTTCTTGGTAGGTATCTCATTAATAAGACGTTGTGCCTCTACCTTGTCATTCTTGGAAAATGTTTTCTAAAATTTTGTCAGAAAATCCAAAATATCGGTAGCATTATTAGGGACAACCCCATAAAATTTTGTTGGTATTCCTTAAAGAATAATAACTAAGAAAAATGGATTAGATCGTTCCCAGTTTTTATACTTTTTGGTTTTCCCATCTGAACTTTCTTGAGTAAGAGTACCAGGTTTAGGTTTTATTAATATTAGGTCATAGTAATGATAATTCAAGTACAAGTTGATATCCGATTTTAGTTAGTTAAAAATTTGAGCCATTCAACATTAAAGGTTTATTCTCTAACGGATTGTAACCCATAATATGAATATAACGCACATCACATAATTAATTTTGAGATATAACAACTTATCATGATTTAACATGACATGTACATGTAAAATATAATATATTATAATAATTGGATACTAAAGAACAAATCATACTAACACGTATTTATGAGTTTGAGAATATTACATTTGATCATTATATTAATTTTTCTAAATATGGGTGAAACCTTTTGGAGAGATGATTTCACCTACTTAAATTGAAATACTCGCAAATATTTGATGAGTCTGGATTCTGTCACCACCTCGGACAAGGTCAGTTCGGACAATGTCCACCTAACCGGACAGGGGCAGTTCGGACACCATCATCCATTGAACTGTTCGAACAGAACTAAAGTACTTAAAACCTAATAACTTTTTGACTAAGCTGTCTGTTCCCCTACTTAGAACTAATGGCCCTTAAACTCGACCTGAGTCCATTAAACACGACCCAAAAGCCCATGTGGCCCAAATATAAGGGTATAAATACCCAACCACCAACATTAAATGAGGGTAATGAAAATTAAATACAACTAGGCAGCTTAATTCTCCCTCTACATTTTACCCAAACATTAAATACTCACAAAACTCCACAAAATTCTAAATAGAAATAACAAATTTACCTTCCAACGAAAATAGACCACACCAAATTGGCGATCACAGTGGGAGCACGACGGTGCCTGAATCTAGCATTCAAAACCATCAGAAAAAACCTGTTCGGATGAATCCGGACGTACCGGAAGTACCACCAGCTTTGCTCGAAGTGGTGGGGGGAAATGATGAATATACCATCGTGGAGCGTGATAGATTAAAGGGCGAAATAGAAGCTCTGAGGGCAAAAAAGGCAAAGATGGGCATAAAAGAGAAATCAAAAGCATCAGGTGCTCATCATACTGACAACCCTAGAGAGCATGAGCCTTCGAAGACCCATGTGAGTACGAAGAAGACTCATTCTAGTTCCAAAAAGTCTCACCGGTCCAGGCCAGTGGATAGCTCTGATTCAGACTAAGAATCTTCCAATAGCTCCTCGGACGAAGATGGAATAGAAGAATTCTTGTCCTCCAACAGCGATGAGGGCCGATCTAAAAAGAAACAAAAGTTGGTTAAGAATTATTCAAGAAAAAGGGATAGGCATGGAAAGTTAAAGAGACATATAGGTAAAGGATCATCTCATAACCGGAGACACATAGACCGGATGCTGGTGCATCCCTTTGCCTTCCATGATGAGCCAGGTATCTTTGCAACTCCTAACGAGGATACCATTTTCAGTCGTGGCCGGAATTGGAGACAATCTCCATTGTCTTCCAAGATCCTGTCCGGGAACCTCCCCAAGAGGTTCGATAGCACGAAGATGGAAAAATACGATGGCAGTAAAGACCCTGACAATCACTTGGAAAAACTCAAAAATTTCATGATGAATTTCGATGACGACGATAAGTTGCTTTGTAGAGCATTATCCTAGTCTTTTTACGGGGAGTGCCTTGAAGTGGTATAACAGCCTACCACAGGGGTGCATTAGAAATTTCAATACCTTTTGGGTGGCCTTCCGGAGGCAGTTTGTTGGAAGTAAGGAGGTGAATGGCAATGGGGATACAATTATCAATTGTGCCCAAGAACCGAATGAATCACTAAAGGAATATATAAGTCGCTTTGTAAATACCAAAAATGGGCTGGCTGATTGCTTAAAAGAAGTGACAATAGTTTCTCTGAGGCAGGGCTTAAACCCTGGAAATTTGGCTGATTCAGTGACAAAAAAAAAGGCCATGATATAGGGAGATTTACTGAATCAGGTCAGAAAGCAAATTAACGTGGATGAAACAAAGAAAACTAGGGTGCACAGGCAGGTGAGGTTTGCCCCATTTACACCAAACCCCAACCAAAATCAGTCCGGGAACAAGGCAAGGGAGGCCGGGCAGGGTCATAACAGAGCTAAAGCTCAGTATCAGCAAGCTGCGCCTGCCCAGAGTCAACAATCTAGAAACAAGAGAGGGCCTTGGGTTCAACCGGAGTGGTTTGCTGAGTTAAAAGAAAGTGTGGCCACCATTTATGACAAAACAAAGGAAGAAGTACACTATATAAGGCCGGCTGCATTGCAATCTCCTAGGGAGCATCGTAACAATTCCTTCTATCATTACCACAATGATACTGGCCATACCACTGATAATTGTATTGCTTTAAAGCAAGAAGTCTAGAATTTGATTGAAAGAGGAAAGTTGGGAGCATATATTAAAAGAAGAGGAGGAAATAGACCTGATAATGCTCATCGGCCTGGCCCGAACAATGCAAGCACATCTGCTCCGGAGGGAGCTATGGTGATAATCGAGAGATTCGATGTAGAGTCAGAGTACTTGGACCCTGATCCAACTCGAAACAGAGTAGGTGCCATTGAGGAACATTGTAAAACAGTGTCCGGGCTTATTAACTTTTTTGAGTCACTCACAATTTTCGGAGGGGATGCGATGACAGCACCCACTGCTTCTTCAAGAAAGAGGCACGTTCATACATTAGCTACCCAACTGGAGGGAGGCATGACTTCCTATCAATCACAGATTCCATTTCCCTTCATTGTGTTCGATGAGGATGACTTGAGGGATATAGCAGGTCCTCATGAATATGTTGTTGTCAAAGGAGCATCTATTGGGGGCAATGACATAAGACGAATTTTGGTGGATACTGGGAGTTCAGCCAATATCCTCTTTTTGACTTCCTAAAAAAAGATGAAAAATCCTATGGTAATTCAGTGTTCGAACATGTCAATTGTGGGTTTCATTGGAAGCTGAGCAGATGTGATCGGGGAGTGCGAAGATGAAGGTTTGTTGGGCAAGGGCCCTTTTAAGAAGATGGTTAGAATACTGTTTATCGTGGTAGATTGTCCCACTTGTTACAATGCTATTCTAGGAGGTCTTGGCTCTCTCGGATGCATGTAGTGGCCTCAACAGTCCACCAATGTTTGAAATATGTTGTACAAGGACAAGTGGGAGTTGTTCGGAGCAGCCAAAAGATTGCAAGAGAGTGTTATGCAACAGCACTGGCCCCTCGGACGTTGGAGGCAGTTTGTATCAATGAAGAATAGCAGTTTGAGGGGCTTTCTGGGGATGAGGGTGAAATTGATGACCCCAGAGAGACCCCTGGAGTTTTAATACCGGTTGAAGAAGTTGAAACACATTCTTTGGGAGAGGGAAAAAATGTTAAGATAGGGTCCAAAATGACCTCCGAATTGAAGGGTAAAATGTTGAAGTTCCTAAAAGACCATCAGCATGTTTTTGCTTGGTGCAATGCTGATGTTACCGGGGTACCAGCAGATATCATATCACATCACTTGTCCATCCGGAGAGACATAGCACGTATAATACAAAAAAGAAGAGCTTTTTCCAAGGAAAAGGTTGATGCCATTGTTCAAGAAGTCGACATGCTTACTAAAATGGGGCATATAAAAGAGTCTCAATATCTTTTATGGACAACCAATCCGGTATTGGTAAAAAAGAAAAATGGCAAGTGGCGTATGTGTATTGATTTTACAGATCTCAACAGGGCCTGCCCAAAGGATTTATACCCTGTTCCCCGGATTGATCAGCTGGTGGATTCTACATCCGGGAATAAGCTACTATCTTTCATGGATGCTTTCTCCAGGTATAACCAGATTCGAGTAAATCCGAACGATCAGGAGCATACTACGTTTGTCACTGATAGGGGCCTTCATTGTTACAAGGTGATGCCTTTTGGGTTAAAAAATGTTGGGGCTACCTATCAGAGGTTAATAAACAAAGCCTTTGCTGATCAAATTGGAAGAAATATGGAACTGTATATTGACGACATGATGGTAAAAAATGTGGATGAAGAGCTACACTTGGCAGATCTACAAGAAACTTTTGCTAACTTAGTAAAAGTAAATTTGAAACTAAATCCGGAGAAGTGTGTGTTCGGAGTGCAGTCCGGAAAATTCCTAGGATACATAATAAGTGAACAAGGGATACAGCCTGATCCGGACCAGCTTAATACTTTATTTCAAATGGAGCCTCCTCGGAATATTAAAGAAGTACAACGGTTGACTAGGAGGTTGGCTGCGTTAAATTGGTTCATCTCGAGATCTTCGGACAGATGTGCCCCGTTTTTTCAAACTTTAAAAGGTGCAAAGGGATTTGACTGGACTTCACAATGTGATGAGGCCTTCAATGACATCAAAAAACATATCTCCTCCCCCAAGACTTTATTTAAACCTGTTGATGGAGAGACACTCTTCGTATATTTGGCAGTTTCCAGTTGTGCCATCAGTCCTGTATTGGTAAAAGAGGTGGATAACTATCCCCGTCCGGTGTACTACATTAGCAAGAGCTTAATAGATGCAGAAAAACGCTATTTAAAACTTGAAAAGTTAGCACTAGCCCTGGTAATTGTTGCTAGGAAGATGAGGCCTTATTTTCAGGCTCATCTTATTATTGTCCGAACGTCTTATCCTCTAAAAAACGTTTTACAAAAGGTGGATATTTTGAGTAGAATGACTTAGTGGTCAGTGGAACTGGGGGACTTCGATATTGATTTTGCTCCTCGAACAGCAATCAAAGCCCAAGTTATGGCTGATTTTTTAGTTGAATTCCACTCGGATAGGGATACAGAGCAAACGACTGAGATGAAAGACAAAAAAGTCTTGGTCGTCCGGACGGACGGTGGATCGAGTACTATGGGATGTGGTGCAGGGGTATGCTTGACCTCTCCGTATGGTGACAAAATGTACCAAGCTATATGTTTTGCCTTTAGGGCTTCTAACAATGAGTCCGAATATGAAGCTGCTATAGCTGGTTTAAAGTTAGCTCATATTTGTGGGGCAAAAAGGGTCAAGTTGATGAGTGATTCTCAGCTTCTTATCCATCATGCGCAAGGTCAATCTGAAGCAAAAAAGGAGCAACTAATAAAATACTTACTTCTTCTCAAAGATGTGGCACTTAGGTTCAATAGTGTTTTTATGAGCACATACCCCGAACAGAAAATGAGCTAGCAGACTCCTTAGAAACCATAACCTATACTGAATCATACCCTTGGATCCATGTGCTGGAATGACCTTCCATTCAACTCAATATGGGTAAGGAGGAAGAAAGCTTCGATATACAGATGGAACAACCCCAAGATTGGAGGTTTCTTCTCCTTCGATATCTCTCTGATGGCATATTGCCTCCGGATAAGTCAATAGCAAGAAAAGTGAAGTATAAAGCTCGTGGTTTTATCATACTAAGAGATGTTCTTTATAAAAAGTCTTACAGTAAACCCCTCTTACGATGTTTGGAGGTTGATGAGTCTCAAATAGTCCTCTCCGAATTACATGATGGTGAGGGGTCAGCTCACTGTGGGTTCAGGGCTCTAACACAGAGAGTTTTGTTGGCTGGTTATCATTGGCCCACTATAATGCAAGATGCTAAGGAGCTGGTGAGAATGTGTGACCCATGCCAGAGATATAGCAGCGAAATTCATGTTCCAGCCACCCCGTTATAGTCAATTTCTGAGCCTATACCCTTTGCTCGATGGGGGTGGATTTGGTGGGACCTCTACCTATGGCATCCGGAGGGCACAGAACAATAATTGTGGCTATTGATTATTTTTCGAAGTGGATTGAAGCAGCCCCACTGGCAGGTACAACATCAAAAGTTGTCATAAAATTTATTTTATCCAATATCTATTGCAGATTTGGCATTCCACAGAAGATAACAACAGACAATGGGCCACAGTTCGACAGCAAGGAAATGGAGAGTTTCTGTGCCTCTAGAGGTATACGACATTGTTTCTCTTCACTTTTCCACCCACAAGCAAATGGCCAGGTTGAAGTGGCTAACAGAACTATACTGTCCGGTTTGAAGAAAAATTTAGAAGGGGCTACTGGAAAATGGCCTAGTTATTTACAAGAGGTTTTGTGGGCCTACCAGACTACACCTGGAGCAGCAACACAAGAATCACCTTTTGCCTTAGTCTATGGGATGGATGACATAGCTCCTATAGAAGAAACTCTCCCTTCTTTTTGAGTTCATAATTTCTCTGAACACACTAACGAAGTGGCAATCAGAGGTCAGCTTGACTTAATAGAAGAAAGAAGAGTTAAGGCTCACCTTAGAGCTGCACACTATCAGGGTTTGATGAGAAGCAGGTTTGCTTCCAGAGTTAAAAGAAGAGATTTTCAGCTGGGGGACAAAGTGTTAAGGAAAGTCTTCTTACACACTAAAGAGAAGCTGCTCGGCAAACTAGCACCAACTTGGGAAGGACCCTATACGGTCATTGAAAGGCTTAAACCTGGGACATACTGGCTAGAAGACAAGGATGGAAGGGTTTTGAATCACCCTTCGAATATTGAACACCTCTGGATGTACTTGGAGTAGAAACTATGTAAATATTTACTTGTTTAAAAATCCATGTAAATATTTGGGGGCATACGCTTTCCTACCCTGGTGGCGCGGGGAGGTTTTAATGAGGTGTCCGGGCTCTTTTATAAAATTTGATGCCTTCTTAAAAATTCGGAGTGTTCTTACTTTGTTTCTTGTCAAATTTTTGTTTAAACACCGGCCGGATTGAATTAAAGGAATGATGACTACTTAAACATTTGTCATCAAAGAATTTAAACACTCTCACTTCAGAATATTTATGAAATAACTAGGGGTTGTTTAAACATTAGCCACCAAAATTAAAGAAATGCAAGAGTTGTGCCAAATAAAGACATCTATTAAAATAATCAAAGTGCCTTGGTCATCCAAGGACTTTAAGATGTCAAAACAAACAGACATGTCCGGTCAAACACCGGACACAGTTACAAAAATGCCTTGGCCTTCCAAGGACTTTAGTTCAATCGAAACAAAAATGCCTTGGCCTCACTTGTTTTCTTCTTCTTGGGATCATCATTCTCCTCACCTGGACTCTCCCTGATGTTCTCTTCTTTATCGTATGAGGATGCACTGGAGAAATCAAACCTGTCACCCTCAGCCATTGTATGAAAGGGAAGGTCTGGATACTCTACAAAAGTCCATAAGTCTCCCAGATTCCTCTTCGGAAATTTCTCATAAAAAAGTAAAACCATGTCCGACTTCACCTTGGCATACATCTCCTCTTGACTGTCTATCACACTGTTGGCATAAACATCAATCTTGGCCTGGATTTTTGCCTCTTGCTCCCTTAGCAGATCAGTTTTATCCTCTATAGCTTTGGACATCGAGTCCTCAAGTGCGATCTTGTCATTGGTCAAAGTAAGAATGACTTGATCCTTCGTCTTCGTCTCCTCTTTTAAAGAGGTGAGATCTTTCTCTAACCCGGACAGCTTTTCCCGGAGGCCTTTAATGGTATCTTCTAAGGTTGCAACCTTTGTGGTCCAACCCTCCTGGCTCTTCTTCAACTCCTCGTTTTCTCTCCTCAAAACATCAGCATTTTGGGTGGCAATGAGGAGGTCGTTGGATAGCTTATCCTTGTCGGAATTAAGGGCAGTGATGATAGCTGCTTGACCTCGCACTTGCTTCTCCAGGACCAACACTGGCTGAATGGTACTCAGTATAGAGTGAGTTATAGCCTCTCTTTCACTTGAAACGGTGAAAGACTTGCCATTAAAGATAACAGTGTTTGAAGTGCTCGGAGGGAGGTAGGGCCCAGCAACGTCGTCTTTGGAAAGGTTTACAAAATAGTCCCCAAGCCCGTCAAGCCCTGTAATGTCGACACCGTCGATGCTAATGTCTCCTCCTCCAACCTCATCGGTTTGAAAGTCAGCGGGGATCTCTTCTGCTCTTGTTGGATCAGTAGGATCAACAAGAGGAAAGGGCTCTGAAGGCCGGAGAGAAAGTTCATCACCCCTGGAAGTCTTTTTCTTCTTGGACTTCCTATCCTTGCTTTCTGCTCCCCGTTTCCTGTCCCTCTTAGGAACCCTTGGAGGCTTTGGAGATCCTGTCTCTTCCCTAGAACCCTCATGCTCCACTACTTCAAGAAAAGCAGCATCAATCTGACTTAGACTGTCCCCGCTTGGTTAGTTGGAGCAGTTTCTTCCGCTTCAGTAGGATTGGCTTCGACCACACTCTTCTTGCCCTTCCCTTTTTTGCCTTTCATCTTACTTGGGGCCTTGGCTCGACCTGGCAAATACAGTGACCCGTCCGATGCGTGTGTTCTTTTAAGGACTACATCCGGAGGGGGTGGAGTGGTAAGTTCTTCCCAGGCCAAGTCCCTCCGGCCAGTAGTGTTCCAGAGATGGGACCTTGCGATATTGCCTCCGGTAAAGGCATCATGAAAACGGTTTCCCCACTTTTCAGCAGCCCAAGTGTTGATCTTGGTACAAGTGGTCTGCCCAGCCTTTAAATAATCACTGAAATCTTTAGGCAGCTATGTCAAGAAAAAAGACAAGACAAGTCAGTTAAACAAATTTGATAAAAATAAAAATGAGAATGTAAGATGAGATTCTTACGATCACTTTGCCATCTACTGGTAAGAAGACTCGGGTTGACTCCGGCTTTGATCTTCCTCCCGTTCTCCCAAGCGACACTCACAAACAAGAAGTGAGTCCTCCAATTTCTCTCCGACTCGAGCAGGTCATCCACCGCCTTATAGTTATCACCCATGTTGAAGTGATAAAAGGGGATATGAGGGTTTCTGCAGAGGTTGGCCACATCAGCAAATACCTCCATCGGAAGAGGAATTCCAGAGAGTCTGGAAGCCATGATACATGCCATGAGGGTGTACCAGGCATTAGGGATCAATTGACTTGGGCAGAGCTTTATAAGGTGCATATATCTGACTATCTCCGGATCTAAGGGAAACCTTAATCCCCAGTTAAAAAGCTCAGTAAAGATGACCACTTCACTAAGCTTGCAGTTCATTGGCGTTTCAGGGTCTATTGGGATTCTTATTTTTACATTCTTCGGAATTCCCCACTTCGTTCGCATCCAACCCAGTTCGGCTGTGTGGATGAAGACATAATTAATCTTTTGTAAAGCAAGTAAATACTTAACATTGACCTTGTGGAAACAAGGTCCCACTTTTCCCACAAGACACTCCGGCAAATCCGGATGCCTTAAGCATAGTTTCTCCTTGCCTTTGTCCTTCTTGGCACCAGCAGCATCACTTGTTTGTCCGGAGACTTCGGACTCGAACGGAGCCTCTTCAATGGAATCCTCCATTGCTTCCTCCATTACCGAGGAGAGATTTTCGGTTGTTTTTGGGGGAGGGGAGTTAGGAGTTGGATCAGTCTGGCTTCCGGACTGTTGGGCTTCAATACTTTTCTGAACTCTGGCCTCCGGCTGGGGCTCAGATGTGGTAATTTCTCTTCGGAGGCTTGGAGAAGAGGCCTCCAAACCGGACAGCTTGTCCTTAGGAACTTTTATGGGTGCCTCTGACCCCGTGTTGCTGTCTTTGGCCCTGGATTTTGAAGGTGTGCCTTTTGAAGCCTGCCCTTTTACCAGGAGACCTCTTCTCCGACCAACTAATTTATTGGGAGAGATTTCTGCATCTGAACCCATGGCTATAAATGGGGAAAGCTTTTTGAAACTGGTAACTGCTTGTCCTGGCTCAACAGTGGGCTCTGATTCTTGAACCGACGAGCCTGAAACAATAAGAGAAAGGTCGGTTTGAAACAATCTCCTCGGTTTTACACTTCTGGTTGAGAAGGAGCCCTGGTCAGGTTCTGTGTTTGGGATTACTGGTTTATCGATAGGGGAAGTAGGTAGGCCTGCAACAATGCGCCTTTCCCGTTCAACTTTTTGTGCCTTTTCTAGCTCAGATAGGTTAAGCCACCCGCCTTTGATTAAAGCGTTCCTAGCTGTGAACATAAACTCCAACAAAGAAAATTTGTGTTTGAGAGAGAAAACTCTGAATTTTGGCAAAGTAAGTATGACGATGGTGGTAAAACAATGAAGAAGTGATTAATTTATAGTAAACACATAAAAGAGGCTTTGATACCTAGGAGAATTCGAAAGGATTGCAATGATTAGGGAACGACACTGACGTCATCTTCATTAAATGAAGAGGTTACTTTTCAGAGAAGGTGGGATCGAAATTCTAGGTGAAAAAACGGCTGAAATAACGAACCAGAAAGAGACACGTGTCCTACGAACTATGAAAAGAAACCGTTCAAATTCAAGAACCTTTTTCAGTCCGGATAAAGCTATAACACAATTCGAAGGACCTGTCCGGATGTAATTGTCACTAGCAACAGACTGTTTTTCAGGTCTTGCCAAAGGTTTTTGAAAACCACCTAAAAATGGGATACTGATGAGTCCAGATTCTGTCACCACCTCGGACAAGGTCAGTTCGGACAATGTCCACCTAACCGGACAGAGGCAGTTCGGACACCATCATCCATGGAACTGTTCGAACAGAACTATAGTACTTAAAACCTAATCACTTTTTGACTAAGCTGTATGTTCCCCTACTTAGAACTAATGGGTCCTTAAACTCGACCCGAGTCCATTAAACACGACCCAAAAGCCCATGTGGCCCAAATATAAGGGTATAAATACCCAACAACCAACATTAAATTAGGGTAATGAAAATTAAATACAACCAGACAGCTTAATTCTCCCTCTACATTTTACCCAAACATTAAATACTCACAAAACTCCACAAAATTCTAAACAGAAATTACAAATTTACCCTCCAACGAAAATAGACCACACCAAATTGGCGATCACAGTGGGAGCACGACGGTGCCTGAATCTAGCATTCAAAACCATCAGAAAAAATCAATTCGGATGAATCCGGACGTACCGAAAGTACCACCAGCTTTGCTCGAAGTGGTGGGGGGAAATGATGAATATACCATCGAGGAACGTGATAGATTAAAGGGCGAAATAGAAGCTCTGAGGGCAAAAAAGGCAAAGATGGGCATAAAAGAGAAATCAAAAGCATCAGGTGCTCATTATACTAACAACCCTAGAGAGCATGAGCCTTAAAAGACCCATGTGAGTACGAAGAAGACTCATGCTAGTTCCAAAAAGTCTCACCGGTCCAGGCCAGTGGAAAGCTCTGATTCAGACTCAGAATCTTCCAGTAGCTCATCGGACGAAGATGAAATAGAAGAATCATTGTCCTCCAGCAGCGATGAGGGTCGATATAAAAAGAAACAAAAGTTGGTTAAGAAGTATTCAAGAAAAAAGGATATGCATGGAAAGTTAAAGAGGCATATAGGCAAAGGATCATCTCATAACCGGAGACACATAGACCGGATGCTGGTGGTTCCCTTTGCCTTCCATGATGATCCAGGTATCTTTGCAACCCCTAACGAGGATACCGTTTTCAGTCGTGGCCGGAATTGGAGACAATCTCCATTGTTTTCCAAGATCCTGTCCGGGAAACTCCCCAAGAGGTTCGATAGCACGAAGATGGAAAAATACGATGGCAGTAAATACCCTGACAATCACTTGGAACAATTCAAAAATTTCATGATGAATTTCGATGACGACGATAAGTTACTTTGTAGAGCATTCTCCTAGTCTTTTACGGGGAGTGCCTTGAAGTGGTATAACAGCCTACCACATGGGTGCATTAGAAATTTTGATACCTTTTGGGTGGCCTTCCGGAGGCAGTTTGTTGGAAGTAAGGAGGTGAAGGGCAATGGGGATACAATTATCCATTGTGCCCAAGAACCGAATGAATCACTGAAGGAATATATAAGTCGCTTTGTAAATACCAAAAATGGGTTGGCTGATTGCTTCGAGCAAGTGACAATAGCTTCTCTGAGGCAGGGCTTAAACTCTGGAAATTTGGCTGATTCAGTGACCAGAAAAAAGGCCATGACATGGGGAGGTTTACTGAATCAGGTCGAAAAGCAAATTAACATGGATGAAACAAAGAAAACTAGGGTGCACATGCAGGTGAGGTCCGCCCCGTTTACACCAAACCTCAACCAAAATCAGTCCGGGAACAAGGCAAGGGAGGCCGGGCAGGGTCATAAAAGAGCTAAAGCTCAGTCTCAGCCAGCTGCGCCTGCCTATAGTCAACAATCTAGAAACAAGAGAGGGTCTTGGGTTCAACCAGAGTGGTTTGCTGAGTTAAAAGAAAGTGTGGCCACCATTTATGACAAAACAAAGGAAGAAGTACACTATATAAGGCCGGCTGCATTGCAATCTCCTATGGAGCATCGTAACAATTCCTTCTGTCAGTACCATAATGATACTGGCCATACCACTGATGATTGTATTGCTTTAAAGCAAGAAGTCCAGAATTTGATTGAAAGAGGAAAATTGGGAGCATATGTTAAAAGAAGAGGAGGAAATAGGCCTAATAATGCTCATCGGCCTGACCCGCAATGCAAGCACATCTGCTCCGGAGGGAGCTATGGTGATAATCGAGAGATTTGATGTAGAGTCAGAGTACTTGGACCCTTATCCAACTTGAAACAGAGTGGGTGCCATTGAGGAACGTTGTAAAACTGTTTCCGGGCTTATTAACTTTTTTTGAGTCACTCACAATTTTCGGAGGGGATACCATGACAGCACCCACTGCTTCTTCAAGAAAGAGGCACGTTCATACATTAGCTACCCAACTGGAGGGAGACATGACTTCCTATCAATCACAGATTCCATTTCCCTTCATTGTGTTCGATGAGGATGACTTGAGGGATATAGCAGGTCCTCATGAAGATGTTGTTGTTATAGGAGCATCTATTGGGGGCAATGAAATAAGACGAATTTTGGTGGATACTGGGAGTTCAGCCAATATCCTCTTTTTGACTTCCTACAAAAAGATGAAAAATCCTACGATAATACAGCGTTCGAACATGTCAATTGTGGGTTTCACTAGAAGCTTAGCAGATGTGACCGGGGAGTTCGAAGATGAAGTTTTGTTGGGCAAGGTCCCTTTTAAGAAGATGGTTAGAATACTGTTTATCGTGGTAGATTGTCCCACTTGTTACAATGCTATTCTAGGAGGTCTTGGCTCTCTCGGATGCATGCAGTGGCCTCAACAGTCCACTAATGTTTGAAATATGTTGTGCAAGGACAAATGGGAGTTGTTCGGAGTAGCCAAAAGATTGCAAGAGAGTGTTATGCAACAGCACTGGCCCCTCAGACGTTGGGGGCAATTCGTATCAGTGAAGAATAGCAGTTTGAGGGGCTTTCTGGGGGTGAGGGTGATATTGATGACCCTAGAGAGACCCTTGGAGTTTTAATACCGGTTGAAGAAGTTGAAACACATTCTTTGGGAGAGGGAAAAAATGTTAAGATATGGTCAAAAATGACCTCCGAATTGAAGGGTAAAATGTTGAAGTTCCTAAAAGACCATCAACATGTTTTTGCTTGGTGCAATGCTGATGTTACCGGGGTAACAGCAGATATCATATCACACCACTTGTCCATCCGGAGAGACATAGCACCTGTAATACAAAAAAGAAGAGCTTTTTCCAAGGAAAAGGCTGATGCCATTGTTCAAGAAGTCAACAAGCTTACTAAAATGGGGTATATAAAGGAGTCTCAATATTCTTTATGGACAGCCAATCCGGTCTTGGTAAAAAAGAAAAATGGCAAGTGGCGTATGTGTATTGATTTTACAGATCTCAACAGGGCCTGCCCAAAGGATTTATACCCTGTTCCTCGGATTGATCAGCTGGTGGATTCTACATCCAGGAATAAGCTACTATCTTTCATGGATGCTTTCTCCGGGTATAACCAGATTCGAGTAAATCCGAACGATCAGGAGCATACTATGTTTGTCACTGATAAGGGCCTTCATTGTTACAAGGTGATGCCTTTTGGGTTAAAAATGCTGGGGCTACCTATTAGAGGTTAGTAAACAAAGCCTTTGCTGATAAAATTGGAAGAAATATGGAAGTGTATACTGACGACATGATGGTAAAAAATGTGGATGAAGAGCTACACTTGGCAGATCTACAAGAAACTTTTGCTAACTTAGTAAAAGTAAATTTGAAACTAAATCCGGAGAAGTGTGTGTTCGAAGTGCAGTCTGGAAAATTCCTAGGATACATAATAAGTGAACAAGGGATACAGCCTGATTTGGACCAGCTTAATGCTTTATTTCAAATGGAGCCTCCTCGGAATATTAAAGAAGTACAACGGTTGACTGGGAGGTTGGCTGCGTTAAATCGGTTCATCTAGAGATCTTCGGACAGATGTGCCCCGTTTTTTCAAACTTTAAAAAGTGCAAAGGGATTTGACTGGACTTCACAATGTGATGAGGCCTTCAATGAGATAAAAAAACATCTGTCCTCCCCCAAGACTTTATTTAAACCTGTTGATGGAGAGACGCTCTTCGTATATTTGGCAATTTCCAGTTGTGCCATCAGTGCTGTATTGGTAAGAGAGGTGGATAATTATTCCCGTCCGGTGTATTACATTAGCAAGAGCTTAATAGATGCAGAAAAACGTTATTTGAAACTTGAAAAGTTAGCACTAGCCCTGGTAATTGCTGCTAGGAAGACGAGGCCTTATTTTCAGGCTCATCCTATTATTGTCCGGACGTCTTATCCCCTGAAAAACGTTTTGCAAAAGGCGGATATTTCGAACCTTGACTCAAAAAATAATAATTCAAACACATATATTTATATTATTTAAATATGAACAATATGTAATCTACGAGGGACAATTTTTGGAGAATTGTTTTTCTTATTTTTGTAACAAAAAAACCCTTAATTGTGCAACTGTAACACAATTTCTTTTTAAGAACCAAGTTACACGTGATTTCACAAATGAAACACAATTACTTTTTGCACACTTATTTCGCAACCAACTTCAAATTTACGCAGCTGCTTTTTTCTTATTTACGTAACACATTTTACGTAATTTCGCAACGAGAAAACAACTGTTTTTTTTTCGTAACCAAATTTCACATATTTACACAACTAAAACACATTCTATTTTGTTTTTTAAAAGTTTTTTAACACAAAAATATAAATATTTTTGCAACTACAAAAAATTTAGTTGTTTCACACATATTTAATATTTATTTTACAAAACAAGTTTATATTTTGTTTTTTTTTATAAAATTTGACTTATTGAGAAACCAAAGTTTTATTTATGAAACTATTTTCTTTTTTATTTATGCAATTGCAACACAATTTATTTTTAGCAACCAAGTTACATGTGATTTCACAAATGAAACGCAATTACTTTTTGCACACTTATTTCGTAACCAACTTCATATCTACGCAACTGCTTTCTTCTTATTTACGTAACACGTTTTACGTAATTCCGCAACAAGAAAACAATTGTTTTTTTTTTCGCAACCAAATTTCACATATTTACACAACTAAAACACAATCTATTTTGTTTTTTAAAAGCTTTTTTAACATAAAAATATACATATTTTTACAACTACAAAAAAGTTAGTTGTTCCACACATATTTAATATTTATTTTACAAAACAAGTTTATATTTTGTTTTTATGATAAAATTTGACTTATTGAGAAACCAAAGTCTTATTTATGAAACTATTTTCTTTTTTATTTATGTAACTCATTTTCATGTAATTTTAAAACTGAACATAATTATTTTTTCACAATCAAATTGTAAGTAAATTTGTACCTAAACACATTTGTTTTTAGTAACCAAATTACACATAATTAAGATAACTTGAATATAGTTTATTTTGAGATTTATTTAACAACCAAATTACACTTAATTATGCAACTAAATTAATATAAAAATAATATATACATATAATTGATCTAATTTTGTTCGTATTAAAAAACAAAACAAAACAAAAAGTATTTTCATATTTTTTTAATCTATGGTTTAAAAGATATATCATTTAATAAAATAATAAAAAGAAAAAAAAATATAGATGTGAATATTTTTGGATTACCATATGGTTATTAGTACTTTTAATTTAAAATTAGGTGGTTAGTGTGCTTTTATCAAAACTTGGATGATTATTAGTAAATAAATTTGATGTTGGATTTTTATTGGTAAATTACCGTTATTATTATTTATATGTAAATATTCCAATTGATTATTACGCGAGTATGCAAGATGATATATTATAGTTCAGGATTTCCTTAACATCGATGTTTAAGACCCAATTTAAAATAATGGTTTTTAAAGCATTAATAAAATAATTTAATAATTCATAAATATGAAAAAATGTTTTAATGCTTTTAATTGTTTTGGTATATGAATAATTTTGAATATTAGTTAACATATTTTTAAATGAAAATTTTATACTAAATACATACTATAAATATAGAATCACAGTTTTTAAATTTGGAAAAAATCAATTGATTAACATTGGCAGTTCCCATACATAAACTATGAGTAAATATCGAGTGAAAGACTTTCTAAACCTTAAAAGAGATACAACATACAAATTTAGTAGTAGTTAATCCATATTTATCTCTCATAAAAAGCTTATTTAGTCGATTTTGGTGGATTCACATAAAAAATCATATTCACCGATGAAGCCGCCTTCCATGTGGTCATCCAATCAACACAACAACTAGCTTATCCACAAACATAGTTGAATTCAAAGTTCATAGTATTTGAAAAAATATCTCCACATACCATAAGTGAATCACACATACGTCCATAATACTGCCACCACATTTCACTAGTGCGTGTAACTCTAGCGAGTCTGTCTTTATAACAAGTACCCCATATATAAACCGAACTGTAACACATAAAGTACTGCCTAAAAACTTCACTGTCTACATATTGTTCAAAACTAATTGTGCCAGATTTATCCGATCCATAAGAGAGATATTTTGCACTTTCCAATTTGATAAATTCCTCTTTATCTTCGTAATAATTTGTCGATAAAACCCCATTAGAAAGTGACCGGAAGTAATTGGCATACCTAAATACATCTTGAAAGATTCATTAAGATAAAAACCATTCATATATGTTAAATCAATTTTACGACTCCGTTGTACATTCATAAAAAGTGCTATGATCGATTTCTTATCGCTTACTGATTGGACAGATTTATCGTAAAACATACATAATACTTCTTTAATCAAGTCGACGTGTTCATATGAAGCTTATGCAAACAAAATCAAATTGTTTACAAATAAGACATATGAGACCGGGGGGCTTGCATATGAAGGCATAATGGACTCCAATTGTTACTCCGTTGTGGTATGAAAGACTCAAATGATTATCTATTCCATATATTTTGTATCCAATTCAACCTCATGACAGTAATAATAAGTCTTACCAGTGTCATTGAGAGCCTGAAATGAATGATAATATCCTCAATGAACCGTTAGTTGAGTTTGTCATACACTTTAGCTAGATAGATCCTAACCTCAATATATGTTCATGCTCTAGTGGTTTTGCGCAACCGATAGTCCATCTATTGCACAAAGATTGTGTTATATGAAATAAAACGAATGTTTTTTTTACCTAATTAGATCCAATACACTCGGCTAACAAAGGTCACAATTTGTTAACCATTACCGACATAATAAATTTTACCAAAATATTGATCAAGCTTATTGAGTGAAACTAACTAACTTTATCCGAATTAGCAACTTTAAGGATCATATTAATTGTTGTAAACCTGAGTAAGATCTCTTATCAACCAATCGCGTTACAAACCATCTTATAAACAGTCTCGAACCAAGTGTCTTTCAACATTTTTGATAAAATACCACAGTCATACCATATGATCACAGAGCTTTTGACAGGTTTAATCAGAATATGACCTCTTGAATCTCCTTATATGAAAACTTTTGAACTAGAATATCTTATTCAACTTTCCATAATATACACAAGGAAAATAGATTAACAAACTCGATATATGTGGAATATAATTTTTCAAAAAAATATAATCAACGTTTACACCTCGAATGAATCCGAAATCCACTACCTTTGATCATTCGACAAACCTGTAGTTCTCGAATTTTTTTCCTTTTCGTATGGTTAAAAGATGGTAAAATAATGTGTTACGCTCACCCGATCTTATCCACTGTTATTTATAATGTTTAAACCACAACATCTCTTCTTCATTCAGAACAGTTCGATAGTTATTCTCTATCTTCTTACCAAGTTTGAAAATGGAAGAATTGTACGACCCTCGAAGCAAGAGTTGAATTCTCCAAAGTCTCGCAAGAAGGAATCTATTTCATCGATGAATATCCCCAAACACCTCATCTTTCGATAAATCGGATGTGACCTTAAATGAAGGATATACTTTCTTTTAAGTCCGAACTAGAGGTGTACCACTTCTTCCGAATAAAATCCTTAAATTTATCGTTCAAACACGAAGCCGACTAAAATCTGAAACGTTTAAGACTTTGAAGTGGAAAACTAACTCATGTAAGCTTTATCAATATATGATTGTGGTCTGAATGCGTCCGTTCAAAATGAATAACCCTCACATGCAATTAAATATATGCAACATCATATTTCCATACCCTCTATCCAGACGCTTCATTATCCGTTGACCCAAATTTCAAGAATCATACCATGTAAACCGACCTTTCAATTCCCAATTCAGTCAAACCACACTCATAACGTTATTGTTTGATTTTTTCCATTATAATCGTAATCCCAAAGATCATCTTATTTCTTATCCTCCTCCTTTCCCACTTGATTAAAGTCATCCGGCACAATCCAAAAATATAAAAACCTTAAAAAAACGATCCAATATACTTTTATATTTTCCCACGTTTTATGATTTTATGGTTTGGATTTTAACATAAACAACTAAAAAAATCAACGATAACATGGATGACTTGTTGATTTATAAATAAAATTCTATAATACATTTTTTTTATACTCCACTAAACATACATTTTTATCCAACCATAATTAATTAATCTTATCAAATACTATATACTCCTATCTAATAGGGCACAAAAATAAAAAATAAACTTTATTGTATAAAAGTTATTTATTTAAAGTCCGAAGGAACTAAAAGTAAATAGAACTGAGAATAATTTAATATAAAAAATAAAATAAACTAATACAAACTCGAATTTTAAATGATATTGATAAGAAAAAAATAAAATACACTCCAACCAAATACGTTTTATTCTCAAAAGTATAAAAATAAAAACCCGAATTATTAAGTATATCATTTTCCCCCAAATACCTACTTCTCTCTCCAAATTTTTCTCTCCCTTTCTAAAACTTCCCGTCTCTTCTTCTCAGTCGAAGATTAAATTCAAAACCGGGCCGTCCTCTACTTCCCAAATCGGACCTTGCTAACCTCGTCACCGGCGAATCTATTTCACCGCCGGCCGATAATCGATAACCGATACACAATAACCCGATATTAAAAAAACCGGATTGAAAACCGATAAACCACGCCGTTTTCCCTTTTTTATTTGTCTCCGGTGATCCGATTTCGGGCGATTTAACAGGTGCGCAAGATTACTTGCCTGTGCGCTTTTCCTGTATCGCCAAACGTTCCATAATCTGTGCAACTCTCTTTTCTTCGCATGCCTATTAGATTAGCCTTTACTACGCACGTCCATTTCTGTTTGTCTTCAAAATTTGCATTCAGTTTGAACTATTATGAATATTTAGATTCTGATTGCGAATTTCGGGTTATTGTTGCGTTTTAGGGTTTGCACATTGAGATTTAAGAAATTTTAGTATTCGATTCTGGTTTGTCACGTTAGTTGATGTATGGATCTATGTTTTCTCGTTTGAAAATGACCAAACATTTTTTTTTACATTTTCTGATTCACCTGATTGTTTGTACGACTTCGGTTCAGGTTGTCTTGTATTACGAACTCGACTTTGAGTGGAGTAGTAGAGTGTGAGAGCTAATAGAGTCATTTGAATGTGATATATAAAAATAATTTCGATGCTTATACAACGTCTAGTGTAGTAGGAAACAACAACCAGGCTGGGAAAGACGGCTTTGGTATGTTTCACCAGAGTTTAAATGTCTCATCTGCAAATAATGACCGATATTTCACGTGATCATCTGTTCTTCATGTTTAACAAGCTAATGCATGACTGTAGGAGTTTTGGATGATAAAAATAGATTGAATATCATTAAGGACTGGAAATTAAATGACTCATTTGTGAGTCGAGGCTGTCATCTAGTTTCGATTTTTTAATTTATCATTCCAATCTCTTGGTTACTAGGGTCGAAGGATTCAGCTAATCAACCTTGTTTCTTGTGCTTAGTTCTCGCTCTTCTGTGAACTTGGTGGAGGGAATAAGGATAGTCTAGCGCTTGGCATATGCTGCAAGTTCTGATAGTCGAAGCTGGGACATACCTCTTAGCGATTTACATGTGATAGGATGGCATTTCTCAGGAACTTCACCGACGAAACTGTTTCACACAGTATTCTGGAGGAAAAGAGCCAAGGGCAAAGCACTGGTAGAATACAGAGCTCCATGTTGACTGAAGACGGAAATGGTATTTATAGCGACAAGGATTTTGATATAAACATGGATGCTCAGTATCAGAGTGATGCAGAACCAGGTGACGGTGGTAGCCTTCAAAATGAGGTAGCACCGGGCAATCACACTGGTGCAAGAGATTCACATTTGGGTGGAAGAGTAGGCGTGGTTGGAAAATGGGGATCTAGTTTTTGGAAGGACTGCCAGCCAATGGGACGTAGGGGTGGATCTGACTCAGGGCAGGACTCAAGATCTGACTATGGCAATGGTATTGAAAACTATATTTCTAACGAAAAGAATGATAGAATAGATTCCGAAGATGATGAAGAACAAAATATAACAGGAAAGGCTCAAAAGGGTCATCCTGACGTTCCTGCTGACGAGATGTTGTCTGATGAATATTATGAGCAGGATGGGGAAGATCAGAGTGATTCAATGCAGTACCGAGGATTTAGCCATCCTGTTGGCACTAGCTCTAGGCCACAGTCAAAGCTAGCTGCTTTTAATAATAATAATTCCTCAAGGAGTTTAAGAGCAACAAAAAAACATTCAAATTATGTTGAGAATGATGACGACAACAACGATATTGCAGATGCTGACTATGAAGAAGAGGATGAGGAAGATGGTAATTTACTTGCAATCATGTTCTATTTTGGGAGAACATTTCTGTATACCTCTTAGGTGACATACAGTATTTAGTTCGTGTTAGATAACACCTTTTGTTACTCATTGCAGAAGATGACCCCGGTGATGCTGACTTTGAGCCAGATGATGTCGTAACAAGTGGTCCGTCAGGGAAGAAGGTGATCCATTTAACCATTGTAGTTGGTTTTGTATTGTTACTTATAATATCTTATAAGCTTGTGAAACTTTACTGATACCAAATATGTGTCATAGTTTTGGTGAATTTTATATCCGTTTCACCTTTTATCTTTACTTTTTGCGAAGCAAGTTTACGATTTTTTTTTCCAAAAGCAGGATAAAGATTGGGATGGTGAATATTCTGATGAAATGGATGAAAGTGAGGATCTTGGAGCCTCAGATGAAGACGATTTCCACTATAGTAAAAAACCTAAGAGTAGGCTGAGGAATAAAGCTTTTGGCAATGCAAAGTCCGCTAGAGAACGCAAAACATTCCCTGCTTCTAATCGACAAAAGAAGAAAACTTCATTTGAAGAGGATGATTACTCGGCAGAGGAATCTGACAGTGATAGTGAAGACTTCAAGAGCATGACAAGAAGGGGTACACTTCTCCGTAAAAATAATGGTAAATCTACAATGATGGAGAGGCGCAGTAGTGAGGTTCGCACGTCTACTCGGTCACTTCGTAAGGTGTCATATATTGAGAGCGAAGACAGTGAAGAAGTCGACGAAGCAAAGAAAAAAAAATCACAGAAGGTATCATCCACGTACAGATACCTTAAGTTTTTCATTAAAGTATATGGATTCCAGGGTGACATCAGGTAGGATCTATCCGTATCGTTGAGTCAGCTGCGTGACCACAACCTTTGTTGTGATGTAAAGTGTACATAGGGCAGCCTAAGCAAGACTTGATTTCTCACCCGCTGCTGCTTGAGCCAATTTCCGTAGTGACAATATCATTTTCTATGATCGAAGTAACAAAATTGGAGTTTCTATTTCCAGAACTTGAGGCCTAGTCCTTTAGATCATCAAAAATAGGCACAAGTGCTTGCATTTTTATATATACTGTTCGTTGCTACATCTTCTGATTTATTTTCATAGCAAATTCCATATATTCACATTATCTATGGTCTAAATCCTGATTTTCTATCTAGGCTGGGGCAGACTTCTCATGCCTGTTCTCGTCTTGAAGCATGCATGTGCTTTAATTAGTTTTCTCTTTTTAATAAGTAGATGCTGATTCTCTGTCTTCTTTTACTTTATCCCATTTATCTAATTGGAAAGTTTGTTGGTTTTGTTTGTGTCCCCCCCTGAAATATTATTCAGGATGACGGTGAAGAGGAAGATGGTGACACCATTGAGAAGGTGTTGTGGCATCAGCCAAGGGGTATGGCTGATGAGGCACGAAGAAACAACACGTCCCAGGAGCCTGGTCTTTTCAGCCGGCTGTACGATGCCGCACCAGATTGGAATGATATTGAATTCTTGATTAAATGGAAAGGCTTATCACACTTGCATTGCAGTTGGAAATCGTTGTCCGATTTACAAAATGTGAGTGTGAATGTATTCAGTTGACGATTATGAATGTTTTTCCGTCTCTAATAAGGTGCATTTCTTTCGAATTCAATTTTCTTTTCCAATGTTATAAACATTTTGGTTATTGTGGATTTGCAGCTTAGTGGCTTCAAGAAGGTTCTCAATTACACAAAAAAAGCAACGGAGGACATCAGGTATCGGAAGACACTCTCCCGCGAGGAGGTATGATTCACTCTAGCTTATGTAGATGTTGGAAGAGCATGTTGTTAATTGGCTCCCTTATATATTAAATACATTATCTTCTGCTTTATATTATAGTTAAATTAAAGCTTCATTTTGTATTTGCTTATATATTGTCTGTAGTTAATGAGGCTGTCTGAAGTAGAATAGTCATAGATCCTCCATCTATATTTCCTGTCTGTTGTAGCCTGTGGAATTGCATTGTTTTCCTTTGTTGCACTGAAGTTAATAAGCAAAATGTGTATTTCTGTTTCCAAAATACTGATTGACTGATTTCATGTTCTGGCCTCGGGTATTAATTATTTATACATAACGGAACTAGTATGTAAGCAGATTCCTATCGTTGTAAGCAAAATCAGCTCTGTTATACTCTTGCTTGGATGCATTTCACCTTTTGAAACTTATTGTTTACTACGCATTCTTGGCAAAGTTCTTCCTTTTGTATTTCCTTGAGACTGGTTAGGTTAGGTACCAACTGTTGAATATGCCTTGACCTTCCTTTTTTTGTGCTGTTAATCGGCATTTACTTTTCTGACAAGTGGACGCTTAAACCCAAACAGTATGATAAATAGAATATTCCTCTTCTTTACTTGTTCAATTATGTCAATCTGACAGATTGAGGTGAATGACGTGAGCAAGGAAATGGACTTGGATATTATCAGGCAGAATAGTCAGGTTCTCACAAACAAACTTCTTACAGTATATCACTTCTGTACCATTCTGTTTTTTTCTTTGTGAAAATGACTGATGATTGTGCTTTCAGGTGGAGCGGGTAATTGCTGATCGCATTAGTAAAGACAGCTCTGACAATGTGATACCAGAGTATTTAGTGAAATGGCAAGGACTATCTTATGCTGAAGCAACATGGTATACCTCGAACAAAAGTTGTATAGTTAATCACCGACAGTTTATAATTAAGATTCAATTATTTATTAACTGACATAGTGGTATGCAATTAAGGCCTTCTATAAAAGTTGTATAACTAAGTTACCAAAAGCGTGATGTCGCTAGCACTGTCTGTTAACTTGCCCATATGTACAATACAAAGTGTACTATAGTGGTTGACCTACCAATTCCCCAGACTGTATGCAGTTAAGGTCTTTCTATGATTACAAAAGTTGTATAACTAAGTAACCAAAAGCGTGATATCGCAAGCACTCTCTCTTAACTTGCCCATATGTACAATTTTAAGTGTTTTATAGTGGTTGACCTACCATTTCCCCAGACTCAAGTATTTATAGGAGGTAGATTTCTTATTCAAGACTAGTTAAGGAAGAGTATTGTCTCTTGCTAATTGCTTAAGCTGTTATGTATGGCCTTCTTTCCCAACTGAAGTGTTATTGGTCTACTCTTGTCAAATAGATGGTTATAAATTTTTCACTCTGGTGCTTGACATTCATTTTTGCATGTCATGCCTGATGCTTAAAGATTTGGTGCTAAATATAGGGAAAAGGATGTGGACATCACATTTGCTCAAGATATTATCGATGAGTACAAGGTAGAGTGCTAATCCACTTTTATCTCTATGCATACTTGTCTTTCTGGTGCCTTCTTGTTTGGATTGATGTGATATTTGTCATTTTGATGGTAATAAAGATGATATTGTAATAGGTGTTGATAGCTAATGAAGGGGTGATCTGTTCTTTTGTCATTTACATCTAGCATGCTTTTAACTATACTAAAACGTAATTTACTAATGCGGGATATGTAAGGCAAAGCAATCCAGCACCAACTAAAAGAAAAGGAGACTATTAATATTTACCAACTCACTGAGATATACGACGGGATTTGCAATAGTTAAGTTGTCTATCACTGATTAGCATATTTTGAGAAGTTTCTCTAAAGCTGTAGAAAGATAGTTTAGATTCAGCAGTACTTTTATGTTCAATTTTTTTTTAATAAATAAAATGACATCCAATTGTAATTAGGAATTTGCATCACTTAAAGTTAATAACAATTGTACTTGTGAATATATTTGTGAGACAAGTAAATGTTTGATAGAGTATTACATGTATTTGAACACTGCAAGTGCATCAAATAATGATATTAATAAGGGAATAGATTAGTAGTGATTACTTTCAAAGTCAGAGTCCAATGCTGATAGAATGAGCTCATCCAACAATCCAACAACCAAGACTCAAAAGTGCAACAATAGATACAAACAATGCAGAGTAGTACTTTCGTGCTATGAAGCGACCGTTGACTTCTGTTTTAGTTTTATTTTAGAAATAATTTCTTTGGAGTTTTCATGTTTCTTGAATAGTCACCTCTCATTTATACAGCGTCGATACATGTAACAAAAGGACACATTGTTATCCACTTTTATCAGGCTTGTTGTCGTGCTCACTTCAATTTGACGATGCTCTCGCACAGAAAACTTTTAAACTATTTATCATCTTTTTGCAGGCTCGCGAAGCTGCCATTGCTGTTCAAGGAAAAATAGTAGACCAGCAGCGTAAGAGAGGCAAAGGTGTGTATCTCTTGCTCCTTGCTTTACATTCTTGGCATGTTCTTGATATGAAAAATTGAAGTACTTACTACTCATAAAATAGTTACATGGTTTAGGATTTAGTGTAGACTATAGTCTTTCACAGAGGTTCGATTTCCCTCTGTTATTGACTAATACTTTTGACCAATGTTCGAAAATTCGAAACGGCGCCTCGAGGCGGTAGGCTCCTAAAAGGCGGAACGGTGCCTTGAGGCGTAAAAGGCGTAAACCAATTAAAATATTATTAAAAAACAAATAAACCATAACTAATAGAGTTTAGGAGAGATTAAAGAAAGGATTGCTGTTATTGTCGAGGCGTACGCCTTTACTGCCTCGAGGCGGTCGCCTTAAGGCGTACGCATTAAATAAAAAGGCGCACGCCTCATCTGTGTCATCAAAAGCGTACGCCTCGGTTCGGTTTATGACCGAACCGATTCAAGGCGCGCCTCAAGGCGTACGCCTTGAACGATTTTTAAAACATTGCTTTTGACATGCAAGTATATCTTGTTTCTCTCTTTCATCTGTTCTGTGCAAATCTATCTTTTTGTTTATTTTTTTATTCAAATAATTTGAATTTTTTTTGGATACTGGCATGATATTCTAGGAATTACCTTTTACCCTTATAGTGTTTTACCATTTATTTAAATATATAACTCGATGTAAAAATTTTCAAAAAAATAAGTGTCGTTGTCTCATCTGGAAAATATCACAATTTACATGTACATAAACTAGATAGTAAAGTTATTAATTTTGTTTTTCACCTATATCTGGGTAGTTAGATATTCAGCAAAGACATTGTTAATTTTGACTTGTATTCAGTTAGAAGCTTCTTTGTGCACGTCCAGTGACCTATCTAAATTTGTTACACACTGGACTTGATTATTGGTACGTAAGAGTAGCATCAGTTGTTGTTTCGTGCTAGAGTATTTGTGGAAATTATATTCTCCCAGTTTAAACAAAAATAGCCTGGTCTCCAATTAGAATTGGAGTTGGAATTAGGGCTCTTTTAGATTTGCCACCTACCAGTTGTGAATTTGGACTCAGGATTCAAGTCGAAGCCGTTGTGCTCTGCCACTAACCTATATACTATAGCACCCAGTGGACTTGACTATTGATAAATAACAGTCTCAGTAGTTGTTCATGTGCTTCTACTGTTAATAAAGTGTGATGCAGTGGACTTGATTGAGGCAAATGTCAGGCTAGATTTATAACACGTTCTACTACTGGTTATGAATTTTCTATGCACGTTTCTACATATTTTGACGTGCATTTTGGGTCGATGTATTAAGGTTTGAGATGAGGAATTTTAACCAGTCCTTTTGTATATTTAAGTGTTTACTAAGGATGAAAAAGCGTTGAGATAATTTGTGTGCAGTCTTATCTGTTTCTGTTGGCTGCTCAAGTCTATTTTTGTCTTTATTACTCGTTCTTTCCATTTTTTTCACTCTTTTGCTAGCACTGACTTACCATGCTAAATTACTATTTTATCCTCATCCTTCTATTAATCATTTATTCCAAGCATTTTGTCTAAATGACTGTAGCGAGTTTACGGAAGCTTGAAGAGCAGCCTGAGTGGTTGATGGGAGGGAAGCTTCGTGATTATCAGCTTGAGGGGTTAAATTTTCTCGTTAATAGGTATATCTGTCTTTTCTTGTTTCAAATTTTGTTTTAGATAACCAGTCTTATTCATGCACTTATATTAGTTTTCCTCATTGGCAGTTGGAGAACTGATACAAATGTCATTTTAGCTGATGAAATGGGTCTTGGTAAAACTGTTCAGTCAGTATCTATGCTTGGTTTCTTGCAGGTGATTCTCTGTTTCTTTTGCTGATTGCATTAAGAAACTTATCATAAATATCAATGAGCTTTAGCTTTGTTCTGTTTTGCAGAATGCTCAACAAATTCCCGGTCCATTTCTAGTTGTTGTGCCTTTGTCCACATTGTCTAATTGGGCTAAAGAATTTAGAAAGTGGCTTCCCGATATGAATGTAATTGTGTATGTCGGCACTCGTGCAAGTCGAGAGGTATGGATGTCTGTTAGAATTTGCAATTTTTTAGCCAAACATTATGTTATCATGAATTGCCATTTGGTACTTCCATTTCTGATAACTTTTATAATTGCTTTGGTAGTGTAGACTGTTCTTTTTCCTGTTTCCTGATGACCAGAATAAGTTTTGTTTATAAATTGATTTTCTTTGTTATTATATGTGTTGAAGTACGCCCGTGTCTTTGTTTTTAAGTTTAATTACATTTTTAATAGGCAAAATAAAAATAAAAATCATCTTGAGTGTACAGAATTAATTGATTAAATTTTCTATATGCTGTTCTCGAGGTTGTAGGTTCCTCTGAATTTGCCTATCACTTGCGCTTTTATCTTCATTTGGCATGGAGTATAACTATCATCTAATTGGAAGGATAGATCCTTCATGTTTCTAAACTCATGTATCATAATCTTCTACTATTTATAGGAGATATACCATAAACCACAAACAATAATTTATTAAATGAGCGCGAAGCAGTTTGCTGGGTTCTGAAAGAGACTACAACAAACTTGGGATATTTATAAACATTTGAACAATGACAAACTAATATCACGACATTTATCCTGTCTCTTACTGGAGCTTGAGTCTTATCTGTCAATATTTGTTTCGTTCAGTGCTATCAACTTCGCCTTATTGATTGATTGTTTATGATGGCTGGAATTGTTTGTTTGCAGGTTTGTCAGCAATATGAATTTTATAACGATAAGAAAGTTGGTCGACCTATAAAATTTAACGCACTGCTGACAACATATGAAGTTGTCTTAAAAGACAAGGCTATTCTTTCAAAAATTAAGTGGAATTACTTGATGGTCGATGAAGCTCATAGGCTGAAGAATAGCGAGGCACAGCTCTACACAGCTCTATTGGTATTTTTGCTGCTTCAGTAACAATGTGGCTTTTGTATACTTACAAAGTGCAGTGCCTTAACGTCTTCTGAACGGTGGTTATATTTTCTCAGGAATTTTACACTAAGAATAAGTTGCTTATAACAGGCACTCCATTACAGAATAGTGTGGAAGAGCTATGGTAAATATTCTCTTATTCTGTTTGATAGCTTTAATTTAATTTTTGTTTTGGAAGTATCTTTTTATTTGGTACTTGTACTCGTGTAGTTATTACTGGGTTAAAAAAGGTGTTATATCTATTTCTTGCTAGATATCAAAGGATTTTTTTTTATAGCAAAGGGAGTTATATAATGAGAAAATTTTGTATTAAGTCAACGTAAATTTCTAGCTACTTATTTATCGATTTTTATTGGTTATCATTGAGTATCTTTCTGGTTTTCACAGGGCTCTGCTTCATTTTCTTGATTCTGACAAGTTTAAGAGCAAGGATGACTTTGTTCAAAATTACAAGAATCTTAGCTCTTTCAATGAACTCGAGGTTTCTATGCTCTCATTGTTTCTTGTTTCCAAATTTTGTTTCTTTCTATTGTTAAAAGCTTATGTTAAGGTCAATTTATAGCTTGCTAATCTTCATACGGAGTTGAGGCCTCACATTCTCAGACGAGTAATCAAGGATGTAGAGAAATCTTTGCCTCCAAAAATTGAGCGGGTTCTAAGGGTTGAAATGTCCCCTCTTCAGAAACAGTAAGCATTACCTTTTTCTTTGACAGCATATACTTTTTATTTAGCTGCTTTAATCTTTTCTCCTCCTATCCTTTATAGGTACTATAAATGGATTTTAGAACGCAACTTCCAGGATTTGAACAAGGGAGTCCGTGGTAATCAGGTTGAAAATTAGGTTACATATTAGTTAATATGGATCTGCCATTTAATTGGTTACACTTCATACTTTCATTTGTGGGGGATTACTGCGTTACTCTACCTCAAATGGTAATAAGTTGAAAGTGGCATCTTATCAGCTGTTTAAAATAACAGGTTTCACTTTTAAACATTGTGGTGGAGTTGAAGAAATGTTGCAATCATCCGTTCCTGTTTGAAAGTGCGGACCATGGTTACGGTGGGGCCACGAACATCAATGATACAAGTAAGTTGGAGAGAATTATCTTGAGCAGTGGGAAGCTGGTTATTCTTGACAAGCTACTTGTCAGACTGCATGAGACGAAGCATCGGGTTTTGATCTTCTCTCAGGTTATTCTCTGAGGTCTTTTGCATCCTACGGTAACAGACAGCTTATCAAAAAATTATTATTGAAAATTGTAGAGCTTCAAGCCATTTAGCTTTATAGATTGGTATTGTTTCCTTGTGTTTATAATCTCTCCTCGTCGAATGTATTTTTTATTTTATTTTTACTTATTTTGCATTATGATTTGGTGCCAACGATAGTTGTGTGTTTGGTTTTATTTAAGGAGATAGTAACATTACTCCTCATCTTCTATTATATTTGTTATACATTGAAGAACTTTTAGAATCTTATTTCAACAATAAATTATTGCAGATGGTAAAAATGTTGGACATATTAGCAGATTACATGTCCCTCAGAGGATTCCAGTTTCAGAGGCTTGATGGCAGTACGAAGTCTGAGGTGCGCCAACAGGCAATGGAGCACTTTAATGCACCTGGTAGTGATGATTTTTGCTTTCTTCTTTCAACCCGAGCAGGTGGATTGGGCATTAACCTGGCAACAGCTGATACAGTTATTATATTTGATTCTGACTGGAATCCCCAAAATGATTTACAGGTTTGGACTGGTGATACCTATTTTTTGTTGGATTATATATATGATAGATTCACATGGCTAAACTATATCTAAGTACTGCTACTTCATCGTTGTAACAGGCTATGAGTAGAGCTCACAGAATTGGGCAACAGGATGTTGTTAACATCTATAGATTTGTCACGAGTAAAAGTGTTGAGGAAGATATACTAGAGCGTGCAAAGAGAAAGATGGTATGAGTGACTTCTCTCGTTAGTGTAAAATGCATTAGATTTTGTATGTGATGTACATTATTGGTACTATGGTTCTTATGATATTTTTGAACTTTTGGCTATTCTTAGGTACTCGACCACCTAGTGATTCAAAAATTGAATGCAGAGGGTAAGCTGGAGAAGAAAGAAACAAAAAAGGGGAGTACTTTTGATAAAGTAAGATCTTCCAACTTTCTTATTGGATATACATTTTTATTACTATTTTCAAAATTATATTGCCTCATCGTTATGTGTATGGCTGTAGAATGAACTGTCAGCTATTTTAAGATTCGGAGCAGAGGAGCTTTTTAAGGAAGATAAAAGTGAGGAAGAAAGCAAAAAAAGGTTATTAAGCATGGACATTGATGAAATTCTTGAACGGGCAGAGAAGGTGGAGGAGTCGGAAGCTGTAGAAGCTGGGGGTGAACTATTGAGTGCTTTTAAGGCAAGCAAAAAACCCTGCATTGTCTGAGTTTGTGGTTCCCTTTTCAAAGAAGAGAGATTGGTGTTGACTAATGCTTTTGTGATTCTTTTCTTCATCTAGGTTGCCAACTTCTGTAGCACTGAAGATGATGGAAGTTTTTGGAGTCGTTGGATCAAGCCAGAAGCTGTAGGCAAAGCCGAAGTATGTTCTTACTAATTCGGTCAAAAGAGTTGATAAATTTACTAAAAGCCTAATTTTTGTATTTGTTCAGTTAAGCTTTCTGATGGTGAAATTAATGATTGCTACTCTGTTTAGGATGCGCTTGTTCCTCGTGCTGCAAGGAATAGCAAGAGTTACGCAGAGCCAAACCAACCTGAGAGAGCTAGTAAAAAGAAAAAGAGAAGATTTGAGCAAGAGGAACCTCCAGAAAAAGTTCAGAAGCGTCGTAAAGCTGAATATTCTGTTCCATCGGCACCAATGATAGATGGGGCTACTCTTCAAGTAAGAGGCTGGTCTTATGGAAATTTGCCTAAGAGGGATGCTCAAAGGTTTTATCGAGCGGTATGCTACTTATGCTCATCTTTCTGCTTTGGCATGCTGCACCAATCACTTTGTTCGTGGTATTGTTGCATCGTGTGTGTTTGGTTATTCATTATCACTTACTTTTCTTTGCCGAGAATTGCATGTTGAACCTCTATAAATTTAGTTTTTACGTGTAAAATGCTCTAATTCATGTAAGGTACAAGGTTTCTTTTGAACCATCTTACAAGTTCATTATATGCATTCAATAGATGTATGTTTGTTAAAGAGACTTATACTATTCTGGATATCTGTTGTGGAGATGGGGGATCTCCTTGAGAGATTTTCAGAAGAGAACAACCTAGCCTTTTAGGCTTCCATCCTTAGGGCAGCTAATTTTCATTTCGCACATCACGTAGAGGAGAGAAATATGTGATGATGATGGCCTGCTATATTCTTTTTCTTTAGCTATGGCACTTCTTTTATCTTCCATCATCGATTAAACTGGAAAGGAGAAGTCTGCACACTTAAGAATGCTTACATTTTTGCTACTCCATTTTTGTGTCTTGCTTGTGAAAGATGCAATTTCCTTGTGCTCAGTTATTGTCTTCTTTTGATTTGCGCCACCATAGGTGGCCAAGATCATAAACACCAGATATAGGTGTGTGGTATCTGCCTTCTGAATAATTTGTTGTTTCTTATTATTATCTTTATATTTTGCATGAGTGAAGATTCTATTGTGTTTGAAGGTGTAACCTCCAGTAGGTTTTTAATTGGTTTAAAATGTAGGTTATGAAGTTTGGAAACCGGAGCCAGATTAGCCTTATTGTGGAGGAGGTAGGTGGTTCAGTCGGAGCTGCTCCACCTGAAGCGCAGATTGAACTTTTTGATGCTTTAATTGATGGATGCCGAGAAGCAGTTGAAACCGGAAATCATGATCCAAAAGTTCGTTATCACCTTGTAGTTTGTGTGATTTTGCTTTTCTCAATGCTGCTTGTGAATCTTTTGTCATCAGAAGTATAACTTCTATACTGTCTACAACACGTGGCAATTTCCTGCAGGGTCCTTTGTTAGATTTTTTTGGTGTCCCTGTGAAGGCTAATGATCTTCTAAGTCGCATTCAAGAACTTCAACTCTTAGCAAAGCGTATCTGCCGCTATGACGATCCGATTTCACAGTTCCGTGTATTGGCATACCTAAAGCCTTCCAATTGGTCCAAAGGTTGTGGCTGGAATCAAGGTCTGTGCTTTCCTTTCCCTTGTTTTGTGCTTAGACGATCAAAGTCAAGTTCTCTGTTTTAATTATTATTTATATTTTTGTCATTAGTTGATGATGCGAGATTGCTTTTGGGAACTTACTATCATGGATTCGGAAACTGGGAAAAGATAAGGTTAGATGAGAGACTTGGTCTGACAAAGAAGATTGCTCCTGTTGAACTTCAGCATCATGAGACCTTTTTGCCACGTGCCCCAAATTTGAAGGAGCGTGCAAACGCTCTTCTGGAAATGGTAGGCACTCAGGTTCTAGAACCTATAAGGGCTGCTGTTCCGCTAGTTTATTCATCGTAGCCTTGGTAGAAATATACTTGGAACTGATCTTGATGTAAACATGTTGTGCATATTTAGAAACTAATTATGCAAAAAATTATTTTTCACTAGAGATATTTTTATGGTGTTGATGGCCTTTATTTGACCAGGAACTTGATACAGCTGGAGGGAAAAACACGATTGCTAAAGCTGGTCGTAAGGGTCTGAAAAAGGAGGTAGATGGTGCCACGAAGCTCCCGGTAACTCGTGCGAGAAACAAACTAGGAAATGCTGGTTCTCCTATCTCGAATCCGAAGATGACCCGGAACAGGCCTCAGAAACCTCAGAAAGTTGAACCTTTGGTAAAGGAGGAGGGTGAGATGTCAGAGAATGAGGGAGGAGTATATCAACAGTTTAAGGAACAAAAATGGATGGAATGGTGTGAAGATGTCATGTCTGATGAGATTAAAACCCTTAAACGGCTTCACAGATTGCAAACTACCAGTGCTGATCTTCCCAAGGAAAAGGTACAGTTTAATATCTGTTACCTGACCCAATTCTTCTTGATTAATTATTATGCAATCTCATCATGATCGTGCACATTACTCGTTTCTATTCAAGAGTGTAAAATTCCATATGTAAACAATGTTATAAGTATTTTGAAATGAATCTTCTTTTGATGCAATGGAAGTCATTGAATTATAAAATTCTTTAGTCTCTTGGGATGTTTAACTTTCTAACCTTTACTTGAATAGAGCAAGTGTTTGTTGGAAATGTTGGCACTTCATTTTCCTTTCTTCATAGGTTAACTTTCCTATGCTTTGGATACCACAACATTTTCCTTTAACTTACTCTTGCTATATGCTAGATTCAGGAATTTTTCGGTATTAAAAGCATCCTGTAAAATTTTACTTCCAGGTGCTCTCGAAAATCCGAAGTTATTTGCAGCTCCTTGGACGAAGGATAGATCAAATTGTTTTCGACAACAAAAACGAACGGGGAGCTTATAAGCAAGATAGTATGTTCTTCATCACTCTAAATCACAGCACGTGTATGTTATTAACTGTTAATGTCATGTTAGCTTCTCTCAGCGGAGTACATTCTCTAATGATCTTTATTATCTTACCGTTTATATGTTTTAACAAGAAAGAAAGCTTGTATTCTACCTGGTTTAAGAGAGTTGGAAACGTTTTGTCATTTGCAGAAATGATAACAAGGCTGTGGAACTATGTGTCTAGTTTCTCAAATCTATCTGGGGAGAGACTTCAACAAATCTATTCCAAGCTTAAGATGGAGCAGGGTGAGGATCAGCAAAAAGGGTATGATACAGCCAAGTTCGAACCATGGAAACGAAGAAAAAGAGCTGAAGCTGATGTCCCTGTAGGTGCTCCTTCATCCAAAAGACATACAAGCGACCCAAGCTCATTAGGTATTCTCGGTGCTGGACCGTCCGACAACAGACGGTTTGGTAACGATAGACCTTATGGGACACGTCAGGCTGGTTTTCAATCAAGATGAAGTTTATTAGTAGGCTATCCAGTCTGGAGTGGTAGACGACAACACTCAACTAATGAATAGTTGGGAATTCATTTTTCTTCGTCACAATAAATTTGAAGATGGCAGATTCCAATGGGGTTTGTGTGGCTGATTTGAAGCAGATATCCACCAGCCAGTTGGTAATTCCCATCCGGGCCAGTGGAGTAGGCAAAAGATGATTTAACAAGGGCAAGACACCCCCTCAGAATATCTTTTCCTTCTTTTTTCCTCATGAAAATGAGTTCAGTAATTTAACTACATATATAGTGCAAAGTGGTAGGTTAAATACAAGGGCGTTAATGTAGTATACATGAATTGTACATTATCAATTTTGCAAAGTTTTGAACATATTTCTCTTCATTTCATTTTTTGTTTATATTTTCCCGGTATGGACTAGGGTCATCAAATTTTAACATGTACGTTGGTCTCGTGAGATTTTTAGTAAAGGTTGTCCCTTATTATAATAACTGGGTTATACAGTCAATGCGCGGTATTCCCATGAAGCTGTTATATGGATTAAAGTTCAAGGTTACTCAGGTCACCGGTGGCCAAACAACCATTAAGGTTTTTGGATTTTGGAACTAGTTACTTTTGTCTATAAATGTTGCATCAGTTGTTATGAGGATGACTTGAGAGACATAGTTGGTTCCCATGAAGATGCTGTTGTGATAGGGGCATCTATTGGGGGTAATGACATTAGACGAATTTTGGTGGATACCGGTAGTTCAGCCAATATCTTTTTCTTAACTTCCTAAACACAAATGAAGAATCCAGCAGTAATACAACGTTCGAACCGGTCTATTGTGGGTTTTACTGGAAGCTTAGCAGATATGATCGGGGAGTTTGAGGAGGAGGTTTTGTTGGGCAAAGGCCCTTTTAAGAAGATGGTCATAATACTTTTTATTGTGGTAGATTGTCCCACATGTTACAATGCCATTTTGGGGAGATCTTGGCTCTCCAGGATGCATGCTGTGGCTTCAACAGTCCACTAATGTTTGAAATACGCTGTACAAGGGAAAGTGGGAGTTGTCCGAAGCAGTCAAAAGATAGCAAGGGAGTGTTATGCAACAACACTGGCCCCTCGAACTTTGGGGGTAGTTCTGAGCAGTGAGGATTAGCAGTTTGATGGGCCCTCTAGAGGAGATGGTGAAATTGATGACCCCAGAGAGATCTCTGGTGTTTTAATACCAATTGAAGAAGTTGAAACTCACTCTCTGGCTGAAGGAAGAAGTGTCAAGATCGGGTCCAAGATGACATCAGAATTGAAAAGTAAAGTGTTAGCTTTTTTGAAAGACCATCAGCATGTTTTCGCTTGGTGCAATGCTGATGTAACCAGAGTACCAGCAGACATTATATCACACCAACTGTCGATCCGGAGGGATATAGCACCTGTTGTACAAAAGAGGAGAGCTTTTTCTAAGGAAAAAACTGATGTCATAGTTCAAGAAGTGGACCGGCTTACTAAGACGGGGCACATAAAGGAATCTCAGTACCCTTTATGGACAGCCAATCCAGTGTTAGTAAAAAAGAAAAATGGAAAGTGGCGTATGTGCATCGATTTTACAGATCTCAATAGAGCCTGCCCAAAAGACCTATATCCGGTCCCCCGAATTGATCAGCTGGGGGACTCCACATCTGGGAACAAGCTATTGTCATTTATGGATGCCTTCTCCGGGTATAATCAGATTCAAGTAGATCCGAAAGATCAAGAACATACTACGTTTATCACTGATAGGGGCCTCCATTGTTACAAGGTGATGCCATTTGGATTAAAGAATGCTGGGGATACTTATCAGAAATTAGTAAACAAGGCTTTTGCTAATCAGAACGGAAGAAACATGGAAGTCTATATCGATGACATGATGGTAAAGAGTGTGGAAGAAGAGAAACACTTAACAGATCTCAAGAAACCTTTGCCAACTTGGTAAAGGTAAATTTAAAGTTGAATCCAGAGAAGTGTGTTTTTGGGGTACAGTCCGGAAAATTCTTGGGGTATGTGATAAGTTAGAATGGGATACAGCCTGATCTACAAAGGTTGACAGGGAGGTTAGCTGCTCTAAACCGTTTTATTTCAAGGTCTTCAGATAGGTGTGCCCCATTTTTTTTAAACTTTGAAAGGAGCAAAAGAATTTAATTGGTCTCCACAGTGTGACCAAGCTTTCGATGAAATCAAGAAGCACTTGTCTTCCCCTAAAACTTTGTATAAACCTATGGATGGAGAGACTCTCTACATATATTTACTAGTTTCTGATTGTGCCATAAGTGTAGTATTAGTAAGGGAGATGGATAATTATCCTCGTCCGATATACTATATCAGCAAGAGCTTGATAGATGCAAAAAATGTATTTAAAACTTGAAAAATTAGCTATGGCCCTAGTGATTGCTGTTAGAAAGATGAGGCCCTACTTTCAGTCTCATTATATTATTGTCCGGACATCTTTTCCCCTGAAAAACGTTCTTCAAAAGGCATACTATTCAAGCAGAATTACCAAATGGTCAGTGGAGCTGGGAGACTATGATATTGATTTTGCCCCTCGAACAGCAGTCAAGGCCCAGACTATTGATGACTTCCTAGTTGAATTTCATTCGGATAGAGATACTAAACAAGCAACAGGTGAAAAAACTAAAACAATATGGGTAGTCCGGACTGATGGTGGATCAAGTACCATGGGTTGTGGTGCTGGGATATGTTTAACCTCTCCGTACGGCGACAAAATGTACCAGGCTATATGTTTTGCTTTCAGGGCTTCCAATAATGGGCCAGAATATGAAGCTGCTATAACTGGTTTGAAATTCGCTCTCATTTGTGGAGCCAAAAGATTTAGGTTAATGAGCGATTCTCAGCTTCTTATCCATCATGCACAGGGTCAATCCGAGGAAAAAAAGGAGCAGCTGATCAAATACTTATTCGTTCTTAAAGAAGTGGCACTTAATTTAAAAAACATCACCTATGAGCACATACCCCGAACAGAAAATACATTAGCAAACTCCTTGGCAACCATAGCCTATTCTGAGTCCTACCTTTGGATTCATGTGCAAGAGTGCCCATCCATTCAAATCAGTCAAAATAAGGAAGAAGAAAGTTTAAATATACAAGTAGAACAACTTCAGGATTAGAGATTTCCTCTTTTCCAATACCTTTCAGATGGCATCTTACCCCCAGAAAAAACAGTGGCAAATAAATTAAGTATAAGGCTCGTGGATTTTTCATCCTAAGAGATGTTCTTTACAAGAAGTCTTTTAGTAGATCTCTCTTGCGATGTTTGGGGATCGAAGAGTCCCAAATAGTGCTCTCCGAATTACACGATGGTGAGGGATTAACACACTGTGGGTTTAGGGCTCTAACCAGAAGAGTCTTGTTAGCTGGGTACTATTGGCCCTCCATAATGCAAGATGCCAAGGAGTTGGTGAAGGAGTGTGATCCACGCCAAAGATACAGTAATAAAATTCATATACTAGCTGTCCCTTTAGAGTCAATTTCTGAGCCAATACCTTTTGCTCGTTGGGAGCTGGATTTGGTGGGACCTCTACCCATGGCATCCGGAGGGTGCAGAACTATAATTGTTGCTATTGGTTACTTCTCAAAGTGGGTAGAAGCAGCCCCATTGGCAGGAACAACTTCGAAAGCTGTTATAAAATTCATCATGTCTAATATTTGCTGCAAGTTTGGAGTTCCCCAAAAGATAACTACAGACAATAGGCCACAATTTGATAACAAAGATTTAGAGGATTTTTGTACCTCTAGAGGCATTCAACACTGCTTCTTTTCTCTTTTCCACCCACAGGAAAATGGTCAAGTTGAAGTAGCTAATAGGACCATCCTGTTCGGGCTTAAAAAGAATCTAGAAGGGACTGCTGGGAAATGGCCAAGCTATTTACAAGAGGTACTATGGGCCTACCGGACTACGCCCGGGGCTGCAACACAAGAGTCCCCATTTACCTTGGTATATGGTATGGATGCAATAGCTCCCATAGAGGCCACTCTCCCTTCGTTTCGAGTCCACAATTTTTCTGGACAAGTTAACGAAGTGACAATCAGAAGCCAACTTGACTTGATAGAAGAACGAAGAGTTAAGGCTCACCTCAGAGCCACACACTATTAGGGTTTGATGAGAAGCAAGTTTGCTTCTAGAATCAAAAGGAGGGATTTTCAACCAGGGGATAAAGTATTGAGAAAATTCTTCTTGCATACTAAGGAAAGGCAGTTCGGTAAGCTAGCTCCGACTTAGGAAGGACCCTATGTGGTCAGTGAAAAGCTTAAACCTGGGACATACAGGCTTCAAGATAAAGATGGAAGGATATTGAACCACCCCTAGAACATTGAACACCTCCGGTTGTATTTAGAGTAGAAAATATATAAATATTTACTTGTTTAAAGTCCATGTAAATATTAGGGGACATACTCTTTCCTACCCTGGTGGTGCGGGGAGGTTTGAATGAGGTGTTCGGGTTTTTTAATAAAATTCGACGCCTTCTTAAATTCGGAGTGATTTGACTGACAGATCGGATTGACTCAGGGGAGTGATGACCATTTAAACATTTGTCATCAGAGAATCTAAACACTCTCACTTTAAAATATTTGTAAAATAACTAAAGGCCATTTAAATATGAGCCATCAAATTGGGAAGTCACGGAACAATGCAAGAGTAGTGTAAGATAAATTTGTCCGACAAAACCGGAGAGTGATATTAAAATATGTAAAATGCCTTGGCCATCCAAGGACTTTAGAGTTTTAAAAAGAAAAAGTTTGTCCGAACAACGGCCGGACACGGTTACAAAATTGCCTTGACCATCCAAGGACTTTAGTCTAACACAAAAATTAAATAAAAAAAAACATAGTTAAAACTTCAAGGCTGAGCTGTCTTGGATGGCCCAGCCTCACTTGGTTTCTTCTTGGGATCTTCGATCTCCTCATCTGGACTCTCTCCGGTCCTTTCATCTTCATCAGTAGTATCATCCCAACCACTGGAATAGCCATGCTTATCACCATCAGCCATGGTATGATGGTGAGGAAGGTCTTCGTACTCCACGAATCACCATAGATCTCCCAGTGTCCTCTTCGGAAATTTCTCATGAAAGAGCAAGACCATATCTGATTTGACTTCGGCATACCTTTCCTCTTGGGAGTCTATCACCTTGTTGGTGTATGCATTAATCCTGTCTTGGATTGTCTTCTCTTGCTCCTTTAATAATTCGTCTTTTTCTTGCTTAGCCTTAGACACAACATCTTCAAGCGAAATTTTATCACTAGTTAGGGTCTGAATGATGTTGTCTTTGGCCTTTATCTCTTCTTTTGAAGTAGAAAGATTCTTCTCCAAGTTAGAATACTTGGATTGAAGTTCTTTAACAACCCCATTCGAAGTGGCCAGCTTGGTAGTAAGAAGGTGGATTAAAGCCTCACACTCTGGTTGGCAGTAAGGAGGTCGTTAGACAAACTCTCCTTATCAGAGTTGAGTGTGTTGATGATGACTGACTGGTTTCGCACTTGCTTCTCCAAGTTTAGCACCAGTTGAATATTTCTCAACAAGGAGTGGGTCACCACATCCTTCTCTCCTGAAACAGAAAAAGATTTACCGTTGAAAGTGACTATGTTCGAAGAGCTTGGGGGGAGGTAAGGGCCAGCAAAGTCATCCTTCTCAAGGTCTTCAAAGTAAAGACCAATCCCTTGAAGGCCACTGATGTCTACCCCATCAATGTTGATGTCCCCTTCGGTTCTCTCTCCAGTGTGAAAGTCACTTGGGATTTTCTCTACATGAGTTGGGTCTGTTGGGTCGACCGAGGGACGAGACTCCGGAGGCCAAAGAGCAACTTCATCTTCCTTGGAGGTTTTCTTCTTCTTGGCGTCCCTATCTCCACCTTCTGATCCCTGTCTTCTGTCTTTCTTGGGAGCCTTAGGGGGTCTTGAAGGTCCAACTGCCTCTTTGGTGCTCTCATTTCTACCACTTAAAGCAGAACAGCATCAATCCTTCCTTGGTCCTGCACCTCCTGGTTTGCTGGGACAGTCTCCTCAACACCACCTGGGTTGACCTCAGTTACGTCCTGCTTAGCCTTGCCTTTTTTGGCCTTCATCTTGCTTGGAGCTTTAGCTCTGCCCGACAAAGCTAGCTTTCCATCCTTTGCATCTGTCTTCTGAAGAATGACCTCCGGAGGGGGCGCAGTGGTTAATTCCTCCCAAGACATGTCTCTCCGGCCGGTGGTGTTCCAGAGATGAGATCTCACCAAGTTGCCACCAGTAAAATAGTTGTGGAAGCGATTTCCCCACTTTTCAGCAGTCCAAGCATTCAACTTGGCACAAGTAGTCTGTCCCTCCTCTAAGTAGTCATTAAATTCCTTCGGCAGCACTACCAAAAAAAGAAGAAAAATGTTTAAGTAAACAAATTTTCTAAGGAAAGAAAAATATGATGAAATACTAACCTGTGTTCTTCCATCTGCTGGTAAGCATGCTTGGGTTGACACCAACTTTAATCTTCTTCCCATTCTCCCAAGCACCACTGATGAACAAAAACTGGGTCTTCCAATATTTGTCCAATTCCAGCAGGCCATCTACCACTTTGTAATTTTGCACATATTAAAATGGTAGAAGAGGATGATGTGGTTCCTGTAAAGACTCTCCACAATAACAAACTGCTCCATCGGAATCAGAATTCCGGAGAGCCTGGAGGCAATGATGCAGGCCATGGGTGTGAACCAAGCATTGGGGCTCAGTTGGCTTGGGCAGAGCTTTATCAGATGGAAATACCTGACGATCTCTGGGTCCAAGGGAAACCTAAGCCCCCAGTTGAATAACTCGGTGTAGAAAACTATCTCACTGAGCTTGCAATCCATTGGCGTCTCCGTATCGACCGGTATCCTCACTTTAACAAACTCTAGGATCCCCCACTTCGTCCGCATTTGGCCTAGTTCAGCTGTGTGAATGAAGGAATAATTGATGTTCTGCATGGCTAGCAGATACTTCACACTCACTTTGTGTAAGCAAGGTCCCACATTTCCTTCAAGGCACTCCGTCAAGTCCGGATGTTTTAAACATAACCTTTATTTACCCTTGTTTTTCTTGACAATGGCAGTCTCACCAGTATTCCCGGAGACATCAGACTCAAAAGGAGCTTCCTCAACACTGTCCTCCATCACATCTTCCATTATTGTGGAGGGGTTGTCGGTTATCTTTGGGGGAGGAGTGCTGGTGGTTGGCTCATTAAGCTGTCCAGATGGTTGAGCATCAATTTCCTTTTGTGATGTGGAGTCCGGCTGGGGCTCAGATCCGGAGGGTTCATTTCGAAGGCTTGAGCTTGTGGCCTCCAGACCAGTTGATTTTTCCTTAAGAACCTTGATGGGTGCTTCTGACCCTGTAATCTTGTCTTTGGCCCCAGACTTAGAGGGCACCAATTTTGGAGATATAGACTGTGAAACAACAGTCTGACCTTTGACCAAACGACCTTTTCGTTGATGTGATAGTTTTTCTGGAGAAATGTCAGCATCCGATCCCATGGTTATGAATGAGGAGGGTCTCTTGGTACTTGTAACTGCTCGCTCTTGTTTGCCAATAGGCTGTGATTCCTAGACCGATGAGCTTGAGACGATTGGTGAAAGACTAGGCTGAAATAACCTTCTGTGTTTAGAGCTTCTGGCAGAAGACGAACCTCGATCAGGCTCTGAGCTTGGTGTTTCAGATTTGCCGATATGAGAAACTGGAAGGTCTGCAGCAATGCGCCTTTCTCGTTCGACTCTTTGTGCTTTCTCTAACTCTAAAACATTAAGCCACCCACCTTTTACAAATGTGTTTCTTGTTGTAAACATAAACTTACACCAAAAAGGGTTTTTGGAAAAAAGAGATAAAAGCTTTGAACAACAAGAGTGAAAAAGTGATGAAGATGGTAAAACAATGAAAATTGAGTTGATTTATACTAACGAAACAAAAGATACCCTGAAACCTAGGAGAATATGAAAAGATGGAAGTAATGATTAGAGACGACGCTGATGTCACGAATATTAATTGAAGAGGTTACTTTTTGGAATGAGTGAGAGCGTCATTCTAGGAGAAAAGCGGCTGGTGAGGCGAATCAGGAGGGGACACGTGTCCCACGATCCATGGTAAAACCTTTGAGCTTCTGGAGAGTTTTGTCAATCCAGATTAGTTTTCTGCTCAATTCAAAATCGGTCCGGACTATGTCGCAAGTGCTCAAGATTGATTTTTTAGGTCTTGCCAAAGGCCTTCGAACATAACCTAAAAAAAGGGCTACTGATGAGTCCGGATTTTCTCACCACTCACTGTATAAACCGGACAGGGGAAATTCGGACAAAGGCCACCCACTGAACCATCCGAACTGGACAAAAGTATTAAAAGTAATCACCTTTTGACTAAGCTAATTGGTAACGTGCTTAATAAACTAATGGGTTTTTGAATTTGACCCTGTTTCATGAGTTTGACCCGAAAACCCATGATGCCCATAATTAAGGGTATAAATACCCAACCACTTTCATTAATGAGGATAATGAACATTTAATACAACCAGACAGCTCAAATCTCTTATTACAAACCACTTAAACATTAAATACCTTTGAAACACCACAAAACACCTAACCAAATTACCCCCAGTTGAAAATAATCCACAATACTATTTGATGGGAAGTGGATCTGGACAGGAAATAAATCAGTTATAGGCATGTATTGATAGTCTAAGGAAGGTCATGTAACAAATCAGTTAAGAATCTGTAAACAAAAAAAGGACCAGAAACTTAACTATGATAAATCCTTGTCAAAGTGTTATATTGTCTGACTTGGTGACCTAACCATAAACCTGTTTGAAGAACGACCTCTGTAAAGATGCGTAACAAATCAATACCATTTAAATGTAAACAATTAAGTTGTGCATTTGATTGAATATTCTTTGCAGCAAGTATTATATTTATAGTACATACTGAATAGTTAATTTAAAATTTAAAGTTGAGTCTTTGTACGTAACTTACTCTGGAGCCTTGGTGTCTGTCTTATTTAGATACTCCAAAAGTCAGAAAATGCATCTAGTTATGCAATATCATATATTAAGTATGAAGTATGAAATCCTTTAAAGAGAGCATGAGAAATAATGTAATCAAGACAACAAATACTAAATATCAAGCTTCAGAGATACAGAACTGAGAAATACAACGTTTGAGTACAAATTCTATATCATTTTTAATTTATTTTTCTAGATAAAATGCGATCAAAGATCATATACGATTTCCAAAATAGGAAAACCCAAAATCCTGCAAAAATAATTATAAGAGAACTCAAACTCACATCTATGATTAATAATAACAAAACTATCGAATTTAGGACCTTATTAAAATATAAAGGCCAATTTGAATCGATTGACGAATAAGAGAACCGTACCCCCACCTGGGATGAACAATAGTCACCGGTGAGAGATAATTCCAGATCCAAAAAGATGGCAAATAACTTTCTAAAAACTTGAACATATGCCCTAACCTTTTTCACTTTCTTTCAATTTTTACTTTGTGAGTTTTGACTTAATCTCTTTCGCGAAATAAAACGAGCTTTCATCGGTGAAATTGAGGATTTTCGAAGAGAGGGATTTTGGGGTTTGGTTAGGCGAAGATGAAGAGAAAATAAGTGTGGAATTTAGATGTTTTTTCGGTGCTTAGGGTTTGAGGAGGGAAAGATGGCTGCTTACAAATACAATCCCTTAAAATATCTGATTGGGTTAAAAAAATCATCCATTCATAATAACAGCCTTGTATAGTTGGTTGAGGGTAGTTATGGTATTAAAACAAATTGGATATTGAAAAAGATTTATTTTAATGAGAGGGGAATTAAGTAAGCTTTAACCTATGTTTGGATACTAAATGACAATATGTTTGGTAAGTACCTGACTATCTATGGATCCAAAGGGTTCCAGAGTCCCCAATTCAGCACTTCAGTGTATATACTACTAGCTCATGATACTTGAAGGCCATAGGAGTCTGCGGAGTGATTGGAATTCTCACTTTAACAGAATTGAAGAAGCCCCACTTTGTTCGGATATGACCTCACTCACTAGTATGAGTATACACATAAGCGATATTCTGGAGGGCTATCATGTACTTCACGCTGACTTCGGCCCTACGTTTCCTTCCAAGCACTCCGGAAGTGACTTAGTATTGGGCAGACCCACTTTAAATTTGCCTTTCCGATCTGCTGTAGTGTCCTCTATCTATCCAGACGTCTCAAATGGACAGTCTTCTATACTATCCTCCATGGTCTTGTCCATTACGCTTGACTGTTTTTCGGATGGTTTAGAATCTGATAGGGGCTTTACCGTCTCCGAACTAGCACATTTAGGAGAACTAAAAGTAGTTTTAGCTTTGGATTGACGAGTTATTTGGCGAGGAGTAGTTTTCTTAATGGACTTCTCAACATCCGAACCCATTGCCATGAAAGGCGAAGGTTTCCTAACACCAGAAACTGCCTTTTTTTAGGTAGGGGGTTTTGAGACTCTTAAACAGAATAACCTGACTCAAGAGGAGATAGGGTTGGGACAAAAGGTAATTTTCTGACCTTTGATGTCTTCGATGATGATGAACCTTCTGTGTTTGTTTTTGGTCGATTGATTTCTTCACTCGGTGAAGCAGGGAGACCAGCTGCAACTCTTGTGTCTCTTGCGTCTTTTCTTGCTTTCTCCAAATTAGATAAATTCAACCAACTTCATTTTACCAACACGTTTCTGGTTATGAACATAAATTTACCTAGAGACGGTTTAAGAAAATTAGTAACCTTTCTCTCTCCAGAAATTTTTAGGTTCTTAGAAACAATAGAACAGTGGAACAAATTTATATAACAATAAAAATATGGGAGCTTACCTAGGAGAAGACAAACCGATCAAAGTGATGATTATGGCTATGAAGTATGGGGGTTACACCCTAAGTAACGTTTTAGCCAAGTAGGTACAAGAATCAAGGAGAAAAAATGGTTGAGAGGTCAAACCAAAACTCGACATATGTCCCATGTCGAAAAATAGCTTTTGAAATTCTTAACGGTAAATTTAGTCTCTTCAAAATCCGATCAGACTGACTCTTGAAATTCTTAACAGTAAAGTCAATCTCTTCAGTTCAGATACAAAAGATAGATCGGAGGATCACTTTAAAATGGTATTGATTTTTATTTTTTTGAGTTAGTTCTTCCAAAGATTCTTTGCAAGACCTAAATGGGCTAATGATAAGTTTGAATATTGTTAACACTACCCCTAATTTCAAACCGAAGGGCAGTTCGGACAAAACCAGTACCATGTCCAACCGAACAGAATAAATTAGTAGACCATGACTCAGCTATGTGCTAGTCTTTTCATCTCTTCGGGTAATGGGTTCTTAAAGTTGACCCAAGCCTACAATCCGACCCGAAAGGCCCATGGGTCATTAATTAAATATAAATACCGCGACTAATTTTATTAATGAAGGTATTCAGAATTTACTGCTAGCAGACACCTTAATTATCTCTCTACATTTCACCTTAAACATTAAATTCCTAAAACACTTTACAAAATTACCCTCGATCAGAAATAACCCACACCAAGTATACCTATGAATCAAGTATCTAGAATGGTCCTAGTGATACATAAATCGTAATGTCATATCTAGCATGGTCTTATCTAGCAATCATGATCATATCTAGAAATGTTATCCAGTTCTTGAACTAAGACAGTGCTTACTGCATACTCTGATACTGCTAGATACAAATATTTTTTTTTTTGCTTTAACAGGTTTAAACAACGTCTTAGGTGAAGATAAGTAATTTTTATTTCAAGGAAAGGTTGATCGCAGGTAGGAGACCAATTGAAGTCTTTGACATTTCTTAGAACTTGGAAGAATTCTGCACATTTGTCTGATGATCTTGAAACAAATTGATTCAGTGCAGCCAGCCTTCCAGTTAACATCTGAACTTTCTTTGTATATTGAGCTGGATCTATAGCTAACAAAACGTTTAATTGATCCGGATCTCCTGAATCCCTTTCTCACTTATAATATACCCTAGAAATTTACCAAATCGGACTCAAAAAGTACATTTCTCTGGATTTAACTTCAAGTTGGTGGCTTCTAAGTTAGAAAAAGTTTCTTAAAGATCGAATATGTCATCTTCCTCTTTAGGGTTCTTAACCATCATGTCATCAATGTATATTTCTATGATCTTGCCGATCTGATTAGCAAATGTCTTATCACCAGTCGTTGATAAGTAGCTCCAATATTCTTCAACCCAAATGGAATTACTTTATAGAAATGGATCCCTCTATTAGTTATAAAGGTAGTATGATCTTGATCATTCAGACTCACTTGTATTTAATTATCCTCAGAAAAAAAAATCCATTAAAGATAACAATTTGTTCCCTAATGTAGAGTCCACTAGTTGATCTATCTAGGGCACTAGAAAATAATCTTTAGGGCAAACTCTATTGAGATCTGTAAATTCAATACACATCATTTTCAATTCTTCTTCTTGACCAACACTAGGTTTGTTGTCCAAATATGGTATTGAGATTCGTTGATATACCCCATTTTGGTCAACCAATCTACTTCTTGAACAATCGCTACAGATTTTTCTCTGGAAAAAGCTCTTCTTTTATGCACCACTGGCCCAGCATCAGATCGGATAGATAGTTTATGACTAATCACATTGGTTAGCACTCTAGTCACATCCTCATTGCACCATGCAAACACACGTAAATTATTTGATAAAAAAATAAATTTTCTTTTAGTGTTAATGGTAGTTTGGATCTGATCCTAATACTTTTACCTTTTTTCAAAAATTGATTTTAACTTCTTCAATTGGGATTACCGTACTAAGAGCCTCTCTTGGGTCATCTATTTTATTCATGTTGGTAGAAGGCTCCATTAATTTCTACTCTTTGTCAGCCTTTATTGCTTCTAACGATTTCGAAGCAAGAACAATAACATAACATTCATGAGCCAACTTTTGGCTACTTCAAACGACGCCCACTTGTCCTCCCATAGCACACTTCAAACATTGGTGGAAATTGGAAGTTACCGCATGCATCCTAGACAACCAAGATCTACCAAATATGATGTTGTAAGATGTCAGGAACTCAACTACAACAAACAGAACTCTTACTAACTTTTTGAACGACCTTTTCCCAACAAAATCTCTTCTTCAAATTCTCCAATTACATCAGCTGCTCTTCTAGTAAACCCCACTATTGTCTTGTTTGAACACTGGATAACTAAATAATTCTTCATTTGATTGTAAGCTGATAGGAACAATATATTTTCCAAATTTCCTGTATCAATTAAAATCCATTGTAAATCATTGCCTCAAATGGATGCCCCTATCACAATAGCATCTTCGTGTGGCCCTGCGATGTTCCTTAAATCATCTTCACCAAAGACAATGAATGGAGCAAGAATTTGATAAAGATGTGTAGACATGTTTCTCTCTAACTGAGTCGTGAGACTATTAACATGTTTTTGTCTTGAGCAACTTAAAGGTGCAGCCACAGTATCTCCTCCAAAATGGATAGGAATTCAAAAAAGTTACACAGATCAGATACTGTTGAAATATTTTCTACTATCACCCCAACCTGATTTCGATCCGGGTTAGGATCTAGATATTTAGAATCCAAATCAATCCTTTCCATAATTACCATAACATCTTCTTGTCTAGATGATCATATACTTTTCCCTGGACCAGTTGGTGATGCGGCTCAGGTCGTATTTGCGTTAGATTGAGTATTGACTTGCCTAATGCCTCATTATTTTTTTAAACAAAAGCCGACAACTTCCCTCTCTCAATTAAATTATGTACTTCTTGTTTTAGGGCGATGAAGTTTTGGGTATCACGACCAACATCATTGTGGTACTTATAAAGACGAGTATTCTGACTCTCTTTGGAGGCTGAATTGGTGTTGGTCTTCTAAAATGCACAACATTCTTATTTTTATCCTAAATGGTAGCCACACTTTCACCCGGTTCGACAAACCATTTTGGTTGAATCCATGGACCCCTCTTAGGTTTAAATTGTTGGGATTGACTTGATTGATTCTGTCTTGGCCGATGTAACCCTTGTCAAGAATCTTTAGGCTTATAGTAACTGTAGCCTGAGATTGAGTATTGGCTTGTAGGATTAGCATTTTTGGAGCAGACCTATTCTGGCGCGACACTCTAGATTTCTTAGTTTCTTCTACAGTAATTTGTTTTCCGACCTAATTTAATAATCCACCCCATGTTATTGCTTTTTTTGAGTTACCGAATCAGCCAATGGACCCAAATTTAAATCTTGCCTTAAATAGGAAATAACCACTTGTTCAAAACAATCAAATAATCTGTTCTTCGTATTCACAAAAAAATGGATGTATTCCTTCAAAGACTCATTCAGATCTTGGGAACAATAAATGATAGTGTCACCCTTCCTTTTAAGTTCTTTACTCCCTACGAATTGTCTCCAAAACGCAATCTAGAACATATCAAAGTTCTTTATAAATCATTATGGTAAACTATTATACCATTTTAAGGCACTCCCTTTAAATATTTTTGAAAATGCCCAGCATAAAGTTTATCATCATCGAAGTTCATCATAAATTTTTTGAACTACTCGAGGTGGTTATCTGGGTCTTTGCTTTCATCGTACTTTTCCATTTTGAAGTTGTCAAACCGCCTATGAAAATGTCCGGAGAGTATTTTTAGGACAAATGTGACTGCCTCCAATTATGGCTACGGTTAAATATTGTATCTTCATCATGAGTAGCAAATATACCTGGTTTGGACTGGGTAGCAAATTGATCACTCCGTAGATGATCAATACCGTGATTAGCCGACCTATTTATTTTTTTCTGATATTTTTTTTTTCATTTTGCCTTTCCTGTCCTTTTTCCTCGAGTGTTTCTTGGCAAACCTTATTTTATTTTTCTGACGACCTTGCTCACTTTTGAATGAAGAAGACCTATCAGAGTTAGAAGTGGTGTTTGAACTATCAAAAGTATCTGATGCATTCATTACTTGTTTAGCCCGATGCACCTTTTTAGAGTTAATATGAGCCTTTGGGGACTGATCATTTTCCCTTTTCTTGTTATTATCACCAGGCTCATCTGTAGATATACCTCCTGTATTGAATATTTCTTTCAATTCCCTTTCAATCTCAGCTCTCAACTGATCACGCTCATCTTACATGAACGGTCTTTCCTCTTTATTATGATTGACATGATACACAGTAACATTCTCATTCTCATCTCATATTACTTCATTTTCCAGAGGTAGTACTTCTTGTATATTGAGATCCGTATCCAAAGATTTTCGAACTTCAAATCACAAGTAAGGTTTTGAATAAAGTTATCCAGGTACCTTTATCTCTCCTTGTGGTCTCCAATTTGATGATGGAAAAATATGGTTTAAAGGTAAAAGAGGAAGACAATTGGTTGGTATTAAGTATGTTTGTAGAGTATAGTGAGAGCAATGAGATGTATCCTTATATTTAATATTTTTAGAAAAAATCTCATTCTCTTAATGAAGTTGGTAGGGGTATTTATACTCTTTTGAGATACCCATGGGTCTTTCGGGTTGGATCTTATTATTGTGTCCATTATATGAGCCCGTAATCCCATGATTCGAGGTACTAGACATATATATGAGTTATTGACCCACTCAGGTTGTTGTTTAGTCATTAAATGTTGATCGTTATGTCCGAATTTTCCTTCGAATTAAATCAGAATCGGTATCAAATACCCCTAAATATATCTGAGCTGATCATATATAACCTGTAAATAAGTTGTGCAATCATCGGCTGCTACGAAATAAAAAAAACATTTAAAAGGGTCACGATTAGATTCCCGCAACTTGGTAATGATATCCAATTTTATAATAGTGCATTCTCTTTATAATATTTCAACCTTCGTAGTTATTTTTTGACCTCAACATCTTATTTGAAATACATGACACTTAAATAAAACTTTCTTTGAATTTCTAGTTTGTGTACCAACAATTATCTAACAAGTTGCCACCCACTTTCGGTGCCAAACAAACCATGCGCGATGACTTTAACCCACAATTTCTGTCGGGTCTAACATTAGTAATTTTGTTTATGAAAGAACGTATAAATTATGGTATGACACCCTCGTATTTGGTATATTAGGTATTGTTTAATAAATAATAGGCAACCTCGTTGGGGTTGAATTATCGATAATATACGGTTTTCTTTAACTTTATTCGTCGTAATCACGGTTACTTTACCTTTATATGCTCGTGTTTGTTTCGTTGCCGGGGGTTTTACACCAAAATTAGTACATAATTATCCAACAACCATTTTAGCAGTGGTACCAAAAGTACTAACTGGTATTCCGAAACTAGGGATGGTGCCAATATTTAGAGTTTCCATACTATCCATATGGGATTCTAACCATTCTTTTTTGGTATATTCATCATTAGAATGACCCCTTTTGGTAGAATAATCAAGATGAGTTTTATTACCCTTACCGCGACCTTGACCTTGACCATGACCATGACTATAATCGAGAGTACGACCACGTGGTTTCACCCTTTGTAGGGGTTTACAAACAAGATAATTAGAAAGACCCAAAATCCATGTAAAATGTTAAGCCAATTATGTTTTCATAAACATGAAACTCTCTTGGTTTTGTATTTAAATTTACAAAGTTATGTTTAACCTCTTTTTTTATAGTTAGTTTAACTATAGTGACCATCTCTAATCTTCTCTAATACTCGTCTATAATTTGGGTAGGAGTGTACCCATCATCTTTTCAGATGGGCTCTAGTTTGTGGGTACATGGTAACTCGTGTGTAATTTGAATGATACATTTGTATGTAGATTTTTCACATCCGGACTTCTCGACCTTTTCAAGATAATAATCGTATATTATCATCAAAGTGATTGGTGATACGTGTCCCCGTAGAAATTTGAAAGGTTTAAATGTTTGAAATTTATTAATAAGACGACACTTGCTTAACTCCATAGATTTTTTAATGGTTGAATCTTGCATCGCAAAAAAACCATGAACCTTTACCCAAAATCCTTAGAAATTCAATTGGCTTGTCTCGAGAGATTTGTACAAAGTATCATGCGATCTTTCTGCCCTAGTAGACGTGTGATTGTCAAAATATATGATCTTGTTAGTATATACATGAACAAACATTTCTTTATATAGTGTAATCAATGAGTCTAGGATGTACTCGACCGCAAGAATAAACTTCTTTTAGTTATCTAACAGTCCCCGTATTTTATCTAACCTCTCATTCGGTCAATGGTGGTCGATGTGAAGACGTCATTCCAAACGATAATTTTTTTTAAACTCTTTGTCATCTTCAAATATATTTTTTCTGCTTACATCATTGTTGATATGCCATTCGCATAACATCTGACTCGCACTCGGGAATAGTTTGTCTATGATATTAATCATAGTAAGTTCATAATCCATGATTATAACACAATGGAACTCACATTCGTTCTCTTCCATAACCAATTTCAAATATCAAAATCCAATTGTAGTTATCTTTCTTCTATTTTGCTACGAATTTATATCCAATGCAATATGTTTTGTTCATCGATATAACCCCGACTAGTTCCAACAAAGGCTACCTAAATTTAACCATCTTGTAAGTGTTATCCATGATTTGAAGCTGGGTGAAGGTGTGTAGTAAATTAATGTTAACCGGGTGTTGATAAACAAATAGGTTATGACATTGGATCATTCATTGGCGGTATGATGCCATTGAATGTATTTGCTCATTTGTAATTTTGCTAACAACCATTGCATTTGCGACCGACCATTTTTTTAAAACCAAACTTGTTCTTTGACAGTGATTGGATATGTGACGGATGTTGGACGCATTCTCTAGATCTTCTCTCTTTATGGCACCATATATTTGACTTAGAGTTGTTCCATTTACCATAAAACATATTGACAAGATCTAACTTCGGTCATATGCTAATTCATATAATAGTCTTGGCTTACTTTTTGGCCTTTTTAATTCAATAATTCATGAAAATTTTATAGAGAAATAAGATTTGGTCTTAAGTTGAATTTTTTTTATTACTCTTGGTGGTTTTCCGGTTTGATTCAAGTAAAATCCTAGAAAATTATTTTAGAGTCGATAATAAGCCTTTCTTTATTGTTCATAAGCATAATTTTATACTTTTTATTTATTACACGTTTGTTTTTTTCTAATAATATGAACTATTGAATATCATTAATGAAGACACACATACAAAATAATTATAGAGAGCATTGTTGGTAGGATGAAAACAAAAAATTATTCGATTATGATGGTCCAATTATAATGTCCCACGTATAGTTTATCAAATAGGTAGAAAGTTCAATAGTTATTCTCATACTATTGATAAACGAAATGTGAGATGAAATCAGTGACCCGCTAGGATGGAAAATTATTTTTCAAAATTTATTGTCTATGATAGTAATAAATTTATAGTAGGGTCTTAGTTTGATAGTGGTACTATGAGAGATTTATCTTTTGATAATGTTAAACATGTTTTTTTGTTCTTTATTTTAGATTTATTGCTACTGATGGGGAAATAAAAGTTAGAGTCATATTTCCACAAAATCTAGTAAACTTTAAGTTAATTTATTGTAATATTATTATCAATGTTCTAAAATTTAAAATTTTAGAATACGTTTTGTTATACTTGAATCGAGAGGTGTCGTAAAAGTTGGGTGAAACAATGAGACTCGCAGTTTCAAGTTACATGATTGCTTATATTGAGGCCTCTAGACCAAATGAAAAAGTATATGTCATTAGCACTATTTTATGGTTGAAACATTCATAACCGAGGCATGATCAATATATCTCATTTTAAACGTCTTTTCGTATTTCATTAATTCTAAAATTTTCAATATAAATTGTAATCTATCTACAGTCTTGATTGTGTACCAACATTATTTTTTATTTATACTCTCTAATTCATTGTTACAAATATTGAATCATACAATGCGGTAGTAATAGAAGAAACTTGAAATTCAAATATAGTTTTACTATAACTTGCCTAATTTAATAAAAAATAAAAAGCATACAACATTATAATATTTTAAAAAAATTATTAGAAGTATATAAACATAAACTATCATGTTATAATAAATTTTTAAAAAATTAAATAAAAAAGTATATTTAATTTGATATAATAAAATAACATACAAATTAAAAGATTAATGTTTTTAAAAAAACATAATATTTATATCTTATAGATACCACGTAAGAATTTTTTATGCATGTAGGAGATAAAAATGTCATTTGGATAGCCAACATAAGTCCATTTAAAAGAAAAAATAATAATTTACAAGTAAAAGGACTATAATGCTATGGATTTTGAACCATAGATATTCCATCAACTTTACACTTTCTAAGCATATAGTCCATCAACTAAAAAACGTAGGATTGAAGTCCATTGACTAATTAATTTCAATAAAGTTAGTTTCAGTCTCTCGTGCATGTTGATTAATAAAATACAACCACATGACAACACACTGAGCAGAAATTGTTTCACAGTTTTTCTCTCGACTTTATTTATTATTTTACCCATTCCCCATTTACCATGATGGATTTATCTATCATAAATAAATGAAATCACAATACTGGACATGATTGAATGAAGTTTTATGTCACCATAAATCAAGGTTAAAATAATGATATTTTACTATTGTTTATTCATAGCCATACGAATTAGAAGATATTTTCATGTATTGATTCTTAGAAGCAATAATTCAAATACACATGTGACCACATGATACATAAAAATCTATTTAATTTTTTTGATTCACATAAAGTGGATTATAAAAATATTTTTCTATTTTTTGTGGGAATTTTATCTATATTTTTCAACATGGCGAAGATTCCCATAAAGAGCAGTCCTCTATCCGTATTGGCTATCGTGTTCAGATAGTCCTCTTAATCTATCATGAACATTTGAAACCGAGTTAACAGCTAGGACCATATAACCACATATTTAACCCATATCCATAATAGACAACTTGAGATTTAATGTTGGACATGCAGAGACCCTATTATGTTACAATATTTTTCCGTTAATACTCGATAACAACCTAAAAATACTCGTTTTGTTGAAAGCTTCGCCCACATTTGGGACAATGCTGTGAATTTTGGCCTCCTCGACCTTGAGAACTATACCACGATTGGGGGTTGGATTATAGACGATATTACATCTACTATGATGAGTCCGGATTCTGTCACCACCTCGGACAGGGTCAGTTCGGACAATGTCAACCTAACCGGACAGGGGCGGTTCGGACACCATCATCCATTGGACTGTTCGAACAGAACTAAAGTACTTAAAACCTAATCACTTCTTGACTAAGCTGCCTATTCTCCTACTTAGAACTAATGGGTCCTTAAACTCGACCCGGATCCATTAAACACGACCCGAAAGCCCATAAGGCCCAAATATAAGGATATAAATACCCAACCACCAATATTAAATGAGGGTAATGAAAATTAAATACAAGCAGGCTGCTTAATTCTCCTTATACACTCTACCCAAACATTAAATACTCACAAAACTCCACAAAAATCTAAACAGAAATTATAAATTTACCCTCACACGAAAATAAACCACACCAAATTGGCGACCACAGTGGGAGAACGACGGTGCCTGAATCTAGCATTTAAAACCATCAGAAAAACCAGTCCGAATGAATTCGGACACACCAGAAGTACCACCAGCTTTGCTTGAAGTGGTGGGTGAAAATGATGAATACACCATCGAGAAGCATGATAGATTAAAATGTGAGATAGAAGGTCTGAGGGAAGAGAAGGCAAAGATGGGCATAAAAGAGAAGTCAAAGGCATCAGTTTCTCATCATACTGAAAACCCCTAGAGAGCATGAGCCTTCGAAGACCCATGTGAGTACGAAGAAGACTCATGCTAGCTCCAAAAAGTCTCACCGATCCAAGCCAGTGGAGAGCTCTGATTCAGACTCAGAGTCTTCCAGTAGCTCCTCGAACGAAGATGGAGTTGAAGAATCCTTGTCCTCCAGCAGCGATGAGGGTCGATCTAAAAAAAACAAAAGTTGATTAAAAAGTATTCATAAAAAAGGGATAGACATGGGAAGTTAAAGAGGAATATAGGCAAAGGATCATCTCATAGCCGGAGACACGTAGACCGGATGCTGGTGGATCCTTTTGCCTTCCATGATGAACCAGGTATCTTTGCAACTCCCAACGAGGATACCGTTTTCAGTCGTGGCCGGAATTGGAGACAATCTCCATTTTCTTCCAAGATCCTGTCCGGAAACCTCCCTAAGAGGTTCGCTAGTACGAAAATGGAGAAATACGATGGCAGTAAAGATCCGGACAACAACTTGGAACAATTCAAAAATTTCATGATGAATTTCGATGACGACGACAAGTTGCTTTGTAGATCATTCTCTCAATCCTTTACGGGGAGTGCTCTGAAGTGGTATAACAGTTTACCACAGGGGTGCATCAGAAATTTCGATACCTTTTGGGTGGCCTTCCGGAGGCAGTTTGTTGGAAGTAAGGAGTTGAAGGGCAATGGGTACACAATTATCCATTGTGCCTAAGAGCCGAACGAATCACTGAAAGAATACATATGTCGTTTTGTAAACACCAAAAACGGGTTGGCTGATTGCTTTGAGCAAGTAGCAATAGCATCTTTGAGGCAGGGCTTAAACCCTGGAAATTTTGCTGATTCAGTGACCCGGAAAAAAGCCATGACTTGGGGAGGTCTACTGAATCAGGTTGGGAAGAAAATTAATGTTGATGAAACCAAGAAAACTAGGGTGCACAGGCAGGTGAGGTCTGCCCCGGCTGCACCAAACCCCAATCAAAATCAGTCCGGGAACAAGGCAAGGGAGGCCGGGTAGGGTCATAACAGAGCTAAAGCTTAGTCTCAGCCAGCTGCGCCTGCCCAGAGTCAGCAATCTAGAAATAAGAGAGGGCCTTGGGTTCAACCGGAGTGGTTTGCTGAGTTAAAAGAAAGTGTAGCCACTATTTATGACAAAACTAAGGAAGAAGTACAATATAGAAGGTCGGCTGCTCTACAATCCCCTAGGGTGCATCGTAACAATTCTTTCTGTCAGTACCATAATGACACGGGCCATACCACTGATGATTGTATTGCTTTAAAACAAGAAGTCCAGAATTTGATTGAAAGAGGAAAGTTGGGAGCTTATGTTAAAAGAAGAGGAAGAAATAGGCCTGATAATGCTCATTGGCCTGGTCCAAACAATGCAAGCACATCTGCTCCGGAAGGAGCTATGGTGATAGTTGAGAGGTTCGATGTAGAGTGGGAGTATTTGGACCCTGATCCAACTCGGAACAAAGTGGGTGTCATTGAGGAACGTTGTAAAACAGTGTCCGGACTTATTAACTTTTATGAGTCACTCACAATTTTCGGAGGGGATACCATGACAGCACCCACTGCTTCTTCAAGGAAGAGACACGTTCATACATTAGCTACCCAACTGGAAGGAGGCATGACTTCCTATCAATCACAGATTCCATTTCCCTTCATTGTGTTCGATGATGATGACTTGAGGGATATAGCAGGTTCTCATGAAGATGCTGTTGTCATAGGAGCATCCGTTGGGGGCAATGACATAAGACGAATTTTGGTGGATACTGGGAGTTCAGCCAATATCCTCTTTTTAACTTCCTACAAAAAGATGAAAAATCCTGCGGTAATTCAGCGTTCGGACATATCAATTGTGAGTTTCACTGGGAGCTCAGCAGATGTGATCGAGGAGTTCGAAGAGGAAGTTTTGTTGGGCAAGGGCCCTTTTAAGAAGATGGTTAGAATACTGTTTATCGTGGTGGATTGTCCCACTTGTTATAATGCTATTCTAGGGAGGTCTTGGCTCTCTAGGATGCATGCAGTGGCCTCAACAGTCTACCAATTTTTGAAATATGTTGTGCAAGGACAAGTGGGAGTTGTTCGGAGCAGCCAAAAGATTGCAAAAGAGTGTTATGCAACAGCACTGGCCCCTCGGACGTTGGGGGCAGTTCGTATCAATGAAGAATAACAGTTTGAGGGGCTTTCTGGGGGTAAGGATGAAATTGATGACCCCAGAGAGACCCCTGGGGTTTTAATATCGGTTGAAGAAGTTGAAACACATTCTTTGGAAGAAGGAAAAAAATGTTAAGATAGGGTCCAAAATGGCATCCGAACTGAAGGGAAAAATGCTGAAGTTCTTAAAAGACCATAAGCATGTTTTTGCTTGGTACAATGTTGATGTTACCGGGGTGCCAATAGATATTATATCACACCATTTGTCCATCCGAAGAGACATAGCACCTGTGGTACAAAAAAGAAGAGCTTTTTCCAAAGAAAAGGCTGATGTCATCGTTCAAGAGGTAGACAGGTTTACTAAAATGGGGCACATAAAGGAGTCATAACCTAAATATATCAGTCTCTCATAACAATAGTTTTGCATGTATCTTCTTTATGTTTGTACATCTTGTTTTTCTCGACGATTTTCGATGTATCGCCTAACAAATCCCTTTCATGAACACTCGAATAAAGGACAAGACTCTATTGAGTTCAAATAGAAACTGATTACTAAATAAAATTGACAAAATGTAAATTATAATCAAAACAGTACAGGATCAGAATAGTATTAAAAAATAATTAGTGGTTTCTAAAAATCAAATTACAATCAATATGAATCAATAAATTTATTTTAATATTTGTTTTTTGTGTGTTTTCTTCTTGAACGCACCATTTCTATTGTAATTTTTTATAAAACAAAAAACCAAGACTTGATTTTAAAAATAGAATGAGTTCTGAAAATTAAGGATTTACCTAAGAATTAAATATCTAATCTCGGTACGAGAATTAGATAAATAAATATAAATTGAATGATTTAGGTAATATAAGGTAAATTAATTAGGATAAATTGTTTTACTAACCAATCAAAATCATTTTGCGTAGGAAAATATTTTCCACATATATGACATGTTGATTGTATAGAATGACACATATGTCAATTGAGGTAGTGAACTACATTAAATATTGACCAAAAGTAAAATGACTAAGTAAGAAATAATTGTATGCTGAGTATGGTGTCACGTGGCTTCATTTCACTAATCAACACACAACATACTTATTTTATTGAAAATATATAGTAAATAAACTCCTACCAAATTTTTTAGTTTACGGAATATATGTCGAGAAAGTGAATAGTCAAAGAACTATTTATTATTAAAAGACAACATTGAAGTACCTAACCAAAATATTACATCAGAGAACCTAACCAAAATACAATACAAAAAAACCCAACCAAATATTGCATAAAAATTCCTAACCTAAATACTACACATGAATACTAATTGTGAAAAACTTCTGTTAAACTGATTTTAACCTTCACTAAACATATGAGGCAACTTTGTTAACATTTAAAAAAATCTCAAATCTCGCATCCAACCTAAATTAAATTGATCAAATTTAAAAACATGGCATTTAATCTCACTAAACATTTCAATCATCTTGGATCCCTCACCTTATTCATATGTGCTCTCGGAGATTTTATAATGTAACAAATTTAAGATTAAAAAAATCAATGATTATGACAATTATCATATTATTAATGGAACAGACATGCATCATTATGTAGCTTCTTTAGATTAGTGGCATTTGCAACAATTTGAACAATATACGAACAAACATGTCACACACGTCTACCTTGGCTCTAGGTGGTTACTAAAGAATAAACAATGCACACCTTTTATAGTCAATGTTGATAACATCTTAATGAGAGAGAAAATAAAATTAGGTAATAAATTAACTAAAAATATTTAGAAGTATATCAAGGGTAATAAATACATACTTTGATGTAATCGTGACCAATAGTAATTTTTAACAACATTATGAAGCTTTTGTTGGACCTTCTTTGGCGACTGCAGATCTCCAAGTTATTGTATTTAAATATTGGTTTTGGATAAAGACAACACAATCACTAATTTCAGCTCAGAGTTTTTTACATATACTTAAAAATAATTTGAGATTAAATGCCCCAATCTCGATATGATAAACGTCATCATCACTTAGAACAAAGGAAATTAATGATAATTTCATCAAACTAGTAGCTGTTACTTGAATTTTACCCAACAAATAAAATCTATTTGAAGACAATTCCCCAAGAATGGGGCACCTGTTCAGTCCATCTCTTATTAAAACTGGCACGAGAGATGACCAAGATAAGTATACATTATGATGCATTACCAAATAAAAGTTTGCTAACGTCAATGGTTGAAATGTCGAGAGTGCAGGCATATGTGTTACAATTTAAGTCCATAAAATCTCAATATCTTAGAGTTACCTCCTCGACGACATGTTCTGCTGCAAATTGAAGCCACTGGGTAAGTTAAACTAACTTATGGTTACTTACTACCATAACAAAAATATGAAATCTTAAGAGTTTCAACATACTTTAGATATCTATGATCATTTTAGAAAAATCTAAATTATGTTCATGAATATTGACTAATATGAGGATCAGGAGAGACTTCCAACAATATCGCTATTTTCTGGAAAATGTATGTCTTTAGTGCTTGACAAAAACGTGAGAATGTTTACGAGCATGAAGTCCAATCATTCCTTTTCTCCGTAGGAATTTCCATAATATCAAAACAAGTCCGATAAAAATAAATATTCAATTAATTGATCAATGGATATTTATCATATATATATATATATATATATTTATATTGACACTAATTTATTAACTAAAATGGAATAAATATTCTCATTATGTTTACGTTCGAGTTTTATAAATATTTGGGAGATTATTTAAATAAAGAAACAAAAAAAGAAAAAAATAAGTTAAAAATAAATATAAAATAAAATAAAACTAAAAAATTAATTAAATAAATAAATAAATAATTAAGGGATATATATGTTTTAAATAAAAACCTTAATAAAAGTTTATTATAGATAAAAGAAATATATTATATATATATCAAAGAAAAACAAAGCCACTATTTCCTTTATAAATAATTGGTATACGTGATATAACAAAAATACTTTTATAACATATTTAAAATTTCAAATCTATTAATTTATTTTATTTTATATATTTTTTTATGATAAAAATGTTTAGTAGTAGTTAGGTAGATACTAATTTATCACCACATGGTTATGCAGACTTTATCAAACATTTTATGGTTATTGGTAAATAAGTTTGATGGTGGATGATTATTAGTAGATTATCCAATTTTATATTGGATGTTTGTTAGATTTACGAATATGACATTTTTAATTCATCTAATATATAAGATAACATAAAAGTACGAATAACCTTTATCAATAACCACTTGCAGTAGCAAAACTACCAACAATGCCCATCGAGTATAAAAACAGAAAAACCAAGAATTCCATTCTTCTTCCCCTCATCTGAAATCGAATTTCACAAATCTCTATAATTAAAGATTTACGCAACAAATTAAAGTGAATTATCAAGCATTTAACATAACACACCTACTATATCAGAGTTTCATGGATAAATTACTATATTTCGTCTTTAATTTTTCATTTGGTGTGTTATTAGTTATTTTTAACCTTCAAAATTCCATATATTTCAAATCATAACTCAATTTTTTCTTCTAAAAATACACATATTTTTATTTATAAAGGTGAACAAAACTAAAATAATTAGTGATATTTTTGGAGACTTTCTGTTTTTTCTTTTTATTTTTGTAACCAAATTACTTTTACTTATGCAACTAGAACACAATTGTTTTTCCACAACCAAATTACTCGTAATTACACAGCTGAAACACAGTTGTTTTTCCAACTAATTTCACAACAAGATTATCCATATTTTTGGAACTAAATGTAAAAAAAAAATCTAAAAAAGTTCTTTCATGGATTAAATTTGGTTGGTATTAAAAAACAAAATCAATGATATTTTTTGAATTTTTTAACTATGGTTTGAAAGATATGACATTTAAAGAAACAAAAACTCTAACATAATTCCTTCTTCACCATCAAAGTCATATTTATGCAAGAATTTTTTTCTTACTTATGAAACTCATTTACACTTAATTCTGCAACTGAAAGTAGTTTTTTTTTCAACCAAGTTACTTTGAATTATGCAAGTGTGAGTTACTTTTTCGCAACCAAATTACCCTTAATTATGCAACTGGGACACAATTATTTTTTTCTCAACCGAACTACTCATAAATACACAACTTGAACACAATTTCTTTTTCGCCACCAAAGTCACAACTATTTTCTTCAACCAAGTGACTTTGAATTATGCAAGTGTGATGTAAGCGAAGACTACGAACAGACTGGTTTCTCGCCCAGGTATCCGAATTGGGTCAAACAGGTACTCAAATCGAATATTTCAACGAGCCCATCAGATTTCAAAACTGTGACTTTGTCACAAAGTTTGATACCCGGATTCGACCTGTAAAGCCTTCGAAAACCAGTTTTAATATTTTAGCGTTTATTTTATTTTATTTATTTATTTTAAAATATTTTTGTAATTTCCCTTATTTGGAATTAGGGTTTTGGGTAGTGCTATATAAAGCATCCTATACCCTATTTTTCGTCAGACTTTGATTAATTAAATTTTGGGGATTATTTCTCTGAGTCTCCTTATTTTTCTAACTAGGGGTTAAGGTTTTTGTTTTATCATTGTTTTCTCTTCTAATCTTCCGCCACATCATGAGTTGGTATCAGAGCTCAACAATTCCTGTTACGCAGATACATGAATCATGTTCCGGGTACCTCTTTATTTGAAGGCTAGAATAGAGAACGACATCTTTCAGTCAACCTGCACAATTGGATGAAGAATATGCAAGTTTGTGATTGATTCAGATATCTATGAGAATCTGATTTCAGAGGAGGTTGTTCATAAACTGGCGCTGAAGACTGAAACTCTTCCATACTCGTACATACTGTCAAGACTGATAGAGTACACTAAGGTAACAATTTCTAAACGCTGTCAAATTGCATTTTCTGTTGGTAATTACAAAGATACAGCATGGTGTGACGTAGTTCCTATGGACGTTTGCCATCTAGTTTTAGGACGTCCATGGCGATTTAAGAGGAATTCTACTTATGATGGTAGAACAAATCAATACAGTTTTGTGAAAGATGGTATCAAGTTTATATTAGTGCCATCTAGAGTAGTGTCTCCAAAACCACCACCAGTTAAGGAGTTTCATTTTCAAATTGCAGCAGGTGCCGATCTTAGTTGTGATGCTAAAACTGTGTCTGAGTCCGTGTTTGACAAGCGAGTCTATGATAAAAATATTTTTGAAGATGTATATGGGTCGGCTTTTGACAAACCAGTGTACGATGAGTATGATGATGACTGGGATGATGAAGATCTAATTAATGTTGAGGAGAAACTTGTAGATCGAGATATTGTCTCAGGGTTCACTACACCAGACTACATCACTTCAGAAGTTTTATTGAAGAAAGACTACAAAGTAGCAGCTTTTATTATGGAGATGCATCTTCCAGGTATTTTATGTTATCCTAAAATCAAATATTTGATTTGGTTTTCTGTGGATACATGTTGTCGTATTGGAAAAATGGAAGATGGTATTTTTGTGTTTGAGATTATGAATAAATTGATAAAAGAAAAGAATAGTATAGTATTTTAATGGATAAAAGATTAGGTTTTATAATAGAACCTGGAGGATTTTTGGATGATGGTTGGGGAAATAAAAGAAAGAGTAACAAGTTAAGTGTAGAAGATTACAGTGTTTTGAATCCGCTGGCAGAAATATACTCTGAAGAACTTGAGAAACCATATAATATTCAACAAAGAGGAATTGTTCCTTTCTGCAAGGGTTTTGATGTGATACAACAAACATAGTCTGGAACTGGAAATACAACAACTTTTTACACGCACAAGATGATATTTTTGTATTTGATATTATGAGGAGATTAAACTGATGACGCAACGGAAATAAAAGAAGAAGCAACGATAGATGAAACCCTAATTCAAGGGTAACAAAGATTGAAATTTTCAAAGATAAAAAATATATTATTCCAAAAACTTAAAATAACTTAAGACATATGAGGCTTTATATAAGAGCTTCTCAAAACCCTAAATTATAATACAGGGAAATAAAATAAATATTCTAAAATAAAATAAAATCAAATCTTAATATAATTAGATTTGATTTAAATACATAAGATATTTGAATAAAATAAAATAAAATTAAAAGGTTTTGTTTGGACTTTCTGGGCTACAATCCTCGTTGACAAGAATTCGTCCTCGAATTCACAGCATCATCACAATCAAGAACCCAAATTATTTATTTTATTTTATTCAATCGTTACATTGAGAATTATAATTGTTGACCTTATCGAAATAAGATAAATTCTTCTCGAGTGTTCATTATTCGAAGTCACATTGAAGCCATCCGTTTGATGAAATATAATAATTTTAAAAACCTTTTCATAGCCTGAAGACAACATCCCCATGTCTAGTTGATGAAAAATATGGTTTTGAAAACATTTTCATAGCATGAGACACCATCTCGATAAGCAATTTTTACCTTGATTCGACGATTGGTAGCCAATTTAAACTCCTTCAGTAACCAGTCAATACGATCGTCATTGAAACGGTTGATATGCCCCCTCATACTCAAACGATCTTCCCCATCTTCATGACCATGTGTGTTGTTCTCTTCTTTAAACCTTGAATCAGAATAGTCAGGCTTTAGAAACATGCTTCCACATAGCAGGAACTGAGGCTCTGATACCAAACTGATGACGCGACGAAAATAAAAGAAGAAGCAACAATAGATGAAACTCTAATTCAAGGGTAACATGATGAAACCCTAATTTAAGGGTAACAAAGATTGAAATTTTCAGAGATAAAAAATATATTGTTCCAAAAACTTAAAATAACTTGAGTCAGGTTTTATATAATAGCTTCTCAAAACCCTAAATTATAATACAAGGAAATAAAATAAATATTCTAAAATAAAATCAAATCTTAATATAATTAAATTTGATTTAAATACATAACATATTTGAATAAAATAAAATAAAATTAAAAAGGCTTGTTTGGACTTCCTAGGCTACATCAAAGTGTCAATTACTTTTTCGCAACCAAATTGCCCTTAATTATGCAACTGGGACACACTTACTTTTTTCACAACCGAACTACTTATAAATACGCAACTTGAACACAATTCCTTTTTCACCACCAAAGTCACAACTATTTTTTTTCTTATTTAAGCAACTCATTTATACTTAATTCTACAATTGAAAAAAATTATTTTTTACAACCAAATACTCTTAATTACGCTACTATAAAAAAAATTACTTTTCCGTAACCAAATTACTCTTAAGTACACAATTGGAACACAATTGTATAAAAAAATTACTTTTCCGTAACCAAATTACTTTTTCGCAACCAAATTGCCCTTAATTATGCAATTATTTTACTATAAAAAAAATTACTTTTCCGTAACCAAATTACTCTTAAGTACACTATTGGAACACAATTGTATAAAAAAAATTACTTTTCTGTAACCAAATTACTTTTTCGCAACCAAGTTGCCCTTAATTATGCAACTGGGACACACTTACTTTTTTCACAACCGAACTACTTATAAATACGCAACTTGAACACAATTGCTTTTTCACCACCAAAGTCACAACTATTTTCTTCTTATTTAAGCAACTCATTTATACTTAATTCTACAATTGAAAAAAATTATTTTTACAACCAAATTACTATTAAATTACGCTACTATAAAAAAAAATTACTTTTCCGTAACCAAATTACTCTTAAGTACACAATTGGAACACAATTACTTTTTCAAGACTAAATATGTAATCAGATTACTCATATTTTTGTAACCAAATGGAGTAAACAAAAATATTTCATGAATTTGGTTTTGTTTGTCTTTAAAAAATAAAACCATTTTTAGTTTTAGATATTTTTGGAGCTATGGTTTGAAAAATATGATATATATATATATATATATAAACAAAATAATATTACCAGAGTATTTTTGCAACCGTATTACTCATATTTTCATGATAAAATGTAGTAAAATGAATTCAAAACAAATATATCTCATAAATATAGTTTTGTTCATCTTAAAAAAACAAAACCATTGATATTTTTGGAACTATGCTTTGAGATACATGATATTTAAAAAGAACTATGCTTTATATGACATTTAAAAGAAAGCACGAGAAAGAATAAAACAATTAATGAATATTGGTATGTGGGAAAAGTTATATCTTTTAAAAAACAAAAACTCAATACTTGATTTTATCTTATTGTCTTTTATTTACTTTCTAATTTATATTCTGATACCACTATGCATTATCCAAGTTTTCTTTGTTAACAAACACATACACCACCATATATCCTTTAACATGTAAAATAAAACCTTAAAACCCAAACAGACACAATTTTTTAAAGATTACTCATAACCTAATAGAAGAGGAAAATATTCAAACCAAAAATATAACTTTACCCAAACAACCAACAATGTAATATAATCTTATATTTTAGTTTTACATTCATCTAACATAAAAATTTGTTTTCAAAAAAACCCAAATAAAAAATCTCGATATTGCATAATCAATCATGAGATATCCACTCATAATTAGCTATTTTATAAGAAAAAAACTCATCTCGAGTTACCCACTCAGAGTCATGTCTTATTTTTTTAAAAAAACATGTAATTCCGAGACAACCACTCAAAATTACATGAAATATTAAAAAAAATCGAGTTTCACTAGAATCGATTTTGTTGGTAAACCAAAAAATTCAATAAAAATTTTACCCCACTAAATTCGAAAACAAAAACAAAAAAAAAACAAAAAGTTCTATAATAATAATTATAGAAAAACATAATATAAAAAAACACACAATTATGAAAAATATTATAGAGCTTATCAACTTGATTAAGAATTGTACAAAACATAAAGTTTTACTTGTTATTTTCTCTGCACAATAAAATAGATATGCAAAATAGAATAAAAAGGTTTCACTTTGAAGAATTTAGTTCCATTTCTTTGCCAACTTCGGAAATGAGAGAAAACTCAGTTCATATTTTGCAATTAATTGCGAAAAGAAATAAACAATACAAAGGTTGTTGAAATGGAAGAAGAATTTTTTTCGAGCATTCACCATAGCCGCCGTCTCCAATTGACTATTTTGGTTCTATTTTGTACTCTGGGGATTTTTATTTGTTGGGTTAAAATGTAGTGACTTAAATTTGTTGAATACAATAGGAATAAAAATAAATATATGTGTTTGATGAAAATTAAAAAAAAAGATTTTTTTTATAAAAAAAATAAAAAGGTGATATGTTTTTTTAAAACCTAAAGAATAGTAAAAAATTATTAGTTGTACTTAAATTTTATATGATGATAAGTAAAAAATTGGGAAATTACACCTAAGGTACACACTTAACTATTTTATTGTCGTCTAATACCCAAGGTTTGATCTATTATCTCTTAATACCAATCTCAACTATTTAATTACCACCTAATACCTAACATTATTTTAATATCCTAACTATCCGCACCCTTCATCAATAACCACATAACCATTTATTTTTCAACAAATGACAAGATATATTACGAAATTGAGAGTTTTACATAATGTATAGCTCTAAATAAGAGTCTTACAAAAGAAGAGGCCCATAGCTCTAAATAAGAGCCTTAACGACAAAATAGTTAAGGTACATACTCAATTATTTTATTGTCATCTAGTATCCAAGGTTTGATATTATCTCTTGATACTCATCTCATCTAATTACCACCTAACACCTAACATTATTTTAATACCCTAAATATCCTCACTCTTCATCAACAACCACGTAACCAAAATTTCTCTTTCTTATTTTTTCTTTTTATTTTATTTTTAAAAGATTCATATCTTTCAAACTGGAGCTCGAAAAAAATAAATGAAAATACCATCATCGCTTTTGTTTTTTTTAAATGAACAAAACTAGATTCATTGATGATATTTTTTGATTTTTTCTAAAAATAAAATTTCACCAGTAACAACCCTCAGGAAATCGAGAGAGTTGCAAACAACTCTCAGGAAATCCTTAGAGTTGTTCAGGAAATTCTGAGAGTTGTTTGCAACTCTCAGTTTTTCAAACAACTCTCAAATTAGTACTGGTGAATGTATCAGCAGGGTATATGGTCGGGGTATTTTTGTCCAATTTTCAATTCAAAATACCAAATAACACTATAAAAAAAATGGATACTAGTGGATAATTAAATAGTTGAGAGAATATTTAGTAGTAATTTTCTCTAAAAAAAATTAAAAAGAGATGGTTATAATATATTTTGTAGGGTGAAGCTATTTCCCCCATAAAATTTATTATTTTCTCCATCATTCATAAAAAAATCCCACCTTGTTATTTCCTCCATAAAGGAAAATCCTATTCTAACCCTAAAAAACCTTAACCACCAAACAATTTTGAAGTAGTTTATGGAGTTCCAAAGATAAAAATCTATCATTAATCTTATTTTTATTTTAAATATATGGGTTCCCATATCGAATAAAATCTCTTTTTAAAACTATGATTTTTTTTGCATAATGAGTTATAGACACTCTATATGCAGATAAAAAAACTTGTTAATCGTTTAATAGAGTTCCTGCATATCGAGTTACTAGTTTAATCATTTTTTAATATCAAATTCTGGTTTAATTGTTTATTTCCTGTATATTGAGTTCAAAATATAGATTTTTTGTGGTTTAATTAGTGTCTGTTGATTGAGTTCTTTTTTCAAATATTATATGTGATTCTGAGTTCCTAACTCAGAATCAGAATCACGTGTTTTTTTTATTCGGAGTGATTGTCTCAGAACTACATGTTTTTTTTCTAAAAAACATGTAATTTTGTGACTAATCTTAAAAATAATTGAGTTTTTATGTTTTTATTGTTTAATTTTAGAGGTAAATCATATATGTTGGCTGTAATTTATCTTAATGATGTGTTTGTTGTAATAAGGGTTTGATAGTGGATAGTGGCATCAAATTATAAATTAGAAAGTAAATAAAAGACAAGAAGGTAAAAACAAATGTTGAGTGTTTTATTAAAAATTTAAAATAGAAAAAATAATAGATCTTATAGAGGAAATAGCTTCACCCTTTTTTGTATTTACATGGTTTTCACTGAATAGTTTTATAATACTTTCTGAAGTACTAATCGGTTATTAATTAATAGTTTTATAATCGGTGGTTAGTGATATATTAAATAGTTTACCGTCGGATCTTTAATACTTTAATCATTAAAATTTTGTTTACCCTATTTTTTTCACAATTAAAACAATATCCAGTTGGACTATAACAACAGACATATCTTAATTTCTTAATGGGTCACGGCCCGTTTTGTTGCATTCCTATATAGTTTCACAAGTCCAGAAAGAATCAAAACTCATAACTATCTATCTTCCTGGAACCCCTAAGTTCATCGGTACATCAGTAAAACACATCGCACGCATCTGCATCTGCCTGTTTCATAGGCGAAGCGCAACAAATCCTCCAAATTCTGCCCTCAAATTGGTGTTTGGTTTTGAATTATCGGTCTAATACGATTGAGCAAGGTCAGTCTCTCCGTCTCTGTCTCCGTTTTCTTCAAAAAAAATTACGAAGAACCTGTGGGTTTTATTCTGTTAGTAGTAGGCTGCTTTTTGGTTTTATAATTGAGATTTGCGGGAATATATTTGAGACAAAAGATATATATTTGATTTTAGTATTAAGATGATGATATAGTATTGCGATTCAACATTGGGTATAGATTTGCAGGTCTCGTTTCTCCAGTTTCTCTTTATATTTCTTTTTAGACATATTAATTAGGGTTTGGTGTGCCATTCTGAATTTGGTTTCATTGGAACTGCGATTTCCTATTCTTGATCCATGTGATTTGTGAGCTTGTCTGTCGTCGAATTTTAAGGTAATTGACGAAATAGGAATTTCCAGTGTAGTATCCAAGTTGGTCGTGAACCATTACAACTTCAGAGTAGTCAATCTTAGTTTCTTCTTACACTATTGCTCTTCTTTCTACTTGCAGTAAGTTACAGTTTCGGTCATTCATTATTCTTATAATACAAAATTAGGGTTTACTTGTCCAGTTTTTCGTTAGGATTCGTTTGGCTCCATTAGTTTTTTAGTTCTTTGTTAGGGTTCGATTATAGGGCCATTCGTGTTGACTTCTAAATCTACTTTCTATAATTTTGACATGTTGATTGAAAAATATGCCAGTTTGCTTGGATTAGGTGAGCTGTGAATTGTTGTTCAAATTTGAATGTGATATTGATTTGTTTTACTTGTTTATCAAGAGCTGTTATTAGTTTTTACATGGGAATAATAGGGTTTACTTCAAGTGTGATTTTTTTTTTTCAAATTTGAGTGTGATATTGATTTGTTTAACTTGTATATCATGAGCTGCTATTAGTTTTTACTAACTTAAGGTCTGTAGTACTTTGGCTCGTCAGGATAACTAATAAATATATTTTACTAAGTTTTGTTAAATGTGTGGCAAATATTGAAATTGATTTTCGAGGTGTCAAGAGCACAAATAAAAGTAGGTAAGATTTTCTTGCTGTTGATCTATTTTGAGTTTAATCTCTTATGCAAAAACAGGAATGGAACAAGACGATGCAGAGGTTTTGAAGAATCAAGTTGATAGGAAAGCAAAAAAGGAAAGGAAAAAGAAACAGAACGAGAAAAAGAACAGGGGCATCGTAAAAGACATTTTAGTTGAAGAGGTAGGAAGGGAAAGTCTGGAGGAGAAGGCGACCGAAGGTGCTGAAGATTCCAAGGAGAAAAAGAAAAAGAAAAAGAACATGGAGAGTGAAGTCAATGTAAAGGACAATTTAGTTGAAGAGGTAGGAAGGGAAAGTCTGGAGGAGAAAGCGACCGAAAGTGTTGAAGATTCCAAGGAGAAAAAGAAAAAGAAAAAGGAAAAAAACAAGAAGTTGCAGAGTGAAGTCATAGTGACTAATACCTCTAGTAACGGAAGCAACAGCGAGGATAAAAATTTATCTGATAGTACGAAAGGTGGAAGCAGAGGTAAGAAGAAGAAAAAGCACAGTGGCATCATCAAGGACAATCTAGTTGAAGAAGTAGGAAGGGAAAGTTCGGAGGACAAAACGACCCAAAGTGATGAAAATTCCAAGGAGAAAAAGAAAAAGAAAAAGAAGTTGCAAAGCCAAGAGATAGAAACTAAAACCGCAGTCAATGGTAGCAACAGCAAGGATAAAAATTTGTCAGATAGTATGGAAGATCGAAGCAGAGACAAGAAGAAAAAGAACAGTGGCATCAAGGACAATCTAGTAAAAGAGTTAGGAAGGGGAAGTTTGGAGGAAAAGTTGATAAAAAATGTTGAAGATTCCAAAGAGAAAAAGAAAAAGAAAAAGAGAAGCAAGATGCAGACTGAAGAGATAGAGACTAAAACTCCAAGTAACAGAAGCAACAGCGAGGACATAAATTTATCAGATACTGTGAAAGATGGCAGCAAAGACAAGAAAAGGAAAAAGAAAAGAAAAATGAAAGATATTGATCCATCTGAAAATTCGAGACCAGAGAAAAGGTCTAAGAAGGTGCGCTTTTCCGATAATGTGGAAGTTTTTTCTTTATCCGATGATCCTAAAGCTCCAGAGACAGACACCGCAGACGGGTTGGTGCGGGGCAAGCGTTTCACCAAAGAAGAAGACAAACAAATCACCGAGGCTGTGCACAATTACATAAAGGTTCATGGTTTAGGTGAAAAGGGTGTTGAAATGCTTATGCATTGTAAATCTCACCCGGAACTTAAAAACTGCTGGAAGGAAATAGGATCATTCTTACCACATAGGCCATACGACAGTGTCTACTACCGTGCACATACGTTGTTTGAAAGGAGCAAAGAACGGTCATGGACCCCTGAAGAATTAGAACTTGTAAAACAGTTTGCGGAGAAACATGGATCGGATTGGAGAACGTTAGGGGATGCAGTCGGGAAACATAGGGTACACGTGAAAGATGCTTGGCGAAGAATAAAATTTGCGAACATAAAGAAAGGACATTGGTCTCAAGAGGAGTATCAGTCATTATTTGATATGGTGAATATGGATTTGCGAATGAAAGCGTTTGAAGAAAAGAAGAGTAAACACGGGATGCTGCGAGATAATATTCCTTGGTCAGCTATAAGCGAGAAGCTTGAAACAAGAACACACGCTAATTGTTGTGGTAAATGGTACAATCAGTTGCAGTCTTCTATGGTAGCTGAGGGCATATGGGGTAATACGGATGATTATCGCCTGCTTGATGCACTTATGAAGTTAGATGCTTGCTGCATTGAAGATGTTGATTGGGACAATATCCTTGAACATAGGTCTGGAGATGTGTGTCAGAAGCGGTGGTACCAAATGGTTCCCCACATAGATCAGCACACCAAGTCTTTTACTGAGCAAGTCGAAATTCTCTCTCAACGGTACTTGCCTGAACTCATTGAAGCTAGAGAGGAATTTGATAGCCGTCCTGCAGTTGAATGAGTGGAATTTGCTTCTTGATCAGCCTGTTTTTCTTGAATATGAACCATCTAGATACACAATTGATTGGTTTATATAATGTCAGTGTTCGTACTTTTTAAGTTCTCCCTACCATTTTGAAATTAGCGTGTTGTTTTCTACATTGACTGTTTGGTCAGGTTTGATAGCATCTTCCGCTTGCTTTATGTAATTTATTTGATCGAGCTACAATGAGATACAGGAAGATTTATGATTACTCTGGCTTCTTATCTATATCCTTACTTGTCCTTTGTCCTTCTGGTGGCTTCTTGTTTGGGTTACTGTGAGTTTTGTCTTTTGGTGGTTATAAAGATGATACTGTAATAAGTGTTGATGATAACTACTCAAAGGGTGGTCTGTTCTTTGTTCATGTACATCTAGTAGGCTTCTTTAACTACTCTGCATATAATTTGCTAGTGCTAGATTATGTTTTGACATCTAAAACAAAGCAATTCATTACCAACTAAAACCAAAATATTATGTAAGCATAATAAATTCGCTAAAATTATAATAAAATCAAGAATAATGAAATAAAGTTATCGAAAAGTATTTAGAACTGTGGGAATCAGTTAATGAAATAATATTATGGAGCTTCTTGGTCGTTAAATCGAAGTTGATGATGATAGTAACAATTTGTGCCGTCTCATGACATGTCACGATAGATCTTACCAACACTACCAGTATAGTATAGTCTGACATTTACTCTTTTATTGGTGGATTGTACGGAAATTAAAGCCCTTAGATATTCTGTTCCCCTGACGATGCCAAGCCAGAAAGGCAAAAGGAGAAAGTTATCTTAGCTGTAGTTAGTCTTCCTTAGTAGTTAGTCTTCGGGAAACATGATTTTAACCTGCTTTTTGATGCGAATATAGAAAATTTAAAAATTCCATTGCCGGGAATCGAACCCGGGTCTCCTGGGTGAAAGCCAGATATCCTAACCGCTGGACGACAATGGAATGGTGATAAAAAAGAACGCAATATACTATCTATCCGGTCTCTTCTCTGGCCTCTTAGAACTTACAAAATATTATTTAAACTAAAACTCGGACATAAAAAGCAGGAGTGCCATTTGTGGACTCAAACCAGTTATTCAATTCAATTTAAGCGGTAAGTTAAAGAATTTTTAATTAACAGTAAATATTAATTAAATATTATAATTTTTTTATATAATAGATATATTTTTTGAAAAAATAAAAATATTTTGTGGGACAATAAAAAAGTAAAATCCAACCATATAAAAATGAAAATAATTTGTTGGACATTTTTAAGCATATTATGACATTTTTGAGAGAAATTAAGACACTAATAAATTTCATTGCCAAAAGTATAATTTTTAGTGCTTTAATTTTCTAGATTTTTTAAAGTTAGTTGAGTATGATAATGGTGAAGATTAAGATTTCATTGCCAAAATTCAGATTTTTATATTTTAATTTTCCAGATTTTTTCAAGTAAGTCGAATTTAGATATGATGGAGATTAATATTTTATGCCAAAATTTTGTTTCTTGGTACTTCAATTTTCTAAAAAAATTTAATCAAAGTTGAAACTAGAAAAGGTATTAATTTAGACTTCACTACATACAAGGACAATGGTAAAATTTTGTAAAAAAATCAAATGTAAGCTTATTATAAGGTCACATATAAAGTTTAATTTCTATTGATCATTCATAGAGAGTTGTTTTTAACTTCATATTTGAGTTATTCCCGTTTTATTCAGTTAGGATGAGATTCCTTCACTATAAAAGTTGTACAATAAACAAGAATCATAACTTGGTTTTTATCATTAAAAATAAGGTTTATTACTTAATGAAAATAAAAGGAGGGAGAATAAACAAGTTACAAAAAGTTTCAGATCTTAAAAAGGTTTAGTAAAATTTAGCATGACAACTGAATTTCTTATAAAAACATCCGGGATAACTTTTTAGCAGGACAAAGAAGTTTCTTTCTCGCCATTTAGTCTCGTCCACATTTTAACTTTTTTAAATACATTTTAAGCTCCAACCATCATACTTTCTCTTCATTCAGAAGATACACTACATTTCCAAAATTAAATTATCGTAAAACAGGTTTTTAAAAATAATGGTGCTTCATATATAAAAGAGTTTGAGAATGAATCAATTGTATAATGCGTTGCCGCCTACCATCTCCGTTAAGGATTATAATTGTAATGATGATATCCACATTTATATATCCTACACTAAAATAAATTGAAATCTTAGGAAAAATAATTACACATTTACCACAAATGTTCATGTCATATCTCTAAAAATGAAGTGGACAAAATAGTTGATCAAATATTCATAGACCTTCTTCACTATTCTAAACGTTAATATACGTGCTATTCATCAAAAAGAAAAAAATAAGTGTATGAAATGAGGTGCATAAAACCCCAATTAAATTCTTAAGAACAAAATTAGGAAATTATATGGAAGATGTCCATATGCATAGATTAATAAACAAACACATTTTGTTAATATATGTATTTAGGCCGCACGTATTTAAAAATGGATGAAATTCATTGATGATTTCAAATATTTTAAGAGTGAATTAAGGTACCATTGGAATAAAAGAATTAAATATATCATATCAGGCCCTCGCGATTGACACTAAACTAGTATAAGGATACCTAAAAATAATTTCATTACTCATTTTTTTTATACAAAGTGTAAATATTACCTTTCTAATTTAATACATTAATGATAGTTTCATTTTAATATTTCAATCTATTCTTAAAAAAATAAATCGAATACCACAACAAGGTTTATATTTGAGACAATCTTGATGATTCATATTTGAGGATTTTTAGTTTGGGGAGAAGTAATTAGTAACCAACAATCTTGATGCTGTAAGATGAATAACAAATGATTTTGTTGAAATTTGGATGATAACAATTTGATCATTCATTATTGACCATGTTCTTATTTATCTCTAGAAATCAACGTTTAAATTATCACTCAAGAATAAAATATTGTAGTTGTTCATGAATGACAAACTCAACACGTGGTAGTAAGTGTTCCAACTAAATTTAATATATTCCACTTACAAAGATTTACAAACAAATAGAGATGTAATATTATATATGTAATGTATTTTTACAAAGAGTTTTAATATAAAGGAAGAAAAATATGACGAAAAATAAGCTCAATAACGTAAATATAAGGGTTAATTTGATGTAATAAAATGTAAAGGACAAAAATAAAGAAAGTATAAGGATTGATGGGGTCATATGTAATAACTAGTGAGTATGTTTATAATTAGTAAGAAAGTAGGGTGAAAGATCCACTTATGAGAGGGTAAATACGTAAATTAAGGATCTACTAAAAATGACATCCCATTTTAAGGAAATAGTCCAATTATTGGTCAGTGATTACTTCATTTATTCCTTTTGTCTATTTCTCTCTCTAATCATTCAGTTTCTCTCTCTAGACTCGCTATCATACGAACATAGTGACAAATACACCCATACAAATATAATCGTAACAACCTATCTCACTAAGTAATATCTAGACTCATTAAACAGGACATTAAGATTATTTATGGTACAATAGAAGAATTAAGTTTTGGTTTATGTAACGCTGCAAAGGGTTCTAACAAAATATTAAGATTCTTTATGATGTAATAGAAGAATCTAGTTTTGGATTCTGTAATGCCAAAAAAAGTTTATAAGAAATTATAATTCTTATGATGCGAAGGAATAATACAAATTAAGCTTCTATAAAATTACATATAATTTGATCTCTTAACCGTGAATTATTGTGATAAGAGTGAAGAATACATAGTAATTCAGTTGTATCAATTATTTAAAGATACGAGTCCTTTGTTGTTTAAGTAAGAATAAAGTATCGTAAGATGATATAAATTAAGTCGGAAATTAAGTATACTGAGACTAGTAGCTTTCAAAATGACATAAACTAAGTAAATACTTAAGTATTCTGAGGAAGTATCGTTATACAGTAAAATACTAGTCCTCGTTATTTAAGTAAGAATAAAGTAATACAAGATGACATAAAGTAAATTGGGCAATAAATAGATCATTTAGCGCACATGACCTACAAGATTAAATGGATGTTTGACAAACTTTATAATTTTTATCTATAAATTTTATAAGAGTAAAATACCGCACTGAATAACATCCAAATATTAAAAAGACATTCGCTTTATTATAGTCAATAAGAGAAAGTTAGAACAAACTCTACAAGAGAAAATGATGATTTATTTCTCATTTTTCATATTCCCTTATTAAGATATTGACGTCTGAGGTCTTTTATGAGCACATCATTCATGTGATATCCTTATATTATAGAGTATTTATATTGGAAAGACATTCAGTTTCTTATAGTCAATAAGAGAAAGTTAGAACAAACTCTACAAGAAAAGATAATGATTCATTTCTTATTTTCATTTTCCTCTACTAGAAATATTGATGTCTAAGGGATTTCATGAGCATAATATTCATGTGAAGTCCTTATCTTATATGGTATTTATATTCAAGTGAGAGTGTTGTTTAGATTTTATTATTATTTCAGATTGTGTGCATATATTAATTTAAATAAATGGAAAATTTTGATTTTATTCATTGAATTTAAGCAATCTCAGTTCGGTATAATATAACCCGGAACATAGTGATTGTGTGGTCATTTCGCTTCCATGCTGCACTTTATGATAACTCAAACTTTATTTAGGTGGTTGTTGGTACTGAAATTCTGGTTAGAATAGTTGCGCTTTAATAAGTTGTGGCATGCCCTCCTTAGTTCATTGACAATTATCATCTTAAATGATAAGGGATGTTTAGGCTATATGTAAAACAATAATCTTATATATTGAATATTTTGATGGGTACACTTTAGTACATATGCTGATCTAAGTAAGATAATGGTATCCTGAATCGGAATGTCTCGGCATATGTAGATATAGAGTATCAAATCCTCTTGTTATATAAGTTCAATTATTTTTATATAATTAACCAATAATTTATTATACCCACATATAACAAGATACATAGTATCATGAATATTTATAGTGTGGATACCAGTAGGATTGATTTGGATCTAGAGGGAGGGTCCGTCAGTATGGCACTTCAGATATTGGGCATTGAAAGCCCAATAAGGTTATGGTCTCCTGTAAATGCATAGACATCAGACTATAACAATTTAGAGCTGAATTCATGGTTTGAATAAGAAAATAGAATTAATGACTCTTAATAAAACATTCAGTATTATACATATGCTTTATTGTAGAGAATCTCAAGTCCTTAATGTAAATATAACTTCAAAATTTAAGTTCATTACACGATTTATTATTTTATTTTCCAACAACTCTCTTTTCTATATTTTCTAAATCCAGTTCTTGACAATGAAGGATCCATACAAATGTTAATGGTTTTTTTCTTCAAAGATAATATCAAAGTAACTTGCAGACTATAGGATTATCCATAACCGTCTTAACATCTAAGCCTTCCATTGTAGGAGAAGAAGAACAATATCAAGATCATGAATATTGATAAGTATTTGTTCTTCTTATCTATACTAGAACCTTTAAATAGTAAGGATATCGATTCATGCACTTTAGGGTTTCTGACCCTATAACATCAACATAATAAAAATAAAAATAAAACTTTTAATTATATTGTGAAATCGTTTCTCTTATAATGAAGTTAGAAACATTTACATATGCTTAAAAAATATTCCCACTAACTATACAATATTATAAAACTAGAAATCTTGTAAAATAAAAAATATACCATAATATTTTAAAAAAGGTAACCAAACTTATTAAATAGATTAAATAAATCACTTAAAATCGTGTATTATAAAACCCTTGTTTTTCAATATCGTACTACCGATAGACCTTGTATGAGAAGTTTTTACTGCTCAGTTTATCTTAAATATTTTTAATAAGCCTATCGATTACTTCACATATTCATATTAATAACATACTTATGTAGTTATCTATGCAATCATTAGAATGATTTGTATGGTTGATGCGCACAATTTATAAATTGGTGAAATATTGAAGAACAATAAAGATGATAAATCGATATCACATATATCTGATACCACTTATAGGTGTCTAATGAGGTGACAGTATCACGTGTCAAGAGATATTCTTATATATACCCAAACCTTTTAGCCACATGCGAGCCTAAATTTGTTAGAAGATCCCTAAAGATGTTATTATAAAATTTACAATAACAAGAGAATTCTTATCTGAACTAAGTAAGAGGAGACACATTTTTTCAACTATATTTTGAATTGGAGAGGTGTACACACTGATTCTTCGGTTTTTTAAGTGCACGTGTATTAGGCTCGATCAAATTGTACAAAATAAGTAATGTGTGATGATTGTGCATTTTAATAAACAATTAGATTAGTATAAGAAAAACAATATTGTAAAAACATACATTATTTCAATTCTTAGCTAAAAATGTATATTTATTCATCAACATACCTTGGGATATATAAAAGGTTAGAACATAGAATAAATCATTCAAAAATAACCAACCATAAATTTGTATTCATTTTTTTTATCTTTTAATTTTGTTGTACTCGTATATAATTATTCGATTATTTATAAGCGAATTTATCTCATATATGGCATGTTAGTGTACTATGTTATTTTTTATCAAGGACGTGATGCGATTATTTTCAAGAGTACAAATATTGTCAAGTAATTGTAATTATTTAATACACACCAATCCGTAAGGAATAATCTTAATTATTTAAATTATTTAACTATATTTTATTTAAATATTATATGATCAATGATTTGTTGACTTGAAAGTCACAAGTATAAAGACATAAAAAAGGAAATTGCTAAAGTTATGAAAACGTTTAGAAGATTTTAGGAATTTTGATGTCGTTAAGTTGAATATTAAATATGTTTATTGGTTTATTACTATTTATGTTGAAATATTGAGTTAGTTTACTCAATGTTTAATAATTTATACGCTTGACTTCTACGAGGTTCATGCAGTTGATCTACAACCAAATATGCCTTTTACGAACTATTTTACTCTATTTCCATAATGTGTTGAATCATATTATCATCATATAACTTGGATTAGAATAATTCAACTTATTTATATTTTATAAAAGATATTAGACTCCAAATATAATACTATAATATTTTATATTGATTACAATCATTACATACCCAATGCATACACATCTTATAGTTTTTAGACCTAAATATATATTTTTTAGATTTTTTTTTTGTGAAATGTTAAACACCTACACGCTTTATAATTTTAATATTTGGTTCCTTCCATATCTCATATGGAGAGATTACATTTTTTAAGAAGAATACAATTAACAACATGACATACCGTTAAACGGATATCACCGTGCAAATTAATATGGAATCTAGAATTAACTATCATGATATTATTCATGTCAATTTATGTTCTATGTTTACATTCAACCAATCAAATTTTTTAAGGTGTATATATGACCATACATTCATGTCATGAATTATCTTGTGCTATTCACAAAATCTTATCCCGAGAAATGTTATGCACCTCTATCAATCAACACGATATTGTAATATAAGTGTTTAGCTTATTTTAAACTTTTACTTACCTTAAACATGCTAAATACCACATTAGTATTTTTATATAAATAACACATATGTAAATCAAGATTAGTCATCTATGAAAGTTATTTACTTTCTTTTTTTTGGAAGGAACCCGCATCCGCTACTTAGAGTGCAATGAGTGCGCACATGGTAAACTCTCAGTCTGACGCAATAGCCTGCAAACGGATCTGCCGAGAAAGCGTATGTAGAGGGACTTGAACTCATGGTATTTAGTTACAAGCATGCCTTACTCAACCAACTCGGCTACCCCCTTGAGGGAAAACAAAGAATTATGTTTTACTTCCTGGTGTTAAAACGTTGTTTAACTCACATATGTCAGTGGGTATCAAGTATAATAATTACCCCATTCCTCATATTATATATGTCGGTTTAAAGTTATGCACAAATATTAAAGAATCTCAAAATTTGTTCTCCTTTTTATAAAAAGTGAAAAAGAAACAAATCCAATTGGGAACAAAAAATAAATAATATTAAATTATGTATTGATATCCTAAAATGACATATAAATGGGACAACAAATATTTCCTAGAAAAATATGTAATTTGGGATTGGTGGAGTATATCATCTTTATATTCCATTATAAGGCTTATTAACCATTTTTTTATTTCTATACACAATTAATTTTTTTTATACGAACTACATCATAACTCATAAGTCTCGTTTTTTAAAATATATTAATCGTGTTATAACATATATGTGCAAGTCTAACATGTCATGAAAAAAAATAATTACAAAAATAAAGGTAAATATAAATTTTATTTCATTAATAATAGAAATATTAGTATATAGTTTCACTATGTTGTTACTATTAGAGATATAAGGCATAGATATGCGGGCCAGTGGGTCCAAACCGGAAAATATCACACTAGTGTTCTTATTTATATACAAAGACTGAATATGCGTGATGAGGGCGGAATTCGCCGATCCAAGAAATAGGGGTAACAATGTAATAGACAATAGTTAATATAATTATTTGAATAGACAAAGTTCTTTAGGGGCTAATATGCAAAAACAAAAGTAGCAAAAGAGGGCCCATCGACATGTGATGATGGCCCATAGAACTTAAGCGGGTCCTCCGAATTTTACTATAAAAGGAGGACCCTTTTTGCCTAAAATGGTATGGAATATTTTCTTTACAAAAAGACTACTTTATCTCTCTATACTTTCTCTCTCTAGACTCCTCAGACGCTATATCCGAAATAAATTCCTTTTTCAGCTATTTACTCATCATTGGCGCCGTCTGTGGGAACAGCGATACCGAAAAGGAATCTTCTGTCCTTTGAAAATCGCATTATACGGGATGAATAGCGAAGCGGCGACAGAGAGGGACGGTAGGGAGGTCGTCCGGGCCGTTGCGGGGTCGGAAGACGCGGGAGCTCCTGGTCGGGAGTGGAACGGCGGTCGTGATAAGCGTTCGACCCTGATTATGACCCGAAAGCAGCTGCTCGAAGATATTGCCCGGTTAGAAGAGGAGCGAGAGCGGGCACTGGACGAGAAAAGGATTCGTGAAGGGAAGGGCAAAGAGCCCGCCCTGGTCGATCGGGGAGCGGTGGGTCACGCCCAAGCATCGAGGATGGAGGCCCGACCTGTCAGGTATTACCGAGATTCACCTCCCGATGATGAAGAGGCTGTCAAGATTCGTCGGAACTCGGGCGCCCATCATACCATGACGTCGGACTATCCCTCAGGCGACTCGTCCGACGAGGAGTACCGACGTCGGGAGAGAGCCCAGCGGACGCGGAAGACTCGGTCCCATCGCATGCGAGGGTCCAGGGCAGACCCTTCGCGATGCAAAAAGGGCGGCACCGATAAGCCGACCCCGGTATCCTTTGAAAAAGAAGGAACGCACGTCGCCAGCCGCGGAGAGCGAGAAATGTTACCACCAATTCCGTGGCAGCCAACGAACAGCCAAAACCTTGGATACCGAACGAGCAGCCAGTTCGTCGGCCCAAGAGCCGAGGGGCTCTATGAAATCAGGACCGAGGGCCTGGGGGGAGGAGCTTTCGAGCTCGGAGTTAACTGGAGAGCCTCCCCGTTATCTGATGAGATATTAGCGGGACCGCTCCCGAGGCGTTTTGGCATTTCTAAACTGGAGAAATACGACGGGAAGACGGATCCGGACAACCATTTGGAAGCCTTTAAGAACTTTATGCTGAGCTTCGATAACGACGATAAGCTCTTATGTAGGGCTTTTTCTATGACATTCAAAGATAGGGCTTCAAAATGGTACAACCGGTTACCGCAGGGGTGCATCAGAAACTTCGGGACTTTTTGGGCTATGTTTAGGCAACACTTCGTGGGAAGTAAGAGTTTCCGTGCTAATGGAGATACTATAATGAACTGTCGACAGAAGCTAGGAGAGAGCCTAAAAAACTATACCAGGCGTTTCATCGATGCGAAGACCGATCTGGACCATTGTGAAGAGAACGTGGCCCTAACGGCGTTTCGGTTAGGCCTGCTCCCGGGGCCGATGAAGCAGGCGGTCACGAAGAAGCAGGCGTTCACTTTTTCCGCGTTGTTGGCACAAATAGAAAAACAGATACTGATTGAAGAAACGGAGGCTTCTGAAGTGGCGGCGCATATCCAACAGAGCGCCCAGGCATCGGTCGTAATAAAGCAGGGTTCCCGACTCGACCAGGTTAGAACGGCCCAGCCGATTAGCACAATACCCCCGAGCTCGCAAGCGGTAACTAAACCTTCCGCCCCGACCGGCTTTAGGCCGAAACAAAACGGACAGGCAACGTCCCGACCCATGTCCAACAAATGGATACGACCGGCCTACTTCGCGGATCTCACGGAGTGCGTATCCTCAATCTACGAAAAAACCAAGAGAAGCGGGATGTACCGAAAGCCTTTTCCTATCCCGACGCCTCGGGAACAGAGGAATAACCGCTATTGTCGTTACCACGAGGACGTCGGCCATGACACGAAGGACTGCATAGCTTTAAAGAAGGAAATACAGATGCTCATTGAGCACGGTAACCTTTTAGAGTATGTCAAGAAGGCCCAACATGCCGCACCCTCGAAAGAGGTGGTCATAATTCCAAAGCCGGAAACCACCATGGCGATTTCGGAAGTTACGGATCAGTTCGACGTATCGGTTGAGTACCTTGATCCCGAGGTCGGTCGGAATATCATCGGGGTCATCGAGGAAGAGGCGGAAGTTAGCGTGCGTGGCCTTTGTCAACTGTTTGATTCATCAACAGACCTCGGAGAAGGATCTGCGACGGGAACCCGAACTGGCTTCCAAACCAGAACTTGCTTCCAAACCTGGCGCACCTTTTCTCCAACTCTGTACCCCAACGATATCAGAGTTGTTGATGAAAAAATTGGCGACCATAACGATATCAGAGTTGTTGATGAAAAAATTGGCGACCATGGCGATATCAGAGTTGTTGATGAAAAAATTGGCAACCGCGGCGATATCAGAGTTGTTGATGAAAAAATTGGCGACCATAACGATATCAGAGTTGTTGATGAAAAAATTGGCGACCATGGCGATATCAGAGTTGTTGATGAAAAAATTGGCAACCGCGGCGATATCAGAGTTGTTGATGAAAAAATTGGCAACCGCGGCGATATTAGAGTTGTTAATGAAAAAATTGACGGGCTCGTCGGTAAGGTACAAGGCCTGCGCGATCTATTCGAATCCATGACCATCTTCGGAGGGGATTCAATGGCAGGAATAACGCATTCCTCCAGAAAGAGACACATCGTTAACTTAGCTACCCAGCTGGAAGCCAGAACTTGCTTCCAAACCCGAAGCACCCCTTCCCCAATTTTGCACTTTGACGATGACGATATGAGAGACTTAGCCGGGCCTCATGAGGATGCCGTTGTGATCGGGGCAGCGATCGCGGGAGAAGAGGTTCGGCGCATTTTGATAGATACCGGGAGCTCAGCTAATATCATCTTTGCTTCAACTTTCGCCAAATTCCGAACACGGCCGGTACTCGAACGATCCGACCGTGCCATCGTTGGGTTTACGGGAACAGCAGCAGACGTCGTTGGAGAGTTCGAAGGTGTGGTACAATTGGGCCGCGGCCCGTTTAAAAAAGAGGTCACCGTGCTGTTCATAGTGGTCGACGCGCCAGCGTCGCACAACGCTATTCTGGGACGATCTTGGATATCGCGCATGCATGCAGTGACTTCAACTATTCATCAGTGTGTAAAGTATGTGGTTGGCAATAACATCGGAGTCGTGCGAAGCAGCCAGAAGACAGCCCGAGAATGTTACCGAGCTGCGTTGGCACCAAAGACAGATCAAGAGATGTTCCCGTCCCATGCATAGCAATTAATGGGGAGCTCCCCCGGATCGCAGCCGGTGGACGACCCTCGGGAGACCCCAAGCCTTTTGACAACCAACGAAGAATGCGAGCTGCATCATTTTGCAGATGGAAAAGGGTTGCGGGTCGGGATGAATATTTTACCGACCTTAAGAGAACAGATGTTAGCGTTGCTCCGGGAGAATCTTGATTTATTCGCGTGGTGTTCGGGGGACGTCACGGGAGTACCCGAATCAATTGCAATTCACAAGTTGACCATAAACAGGAATGTTAGACCAATAATTCAGAAGCGACGAGCTTTCTCTCCCGAGAAGGCAGAGGTAATTTTACAGGAAGTCGAAAGGATGACTGGGGTCGGACATATCATAGAGGCGCGATACCCTTTGTGGATATCCAACCCCGTTCTGGTAAAAAAGAAAAGCGGGAAATGGAGAATGTGCGTGGACTTTACCGATCTCAATCGGGCGTGCCCGAAGGACCCTTTCCCGATGCCGCGGATCGATCAACTGGTAGATTCCACATCGGGCAATAAGCTACTATCTTTTATGGACGCCTATGCCGGTTACAATCAAATTAAGCTACACCCCGCGGATCAGGAGAATACCACATTCATCACGGGCCGAGGGCTATACTGTTACAAAGTAATGCCCTTCGGACTAAAGAACGCGGGAGCAACATACCAAAGACTGGTTAACCGAACGTTTGAAGACCAGATCGGGAGAAACATGGAGGTGTACATCGATGACATGTTGGTCAAAAATGGGACCGACGTGGATCACCTTACCGACCTCAGAGAGGCATTTGGTAACTTGCGAAGGGTAAACCTAAAGCTAAACCCAGAGAAGTGTTCTTTTGGTGTTCGGTCAGGGAAATTTTTGGGGTTCCTTGTCAGCGAAAAGGGCATTGAAGCCGATCCTGTTCAACTCCGAGCCCTAGCGGACATGACTCCTCCTCGGAGCGTAAAAGAAGTCCAGATTCTGACCGGGCGACTAGCCGCATTGAATCGCTTCATCTCTCGATCATCTGACAAATGTGCACCGTTTTTTCAGGTCCTTCGGCAGGTAAAAAACTTCGTTTGGACTGACGAATGTGACAAGGCATTTTTGGGGATCAAAGAATATCTATCGTCCCCAAACCGACTGACCAAGCCCACGGCGCACGAAACTTTGTTCCTCTACGTGGCAGTTACCGATTATGCGGTCAGTGCGGCACTGATCAGCGAGTCCGGGCCAGTTCCGACAGCTGTTTACTATATAAGCAAAAGTCTGCTTGACGCTGAAACTCGATACTTAAAGCTCGAAAAAGTGGCTTTGGCTCTGGTAACGGCTGCAAGGAAGATGCGCCCTTACTTCCAGGCGCACCACATTGTCGTCCGCACCTCGTTTCCACTAAAGTACGTTTTCCAGCGACCGGATATGTCCGGAAGGATAGCCAAGTGGTCGGTCGAGCTAGGGGATTTCGACATTGAGTTCGAGCCCCGAACCGCGATTAAGGGACAAGCCTTGGCCGATTTTTTGGTCGAATTCCATTCCGAGCGACCCGAACAAGAAACACCCCTACAAGAAGCTGCGGGGGGCGAATGGACTATCCGCACTGATGGAGGAGCCAACATTAGTGGTTGTGGGGCGGGAGTTCAGATCATTACCCCTTCGGGTTTGAGCATGTTTCAGGCCATCCGTTTTGGTTTTCACACGTCGAACAACGAAGCAGAATATGAAGCGGCTTTGGCTGGATTGCGATTGGCACAAGTCTGTGGGGCGAGGCAAGTGCGCCTGGTAAGCGACTCCCAACTTTTGATAAACCAGGCCTCGGGGAATGCAGAGGCACGGAAAGAACACCTGGTGCAGTACTTAGCGGCCTTAAGAATTCTGGCCGCATCCTTTGACAAAATCAGGTACGAACATGTCCCCCGAAGTGAGAATATGACGGCAGATTCTCTGGCAACAATTTCGTGCTCGACCAGTTATCCTTGGGTGATAGAACAAGAGAATCCGTCCATTTTTAAACGACATGAGCTCAATAACCGACCAGAAATCGCGTGTCAGATCTCTTCAGTTGCGAATTCTGATTGGCGGCGGAATATAATCGCGTTTCTAGCTGAAGGGCAGCTCCCCGACGATGCGGCCTCGGCTCGCAAATTACGTAACAAAGCAAGGGGATACGTCCTTTTGGGGGATGTGCTGTACAAAAAGTCCTTTAGCCGACCTTTGCTTCGATGTTTAGGTTTTAATGAGTCCCAAGTAATTTTGTCCGAGCTACACGACGGGGAGGGCGCGGCTCACTGCGGATACAAGTCTTTGATTAGAAGAGTGTTTCTCGCCGGTTTCTATTGGCCGACCATAACAACAGACGCAAAACTCATGGTGAAAACTTGTGATACGTGTCAACGATTTGGGAATGCGATCAACATGCCTGCAACGCATCTAGAATCTATATCCGAGGGGTTACCCTTTGACCGATGGGGAATCGACCTGGTCGGACCGTTGCCCATGGCATCGGGGGGAAGACAAACGATCGTCGTCGCGGTCGACTACTTTTCAAAATGGATCGAGGCCGAGCCCTTATCTGCTACAAAAACCAAGGACATTGTCAAATTTATCTGGGCAAACATTTGTTGTAGGTTCGGGGTGCCACAACGGCTAACCATGGACAACGGACCACAGTTTGATAGCGCGGAAATGAAGGCGTTCTGCACCACGCATAATATCCGACAGTGTTTTTCTGCTCCTTTTCACCCGCAGGCGAACGGCCAGGTCGAAGTCACGAATCGAACCATTCTGGATGGCCTTAGGAAGAATCTCGAAGGAAAGGCTGGCAAGTGGCCCGACTATTTACAGGAAGTATTATGGGCCTACCGAACAACACCTCGCACGGCGACCCAGGAGTCACCCTTTGCCTTGGTGTATGGTATGGATGCGGTCACCCCCGCGGAATCTATTTTTCCCTCTTTCAGGATCGGCACTTATCAGCCGGAGACGAATGACGACACCCGACGGCTAGAGCTTGATCTCATTGACGAAAAACGTCACCGCGCCCATTTAAACGCTTTGCACTACCAGACTTTAATGAGAAGTCGGTACTCCACTAAGGTTCGTCGTCGGGAGTTTAAGGTCGGGGACAAGGTCCTGCGACGGGTTTTTCTACACACCAAAGACAAGAGCCTCGGAAAACTCGCTCCGAACTGGGAGGGACCTTACGAGATAGTCGACAGAATCAGGAGCGGGACGTACCGCCTGCAGAATCGGCACGGGCAACTCCTTAGGTTACCGTGGAATATTGAGCATCTGAAATTATATCTTGAATAGTTTGTAATTTTTTGTGAGTTTTGTATTTCTTGACGTTTTGGTCAAATTTGTAATGATCGGGGGTGTACTCTTTTTCCTACCTTGGTGGCGCAAGGAGGTTTTAACGAGGCACAGGTCAAAACCCGAACCACGTTATTGATTATGAAAATTCCTTGCCTTTTAAAAAATCGATTCATTATGACGGTGGGCGGCTGACGAGCTGGGCACCGTAATCTAAATTTAAAATCAATCTACAGAACTCTCAAAGAGTTTTTTGGTTTTTCCGATCTACATTTTGGTCTTCCAGACCCTCTGGATTGGCCTTCGATAATAACTCGATCTACAGAACTCGCCAAAGAGTTTTTCGGTTTTACCGATCTACATTTTGGTCTTCCAGACCCTCTGGATTGGCCTTCGATAATAACTCGATCTACAGAACTCTCAAAGAGTTTTTCGGTTTTACCGATCTACATTTTGGTCTTCCAGACCCTCTGGATTGGCCTTCGATAATAAATCGATCTACAGAACTCTCAAAGAGTTTTTCGGTTTTACCGATCTACATTTTGGTCTTCCAGACCCTCTGGATTGACCTTCGATAATAAATCGATCTGCAGAACTCTCAAAAGAGTTTTTCGGTTTTGCCGATCCACATTTTGGTCTTTCAGACCCTCTAGGTGGGCTTGCGATGATAAGACAATTTACATTTTACTGATCAATTTCCTTTTCGAAAAGTTTTTCGGGTTTCCCGATCTACTTTTTGGCCTTCCAGACCTACTGACGCGACTATCACTAATAAAACAGTCAATCCACAACACAGTACTTAGGAAAATGCATCATCCTCATACAGGGAGCCCCATGGCCCCCAAAATAAAATAGGTACAGTACAGAATAGGGGGGGGCCGCGGCCCCCAAAGGTCTACAACACATTGTCGAAACAAAAAAAAACCAAACAAAAAAAAAAGGGGAAAACTGATTCACTGATCCCCACCTTCTTCATCTCCCTCCTCATCTTCCTCTTCATCTTCCGCCCCATCGGACTCCTCCATTACAATCCCCTCGGGACGATCCTTTTCCGGCACATCGAGCCATAACGAGCCAAGGTGAAGCTCCGGGTATCGGTTGTGGAGTGACAGAACATATGCGGCCTTGGTGGCTGCGGCATCTTGGTCCGACCACAATCTGCACCGTTCAAGGTAGGCCTTGTTAGAGGATTTCAGCTTGTGAACCTCCGACGCTAGGGCTGAGGCGCGGTCTTCCGCGGTTTTTCTCGCCGACTCAGCCAACTCCTTCGCCTGATTTGCTGCCTCCGCGGCAGCCTTAGCTTCGTTGGCTAGCCTCTCAGCCTCGGCAATCTGACCTTTCGCCACGGCCAGAGCCTCTTCAGCGGTCTTCGCCTGCGTGGAGAGACGAGAAATTTTCGCCTCTGCCGCGGATAACTTCTTGCCAAGCCCCCTAGCCTGGCGCTCTTTCATAGCAATCGGTACCAGCAGGCTGTACAACGACAATGTCAGCCCATCTGTGCTCCGAAGCGGGTAAGGGTGCGGACTGCCCATCGTCGTTAGCACCGGAAATTTGGGCCCGCTCGACGACGAAGCATCAGGGCCAACAGCCTCAGAAGGCTCAGCATCGTCCGGGATAGAAACCACATCGACCGGAGCAGGATCCCCACCTTCAACATGGTCCAAAAGCGCGGGTCGTGAAGCGATCGCCTCAGCGCTGACTGCCACCCGATCCTTTGCCACAGCCTTGGCTTTCTTTGGCTTGGACCCCTCCATCTCCGCACGACTCTTCCTCTTCGGCGTCACGACCGGGTTCTGACTCACCTCCGCTGGATCCGCCACCGGTGCGGACGCCCTGATCGGTTTGCTCTCGGCTTCGGGTACGACTGCAGGCGCCTTCCCGTCATCCTCTGACTTGGGACGCTTGCTGGGCGCCTTGTTCCGCTTAGGCAAATACAGTATGTACCCAGGGCGGCCGGTTCGGATGCACACCTCGTCGAGGTTTGGGGGTTCCCGCAGCTGTTCGATGGTTAGCACCTCGGACGAGCACCGCCAAAGGTTGCTCATGAACAGATTCTTGTCCATGAAGGTGCGGTGCATGCCCCGACCCCAATTCGTCCGGGCATAGTTTTTCAGCACCTCAAAGGTGTCTTCCGCAGCTGTAGCATGGTCCTTCTTTACCCCCTGCAGCCAGTCCTTCGACACTACGCAGCGGATCAGAACTTTTTAAAAAAAAAAAAAAAAAAAAAAAAAAAAAAATATAAATAATATCGGTAGTGAATAAAGGGGGAGTACCATCATGGACCCAAGTCCGCAGGATCTGCCTCGGATTTTTCTTCGTGTATGGAAGCCCGTTCTCCCAACACCCGCTCAAAAAAACGAACCGATGCTTCCACCCCTTGTCTCCCTCTAAAAAGTCGTTGACAATTTTCCATTTATTGCCAAGAGAGGAATAGAAGAAGGGTGACTTCGGGGATTTCGACAGACCCGACATGGCGATATACTCCTCCATCGGCATGGCTCGACCAGAGAGGCGGGAAGCCATGATGCAGGACATCAAGGTATACCACGCATTGGGCGTCAGCTGGGAGGGGCAGATTTGAAGAGTGCGGAAGTAGAGCGCAATCTCGGGGTCCAGGGGAAATCGCAGACCCCAGTTGAACAATTCGGTGAACACCACGATTTCTCTGGATCTGACATGAATGGGTGTCTCCCCCGGGGTAGGAAATCGAACGGTAACACATTCAGGGATTCCCCAGCGAATCAGCATCTCCTCGTGATCGGACTCGGGGAAGTAGATGTACTTCCCCTCGAAGAGAGAAACAACGTCCCTGGTCAAAAGCCAGTCAAAGTACTTGGTCGAAACGACAGATTTGATCGCCTCGGGCCAGGGATCATCCTGGTTGTTAGCAGCATGGCAACGAGGTGCAACACACTCCCCCGCGGGAGCAATATCGACCTCAGGCTCTTCGGCTTCATGGGTCGGAACCGGGTCAGAGCAGCGGTCAGCAGCAGCGTTTGTGTCAGACGGTCGAACCTGGGAGGAAGAAGCATCGGGAATACCGCGAGCCATGGCTTTATGCGCCTCCTCAACTTGCTTAGGTGTCAGCTGCATTTTGGGCAGACCTAAAAAAGTGACCGCAGTGTTATTACCGGTCCGAAATCCTCTAATCGAGGGCGTAAGCTGAACCATTTCGGGACTATTACCTCCTTCCGTGTATTGCAGTAACTCGTCGTCCCCCATGGTCAGAAAGGTAGATTTACGAGCACGTCGGGGAGTAGGCAAGTTTGTGGAAGATTGGGTCGGATTTTCCGGGCAAACCGATGGACTGTCGCTAGAGGAAAGGGCGATGGGCTCTGGAGATCGACCGGCTTCGGGAGTCGTAGAAATGGAGAGATCGGAAGCAAGGAAAACCTCTGCGGGAACCGGGGTAGCTAGAACGGGATCGTGAGGAGGTGGAGCGGGAACGAAAGGTTTGGAGTTGGAACCCCAGATCAGGCCAGCACGTCGGTATTCCTCTGCTCTATCGCCAATACTAGACCACTGTTCGAAGCTCCACTCAGATCCTTTTTTCTTGGTGGGTTTTTTCTGCGACCGTCCGGGTTTCATACAACAAGAGCCAAAATGAAGAAGGGTCGGGCGAATTCACTCTCTCTCTCTAGAAATGCTCCGGCAGCGTTTTCTCTCTCTAAAAAGCTTCTGAGAGACACAGAAGGCTTTGGGGTATTTATAGGGAAGCATGGAAGAGCGGGGGATATCAATCGACAGAAACACAGCGGGAAGGCGAAGAGTCTCCTAGGACTCTGGTCTGTCAGAGGGATGGGCTATTAACCCTTGACACGTGTCGATCCGGGTCTGATGAGCCTTGACGTAAGCACCCGTCCCAAGTGCCGTGTGGGAGTGGGCCGTCGCTACCGGGTCCGGTAATATGGTTTGGCCCATTGGGATAGGCCTAAAGTTAAAAGCCCACAAAACCAGAAGATGAAACGCGTGAAGAAATCCGAAGTAGTTACCCCGCGCGTCGGGGAGATGAAACCGACGGGATCGGGATCCCATAATGAAGGCAGGTGACCGGCGAAAATACTTCTGGAAAGTCTCCGCTCCTGATAGTTCCCGAAGACTGGGGGGCTACTGATGAGGGCGGAATTCGCCGATCCAAGAAATAGGGGTAACAATGTAATAGACAATAGTTAATATAATTATTTGAATAGACAAAGTTCTTTAGGGACTAATATGCAAAAACAAAAGTAGCAAAAGAGGGCCCATCGACATGTGATGATGGCCCATAGAACTTAAGCGGGTCCTCCGAATTTTACTATAAAAGGAGGACCCTTTTTGCCTAAAATGGTATGGAATATTTTCTTTACAAAAAGACTACTTTATCTCTCTATACTTTCTCTCTCTAGACTCCTCAGACGCTATATCCGAAATAAATTCCTTTTTCAGCTATTTACTCATCAATGCGGACCCTACATTCTCTACATATGTTTTTTTAAAAAGAACGGATAAGGTTTTGTATTATTTATGATAAACTATATGGGCTAATGAGCCTAGACCTTATATCTCTAACAGTTACGAGATTATCAATATTTAATAAATATAACCACAATTTGATAAAAAAGATTACCAGATTTGTATATATACAGAATTTTGGCTTTACCAATAGATCACAAGAAACTAAGTTTTTATTTATTTTCACAATATACAATAAATTTGTAAAGTTATCCTTTTAATGCTAATATATAATAATTCAATACCATTGCACCTTTCCACTTTGGCCTTGTTTGTGTTTCTCATTTCCACCTATTTTGTATTGTTAATCTCTTTTATTGGTTGAATAGAGATATTTTATATAAGAAATCAACAGATGCACATATTTTATACCATCATCCAAAATGATTGTCCTCAATTGAATTGACCATTGTCCGGATCTCACTCATGAGAAAACTGACTCTATTTGCCACAACATAAGTATTTTCCTTTATTTTCTTAAATGTAATTTGTTCTTGGTGCTAAATGAGTTTTGCATGAATTTATGCTTCTTGTGATTAAACTATATTTCATTCATACTCATACTCATAGAAGATCTCATATTGGATTCTTCTTCTGCATTTATACTACGCGATCCTTTATCAATCTTTATATATATTTAGATCTGCTCCAATATATTTTCTTCAGAATTCTTAAGTATCCTTTTCCGATAACCTTTCTAAAAAGGAGGCAATTTTATTATATTTTTTCATACGTGGAAAATTTACATAAATTTTATTTTTACGATCACATACTTATTATCTATGATTTATAACTTATGTATTTAGGAGAGAAGTGGATTTTCATCAAGAAATTTATAATCAAAATATCAAGATATTAAAAATAAATTTGTATCATCTTCTTTGGTTTTATACTTCTCTTCAAGATCATTCCATATTCCAACGTCGAAGTCTCGTTGGTGTGTAAGTCAAATAATGATGTGAAAGTATGTTCAAGATATGTCATCGATATAGATCATCTTCTTCTCATTTGCGCCTTTTTGCTTTAATATTTTTGGTGTTATTTGCCTTAATATTTTTGGTATCATTAACAGTGAGCTCATGAAGCTTCTCTAATTTGGGATCAAAGTTGTAATGTACAATATAATTAACAAGAACCTCAAATTATATTGTCAATGTGTGAAGTTTGTTTTGTCGAAACGGTTAGGTATTGATCATGAACTTAATGGTTGCAATTGTTGTTTCTGCTGCCATAGGTACTAATTATTATTTATTATTATTATTAAATATATAGTATAACATGAACAAAACTTATATAGTATTTATATAAATATCGTTAGAAAGTTGGCACAAAATATATTGTAAAAGTAGAGACTTGAGATAAGTCTTAAATTCTAAATTTTATCTATTTCATTCACCATATTGCCTATATTTTTTTTATGAAATTTCTTTCAAAAAATAACAAGTCTTGTGACTTCCAATATAAGCAACTAAAAAATGAAAATTCGGTTGAGAAAAATTTGACAAATGAGTAAGGGATTTAGCTTTAAAATTTTAGAGAGGATTAAAATTATTTATTCATATCTAAGCCAATTAGTATATTTGTGGGTTTTCATAAAAACTTAAAAAAGTAACATCAGATATGAAATGTGTATTTTAATAGAATTGTGATTCTTTGAAAACAAATGATTATATTTGTCATGACAACAAACAAGTTTTGTTTTGACGAATCAAAAATTAATTATTGTTGCTTAACCGTTGTGATTATGGCCGCAACGTGCAATATAGTTTTCATGGAAAACTTTTCTCGATGAATCGTATAGAATTAATTCCATTATGTTCATTTGCAGGGATCGACACACCATGATAAGGGAGTAATTTGCCGATATTAATAATAAGGAGTCAATTGTAAATTGAAGGAAACTAATATGTCTGTTAATGTATTTATCTTTTATTTGAGGATAATTTGTAAACAAGGTATTTTATGAAGGACTAAAAGAGAAATAAAACAAGCCCACCAAAGACATTAATGGGTCCACCCTTCTCCACTATAAAAGGAGACCTATTATTAGAGCACGGGAACCTCCTAGAGTACGTGAAAAAGAAAGCTCAGCAGGGTACCACTTTGAGAGAAGTCGTAACGGTACCGAAGTCCAAAACCACCATGACCATTTCCGAAGTCACCGACCCGTTTGATGTTTCCATCGAATACCTCGACCCCGAGGCGAATCGCAGCATCATCGGGATCATTGAAGAATGAGCTGCGGAAAGTATTGGGAATGTAAGAAACCTCTGTAAATTTTTTGAATCATTGACTATTTTCGGTGGTGACTCTATGGCAGGTACCACACACTCGTCTAGAAAACGGCATATCGTGAATCTGGCTACCCAGTTGGAAGCCCGGACCTATCCCCACTCGAAAGGTACCCCTTCACCGATCCTATATTTTGACGATGATGACATGAGAGATATAGCCGACCCTCATGAAGACGCCATCGTTATTGGGGTGGCCATTGCGGGGGAAGAGGTCTGGCGTATCCTGGTAGACACCGGTAGCTCAACCAACATAATCTTCGCATCCACCTTCGCAAAGTTCAGGACACCTCTGGTCATTACGCGGTCGGACCGAACTATTGTGGGTTTTACGGGTTCGGCAGCAGGCGTGGTTGGAGAGTTCGAGGGTATCGTTCAGTTGGGCCGCAGACCGTTCAAGAAAGAGGTCACAGTCTTATTCGTGGTGGTGGACGCACCGGCTTCTCACAATGCTATTTTGGGCAGATCATGGTTATCACGAATGCATGCGGTATCGTCCACAGTTCATCAATGTTTGAAATACGTGGTCGGAAACAACGTGGGCATAGTCCGGAGTAGCTAGAAAACGGCACAGGAGTGTTACCGAGCGGCTTTGGCACCCAAAAAGGATCAAGAGATGGCACAAGCACGGGACTAGCAATTAAAGGGGCTTCTTTTGGGGTCGTTACCCGTTGATGATCCTAGGGAAGCTCCCGTTTTTTTAACCACCGATGAAGAATGTGAAAAACACCCATTTACCGAAGGGAAAGTCCTGCAGATCGGAATCCGGCTGTCACCAGCCTTCAGGAAACAGTTGTTATCTTTACTACAGGAGAATTTAGATTTATTCGCATGGTGTTCGAAGGACGTGACGGGAGTCCCAGAGAATCATGTGATTCACAAGCTAACTATCAACAAAAATGTCAGACCCATTTCACAAACGCGTCGAGATTTTTCCCCAGAGAAGGCATAAATCATTCTGCGAGAAGTCGAAAGAATGATCAGCGTCGGACACATTAAGGAGTCGAGTTACCCGCTCTGGACATCCAACTCAGTTCTGGTAAAAAAGAAAAACGGGAAGTGGAGGATGTGTGTGGACTTTACCGACCTCAATCGGGCATGGCCGAAGGATCCTTTCCCGATGCCGAGGATCGACCAGTTGGTGGACTCAACGTCAGGAAATAGACTGCTTTCATTCATGGACACGTACGCGGGCTACAACCAGATCAAGTTGCACCCAGCGGATCAGGAAAGCACGACGTTTATAACAGACCGAGGCTTGTATTGCTACAAAGTCATGCCGTTCGGACTAAAAAACGCTGGAGCGACTTATCAGAGGTTGGTTAACAAAACCTTCGATTGTCAGATAGGACGGAATATGGAAGTCTACATCGATGACATGTTAGTAAAAAGCGGCACATACGAGGATCATCTCGCCGATTTGAAGGAAACTTTTGACAACCTCAGGGGTATAAATCTCAAGATCAACCAGGAAAATTGTTCCTTCGGGGTAAGGTCGGGCAAGTTCTTAGGGTTCTTTGTTAGCGAAAAGGGAATTGAGGCCGACCTAACCCAACTCCAAGCTCTTACCGACATGACTCCGCCTAAGAATATCAAGGAAGTTCAGATATTGACTGGGCGTCTAGCGGCTTTAAATCGGTTTATCTCTCGTTCGTCTGACAAGTGCGCTCCGTTTTTTCAGGTCCTGAGAAACGCCAAGAATTTTGTGTGGACACCGGATTGTGACGCAACCTTTTTAGGGATTAAAACTTATCTGTCATCCCCAAACCTTCTAACGAAGCCTCTGACAGGCGAGACTCTTTTCCTTTACATAGCAGTTTCGGATTTTGCAGTGAGTGCGACACTGATCAGCGAGTCGGGAACGGCTCCTAAAGCGGTATACTTCGTGAGCAAAAGCTTACTCGATGCGGAAACGCGGTATCTAAGGCTGGAGAAAATGGCCTTGGCATTAGTAACCGCGGCACGAAAAATACGGCCGTACTTTCAAGCGCACCACATTGTCGTCCGCATCTCGTTTCCGCTCAAGTACGTTCTTCAGCTCCCGGACATGCCAGGAAGAATGTCTAAATGGTCGGTTGACTTGGGCGATTTCGACATCAATTTTGAGCAGCGGACGGCCGTTAAAGGCCAAGTTCTGGATGATTGTATAGTGGAATTCCATTCTGACCGCCCGGACCAAGACGCATCGACTGGAGAAGCCGAACCAAATGAGTGGATCATCTGCACCGACGGTGGATCGAACATAAATGGCTGCGGAGCGGGCGTACAGATAGTCACCCCAACGAGCATAAGTATGCATCAGGAAATCAGATTTGGTTTGCGATTAGCACATGCCGGTTTGCGATTAGCACAGGTATGTGGGGCTAAACACGTACGTCTCGTTAGTGATTCTCAGCTTTTAATAAATCAAGCCTCGGGAGCTTCGGAAGCCAAGAGAGAACATCTCGTCCAGTACTTAGCCGCATTAAGGGTGTTAGCCGCGTCATTCGCTAAGATAACATATGAACATGTCCCAAGAACCGAAAATATGGTAGCCGACTCTCTAGCATCGACCTCTTGCTCAAGCAATTACCCTTGGGTAACCGAACAAGAAAACACATCGATCATAAAGAGGAAAGAGCTGGATAATCGACCCGAAATTTCTTGTCACGTGTCGTCGGTAACTATTTCGGATTGGCGACAAGATATCATCGCTTTCCTAGCCGAAGGTCTGCTGCCGGACGATGGCGCATCAGCTCGAAAGGTGCGCAGCAAAGCCCGAGGCTATGTTTTATTGGGCGATGTACTATACAAAAAATCGTTCAGCCGGCCCTTACTGAGGTGTTTGGGGGTAAATGAGTCGCAGATCATTGTGTCCGAGTTACATGACGGAGAGGCGCGGCTCATTGTTGTTACAAGGCCCTGATAAGGAGATTTTTTCTCGCCGGGTTTTATTGGCCGACGATAACGACAGATGCTCAGCAGATAGTGAAACCTGCGACACTTGTCAAAGATTCGCGAACGCGATAAATGTGCCAGCGACCCCTTTAGAATCCATAACCGAAGGATTACCCTTCGACCGATGGGGAATCGATTTGGTAGGGCCATTATCAATGACATCTGGTGGGAGACAAACGATCATGGTGGCTGTGGATTACTTTTCCAAATGGGTCGAAGCCGAAACATTATCCGCCACTAAGACTAAGGACATCGTCAGATTTATTTGGTCCAATATCTGTTGTCGGTTCGGGGTACCCCAGAAGCTCACCATGGATAACGGACTTCAATTCGACAGTAGGGAGATGAAATCTTTTTGCACAACTCATAGGATTAGGCAATGTTTCTCTGCCCCATTCCATCCTCAAGCGAACGGCAAGTCGAAGTCACCAACCGAACCATTTTAGACGGACTCAAAAAGAACCTCGAAGGAAAAGCTGGCAAATGGCCAGACTATTTGCAGGAAGTGTTGTAGGCTTACCGAACGACGCCTCGAACGGCGACTAAAGAGTCACCTTATGCTTTGGTATATGGCATGGATGTCGTCACTCTGGAAGAATCTATTTTTCCATCTTTCAGGATCGGTGCCTACGATGAAAGCACAAATGAAGGTGGCAGGCAGTTAGCTCTCAACCTCATAGAAGAAAATCGGAACCGTGCTCAGCTAAATTCTTTACATTATCAGACTCTAATGAGGAGTCGGTATGCGTCCAAAGTACGACGACGGGAATTCAAAGTCGGGGATAAGGTTCTGGGACGAGTTTTTCTGCATACCAAGGATAAAAGCCTCGGTAAGCTCGCCCCAAACTGGGAAGGACCATACGAAGTAATAGGGAAAGTCAAGAGCGAGACATACCGTTTGCAAGACAAACTCGGGCGTTCGTTAAGGCTACCCTGGAACATTGAACATCTGAAATTGTATTTGGAGTGATTTCGTATTTTGTAAACTTTGTGAGCATTATTCGTGTAAGAATCTTATGGTCGGGGATGCACTTTTTCCTACCTCGGTGGTGCGAGGAGGTTTTAATGAGGCATCGATCGCAACCGACCCCTTTAATCAATGTTTTTTTGCCTTCTCATCTTTGACGTGTTACAAACGACTCCATCAGCTGACGAGCTGATGGACGTTTCTTTTTAGTAATCTTGACTGCCTTACGGAACCTTCATAGGTTTTTCAGTGTTCACATTGATCTACATCTTACATTCCCGACCCTACGGGAAAATTTCAATTTTATATTGATCAACAGAACCTTCATAGGTTTTTCAGTGTTCACACTGATCTACATCTTACATTCCCGACCCTACGGGAAAATTTTCAATTTTATATTGATCAACAGAGCCTTCATAGGTTTTTCAGTGTTCACACTGATCTACATCTTACATTCCCAACCCTACGGGAAAATTTTCAATTTCATATTGATCAACAAGATCTTCATAGGTTTTTCAGTGTTCGAACTGACTACATCTTAAATTTCCGACCCTCACATGGATTTATAAAACCAGAGTTGAATGCAACATTCATAAAAAACATAAGTACGAATAATATATTGATTGTCTTGAAATTTTGCTTACAGCGAAGGCTTACAGGGGATTCCAAAGTCCCCGCACTTACAAATTTTCATAAAAAAAACAACAACAAGGTACATCGGGGATCAAGCATCCTCTTCCTCTGACTCCGTGTCATCCGATTCGTCGTCTTCACAAACAACATCAGAAGGGCGATCGTCTTCTGGAACATCTAGCCACATTGACCCGAGGGGAAGGTTAGGGAAGCGATGATGAAAAGTCAGCATGTACGCGGCTTTGGCTTCGGTCGTTTCTTTCTTTATCCACTTCTTGTATTTTTCAGAAAAAATGGTATTAGCCTGCTTCAGGGCAGTGATTTTCTGCCCCAAACCCGCGGCACGATCATCCCCGACCTTCCTGGCTTGCTCCAGGGTTTCTTCGGTCGTCTTAAGCCGCTCCTCTGCCAGTTTCTAAGCCTCTTTAGCCTTCCGCACCTTTTCTTCCAGCACGACAACTTTCGCTTCCGCGCCCGACAGCTTCTGGCTCAATTCCCCTGCTCGACGCTCTTTCAGGGCCAAAGGCACAAGCATATTGTACAAGGAAAGGGCTAGTCCGTCAGTTATCCGCAACAGAAAAGTATGCGGACTCCCGGGCACAGACAGCACCGGAAGCGTCGTACCACTCGACGATGCCACAGCGGTTTTAGAAGCTTTTGAAGGGCTAGCATCGTCAGGGATCACCACTACGAGGTCGGCTGCGAACCACCCTTAGCCCCCTCGTATTGGTTAAAAAGCTCCGGGACGGTAGCATTGTCGGCACCCACAACACCCGCGGCATACCCACTTTCTTTCCTTGAGCGTTTAGGTGTTTAAGCCTGAGCCCCCTCTGCGTCGGCTTTCCCCTTCCGCTTCATCGCCAACTCCTGGGTCTGATGGGCCTCGCCACCCTCAACGGAAGCTTCATCCTAGTGCCCCTCCGCACCCATCTCTTCAGCGCCGGTATTATCCTGATCGACATCATCGTCTGACTTTGGGCGCTTGCTGGGTGCCTTGTTGCGCTTCAGAGAAATAGGTGGGCATCGGGCGCATCCGTTTTTGCGACCAAGTCCCCCATACTGGGGGGTTGACACAGATGCTCAATAATGAGCGGTTCTGATGAGCAACGCCAGAGGTTACTCATGACCAGGTTTGTGTTTTTGAAAGCCCGGTGAAATGCCTGACCTCACTGCTTCTTGGCATAGTCCTTCAGTAGTTGGAAGGTGACCTTGCCCGACTTGAAGTGATCCTTCTTCAACCCTTGGACGAATTCCTTCGATACTGCACAGAGGATCGGTTCATAAATAAATAAATATATATACATACCATCAGGAACCCATGTCCGCAGCAGTCGCCTCAGATTTTCCTTACTGTAGGGGCGACCATTTTCCCAGCAGCCACTAAGGAAGACGAAGCGGTGTTTCCAACCTTTGTCGCCCTCGAGGAAGTCATTTACTATCTTCCAGGTATTGGCCAACGAAGAATAGAAGAAGGGAGACTTGGGAGCCTTCGACAGCCCGGACATGGCTATATACTCCTCTATGAGCATGACCCGACCTGAAAGGCGCGATGCCATTATGCAAGACATTAGCATGTACCATGCGTTGGGTGTCAGCTGAGAGGGGCAGATGTTGAGGGTCCTGAAATACAGTGCAATCTCAGGATCCAGAAGGAACCTGAGGCCCCAATTAAACAGTTCGGTAAAGATAAAAATTTCCCGCGACCGAACATGCACGAGAGTCTCCCCAGGAACAGGAAACCGGACGGTAACGCACTCCGGGATACCCCACCGGATCAACAGCTCCTCCTGCTCAGCAGCGGGGAAGTAAAGATACTTGCCCTCAAAAAAAAGATAACATTACGCCCGGGCAACCATCGGTGATAGGTGGTGGTTATGACCGCCTCAATTTCCTCGGGAAGCGGCTCTTTGGGAGGAGCAGCGGCACTGCCAGCAGTAGCAATACCGTCTTCCGCGGGTAAAGCATCCACCTCTGATTCGTCGGTATTTACTACCGGGATTGCGTCAGATCTGAGGGAGCTGACCGCGGACGGATCGGATGGTCAAACCTGAAGATCCACAGGACCAGAACTGCTTCCGGTTTGATCCAGATGAGCTTCTTGTCGTTGTTGGCGAGCACGCTCAGGATCCAATTCGTCAGGTGTTAGTGGCCGTTGATTGAGACCTAAAAAAGTACGAGCAGTGTTAGTACTGCTTCGGTATCCTCGTATGGTGGGAGTAAGCTGAACCATCTCAGGAGAATTACCTCCCGCAGGAGAAGTGGGAGAACTGGTTTCTCCCATAGATAGAAATTTGGCTTTGCCTCGACGACGGGGCGGAAAAGGAGACGGAGCTGTGTAAGAATTGACTGATGAAGGTGTCGGGCGGTTGAGTTGGGCAGTTGGGGAGTGTGGGGAGCTACTACTGGAAGGAATGCTGATAGTCTCTGGGGTCCGAGTACCGGACGGTTCGGGTAAGGTAAAAGACTCGGCAAGGATCGGATCAGCAAGAACGGGGTCGTGGGGTAGCGGTACACGCATGAAGGGCTTGGTGTCAGAACTCTAAATCAATCCCGTACGTTGATATTCCTCAGCACGGTGACCGATGCTAGCCCAATCTATAAATCCGAACACCGGTTCTTTCTTCTTTTTAGGTTTTGGTTTTTGCTTTGGGTGCTTTTTCTCGTAAAACGAGCTTTCTCTCTCTAGAAAAGTTTGGACAACACTTTCTCTCTCTAGAACGCCTCTGAGAGTAACTTTCGTTTGTGAGGTACTTATAGGCAACCCCACCTAGCCGTTACGCGTACGGGGAAGTCCAAACGACGAAAAGCAGCGGGAAGTCGAAAAGGCCTATTTAGAAGCTGCGCCAACAAGCACGCTTCGAGTAGTCGGTCAAAACGTGTCGCCCTTAGTCAGACAAGCACGCTAGGCCTGTACTAGCTAGCTCAGATAGATACGTTGGATGGGCCACAATAACCCGATTCACTTTGTAAGACCTAATTACCGGTCTAGGCCCATAGAGAAATCGCTAAGAGGGATCGGAAGCCGACCCAAAACGACTCATAAACGGTGTCAGGACTAAACACGGTCGGCCACTTAATGAAAACGTGAAGGGTCGGATATCAGGTGGAAGAAAGCACCCGCGCTTGATCGCTTAATAAAACCAGGAGGGTCTAACATCAGTTAGAAGAAAGGATGCGCGCCCGACCACTTAATAAAAATAAGAAGGGTCAGACATTGGTTGAAGGAAAAGGTCTGACCCGAGTAAACTAGTCCATCAATCAGAAGCTAAGAGACAGAGGCGCTCCGAGCTGATTCATTTACAAGTCTTCGTTCCCGTCGCTCTCGAAGACTGAGGGGCTACTGATAAGGGAGTAATTCGCCGAAATTAATAATAAGGAGTCAATTGTAAATAGAAGGAAACTAATATGTCTGTTACTGCATTTATCTTTTATTAGAGGATAATTTGTAAACAAGGTATTTTATGAAGGACTAAAAGAGAAATAAAACAAGCCCACCAAAGACATTAATGGGTCCACCCTTCTCCACTATAAAAGGAGACCCATTATTCTTGGTAGGTGGGACATTCTGAATATAATATTCTCTTTCTACTTTCTCTCTATATTTGTGCTCTAGTCACATCAGGTCCAAGATCCAATAACTTTCCTAATCATTTATTCTCTCATCACACCCGACTTGGAAAATACTTGTGATTTTAAGTTTTGGATCTCTATCTAGCTTTTTGTGATAACCTAAGGGCCTTCTGTAACTTTTATGTTTTTAATATCGACTACATTCTTGCTAGTTGATTTTTCTAATCCTAAATTCATTATGTTGATATGAATTTATCTCTAGATCAATCAATTCTTGATCACCTCGTGTTATCAATATTTCAACGAAAGAGTTTTCACGTGTTTCTTTGCGGGTGGTAAACGAGCATGTTTCATTAAAAAAACTTATGGTATGCATTTTTTTAATTTATAAAACTTGATATATTTTTATTTGATAACTTTTGGTTTTCAAATTTCGGTTTCCAACTTTAATTGAATTTTTTATCACCCAAACCCTTTCAACATTTGTAATATATATATATATATATATATATATATATATATATATATATATATATATATATATATATATAAAATGATGCATATAGATCTAGAAATTTGGCGGATCAAAATAATACAAATAAAAAATAATATCAATTTTTAAAAAAAATTACATTCGAATTTCATAAGAGCTAGTCATTATATAACCGTTGAAATAAATTTTAAATAAATTTTAAGAATATAAAATCGTTACAAAAATAATGGATATAAGTAGTTAACTATAAGTTATTAAATCAAATAGTATAGTAATAGTATAGTGGATCTTTGTAGACTGAAGATTCATACCAAAACTAATCTTTTCTTTTATTTATATATATTTATAGAGAAAGAGGATCGAAGTCTGGATCGAAAAAAAGGGCAAAACGAGGGGAGGATCAAAGTCCGGATCGAAAAAATGGACAAAATAATTGCGTCTAAACGTATAAATGTCATGGTAAAGGTAGGGTTAATCAGATCGTATGCTTGTTTTTTGAGATCCTACTAAAAAGTCAATCAAAAAAATAATTGCGTCTAAATGTATAAATGTCATGGCAAAGGTAGGGTTAATCTAACCGTATGCTTGTTTTTTAGATCCTACTAAAAGATTAATAAAAAAAAATTCATAATCGATTTATACATATTAGATCGGGTTGTTTTTTGAATTTGACAAGATAACTCTAGGAAGATGATCAGTGACTAAAACAAATTAACACTTTTTTTTGTCTTAATTTTTAATTAAATAATAGTTTAAATTCAATAAAATAAAAATAAAATCTAAATATACGAAGATGATATTCCTCGTGTAAAATATCTAATATTTACGATGCTCCCATAGATGAGATTACAATGTAACTTAAATAATTATCTTTTTATAGTTTTATTTTCTATTTATTATTATATTTATAATTGTTGAACGATAGAAATATATGCCACTGTGCAACATCGCATTGGATTTAGATATTAGATTATTTAAACGTTTTAGCGGATAAAATTAAATGACCTTTCAAACAAAATTATATATCATATTTTTCAATTATTTAAGACGATAAAAATTACGAAGAATAAAAAAAACCATCGGATCAGTTTTTTTTTTAAACTTCTAATAATGTACATAATATTTTTTTATTTCCAATAAATACCAAAATATATTATCCAAAATCTAAAATTTTAAACCTATATACTTCACAGGATTTAAAATTAAAATTATTTATACTAGACGTAAAACTAGTCTCTTTTTTTTATAATATAAATTCAGATCGTGAGATATAAAATTTAATTTACTGATAATTTTAGTAGGGATAAAAAATTATATATATAAAATTTAGTTGGTCGGATACTGAAGACAGTCATGGATATTTGAATTCATCTTTTAAATCAAAGAGTATAACCATTATTATTACTATTGTTTAAAGCTCATCACAGTTCCATCTTCATAGTTCCATTGTCGTCCAGCGGTTAGGATATCTGGCTTTCACCCAGGAGACCCGGGTTCGATTCCCGGCAATGGAAGTTTTAATTTTTTGATTTGATAATTTAACTTTTTCATATAAAAAATTGGTCCGCTCTTTGTATACCTGGTACAGCTCTGCTCTATTCTTTCACTGCATTCACACGTTATTATATTTAAGAAGACACATCAAACCTCAATGCTGCCCATTTTAATCTATTATATTTAACGAGACACCGAAGACACATCAAACCTCAATGCTGCCCATTTTAATCTATTATATTTAACGAGACACCGGTGGTGTCTCTGTTTTCCTCCAGACACATCAAACCTCAACGTTACTTAAGAAAAAAAAAACCCTCATTCCCAAAGCCAAAAAAATGCTTGAGCAACAAATCAAGATATACTGATAGATATATTTTTTTTCCTATTCGTACAAATCTTTTAGTAGTGATTTTATATTCATATCCCATATTTGTTTACTTTTATTATATACGCTAACAGACATGAGATGCAATAGTCTATATGTCCTATTTGTAAATTGCGATTCAAACTTTATATGATATTATGTTTTTAAATAATAAAAACTAATCATTGTTTTTAAGGTTGTTTTATAGTGTTGTTCGATTTTTTTGATTGATTCGATCGGAGAAGTGTAGTTTTATTCTATTTTTTTTCATGTATTTTTTTTGTTTTGGATTGTCTGCTTTCGTTTTGGATTTGATTTCGATGGAGTATTTTGTTCGTTTTGGATTGTTGCTTTCGATTAGGTATTTATTTTTCGATCGGGAATCCATTTCATTTTCGATTGGATATTTAATTTTCGATTGAGAGTGTTGTTTGTTTTGATTTGATATTTTTTTTATTGAAAATTTAACTTTCGATCGCGACTTGGTTCTGATTTCGATTTGATACTGTTGGATTCCGTTAGTTTAGCACTTGTGGATTATTATGAAAAATATGACATGAAAACATGACTCTCTACAGTCGATAAGTACCCAATTTAATCGGAAAAACTTTGCTTATTGATGGTATGTTTAGAAAAAAAATCTTCATAGTATATGTGGGAATACGTTTTAGATACAAAAATTTCAACTACTGATAAAGTTAACGTTGAGAACTATGATATGCCGCTTGATACGTGGGAAACTGATAATATTAAGGTTATCACTTGGATTAATAACGTTGTACTGAGTCAATTGGTACTCAGTTGGCTAAGTATGAAACAACAAAAAAGGTTTGGGATCATTTGGAAAGATTGAATACTCAATCCAACTTTACTAGGCGATACTAGTTAGGGTATGATATTCGTGATTTACAACATGAAGATATAAATGTTTCTTATCTTTAAGTTGTCATCTTAGATTTGGGATCAATTAGCTCTTACAAAATCTGCAGAATTGAAGGTGTTCAAACCTTATGTTGCTACAAGGGAGTACCAAAGATTGGTGCAACTTTTGATGGTCTTATATTCTGAGTTTGAAGGATTGTGTGGAACAATTCTCTATCGATCCCATTTTTGCACCGTTGCTTTGGTAGTTCTTGAGCTTATTATTGCAGAGGAGACTTGAATTAAATCTCAGGTTGATAAAGTGTTCAAAGTGACTAATGTTCATACTGGATTTGTTGTCCAACAACGATCCCCTGCTCCCATTAGTGTGGACAAATATCCAATAACAAGGGTAGCATTTAATGAGTGTGGTTTATGTAAACATAAGAATAATTAGAAGTCTCAGTGCCCATTTCTGAAAGCAAAACAACAGGAAACGCTACAACAACGACCCCATTAACAACATCCGCTTCAACAAAAATCGTTTCATTCTCTTTACCAAATTGGTCCTCTATTTTGTCCCCACACTTTACTCTTGTTGCTGCATCATTATGATATATATACTGATAGCACCGCGCCACCCTTTGTATTTGACTCTCAGATTATAGATTCCTTTATAAAATTTCTTACTTCTAATTCTGTTGTCATGTCTCTCAATATCTCACACAGATCTATCATCATCTCTTATTTTAGGTTTTTTTATTATTTATCTTTGTGGATTTTAGATTCTAGTGTATCTTGTCATATGTCACCTTACATGCCATACTTTCGTGTATCATATTTCACCCATATATGTCTTGTCTGCTAGTGCTACATTAAGGTGTTGGTTCCATTGATACCACTTATATATCGTTATATAATGTTTACTATATTGCAAACCTTGCTTTGAATATTGTTTTCCTTAGTCAATTGTGTAAATTTGGGCATTGGATATTTTTTATGATTCTGCTTGTGTTATACAATATCAATATACTTTGAAAGTTATTAAGATATGTCGTAGATAAGGAGAAGTCTATATTTTAAATGAACTTCAAGTCGTTAATGTTATTGCTTCTAGTGTTAATTTATCTTTTTTTTTTGTTTGAGTCATGTATCTTTTATTGATGATTATACTCGATACAGATAAGTTTATCTTATTAAACGAAGTTTAGATTTGCTTGAAATTTATAGATTATTTAAAGCACTTTTAAAGACTCAACAAAGACCCAACTTCAAGTTATTGATCCTTTTGGTACCGATAACGATACATCTATTGATATTGTTTGAACTCTATCAATGCCTAAATCATCTTCTTCTTCTGGTGAAACAACGAATTCTCCACCTCTCAAGAGATTTACTCGTATACGTAAGTCTACCAAACTACCAAATTTTTCTTATTCTTTTTACTTGCTCTGTTTGTTTCTTTCATAGCAAACGTATGTGATTTATATGAGCCTTAATCATTTAAAGAAGTTGTTTGTGGTCTTCATTAATAAAATGTTACAGCCGAAGAGCTTACGACTCTTTATCGAAATCACACATGGGATACGGTTGAACCTCCACATGATATGCATATAATTGATTTTTGTTGAGTTTTTAAAATAAATAAATTTTTTTGATGGATTAGTTGAAAAATATAAAACTTATCTAAATCGTAGAAATATGGTCTGAATTACCAGAGACCTCTCCAGTGACAAAAATGCTGACTCGTATTTTTATTAAGATTGCATTTGCACATTTGTCCGTAGAAAATATTTCAATAATAAATCAACTGGACTGACCATGTAGATCCAAAAACCCCACTGCCATTATTTTATAAAGCAAAGTGCAATTTTTAAAAAACTAAATTAATCATAATTTTTTTTTTGTGACTTATCTATTTATGATGCATATTTTCCTCTCTAAATAACTATACGACCTACAAAATATTCTAAGGTAATTTTTCAATTTTTCTTCTGAGATATTACCGGTAGTCATCAACAAAAAAAATATATCGCTCGAGTTGTGAGCCATTATGTTCATGATTAAAGATATTTCATAATTTCTTCCAACAACTTTAGAGTTATCATATGAAACGAATTGCTCATAATTAAGGAAATCTCATAATTTCTTCCAACAACTTTAGAGTTATCATATAAAATGAGTCCATCTCTTCGATTATGTTTTCAACGTACCTGACATGAACAAACCCAAGACCACTTGACTCATTTCTAATCTTTTCCAACGACTCGTTAATATTTATAATTTCATAAGCCATTTTGAGGCTGAATAAGATTGGGTTGGAAGAGGAGAAGAAGTTACATACCTTCTTAAGAGGGCTACGGACCTCTATCTTTCGACGAAGCAACTCGTAACCAAATTCATCGAAGAGATCTTCAGCATGATAAGCCAAATATTGGACACTCTGCAACCAGCTTTGTATCGTTTTATTCTCGATTTGTTTCTCGCCAGCATCTTGCAGCAGCGCTTGAATGAATACCAGCGAATCGCGAAGTTCTTTTCTGTCTTGCTTGAAACCCCAAGCAAGGCTTCTATCTTCTGCAGCAAGACAGATCAGCTTCTTCAAGATTTCTTCCACAGAAAATGCAGCCGAAGCTTCTGCCATTTTTTTTTTTGACTAAATTGAGCAGAAGAACAAGACTTTGATGGTGTGATGTAAAAACAAGAGCGATTCTTAAATGAGTACTCTTTGTTAAGTTGAATGGGGAAAACGAGAGCAAGACAGATCACTTTTTCAACAAGCTTTACAGAAAAAAAAGTCTGGCAGAGAGAACAATTACAACAGACCTCAAACTGAAGCGTATTTTACGGATAAAAACGAACATAAAATCTGAACTTGGATTCTAATAAACATTATATAACTTATGTTCTCAACGAATGTAACTCATAATATGTGATGCATGTTTAAAACGATTAATGATTTTAAATATGAAACTCACATATAATCAAAATCTGTAATCTTTTGTTCAAGATTGTAGTTCAAATTGTTTTAAGCCACCATCCTCGAAAAGAAAAGTATTTCAGACTCGATCCTTCTTCACAACACTAACGCACAACTGAACATATATCACTGTCAACTGGAGAATTGAAAAAGCGCTCAGTTGTTCCTAGGTGCGTTCTGAAGGCAACACTCCGGAACAACAGGAGCTACCACAAAAACAAGGCAAACCATTAGAATTTAACCTTATGTCGCCGTAGCTAAAAGTGAGCTCCTCGTCTTGTTTTATGTCTTTAGAAGCAAAGAAACATAGACGGGGTAATAATGTCCCTGAGCTTCTAACAAGTTTTGTTGCTAGGTTACCACCATCACAAGAATGATTAATAAATCTTGCCACATTTCCGATCAGAGTGGCATCAATGTTGATTCTTAGACATGCATTTCCGGTCGGTAGATGTTCCCTCACAACCAAAAGAGCAGCACCAGATGATGCATTATCCCTGTCATAAATTTGTTGCCGCCTTCTAGCTTCATCAGTCCTTAAAAGTTCCCCTGCGTAGCAGTACAAAAGGTTTTTATGGTCATTCAAAGTAACATTTTTTCTCAATAATTTAAAATAAGGCGCCACACAAGACAATCGAAAATTGTTAATTTCGTCAACAAAAACTTAATTCTTTCAAGTTTACTCTAATATAAAAAGACATATCTATCCTAATAAAGTATATAAGTTCACAATTACAAAAGCTAACTTATATATCTATCTTCTAAAATCCTAAACTCTTACAACAGACAAATAACAGAAACTCATAAAAGAGTTTTTGTTTTTCAACTGAAAAATATATTTTTGCCAAAATCAAACAAATTCCGATAAAACATTTGAAAACCTAGCTCGAGTTTTATGTGAAACATCAAAAGCAATTGTTGGGGTTTCAGAATACCCCAATCGACAAGCTCCAAATTTTGTAAAAAAACTCAAGGTTTCGGCAAACTTCTTCTGATCTACAAAATTTTGAAGTAATCATGTTAATACTCGAAAATTTGGTAGAGTTTCAGGTAGAAACTTGATAGCTATTTCAGAGTTTCATAAAGAACAAAACTTTCAGTAGTTTCATATGAATGAGAATGGCCATAAATAATGTTTTTTACCAGTAGTAGTTGACGTGTACGCCATTATACTTGCGAAGTGTTCATATTTGTACCAAATTTCGCAATATGCTGGCGAAAACCGCGTTTCACAAAACCAAAACAACATTTCGCAAAACCTATACTTGGGGTGCATTTCCCAAGACACAACATGTTGACCATTTCGCAAGACACATAGGCGACTACGAATAGGAAAAAATGCATGTTTATAGTCATTCCCCTTGTGAGTTTCATTAAATTCAGAAGTTTTGGTAGAGTTTCATAAGAAATATGTGTAGTTTCCGAGTTTTACATAGAACTGAGGCCACAATAACAATTGTTCTTCGAAAACACACCAATTCATATGATTTGGGTAATAGTATTCAGTTTTTTTACCCACCGATTTTAGTAAAAATTTCAAATACTGACTAACTATAAATCAGTGTTGTGCAATAAAACCAAAGATAAACATTTTAAACTATCAGCATAAATCCAATCAACTATACAATTCTGAGTACAAAAATCAATATATTTCTTAAGGCTTAGATTTGTACAAAAACAGTATTACACTAAAACCCGTAAACTATCCGCAACAAAACTGCAAAAAATCAATTACCTTGATTAAACCATTACCTGCATACTCGCAAACAAATTGGCCTTGCTCTATTAGCTGGTCAGCGTACAATGCCCACCCCCCTTTTCTATCGTCTCTTACGATCTTAACACGAACCGAAACCCCTCTCTGGGTCACCCGATTCACACACCCCAACCCGCAGCTACAACCGGGTCCGCACTCGCTCGCCATATCCATCCCCTGCAGTCCAACGCACGGACACTCGTCATCATCGTTTTCTTCACAATTGTCGCAACCACACCCGAAACCGCTGACCGAGTGGTCAACATCGATTCGGGCAAGTTGTTGTTGAGTCATCGAATCGAGTTTCGGTCCCCAGTACTGGCGTCTTGGAATAGAAGAAGAAGGGAGGATTTGAGAAGGGACGTAGATGAAATAGTAATATGGGTTTTGGTTTTGGTTTTGGTCTTGGTCGGTTGAGTTGGTGATGAATGGGATTGGATGGTTCTCGATGGATCTAGAGGCGTCTAGTGTTCGATGAAATGCGATGGATTTTGAAATTAGGTTTAAGGTTTTGGAGGTTAAGGAGATGGTCGCGAGTTCTTGGGGAGTCATCCATGGGAGGATTAGGTTTGCGCATTGCAGGAATTTGGTTAGAGAGTCTTGGGGTCGTTTATTTTGAGCCTCTGTTAGGCACCGCATTGCAGCGAGACACTTTTACTTTTCAATCTTTGAATTTGTCGGGAAGAGTTTAGACGACGCTTTCGAGTCTCAAAGAACCAAGAATATAGAACATTTTCTCCCTTCTCAATATAGGCCGGTGATCTATATACAGCTTTCAACTTACTCTCCTCGCCATTTTTTCCCTTTTGTTCTTGTTTTTATTTTCTTAAATTTTTTCATTATTTACTTTTTCTACTTTTTACTCTGCCTTTGTTCCATTTTATAGGTCGTTTTGGACAAATTTTAAAATTCCAATTTAATAGTCGTTCTCACTTATCAAGAGAACATTAACTACAGTCACCTAATTACTTTATTCTATCGGTCAATCAATTTTATTTATGTCCTGTCTTTAAGAAGAAAAAGAAAACTACCCACTACTTTAAACCAATAAAAATGGTTGTTTTTTAGCTTTCTATCAGAAAATAAAATAATCATTATTTTTATTAATATCCATGTAAAATCCTTAAACGTCCTAAATGGAACGGGGAGTAGTAGTTAGTCTATACTGTAGTATATAATTATTTGTAGATATCAATACATGGTTAGATCGATATATTTGAAGATTAAAGTTTATAAAAGTTAAGACTTTCTTATTGATTTTGCCGCTTTAGGATTCTTCTTTCCGGCTCCAATCGCGACAATCTACGGATGGTGCAGTGCATAGGTCAAACACTATTGGCTAGAGCTGTTAACAGTTTTTTAGAATCCCCAAAATGGAATAGAATCTACGAGAATCCGATTGAATTTTAATGGTAAAAGGTTTTATTTTAAAATTAAATATCGACAAAAAAATTGAAACAATAAAATTTGTTTGAAACCGAACCATAAAATCGATATACATAACCTAGTCTATAAAACTAAATAAACTGATGCGGAACCTAATTAATAAAATCGTAAAAATTAATTATTGTTTTTACATTATATTATCAAAATTAATGATTAATTATTAATTTTGAATAAAAATCAAATTAACTTCTAAACTTTAATTTTTTGTTATTTATTTAAAAAAAATTAAATTATAATTTATTTTTATTTTTTAAAAATGGACCGGAGCAGACCGAACTAAAATCAGATTGAAACGAGATCGAATCAAACTCGGATGGAATCAAAGTTCAACTAGACCAGAACCAAACAAAAAGTATAACTATCCGGTCTGGTTTCAAAAAATAGAACTGAAAGCTTAACGGTCTGGTTCGTTTCGAACCGATAAGCTTAACGATCCGGTCCGTCAAAACACAGACCACCAGACCGGTAACATCCTATTATCAGTAAACCATCTTCCTCCCCATTAAACATTATTTTCGTGTGATAAATCTAATTTGGTCATTCTAAATTGTTTAAAATATATTTTATAAATCACTTAGTTTCCGATGTAGTTATTCTATTTCTTCTCTCTAAAATTTATAAAAGAAATAATTCAAAGTATGCTTTTACAATATTATCTTAAGTTTAATTCTAAATGTCATTGACTTAAATAATTTTATTTTATTTTTAAAAAATTAATATTTAAAAGTGGAAATTTGAAGAAATCAAATCAAACCAACAAAAGAAAAGACACAAATTATATATATATATATATATATGAAGAAACCATATTTTTTTTCTCTAATTGACATATCTAAATTTGTGGATTCGTAAAAAGATTGAGTTTTAATGAAACAAACCTTCAATTTTGTCAATGGATCTAAATTCGATACCAAAAACTCATTGTTAGAGTGAGTTAGGGTTTAAAAACAATTTTATAGGCGAGAAAAAAAGAGAGATGAGTCTCGGATAAATGACTTAGGAATCTTGAGTTTAAATAAGGGTATAATTTAAATTTTATTGATGAATGAAATAACAAAGTAAAAAAACATGACTATAATATGAGAAAATTTTAAAAAATGGAGTAAAAAACATTTCCCTTTAGTTATAACACTTAATTGTGTTTGTTTAAGTTATTTTTATCTATTTTTATTTTTTATGCAAGTCGTATGATATACGAAAAGAAGAGCCACACTCGAGGGCTCTAAACATGAGCAACATGACAAAAGTATTGTCTTTGTTAAGTTCATTGAGGCAGACCCGCGAAAAGATGTTTGTGAAAAGTGTCACCGACCAAGCAGTGACATGGGAGCTGCGGTACAAACAGAGCACACAAAAATATCGTTACGCCGCATTCGCAAGGGTACGAGCAACATATTGCTAAAAATGTGCAAAAATAAGGTGATGTGAAGGGTGGATTCTCTAGTCAGCTTGCACGAGAGGTATTTCAGCGTGCACTAGCATCAGGTCATCGTGCACCATCATCAGGTTATTGTTAAGTCCTATTCATAGGACAGTATGATGTTTAACAACATTAGTTACATAAATAGGGTAAATTTCACTTTAGCCCTTTACATCTATATCTAATATAAATTTCATCATAATAACTTTATAAATCTATTAACAATAACTTTTTTTCTAATTGTTTTAGCTCTATAATGTTTTATATCCTTATTAGTAGCTCCATACTCCTTATGAAGAATTCTGAATAAAGACTAAAACTTATTTGGGCTGCCTCAAACTAAAATTGTCAATCATCATACTTTGGGCCGCCTCGAATCAAAACTGTCAATCATCATAATTTAGGTCTCTTCGAATCAAAATTGTCAATCATCATACTTTGGGCCGCCTCGAATCAAAACTGTCAATCATCATAATTTAGGTCTCTTCGAATCAAAATTTTCAATTATCATACTTTAGGCCGCCTCAAATCAAAACTGCCAATTATTATACTTTAAGTCGTGTCGAACTAAAATTGTAAATCCTCTCCAAAATTAATTTGTGTTTATTACAACCTCTTTAACGTTTGTGATAATCACTTCGAACATTCTCCATGGTTATTATAAAAATTCACCTCGAAATTTTGTGCAATCTTTCTAAGTTCGCTTCGAATTTATACGTGGTCTTTTCAATCATTTCTCTAGTGACAACTAAAGATTTATGGAGTTCCCTTAGTACGCGTGCAACGTGCTATTAACTATGAAAGCTTACACGTGTCACTCTACTTTAGAGTAAGCAACCGTTTGTTGATTCGTATTTCAACCTATAACGATTGTTAACCTCTCATATTCTCTTCCTACTTTCTTTTTCAGTATTCTTCTATAAATATTTTATCTTCATTCATTTTTCCATCATACACAAATTCTAGTGATAGAAAAAGAAAGTTATCTGAAATATTTCACTCCATCGCCACCTTCATCTAAAACTCAACTTCTCCGATTTACATTCATATTGTTCTTGACTAATTCGAAGATCTTTCTTCATTTTAATTTATGAAAAAAACAATCCTCAGTAAAAAAACATTTTTGGCATTTATGATTACTTCAATATTACTGAGAGGGTCGCTGAATATCAAGCAACAAACGCGATAAATAATTCACCAAAGCTTTCAACTCGTACCACTGTATAAGGAGCTTTTAATCATGACCAAAGTTCTTCTGGGTACCAAAATTCTCCCAACCCAGTTCTTGATACTTTCTCACAACCATCCTCTCAACAATAAAAAAAACTATATTCCTCGAAATCATACATAAGTATCTTATGTCAATACTTCAAATCCTCCTCGAGTTAATCGTAAAAGATGCAAGGAAAATATGCTAAAAATAACCAATAATATCTTCTGCTAATACTACCTTCCCTCATCGACTCAAACACAAAGAGATGCTTCGAATTCATTCAGAAACTCAATCTCACAAGAATCAACTTCCTTGAAAAAACGCATTCATAGCTATGAGAGATTCTGACGACTTCAACACTTCACAGAACCCTGCATCTTCTCCTCGTTCGAAGGAGATGGTTGTGACAAAACAAATGTCACAAGCAACTCCTTCGGAGACCAACCAACAAACCATAACAATTGTTCTGACTAATTCACAAGGTGTTATTATCAACACTACCCATTCTCAACTTCGAGATTAAGCATCTGAGGAAGATACTGAGTCAGATTCGAGGACAAATACTGGCTCTAATATTAGGAATACATAAAGTGTTACTCCCACAGAATCTGAGGACAATGCCACGAAGAAAACTGCTCCTCGGAAAAAAGGAAAGACGAAGAAAAAATCAATCGAGTTACTCGAGGATATGGTTGCGAGCTTGAGCATGAACCTAAAGAAAGTCTTCTCCAAGTACCTTATCATACTCAAGAATGTGCAGTACGAGTAGTATAATAAATCCGAGGCAGCCCGTTTAAAAAGACAATGAGGTCTTCTAGATACGCTTCTTCTACTATAAGTTGGAGAGACTCCACTTCTTTGTGGGGAAAATGAACTTGTGGTGTACCCTGAGATCATCAATTGGGGAATTTGATTCCTTTTAGACCAGGATAATTGAATATTTTGAGATCTTTAACCTGTGTCTGATATAAGCAAGCCCAAATTTGTAATTCACTCTCATGTCCAACATAATAGATACAAGACTTGGCCAAATTCCCTTATCAATAAAAAAATTCATTGTGTTTACTAGTCTTTTCAAAAATATGGTGCTGCCGTTCTACGATCTGACGCCCGAAGATTATTTCAAGCTAATTTATGATCTCCTCGAGGCGGATATATTCTAGAAGCAAATATTTTCCTTTATCTTTAGAGCATGCGAAAATGGAAAGGAGATTTCTGAAGAGAACCCATCAAAACTCAATCTTAAGTGGAAAAATTCAACCTCTTTTGCTTTTCTTACATTGTATTCCAATTTTTTAATGTATTATTGTTATATGTAGAAATTCTAAGGCGTTATAAAATACACCAAACAGCTGCCAAAGACACCTTCACCAAACTGTCTGTGTGTGCAGAAAAAACGTGGGGCAATAAATTCCATAACGTCTTCTAACCTTTGAATTTTGTCAACAACCATCTATGGAGGATCTCTCCGAACTCTGTCGTTCCAGAGAATGTATTAATGGAGCCCCCAATATAGAAGACGTTGTGAAAAGCCTAACAGCTCATAACACGCACGTTATACTACTAGTTCGGAACAGGTTGCAAAGTCAATTGCCTCCAAAGAAGAAGAGAAAAAAACCAGAAACCAACTCTTCCACAAATCTGAAGCCAAGGAAAATACAAAGAAGACCAAAAAGAAATCCAACAAAGGTAACGCTCGAACACCAAACAAGGAGTTGAAGCTGAAATTTTAACGAAAATAAAAAATATGTTTGCTTCGAAGAAGAAGAAAAGTTCTTCGAAAACCCCTCCAACAATAGGGCTAGAGAGTAATGTTGATGTGCCTCCTCCAAATCCAACGCTAGATGTCAAGAAGATAGATGAAAGACAAGAAGTTGTTGAAACAGACAACCGGAAAGATGAGAACTTGATTCACGAGGATGTAATTGGTGAAGGTGAAATTCAAGACATTTATAGCTACATGGACCATGAAATCCAACAAATCCAAGACCAAATCGCACAAATTGGCAATTAAATTACAACAGCCAATTTACCTCAAATTGTAAGTTCGAATCCTCCATAAGCTTTCTTATCAGCTGCTCTTACTCTTTATGAAAACCATCCTCCTTATCCTTTTGGGGAGCCCTCCAAGCTGATAGATCAAAATTTATTAGAAGAGCCATCCAAATCAAACGAAGTTTGAATTCAATCAATGATCAAGAAAAATAAAACTTGAAATGTACGCATCAAACTGGATTGGATGAGCTCAAGGCAAAACATGAGGATTTGTAAATCATTAGTATTTTATAACGGTATTTTTTATTTTATTTTTCGAGTCACGGTTTCAAAAATACGGATTTGTAAATTTTTTAAATTTATAATGTAAACGAAAAGATGCAAAATCTTCTTTGTTTTGGTAGATGCGAAATTTGTTTAAATTTTGTACTACTAGATGCGAATTCAGGCCTACTATGATAGATGATAGGTGCGCCCACCATGATAGCTGCGAACCATATAATGTGAAAATATATTTAAATTTTATATTGCTAGATGCGAAATGAGTCCACTATGATATATGAGAAACCTTGTATAAAATATGTACTTTAAAAAAAATCAAAACATATCATAAGTGATACTAGTTTTGTTCTTCTTAAAAAACCCATAACCAATGATATTTTCGGATTTTTTTTCAAGTTACAGTTTAAAGGATACATAATTTTTAAATTTTAAATTTATAGTGTAAACGAAGAACATGCAAAACCTTATTTGTTTTGCTAAATGATAAACCTGTTTAAATTTTGTATTGGTAGATGCGAATTCAGGCCTGCTATGATAAATGCTAGATGCGAACACAACCCACTATGATAGATGCAAAACCTTGTAATGTGAAACCTGTTTAAGTTTTATACTGCTAGATAGATGAGAAATCTGTGTAAAATATTTGTTTTAAAAAAAATAAAACATATCAGGAATCGTACTAGTTTTGTTCGTCTTAAAAACAATAATATGTTTAAGTTACTTAGTAGGATCTTTTCTTTTGTTCAAAATGATACTTCAGAATATACAAATAAGGGTATAATTGAAATTTTATTGATCAGCTTGCACCAGAGATAACTGAGGAACACACAAAGTACTTATCTCTAAAACAGTTACTTGACAAAAGTGATGGAGAGAGGAAGAAAGCAGTTGAGGATTTGGAGTCACTCAAGACAAAGTTCAAGGAAGAAAAACGTCTTGCTCTAAAAGCCGCAAATGACCAAAACGAACCAAAAATACTAAAGAGCAGACAATGATTATTTTGATTTGTGAATTCCATGAAGCGTTTCCAAGGGAAAATTTATCAGAATTATGGAAATCAATTTCAGTAGAACGACGCCTTATAGAAGCTTTTGAACCTGTCCCAACTGAATTATCTGAAGAAACTGAATCAGAGGAGGATGAAGACACCATGAAACAAGAAGGAAGCTTGGACAATGCTTTAGATGGAGGCAAAGAGGATTAAAAAATAGTATTTGTATTGAAATATTTTTAATGTTGTCGAATCACCGATGTTTGTGATGATTAATTGTTATGTTGTTACTATTTTTTTCCGTATTTTTTCATTCATGAGTGCTTAAACACTTGGCACTTGAATTGACTTTTTGTTTGGCTGAAAAATACCTAAGTAACAACGCCCCCTTTTGTTTGCCAAATGTTTATCGCCTTATATTTTGTATTGTATAATTTATCATATCAAACCATACTTTAAATAGATAATAACACTTAGAATTTTCATTACCACGCAACTCGGTTCTTCGAATAGTGTTTTAAAAGAACGTTAGCACTTTGAATATTTTTACTACTTCAAACAATGCTTTTAATGAACATTAGCACCTCAAATATTATCATCACTTCAAACAATGCTTTTAATGAATGTCATCACTTCAAACAATGCTTTCAATAGACGTTAGCACTTTGAATATTATCATTACTTCGAACAATTTTTTAATGGATGTTAGAATTTCAAATATTATCATCACTTCGAACAATGCTTTCAATGAACGTTAGCACTTCGAATATTATAATCACTTCAAACAATGATTTTAATGGTTGTTAGAATTTCAAATATTATTATCACTTCGAACAATGCTTTTAATGAAAGTTAGCATTTCAAATAATTTCATCACTTTAAACAATGATTTTAATGGACATTAGGATTTAAAATATTATCATCACTTCGAACAATTCTTTCAATAATCTTTAGCACTTTGAATTATATACCACTTCAAACAATGCTTTTAATAGACGTTAGCATTTCAAATATTATCATCACTTCAAACAATGATTTAGATGATCGTTAGCACTTATAATTATATCACCACTTAAATTAACTTTTGTAAACTACCCCAAAGATGATCCTTCTTTACGTTACTAATACCAAAATGAACGTTGGCCAAGAAAAATAATTTAATTGATATCTGCACATGTGACTGTGTCACCTCATTAAAACCTTCTTGTGTCACCATGAGAGGAAAAAGTATGTCATTTATACAAACAATAAAATTATACTATCATACAAGCTGAAAAATAATAAATTACTCCCAATATAACTTCAAATGCTCAATGTTCCATGAGTGTTGTAAAAGTCTCCTCTATATATCTTGAAGGCGGTACATACCTAGTTTAATTCGTTGTATTATAGAATAAAGACCTTCCTAGTTCGGAGCCATTTTTGCTACCCTCTTATCCTTTGTGTACAAAAATACTTTCCTCAATACATTGTCTCCCTCTTTAAAACATTTCGACGTACCCTCGAATTATAACGACTTCTCATCAAATTTTGATAGTAATTAGAATTCAAAAGCGCTCTAACCCTATTTTCTTCAATTAAAAGAGGTTTGCTATTATTGCTTCTGCATTTGTATCCTCAGAATAATAAGTTATTTTGTAAGATGGTAAAGTTGATTCTGAAGGGATCACAACATCCATTCCATAAACTAAGGCAAAATGAGTTTCCTGAGTAGCTTCTCTAGGTGTAGTTCTATATGCCCGTAGCATATATTTTAAATAACTAAGCTATTTCCCAGCAGCACTTGTCAAGTTTTATCTAACCTTCTAAAATAGACCTATTAGTTACCTTCACTTACCCATTTGCTTGAGTACGAAAAGGTGTTGAAACACACTGTTCATTTCCACTTGAAATATAAAAGAAAGTCATTTATATATTGTTGAACTGAGGGCGTTATCTGTAGTAATATTTCAAGGAACTCGAAAACAACAACAAATATTATTATCAATAAACTTGATAACATCTTAGCTTTTGTACTTGTTAATGGCTCAGCTACAACCCACTTCAAAAAATAGTCTACTGCCACAATATTTGTTTGTCATCCTCCTCAGGTCATAGGTAGTGGCCATACTAGATCTATTCCTCATCTACCAAAGAGAACCGCTTCATATATTGAAATAAGTGGTACTGTTGGTTTATGAATAAATTTAGCAAATTATTGACAAATATCACATCTTCGTATCAAATTCTTAGAATCACTCATAATTGAAGGTCAATAATAACCTTCCAACAAAACCCTCCTCGTCAAAGCCTTAAATCCACAATGAGCAGAACCTTCTCCATCATGTAATTTATATAGAATTTTCTGAGACTCATTCTTACCCAAACATTGTAATAATGGTATAATAAAAGACTTCTTATACAACACTTCATCTAATACCATATAACTGTGAGCTTTGTACATCAATCGTTAAGCTAGCTTATTATCCTGTGGCAATGCTCCTCTAAGCAAGAATTCTGTTATTTCAAATCATCAATCACCTCGAACATTTTATGCACTAAGAAACACTTATTCAGAATATTTATACTGTTTTGATCTTGAAAATATCAAAGGACTTTTTTGTAATAATATCCATTTATACTCTTATGTGTATGAAATATTTACTAAAGAATCAGCAACTGTGTTATCTCCTAGATTGATATGCTCAAAAATCATTTCATTTGAATAAAAGAGTTAACCCTATATAAAACCAATTGATCTTTCTTAGCCTCGATATTCTTGCTATATGATTTGCCACTAATTGAGAATCTGTCTCTAATCGAACTGTTTTCGCCCCACAAATACTTGCAAGACTTAAACCAGCTAAAGCAACCTCGTACTTAGCCTCATTATTGATGCATGAAAATCAAATCGAATAGCCTGATACATGGCTTCTTCAAAAGGATAAATCAATTGTACCCATGCGCTTGATCCCAATATGCTAGAGCCACCATCTGTTCAAACCACCCGTGTTGAAACTGCTGTCGATAATTATTTAATTGTTCCCTCATCTGTCCAACTTGAGTGAAATTCAACCAAAAAATATGCTAAAGTTTGAGACTTAATAGCTGTTCGAGAAGCAAAATTTATATCATAACCCCCAGAACAAGACCAACCATTTAGTCATTCTACCATAAATATCCGGCCGTTATAATATATTTTTTAATGGAAAAGAAGTTTGAACAACAATTTTATGAGCTTGAAAATAAGGGCGCATTTTTCTAGCAACCACCACCAAGGCCATGACTAACTTCTCAAGCCTTAAGTATATTTTCTCTGATGCCAACAAACTTTTGATCAGATAATAAACTAGCTTAAAAGTTCAACTTTTCTCTCTTATCAACACAACACTAACAACAAAATATGACACTGTTATATACAAGAACAACTGCTCTCATATTTGAGGCGTAGATAAAATTTCAGGTGCTAATAAATGTTTTTTAATCCTAAAAAATTCCATTTTGCATTCTGGTGTCTATATAAACTCATTTGGTCGATGCAAAACTTGGAAAAAAGAAGCACACTTATTATAAAATTGAGAGATAAAACGATTAAGAGCATCCAACCTCCCTGTCAAAATTTACACCTCTTTGATTGTCCGAGGTGGAGTCGTTAATACAAAATATTTTAACTGATCAAGATCAACTTTTATTCCCTTTTCGCTTATGATCTATCCCAAAAACTTACATCACCTTACACCAAAAGTAAAATTGTATGGATTTAACTTTAATTGAATGACCCTTAGATTCAAAAGAATTTCCTCCAAATCTTTTAAGTGTTCACCATCCGCTGAACTTTTAACTAAAATATTATCAATATAAACTTCCATGTTTCTCCTAATATGAGAAGCAAATACCTTATTTACTAATATTTATTATGTTTCCCTGACAGTTTTAGACCAAATAGCATAACTCTATAACAATACAATCTTCGATTAGTAATAAAAGTGGTACTTTCTTGATCCTTTGATCCATCTAAATCTGGTTATAACCCACAGATGCATCCATGAAAGAGAGAATTTTATCCTTGACATTGAATCAACAAGTTGATCTATTCGAGGAACGGGAAATAGATCTTTAGAACATGTTCTGTTTAAATCTGTAAATTCAACACACATCCTCTATTTTACGTTATTCTTTTTAACTAACACTGGATTAGCAGTCCATCATGGATATTGTGCCTCCCATATATGTTTGACCCTGGATAAATGATCCACCTTTACCAGAATGGCCTTGGATTTTTCTACAGAAAAAGCTCGACTCTTCTGAATAATAGGGCTAACATTTTAAAGCCAAACTATGACATATCACCTCAAATGGAACCCATACTACGCCCTCAGTTTTCCAATCGAAGACATCCAAAATATAAAACAAAAACTACAACAATTGATAACGTAAAGTAGGTGCCAATAATGTCCATATCCGCAAAAATTTCCCATTTGGAAACATATATTCCTCGACATTTTCTCCAACTACTAAAGAAGCCTGGGTTTCCTTCAGATTATCCACTTCATCCTCATTTGAGGTCAACCCCCCTAATTTTTATTCATTCATTTGGTCATTAGAAATAACCCTTCGAGAATGAAAAGTTGTTTCATAACATTCCCTTGCCACTTGTTGATCACTTCGAGCCACTCCGACGCAATCCCTGATTACATATTTCAAACACTGATGAAAAGTTGAAACAATAACATACATTATTGATAACCAAGATCTCCCAAAGATAGTGTTATAACTGGTTGGACATTTGACCATCATAAATAAGACTTGAACTTTTTTTTAAAAGGTCTTTTGCCCAAATATACTTCCCCTTCGAATTCCCTAATAACTTGTGATGTCCAATTATAGTAAGTCCGTATCAAAGAATCTTAGGTAGGTTACACATTTTATCATATCTGGACTCTAATAATACATTTGTTGAACTTCCAGTATCTATCAAGATACACCGAATTTCAGTCACAGCTATCTTTGCCCCTATTACCACTGCATCCTAATAAGGCGCTGCTATTCCCCTTAGATCATCTTCATCAAAAAAAATAAAGTCCATTTCCATCTTTCCATAGAAGTGGGTGAATACTCTACCTTCTAGTTAGGTTTCCCAACTCACTACATGTTTTTTTTCTAGAGATGTTTATATTACCAGCCGTCGTATCTTCCCCAAAAATTGCTACATATTCAAAATATTCACATAGACTTCGTATTCTTCCTTGAAAAACCGGTTCATACATAGCTAATAAGATTCAATGATTCGGGTCCGAATCCAAATATTCTGATGTTGCATCAAACTGATCAAATTTAGAATCCATGATCATCAATGTATTCTCATGCTTCAAATTTGTGTTAACACCCTATTGTGCTGATGCGCTTGGATTTTTGTGACCACTACTTTGTCCTTTAATGAAAGTCGTTAACTTACCAATTTTTTTATCAAAATCTGGATCTCTTTCTTTAAATTTATACACTTTAAAGTGCCATGCCCAATATCATTATGATATTTGCAAAATTTATTATTGTGTTTTTCCCTTGGTGTGTTTATTGGAGCTGGTTTTCTAAAATTAGCATGACCTTTAAATCTCTTAAAAAATGGTTGCCACATTCTCAGTTATTGTGCAAAATATTTTGGTCTTATTCATTGATTAGGCCTCATCCGATAAGGTTGATAACTAGCTGGTTGAGAAGGAGCTCCTCCCATTCGAAGATGTGGATTCTTGTTCGTCCTCGGACGAGATGGTGCCTGGAAGTTCGAAGTATTTCCCTGATATTATTGGCCAACAATGCATGCCCCAAATTTATTTCAGTGAAACTTGAACAATCTCAAAATCTTGTTGACTCCTCTACTTTAATAGGTTCCTTAACTTGAGCCCTCAAAGCTCCAAAGGCCTATGCCTTTCTCCTTCTAGTCTCATTCGCTAAATCCCCTGGAAGAAATTATTGTCTAAAAGCTGCCATAAAAACAAATTCTTCACAATTTTCCAATCTTGTCTTTGTTAACACAAATCGTCTTGTATAATCTTTTAATTTTTCACCTACTGCCTGTTTACATTGTATTATTGTATCACCATTGGCTTGCATTTCTCTGCTCCATACAAATTGTCTTCGTCAAACAGTATAAAAAATCCTAAAGTTGGTTGTAGATCCCCTCACAATTTATATTATACCACTTTAGAGTTGTGCCTTTAAAAGTTTTTGAAAATGCTTTACACACTAATCTATCATCATCCTCGAAATTCATCATATAACTCTTGAATTTTTATATATGATTATCAAGATCTTGTGTACCATTAAATTTCTCTACTTTTTTAAATATCAAAACCCCTCGGAAGAGGGATTGACCTAATCTCAGCAGATAGAGGAGAATTCCTCCAATCCACTTCTTACATATATTGATTAGCTCCAGTTTCTCCCATAACAAGTTATAAGTTTTTGTTCACATTATTAATGAAATTGTTAGATGTATTACCCTCATACCATGAGTATCCCCTTACATTTCGAGGCTCACTATCCTTTTTTTATTTATACTCTTCGTGATTTTCGATGCCAACTTTTCTCTCCCTTCAAGGAATGCCGGTATCTCCGTTGTTTAAACGAATTATCCTTAGAATTCAAGCTGGAAAGTGTTCTTTTCCTTTCACGACGAACGATGTATTGATGATTATCATTCTTTTCCTTTCACGAAAAACGATGTTCTCTATCTGATTGAAAGTGTTCTTTTTTACGGTCACTTCGAATTTGATGAGCTGTGTTAGACTTATCAAATTGATTTTCCAATTCATCTTTTTTCCTTAATTTGTCGTACTTTGGATTTTAATCTACCTAATTGAATTTGCCTCTCTCTTTGAATATACTCATCATTCAGAAAATTATCATTTCTAATAACTGATTCATTTGATTTTCAATATCAGATTGATCACACTGCTCTGGAACTTGACTGTTACCTCGAATTTATTTTCTACACAAATCTAATTTTAGCAGCTCAATTTCCTCATGAACTGTAGGACAAGTACTAATCTTTGGTTCCAATATGGTCTCGATCAATATCACTAACTATGGATTCTATAGTTTTTTGTTTTAGATATGTAATCTAGGTACCTCGTTTTCTTCTACTGTGGTCGCCAATAATAAGTGCTAGATTTTTAGTATGAAAATCAAGTAATACAAGTAATTCTAGAAAGAGAAAATGAATTGTTTAGTTCTAGAGAGATAAACAGTCGATAACTCAGAGTTCAAAGAATAATGTCTGGTCTCCCTTATTTCATAATCTGCTATGTTATTTATAGGACACTATGGTGTTTACCAGAATTAGTTGCATAAATATGGTAAATTTCACTTTAGCCATTTACATCTTTTTAATATCAAATTTATCCTAATAACTCTATAAAGCTATTAACCATAACATTTTTCTCTAATTGTTTTAGCTCCCTAATATTTTATATCCTTATCAAACACCATTAGTAAATCATGTCTCAATGATGGCCACTCTGCCTTGACACCGTATATCGCTCTAAACACAGTCCAAAAAAGCATTGTTCATCTGGTACAATGTCTTCCGCGCTAGAAGTAGTTGCATGTATAAATTTTGAAATATTATCCGCGTAGGTTAAACCTACTTTATCATGTTAGTTTTTTTTTAAAACTTTTTATCGTTTTTATTTTTTTACTCTTTAGAATTTTAGGTTCCGGGAATGTGCTTTTTGTTTTTTTTTTCGTGCTACCTATTGTACCGTGTGTACTAGCACTCGTCACTTAATCAATTATATGCTCAAAATACTATTTTTCACATGTAGTCCTTTAGTCTGGGCTTGTCTTTTTTCTACTTCTAGTAGCCATTGGTTATTTAAATGGGCACGTGACTTTTTTCAAAATTAAGAATTTACATCACCTTATTAATAAGATAATATCTAATTTTGGAATTTTAATGGCATATAGAATCATCTATTATCCTAATTTTCTTGTGAGATCATCTTCAACTGTGGTTTTCTCTCAAGGAGGGATATCGAATGTACTCTAAAATATATCACATTTATTATTTTTAATGGGTCTATGTTGTCTTTTTGTCATGGTTATTTCACATGTACAAGACAACTTGTGTGTTTTTCTAACACCACCACCGCGTGATATCTTATCGATGCTAATATCTTTAACCCGTTGATGATTCACCATCAACATATCTAAGGCCGTACTTGATAAGTTACCTTTTATGTGAATAAACATATAAACATCAAATATTTTATTAAAATATTAAACTTACTTCTCTACAAACACTCAAAAATATTCAAATATTGAAGGTCAAGAAATGCATAAACATTTATACAAAAAAATTTGATTAGCATGATCACTCTCGACCCTGCAAAATATAAATGAAAAAGATTGATTATATAAAGTGATTCTTTGTAAACTAAATAATTTTAATTTATTGAGAGAAATAACTTACTCATTTGTAGTTGTATTGCCCATTTGTTTAAATGAGTAGGTCAAGTAAGTAAGAAATTTGCCGTCATATAATATTATCCAAGAATCATATTATAATCTATAACTAGAAAATACTTCATTCGTTGTTGATAGTTTTATGTTAAACTACTGTAAGTTGTTTGTTTCGACCACGACATTATAAAAATCCACCAAATTATTTACAGAATCCTTTTTAAGCATCAACATTTCCGCATTTGCAAGAATGTTTTTGTTTATATTTCATTTTCATGTAAATGGATAGTGTCATGAAATACTTTTTGGATAACCCGTATTAATACTAACTCTCAATCGGTCAAAATAATACTCGAATTTAGATAATAATAATAATTATTATTCATTATCACTGTACATAAAACACTCAATAACCAAGCTACCCTTCAATCAAAAACTCTTTCAACAAAAAAAGATAAATCACATTTTATTTTATTTATAATTTATTTTCTTCATGTTATTCGCACTAGCATTTAGTTTGTGCACGTCATATCTCTTGCATTGCTATTTTAATCTAGGATCTCTCCCAGATTTACCCTTATCATACAAGGTGAATATATATATATATATATATATATATATATATATATATATATATATATATATATATATATATATATATATATATATATTCATCATTCAAACAGTCGCTAGGATGGAGCAGTAATGTTAATTTTTTGTCCATACCTAACGATAATACAATAATAATAAACTCAACATCAGTGAACCATCTAACAAATTTTGCTCGTCTGTAACGACTATTGTAAGCATTATCGCTCAACTCCAGCAAAATCATCTTCAACACAAATGAGACGTAAATCTTTACCTCTAATGTTGTGCTAGTAATGTGTTTTTATTAAATTTTCGAATGATATGTCAGGTTTATAAAGATTATAAAAAGTTTGATCGATTAAATCGTCGAGTTACATGTTAATGCATGTATCATTTGTGAAAAGGAAGATGAAATTATGAAACATTCCAAGTTGTGAAGCACGTGTTTTGCAATATCAAAATATAAAACACTAAAAGTTCTACATTACAAAACACTGGTTAAATGCGAAATACAAAATAAAGATTAAATTTAAAATTTAAAATTCAATTTTTTTACAAAATATGAGTTACATCCGTTTGTGAAATGTGAAATACAAATACGAAATGAAAAATAAATGGGATTTGTAATATACAAAATATGAGTTTAATTCATTATGAAATGCGAAATGAGAGCTAGATGCAAATTGATGGTTAAATGCGAAATGATTTTTTTTTATGAAATATGAGTTAAATTTATTAGCGAAATGCAAAATGAAAAATCATATATAAATATTATATTTGAAACATAATAGTAATAATAATAATAATTATTATTATTATTATTTGAAGTACGAGTTAAATTTATTTTCAAAATGAAACGCACCTCGCAATTGGATATAAAAAAATAAAAAATATAATTTATAGATTTGGTTTTTTTGTAATTAAATACTTTTAAAAAATAAATAAAAAGTTCATACAAATACATATTAGTATTCTGGTGAGAGATATGGAGCACAAAAAAACTATCCAGAAATAAAAATTTGATAATGGTCCAAACGCAAAACCTAAATAGTGAAGACTTGAAATAGATCTAATTTTGTTCCACATAAAAACAAAACAAACAATATTGTCATATATTGCTTTTGAATTATGGTTTTAAAACTATGAAATTTAAAAATTTTAAAAAGAAACAAAAAAATGTGATATATATATATATATAATAATAATAATTTAGATTTGTTAATTGATAAAAAAATCTATGAATTGTTTTTGATAACTTATTAGGTTTTTAATTATTATTATTTTAAATTAAAAACAAAGCTCTTTCAAAATAACTTCCCTCTTTTTTTAAAACTTTTGACCAAAATAATAATTGTCTCTTAATATATAAGTTTTTGAATTATTTTTTTCTTAATCTCAAAATATTTATATTCTTCTTCTCTTTGAAGATTAAATATTTTTCGGTGACATCTCCCTCCCTGGAAAGTTCACTTTGTACTCTCTACTAACTCATCGGTGATTATCACTAAAAGTGGAAAGGGTGATTATAGATAATGATTCATAATTTTTTTTTCATGATTTATTTGTTAGAATCTGATATATTTTGGTTAGATTATGATTCAGATGTGTTGGAATATAAATTAGTATTGATTTTGGTGGTTGATTTGCGATAAAAATAATGTATTTTAGTTGGATTTAGAAGATTTAGGGTTTTAAATTTTAGTTTTTATCATTTCTGGGCACTAGCTGCTCGTCATCTGCACTACTAGTGTAGAAGGTGTGCACTAGCTGCTCGTCATCTGCATTACTAGTGTAGAAGGTGTGCACTGCCATTGGTGACCCGCTTGCACTTCTAATACAAAACTCTTGCACTGGCAGTTTAGGGGAATTTGATCTGATAGTGCACACTCAAAGGAATGACAGTTCAAATGCCCATATATTGGTAGTACGAATATCATTAACTGTCACTGCAGTATGATAATATACACATGCGTGAAACAAACAAAATACCATCATAGAATCCTTGACCGAGGACAACTATAACAAAAATTAAAGCCCCTTAGAGAAAACAATGATTTGTCATACAACTAGTACAACTGCAGCACATGAGTTTAAAGAGAAGCATATCGAGCGATTAATGCGCATAATAAACTAAGAGGGGAAGCTGATGAGTCCTCTAGAGGTGGATTATCTTGAAGAGGTTCATCTAGAGGTGGTGGAAATTATGATGAGGATTATATACATGAGTTGGACAGACTTGTATTATTTACAATGAAAACATAGGGTAACATAAGAGAAAAACTATATTCCTCGATCAAAACAACATTCACGTATTTTCTGACTATGAGGAACACGAGGCATACGAGACATGTATGAGAAAGGTAAGTTTAATGAAACGTATATATTTTTAATATTTTTCATTTTCCAATATTTAATTAGATAATAAGAATATTTTGTTTTATTTTATTTTATTCACTCTCGTAATTCTTTTAGTGTTCATGCTCTATATGGGGTTCCAAAAATGTGAGGAATAAGCAACTAGACTGAGGTTTTGAGTTTGTTGCCCGATAATCCATTTGGTTATCTCGTTTCTTATCTATACAAGTTCCACGTAAACAGTTCATTGAATAAGGTATTCATCGAGTGTTGGCATCAAGAAACGGATTTCTTCTATTTTAGTTTTAGGTAGATGATCATCACTCTTGATGCTGTATGAGTTATGACGGACCTCTTTGTTATGTGTATAATGATAAAATTAGAAAGCTTCGATCTGAATGAACATATGTATACCGAATATGCCCATATGTTGGAACTTTCTACAATCGTTGTATATTAAGAACTATAGAGGATAATAGGAGTTGGCTTTGGCATGAAGTGGTTGAAAGATAATTTTAAGAGAGTTGCGTTCTGGATTCAAATACAGATAGGACTAGAGACATGTTCGTGTAAGCTTCACGTACGTACCTCGTGTAATTTTTCGGATGAATCATCTTCACTGATACCAGCCAGAAGTCTGTGAAAGCATATCTACTATTCGTTCTACATGACATAAAAGGATTAGAGGAGTTTATTTAGGGGACATTTGCTCTATTTTCACTTATTATAGGTTGGGAGATATATCAAATGCATCACCAAATACTCTATATGGTTTCATATGTATGTTTATCTACATATTTCTAGATATTTATGAGAACTAGCATATCGTTTATGTAATGAAGTTATGTTCTCTTGAGTATGCATGCGGTGATTCTTTTATTTTAAAAATAACTAGTGTTAACATTATTATGTTTTAGATAAGTATTTTTGAATGATGGATATATGATTATTTCTCATGCTCTCGCCTGATGTTGAACGATATATATAACCTACTGAAACTAAATCTTTTTATATGGTCGTCGCACAACCAAAGACCAATTATTGCGACACTCTCAATGGTCTTGTGGAGAATAATGTGAGTATAATATATTTATTCTTATTTATTATTTTTGTGGTTAATGTTTGGCGTTCAATTGAATTATTATTACAAATTTTATTTCAGCTGATATGGGCATGCGAGCTCACTTTCGATCTAGATGCCCGTCAATTTAACTATCTCATTCGATGTATGGACATCATCCAAGTATATATGTCGGATATAGTGATGTGGTAGTTCAAGCTGATCCATGATAACCCAATTCATCCTCAATAACTCATATCGAACTTGAAGAAGGGAGACTATCGTCGATACAACTGTTGAACAAGTGTTTAGATTGAATGGAATATACTATACTTTTCGATGACCGTATCATAATACCATATTCGATAAGAAAAAATCTACGATGCTTAGGTACATTGAATATATTAGTCAGTATTTATGGTACATCGTCACTTTGTAGGTGATTGGTGATGGTGACGTGCTAGTAGCGATTTCTAAGATCATTCATATTAGACCTTTAGATAAAAAATTTAAAGATGATATATTTTTTGCTAACCAAATATTGAATATCACTTCTTATTGGATTGGTACTGATATTTTAAGGTTGATTATATATGTTTTTGTTTACATATTTATTTGTATCGGTAAAATATTCGCCGTTATTTTTGGATGATGTCCGCAAATTTAGAGCTCTTCATTTATGGTATATGCCAGTGATGAAATTTTTGTTCAATATCAGAATATTATACCTACAACAAGTGAAGTAAGTGCGGATGATACTCTATAAAATGTAGAAACAATGAATATTTCCTCAATTCAAGTGGTCGAGAATAATTTAATGTCCAACATTATTTTACAGCAAAGAGGTACGCTGCAGGAGTCTACAATGCAAACTATTAAAAAGTATGAAAAATGATTGTAGAGTTCTTGGATTTGTGGAAGAAATATGTTTACAAAAAAAGATGTTCTGTTATGGATGAAAGATAGAACTAAAGAGTCTAGAACATTAGTGAGTGATCCATCTCATTATGAACATGTTGAAATAACTCTTCACCACCTCATGATGGAAGATGAATTCGTGCGTGTTTATGCAAGCGAGAATGACACAGTTTAACTTTACCATATTGCAAGTAGAACTACATATTTCACCGATATGCATCGCGTTTTAAATATTTTATCAATTTGACATGTTTGTTATGCGTGCCATCATAGAATGATATTTTTTAAGGAGAAAGTTTTCCTTTATTTGTTAGTACATCATTCAGCTTGCATGAACCAGGAGAATCTTGTTTGTTTTATTAAGTCGAACTAAAAATTGAACTTGATGAAATTATTATATTTTGAAACAGAAGATATAAGCCCCTAAATAAAGTATTTGAGAGTTTAGACTTGACAAGGTATGATCTTAATGATGATTTGTTGGATGTATATGCTAATAAGATTAATTTCCATCGTTTTTGAAGTATGACAATCTTATCTAGTGAAGTTTTCTTACAGAGCTCAAAAATCAAGTTTCAACGGATATCAAAGATAGTACTTTTTAGATAGCTAAGTAACAATAAGGTTTATAGTGAAAATGCAGTTCGATTCATTTAGCTTCCACCACTTTATAATATTTACAAAGGTATGTGAATCGTCACATCATTTCAGAGTATCCTGGGCAACGTGTTCCTTCCACTTTTTAGAGTCACAATTGATCCAAGATCTCATCCCCAGTTACATGTATTTCTTAAGAATATTGTTGGCTTTGACCTTGTAGATGATAAAATTAAGCCATGATAGCGACCAATGAATCATATGGTTCCACCAACTAAATGAACCAATCAACATAATCTTGTATAGTCTTACTATACTTATTACTACTATGAAAACTTGTGTACCCTTAACAAGCTTTTCATGAATGATTATGATAATTATGAATTTGTGAAAGTCTAAAATCTTAAAGAAGTTTCAGTTGATGTTGAAAATAACAATATTTTTCTTTTGTAGAGGATACAAAATGGTTACATGACAGGTTTCTTATAAGCTTGCCGAAAAATTGTGTCTCATCATAGAACCTACATTATCCAGCAATCTCCAAAGTGACTATTAGAAAATTTATCAATATGAAAAATGTAATTACATACTAAAAATATGGTTAAGGTGGACTAAACCCAACAACTATGATTACCAAGTTGTCATTATTGTCGATGATTCTTATAACATGGTTGGAAGTGGTTGTGGTGAAAAATCCATGACAACCTTCGTGATAATATACCAAGAAATTCCTCAATTGGAAATGAGAATTTCAGTTGCTGTAAGTTTTGGGAAGAGATGAAATATGCTGAAGTTGCACCTTTCTGCCCTAAATTTTTGCAAGGATCTGCAACGGTATTGGAGAAATGAGTTTTTTCATTTTGCTTTTCTCTGCCAGCTTCATCTATTGGTTCAGTACATGCCAAGATATTTAATATAATACAAACTGGAAGAACTAATAGAGATAAACAAGTTTTACGAGCTATTGGGTTGGAGAAGCTAAGCTAGATGAGCAAAGCTAGACGAGTTATTTAATATAAGTAAAGTTGGAAAAGTAATAGAGTTGAACAAGTTACACAAGCTATATGAGAATATTAAACAAGATACTCAATATTAAGTAACTAGACAAGCTACATAATATAATCGATTTAAACAAACCTAAAATTAGACATACCAAATGCTCAAAATAAAGAGAATATTGAGGCTGACCTAACATGAAAATTATTCAAGAAGTTTCTAGATTTATGTTAAGATTACAAGACTACACTAAAAGGTTGAAGGGTAAAATAGTAATTATAAATTAATAAATGTAATGGAGAGAACCATGTATCTTATAAACACCCATTATTCATCAATATATTCTACGATTATTTATATTAAAAATAAGGACGTACCCATCCTTTTCAGGGTAATCAAATATATGTGGGAAACGATTTATAAAGTACCAACACTTACCAATGGTGATGACTCACTCAGTAGTAGAAAGAGATCCTTCACGAGGTCAGTTGATGCGTGAAAGTCCAAAAATTGCACCAAATTCATCAAGGATCATTTTGTCAAATGAAGAGAATGAAACGATGTGTAGAACTCGTGTAGCTGCAATTCCAACTCTCGTAAGTGTTATTTCACAAAATCGGGAGAGTGTAACTGATTAAGGACTATCTCAATGATTTCTGATAATATGAAAAGTTAAGATTCTGATTCCTACTATATTGTTTTTATTAGATTTGAAAATGGTTCATTTGAGGCAAGATGATGGATATGAATTTACAAATTTGTAAATATCTAAGATAACATCATATACTTTAGTTCAATCACCACTATCACAAATGATTCTTGAAAGATAATTTCTTAGAAAGTATAATCCTTATAGATGGATAAGTATGATGAACGAGAAATCCTGAACTTCAGTTTAAAGAATTTCATAATACAATACTCGATTTTAATCTAGATGATAAAATCATGTGTAAAACATTTTCTATCACGTTGAGAGGAAATGTATTCTCTTGTTTTAATAACATTATGTCATGATCTACTGATATTTTTAATAAATATGAAGTTAATTTAGAAAGAGATTTATTCTAAACAATGCTATTAAAAGAGAAATATACTACATAATAATGGTGTATAAAAAAAAGACGAAGCACTCAGGAATTATGTTCAAGGGTTTGTTCAAAATAAGAATGGTTTGGATACATATAAATAGAGTGTAACTCTTGATGCATTCAACAAAGGCCTTCCAATTGATAGTAAATTTATTTATTATCTAATTAAATTTCCAATTGATACTATGGGATATTCGCTAAAATGATCTGAGATGTTTATTAAAGTTCATGAAAAAAGACAAGGTTGAATTGTGTTGGCTAAAGTGTCAGAGTCAACTACGTCTAATTATGATAAACATATGTTGACAGTTGAAGAATTACGTAGCATGTTAGAGAACAACCTAGCCGATCTATATTTTCTTACTTTGACAATCCTAATAGAGGATTCATAATTGTGATCATGGTCATACAAAATGAGATTTTTTTAATTGTGGTATAAGATACAAAGGTTGATTGATAATGAAAAATTGGTTGAGTTCATTAAGAGCAGATAAAAATAAAAGTAAAAAATGAAAAAAAAACGGAAATAATAGTCATAAAATTGATAAGCAAATAATATGTAAAATTTTGTGGAGATTATTTTGGCTGGAACAACTCTGTCCTAAGGAAAAGACATTGGTAAGATTTTGATGTGTACTTGGTAGATGAGATACCCATACATTTGAACATAATACCATCACTATAATATATATTCAATGATGATGATTTTAATGATATAGCTACTCCTCATGAGGATACATTGCTTATCGTTATGGATATTGTTGGTATTATAAATAAAAGAGTAACGATTGACACAAGAATCTCAATTGAAGTCTCGTATCAAAGTGGATATAAAAACCTAATATGAGTGTTTTTATATATAAAGACTAATCAACATCTCGTGAGTTTTATAAGACGATTTATTGACTATGTGGGGGAAATATAATTATCATTTACTATAGGATACGACTAAAATGAGAAGATGATTTTGTTTAGTGTCGTTGGTGTACCAAGTTTTATAATGCAGTTTTAGGTCGTTCATGATTTGACAAGATGGAAGTTTTTTTATCGTCTTTCCATTAATGTAGCAAGTACTTAACATGAAAAATAAATGAGATTATTCATGACAAGACTATTCCCGTTCTTTTGTAAAATATACTTCTTATAATAACAAGGTAAGATGCAATAAAGGCTAATACGATGAAAAATAGTTTACTAGTAATACAAGGCGGTAAAATTAGTAGATGATCAATGATGAGACGAGGTACTCATTTTTCTGAGACAATAATTGATGAGACGATCAAAATAAGAATAGCTTGAGGTGAACAATGATCTATAAGATGAGGGTATTTTTTTTACCCGAAGGAAGCACTACCCGAACGCCGAAACTCATAGCCTAAACGGATAAAATTGTACACCATAGAAGTTCAATCCGAGAACTTAAACCCAAAGCCCGAATGGATAGCATTCGATCATATGAAAGTGTAAACCAAACACTCATACTTGAAGCCCAAGTTAACTATCACCACGAGGTGACACGTGTAATGTTACATGTGTTACTAAAAAGCATGCAATTATGTTTATTAGGAATGTGATTGATATAAAAGACACGATTAGCATAGCCAATGAGTAATAGTTAATAAATAAATATAAATGTGTAAGTGGGTAGAGTATATAAATAAGGAGATAACCTAAAGTGTAAAGGGGTCCGATTTTTGAAATATATGGACACTTAATTAATTATTTCTCTATTGTTATTCTCTTCCGATTGTTCATCATTACTTTGGTATAATTCTTGAAAATAATTTCCCCTTATTAATTTGGCTCCGTCTGTGGGAATGATTCGTTTCTCTTTAAAAATAATTGGCCAAAATTTAAATCACTAATGATAATTACTAGGTCCGAATTCGAAAGAGATACCCCTATAGTCTGCCCCGCGAGGAATGATCTGATGGTTAACCCCCGGGTCATGGCGACCTTTCCAGTTAACTAGGTAGCCTTAGATCAAGAGAAATTTCTAGTTGATACGTCCATCATGGTAGGGCAAGAGCATGTGCCTCGATAGACCCTAGAAAATTTAGGCAACCACGCATTCAGTGCGACATTAGGATCGTAACATGGAGGTTTACGTGATCAGGGTGGCTCAACTAACACGACGATTCAAGCTAACATCGATACTACCCAACTTCAGGGAGAAAATTCTTTCAAACGAGGTATTTTACATAGCCCGTCTAATGTATAACTCTTAGAGATTCCAATTAAGGAGCTAAGACATGAGAAACTTAAAACCATTTAATTAAAATTTCAGAGGGATTGCGAGGCTAAGGAAAGAATGCCAAAGTTGACTGAGGTATAACAACTGCTAACATAAAACATGTTATCTGATAACAAAAGAAAACATGGCGTAGAAAAGGTAGTATGTAAGGAAACCCGCATGGATAAAGCCAAAGACAAAGTAGAAGATGCTGAGCATGTAGCTGAAAAGTAGTGGGGAAAAAAAGATTGCAACTCAATTTCGATTACCATCATAAGGATCAATCGAGCAATGAAGCTTTCAAGAAGAATATGGGGAGGAAAGAGTTAGAATACCATGAAAAAAGGAAAAAATGGCGGCATTTGTGCTCCAAAAATCCTTGTTCGTAAGAAAAATCCTAGAAAGAAAGCTCCCTTACAACTTTAATCCTACAAAATTAACTCATATGACAATTCGGGTGACCCAGAGTACCATTTTGAGCAATTCAGGAATATGAAGATGGGTTTTAATTCTGACATCATGCTGCTTTGTAGGATCTTCCTCGTGAATTTCAAGGGCAAGACCCTTGACTAATTCAAAAATTTACTAAAAGGGACAATTTGTGATTTCAAGGTCTTTTAGAGTGCCTTCAGAGACGGATCAATTAGTAATAAGGCACAAAAAGACAATTCCATCATGAAATTGTAACAACGAATATGAGAGACTATAAAGTGTTACATTTAAATATGTATTCACGAGATGAACAATTTGTCAAAATGTAAAGAAGACGGTACAATCAAGATGTTTAAAAGAGGATTAGACGGAAAAGAAAAACTATACACCAATCTCGTTAGATTTCATACTGACATCATGAGGGACATCTTGGCGAGATTTGATTAGTTTATTAGGGTCGAAGACACTAAAAGATGTGACTCTTCCTACAAGACATCGACCAAAGCACACAAAGTAAAGTTTTCAGCATCACATAGAAATAGAGGCGATGAAAGTATATGAGATGAGGTCTCAAGGGTTCCAGTAAGCAGGATGAGGCCCTCATATTACGATAATCTAATGCAAAAGTTCACACTACTAAATGAGAACATAACAGTTTCAGCACCAGATAGAAAGAGAGGCGATAAAAGTAGAGGAGATGAGGTCTTAAGGTTTTCCGTAAGCAGGTTGAGGCCCTCGTATTAAGATAATCCGGCGTAGAAGTTCAAACCACTAACTGAGAACATAGTGGTCATTTTCAAAAAAACCAAAAGGATGATAAATTATTAGACTTTAAGAAGCATGCTCACCCCCGGCTACGAGAGATCCCATAGGCCCTTTTGCGTATACCAAAACGACCACAGACATGCAATCGACGATCGTTGGCAGTTACACAAAGAAATCCAAAGACTAATAATAGACAATGGAAATATTTTCCAATTTGGAAAATGCAAAAATGGGCGAGCGACGGTATGATAAGAGCATAGAGGATTATGCTGAGGAAGTACTCGAGAAAAAGAAAGATAACCAAGAGAAGTAAAAATGATTGTACACTATCTCTAGGATGTGGAAACTATGTTGAAAACAGATCCGGACTACTAGAAAATCATAAAAGGACTTGGAGTTCCATTTGGTGGATGAGTCTTTATACCATTATTATAGAAAGATGGTGTCCAAACTGGTTTTTAATAACTATGACTTGTACGGGATGGTCACCCCTCATGAGGACGATTTAGTAATCAATTTAGATGTTTTCGCATGAAGCACATCCAAAATTAAGCAATGCCAGTTCGTCAAAAGTGATGAGCTTTTTCGGGCGAGAAGTCAGGGGTCATCGTGAAAGAAGTGAAGAATTTACTTAGACTTGGGTACACTAGAGAGGCCCCATATCCAACTTGGGTGGCCAACCCCGCCATCTTCAAGAAGAAGAATAGACAGTGGCGGATGTGTGTCAACCGTACTGATCTTAACCTAGTATGCCCAAAGGATGTCTTTCTTGTACCTCGGACTGATCAATCTATTAATAAAATCCTGTCATTCATGGATGCCTACTCAGGGTACAATCATATAATTATGTACTCGTGTGATGAGTTGCACAACTTTTTTCAAACAGAGAGAGCTTTTTAGTGCTATATAATAATTTTGTTCGAATTGAAAATGCATGGTCAACCTGCTAGTGGCTCTTATTATAGATATGTGAAAACATCGTGGGCCGCAACATGGAAGAATACATTAACGATATGATCGTTAAGAGAAACACCAAGGATTGTCACATCACAGTTCTACCTACCATATTCAAAATCTTGTGCCAATATAGTCTTAATTTGAACCCCTTGAAATGCTCGTTCCCTGTATGCAATGATAAATTCTTGGGTTACATTGTCAAAAAATATGGCATTGAAGTAGACTCTAAGCAACTAAGAACATTGCTATCCATGGAGCCACCACAAATGTTAAAGAGGTTCAACGGTCGATAGGTCGACTAGCGACGTTATCACGGTTCATCTTCAGGGCTTCAAATAAAATTCATCCCTTTTTCGAAGTCCTTAAAGAGGATAAGAACTTCATTTGGACCAATGAGTGCAATGGCGCATGTTGCATATTAAAATAATATATGGTTTCCCCTGAAATCTTCTTTATCCCTATTCGAGGTGAACCATTTTATTTATACTTATCGGCCTCCAATTTTTAAGTCAGTGATGTCCTAGTTAGAGAATTCAAAGGGGTCCAGCGAACCGTATACTATATTAGCAAGAATCTGATTGACACAAAAACAATATATCTGAACCTTTAAATGTGGACTTTAAGGCTGGTGGTGGCAGCTCACAAAATGAGACCTTACTTTCAGAGTCATATAATCATTAAACGGGTATCTTTCCCCTCTCAAAGTATTTTTAAAATATTCGGATATCGCGGAAAGACTCACAGTATGGTAAGTGAGTTAGGGGGATATTAGACTGTGTACGAGCCCTACACAACAATCAAGGGCCAATTAATCACCAATTTTATCAACAAATGCATAGGATACACACGTATGGAGGAAAAGACTCGACGTGATGAGGATAATTCGTAGATAAAATGAACGGTCAAAACTGATAGAGCCTCGAACCTAACTGGAGGGGGTTCCTAATACGATCGAATTCCCAACCGACGATAAGTTAAACAAAAGGTATGTACAAGGAAAAACAAGAAACTATGAGGGGATACATAAAAGCACTCCAAACGATGGAACATAAATTTGATTGCGTGAAATACGAACAAGTTCATCGCCTTGATAAATCCAGTGTGGATAAATCTTATTTCAAGGTTTCTTTTGTAAAGTAAGAATAAAGAATTTATTTAAGGTAGCAAGTAGAGAGATAATTCAGTTGTTTTAATTAATGTTTAGAGAGATAAAGTTTGATTTTGTATTAAATGAGCCATCATTTATTAATGCTTTCTAAAAAGCTATTTATAGGCTAAACTATTAGGCCTTATGGGCCGAATACACATTTTATGGGTCAAGCCCACAGTCAATACTCGTTAGACCCAATAACATAATAATAATAATATAAAAATACAAAAATTTAAAAACATAAAATTATTTACATAGAAACAAATATTGTCCTAAGTCTGTTTTTACCCTTCGAATATTTCTGTCCTCATCAGATAGCCCCTTTAATCCTCTCAAAGACATTTGGGAGGGCTAACTAATAATTTATTCGAACGAGGGTTGTCCATCTCTATAAACACAACTCTTCGGTGTTTTTCTCAAACTTGTTTAGAAAAATATACATATTTTATCTGATGGCATTGTTCGGATACACCTATTGGACAAATTTATGACTGTTAACGGGACGCATTATGTAACACGTGCCATTACTTGATTATATGCACGGCCTTGCTCTGCCATAGGTGAGGCAGACCAACAATCGAAAACGCTTCCATTCCTATAAAATTTATAGTTGTTAGTAACGTTTCCAACTTCTCTAAAGGGGAACTTAAAGGTCTTCAACAGTTTCTTATATAAGTTCGCCTTTCATTTTCTCAATTTAGTAATTTTTAGAGAGAGAAAAAATCACTTTCTAGAGAGAAAATTGTGCATACCATTATTATCAAGTTAATCGCTGGTTATATTTTTATTTCCTCCACCATTTTTACCACCGCTCATTCCATCTCCAGTGATATTTTGGTGTTTGTATGTTCACTATAAAAAATACTACAACAAAAAATGGTTGGTTGAATCTGTCTAAACTAGACGAAGAGAAAAAAGAGCTAGTGTTGCTGCTGGGTTACCCGCCTCCCAAGGCAACTGTTACTCAGTCGATCGATTACAAAAGAGTTTTCTCATACAACAAACATAACATCTCATCAGAGTCTTCTTCTATTGCTCAATCATTTACTTCGAAGAGTGGTTCATCAAGGGCACCACAGTTTCAAGGAGCTACTATTCGTAGACGTCATTTCACATTCATTGCAATTAGTTCTGATTCAGAAGAACATTCACCTCCAAGCTTCATTAGACAATTTAAAGGTTGCACAAACCCTTCGTGCGACCTATGAGTATTTTAGCAGAACCAGACTTCCAAAGATCCTTCCTCACAGCATCCAAGTACATAGGAGAATATTGTACGTCAATAGGCAGAGCCTTCCGTATCCGACCAGGCTTTCCTCCAACAACTGAACAGGGGGACACATATGTTCTCAACGTGCTGAACCTTCTAGATCTAGTCTGAAGGACATGGAGGATAATGTCGATGAAGTTAGTGAGGAATCTTCCTTAGAGACATCGGGTCAAACATGGGAGAATGTGGAGACTTCGAAGTCAGCTAGGAAGAAAACTTCGAACAGTAAAAGTAGTAAAGGTGGCAAAGGCAAAAACAAGGCCACCAAAACGTGCCCTTCATCATTGGTCGGACGCATGGATCCAAGTTTTTTAAAGGTCAGAACCAAATATATTTTGGCTCTTAATTTATTTTCAACCGAGGGCTTAAAAACGCTGAATAGTTTCTCGACTATCCCATTTACTTTTATTTAATTTATCGACTTCAACTCTCCATGTTGGGATTTTGGATTTAATAAAATTTATAGATTTAGTATGTGACCTCTGTAGTCGCTTTGAGATACAGTGCCACCAAAGTCGATTTGAGAAGCGTTGCACAAATAGTTTTTCGACTTCAATTTTATTTTTACTTTTTAAATCAATATTTTTTGAATATTTTTTTTGTTTTTTTGTTTTTTTATATCTTCTAATATTATATCAATTTTTTAAAATTTTATAATGTTAAAAATTGAAAATTAAAATTTATATAATAAAATTAATTATTTAAATAAATCATAAGATTTTGTTTCGAAGTCCTTCAAAAGGAGGTAGGATATTTTGTTTAGAGAAAAAAAGTAGTGTTAGTTTGTGTTTGTATTTATAAAGGATACTTCTTCCTATTAGAAATAGTTTTACAAATTTAATGATATATTTTAATTATCAAAACTAGAAAAGAGATTGTTAAAAAAAAGTTTAACGATAAATTAATTAAAGAAAGAACAGTTTTCCTTTATATGTTTGACGAAAGTTGAGTTTACTAGACCAAACTGGTTGAATCTTTTTCCAAAATATTTACTCTAATCGTGTTTTGTTACAAATTTTGGTTGAAATGAGGTTAAGGTTTTGTTTGAATCCACCTAGAAATCCAATAATCTTTCTTGTTCTTAGTTTAGTTCTATGATAAATGCCTGCTTTTGTTAGGCCATTTATAAGCTTATGGATCACCTTAGAGCGATATCGAACAGTGTTTGGGTCAGGATTTATAGATATCGAGATATGAATCAGCCTTATAGATTGCAAAAAGTATGGAAGAGCGGTTTTTTTATGTAGAAACACTGGTTTCGGTAGACATGCAAAGGCATGAATCTTAATAAGTCAATCTATTGATTCATATAAACAAGGCCTTTATCTCAGGTAATGCCAAATTCTATTACTGTCTCTCTATTATATCCATCATTTAGTTCGACACTTACCTTTGTATGCAGTAGCATTTTCAGCATTGTTGTTGTTGTTATTCGAATCAAACTGAAGAGGAAGATGCCCCAACAATTCGCAGCTACTCAAGTCGCTCTTTGGACTGTTGTAAGAATAATCGATTACTCTAGTTTTGCTGTTTATTTTATATCAAGATTAAGTTTTACATATCGAACAAGACTCGAGTTTGTTAACGAAATTCTGTGAGCCATTGTCTAAATTTAGGTTTTGTCTCCAATGACAAAGTATGCCTTGGCAATCACGCCAGTTGCATTGAGCTTAAAGAAATTGCTGCCTTCAACAAAGCTTAATGAATCCTATTGTCTATCTATACTTATCAGAACACTATTAGTTACTTCGACTTCGGTTGTCGCGTTATCCGTACCTTTCTTTGGTAACTTGTTTCCTTTTCCATCATCTTATTCACTTCAAATACTTATTACTCATATTTTTTTTTAAACTAATTCCATCTTACTGAACTGCAGCTGTTGTGATGGTACTGATTGGATCTTTTCTTGCAATGCTCACTGTAAGTAGCTACTCCTCTTCAAACTATTTACTACTTCAAACTATTTACTACTTACAATTCTAATGAGACATTTTTGCACAACAGGCATTTGTGCTTGTTATTTGACCATTCTCAAGTCTAAAGTAACTAAATTTGAGGTGAACTTTTTGAATTTTAACTCATTCCATCCCTAAAGTAAATGAACCAAACAAGCTGATCGGTAACCAGACTTGTATCACGGCTAAGGCTCAATGATAATTCTGACAACGACGATTATGTATATATTCTTGAACAATATTTCTGTTTGATACAACATATTCTTGAATATACTTCAGGTATATACAAGATTAAATTCCGCATAAGTATTTGCATACAAGATCTAATACAAAAAAAAAAGAGAAAACAATTATCCAATATTTGGATATTACAGTTTAAATGTGGCCATTTTACTCAACAGTTGATGGTCTCCTTGTAGCCTCTCATAGCTAGCCATCTCTTCTGGTTCCAAAGTTGGGATGGTCTCTGGTCTGATTTGGCCATTAAGAACTTTCCTTCTGAAGTCGGGATTGCGTGAATCGCTGAGATTGAACAGAATAGATCTTAAGTTGGCATTGGCTTGGCTCTCGCTGTTGCTCTCAGTCTGCTGCAACGCTCTCTCCACTGCAACTGCAACTTGTAGAGGATCTGGATAAGCTTGTCCTCCATTCTCACCACTGACCTTACTTAGAGCAGCAGCAATCAAGTCCACAGTTTTGGTTGCCTTGGTTTTGGTACTAAAACTATGTTTAGCAGGAACAACAGTACGACTCTTATTTTTGGTGGCAGTGGCATGACTTAGGCTCATTTTGGAACTAAGACTTTGTTTAGCAGTCCTGACGTGTTTGAAGCGTCGTGTCACCGGATCCCTATCGGGTGGAGCAGATACCATAAAGGAGGAAAATTCAGAAAACTGGCGGTTGGTGACAAAGGATTGCATGGCTAATGATATTTTGCTTTTGCTTCTGCTTTGCTTTGCTTGGGGTGTTGAATACAAACTCAAGAGCGAAAGCTTTTCTTTTATAGACAACTAAGACCCAAAAACAGGAAACTAAGCTATCTCGGATCCGATTCGAATTTGGATAACCAAAACAAGAAACACCCAAAAACAGGAAACTAAGTAACCTCGAACCCTATTCGAATTTAGATACCCGAAAACAGGAAACAACTTAACGGATTCAAACTTAGAATAGCTCATATTTTATATTTTATCTTTTATATTTTATCTTTTATCTTTTATCTATCTTCAAATTCCATTAATACCACTACCACCCTTCTCCACTTCCTCATACTCTTCACCCTCCTCCCCGCCATCACCATCACCGCCGCCACCGCCTGTTGCCTTACCCATTCCTTTACTCTCCTCTATCTTTCTCTCGACACTTACAAACACTGAAATGCGTATGTATATATAAATGCATATATGGATACTAGCGATGCCCATCTTACCACTCTCCGCTCTCCGGAAAAGTGAATAAAGTATCGGCTTTTTACCACTGCCGATGACCTGTTCGACAAAAAGCTTGGAGAGAGAGTTTTGTTTCTTCTTAAAATTTGACTCATTGACACTGGGCTTCCTAAAGTTTTGTTTTTATTTTGTTAGATTTCGACATGGATACTTGTATATGTATTTCTTTTGTTACTGAACACCAAATCCGAAAATCATACCCACCAAAACTTTAAAAAGATTGATATAATGAATAATATAAATCAAAGTTATTAAAAAATAATATTTTAATCACAATTTAATTGAAACAAATAAATTGATATATTAATAAAAAAAATTTACTATAGGAATTTTGCTGTACAGTTTTTTTTTTAAATTCGGTGGTACTTTAACTTGTCTTCTAAGGAATTTGTTTTTATTTTACTAATAATATGTTACGGTATATTTGTCCATCTATGAAATAAATTACATTTCAAATCAGTATGGGTACAACTTTTTACTACTATATAATTGTGTTTTGTCTATTACCATCAATTTCCAATAACCAAAATTATCAACAAAATCATGGATATGTGCATATATTTATGTATGTGAATAAGCTATGTTTGATAGAGAACATAGACTCTTTCCGAAAGAATTACGTGATATATTTTTTAAAAAAACTAAAAATCTTTCCAAAAGATAAAACTAGCAAGGAAGATTACCTAACAATAAAAAATCAGAATAATATATAGTTTTATTTGTGGTTATAGGGTAAATAATCAAAATCATATTATAAATAAGGCGATACATATCCTTAAACCCTAAAAACGACAGGTACTAGATCCTTAGATCTGGTTATTTTTTTAGGTTTAAAAAAATCGATCCAAACTGATCGGCTAAACGAGACAAATATGTATCCAAACATGTTATTAAGATAATCAAGAGTTCTAGCACGCCCGATATGATAGGTAGCATTGATGCTTCGAAACTAAATCCATTATGAGTACTTAAAGCTCTCACGAAGAATAAAATTACTCTGACAAATAAATATAGTAAGATCAAACATGAAATTGCTTACGAGGAATGCATCATATAATATTTACATGATTTTATTACTAGCGTAAAAGATGTTGTGCTAAACAGTCAGTTTGGTTATTGAGCCATAGCTATAGTAATATACGGTTCATAGGATTTATGGGTAACTGTGAGGCATGATTTGTTGATTGAATTGAACGAGCCCCGTACTTTTTGGTTAATAGTGTTTGGTTGTGCATAAAATTTAGACAAACTAGTTGATATGTTAGCTTGGTTTAAAGCATACCCGAGTATGAATTCACATTACCCTATATCTTCTTAATGATAGTCACTAGATATCAATATGTGGTATACCAATTTTTATATGTATTTATCCTTACGTGGTTGTCCACCTAAATCGTGTCTTGTAAATGAAGTTGGGATTGATTTCACATATGATGTCCACTTCGTTCATGTAAGTAAATTAATAGATTTTTTTTATATCACGTTATGTTATGTTAATTATATGTTGTTTTTCTAATTCTTAATTTTAATCTTATAGGTTCTTAAGGTTTTGGATGGACAATTGTTAGAATAATATCCGGTATGGATGTCGTTTCACTCTAAAAGAGTAACTGCGTGGGCAGTTTCACTCAACAGAATATTCAACAAATTTAACCAAGCAAAGTTGGTCTACACACCAAAGATGTTTGATTATGCTATGATTGTATGAATGAGTTTCATGTGTAACTTGTTTAAGTTTCGTTTCTATGACTTATTTACTAATCGTTTGGAAATTAACTTTTCATTTATGACTTATTTACTTTTTTTATATATTAATGTTTTATCTAGATAATTTATTTATGTATTTTTTAAGTTTTGTAATTCCATCTTACTAATATTTATGTTTGTACTTGTTTGAAAATTTTAATGACACTCTAAAATTGTTAATAATCATAAAATTGGATAATTACAGGGGATAAAGTTACACAACAAGTGTGATAATGATTAATATGTCACACATTGAGTGTGAAACGTTTTAACTATGGTTGCAAAATCGATCTGAAATTGTATACATATTATTGCAAAACTAGTACGACTTGTTCTAAGTACGACTAAAAATTTAAATCATTTCCATTCAAGCAAATATTATAAAAATAAGGTGCAAAAAATGATAAAAGAGAATATCGAAATTGGACAAAAAACAAGGGTAACTAAGGAATGCTAAAATTAAAACAACGATAATTAAGGCATTTAGAAATTAAAATAAAAAACAATATAGATCATTTCGTATCTGTCAATCCAATTTAATTAGATTTTATTGTCCTTCTTTCTCACTTCTCAATATCGTAGTAAATTTAAGCATCGTACATAACTTCTTCTTTTTTTGTTACTTGGTCATGCACGGAATTCATATGTTCCTCGACCAAACTGTCGGTGACCTTGCACTTAAAAATGTAAAATGAAGTTTGGTGTTCCTCGCCCTTGAGAATGACAACCAAATGTTTTGGTTAAGTTTTTAAATACTTCCATATAGTTTTAACCTTATATATACATTATGAAATATTCGGTGGCTCGACATGATCCTTATCATAGATATAGTACATTTAGCATACCATTGCGGGCCAATAATGTTTATCTCATTCGCCTCAATAGGTTCCCTACTTCTACGATGAATTTCTTTAAATATACATCTTCGGCAAAATTCTATGCATCCATCTTTACTTTTAAGGTTGAGCTTGTAAGGTTGATTTTTTATAAGAGTGAATTTTTTATAAGGTAGATAATGTACTAAGTGTGAAATAAAACTTGGAGAAGTTTTGGGTGACGGTTGCAGTAAATAAAAATTGAAATTGAAAGATGTAGAACTTGTTGGTGCCAAATCCAAACTCGAACAGAATGAATAAATTCAAACTCGTGAGAAATTAATGAAATATGGTAATGGTGTTGGTCTTTTAGTCAAGTTCTGTGCAAACGGGGTTAATTTGTAGATAATAGTTGTGGAGAAAAACAAAGATCTCAAATTGTTTCTTAAAGAAAGTAGAAGTATATCGATCACAAATTATATTAATAAATAAAAATCGTCAGCAACAACACTGTTTCAACTATCCATAAATCGGACAGAATATTATATTTGTGATAATATCAACAATAAATTTGACTGTTTTTTCAACTTTTTATTAAAACAAATGTATATCAATGTTTTTATTTTTGTTGAATTCAATTATGGTGATGATTGTTATAGACTGAGGGTAATTTAGTCACATGATTTTGTGGTATTTAAAGATTATTAAATGTTTGGGTGTTTAGTAGTGAGAGATTTAAGTTGTCTGGTTGTATTAAATGTTCATTACCCTCATTAATGAAAGTGGTTGAGTATTTATACCCTTAATTATGGGCCCTATGGGCTTTCGGGTCAAACTATGAAATCAGGTCGAGTTTCAAAACCCATTAGTTTATTAAACACATTAGCAATTAACTTAGTCAAAAGGTGATTAGTGTTTTAATACTTTTGTCTTGTCCGGATACTTCAGTGGGTAATTATTGTCCGGATTACCCTTGTCCGGTTTTCACAGTAAGTCGTGGTGAATAATTTTGCACTCATCATATTTTAGAATTTTTTTTTAATTTTACTAACAAATTATAATTTATTATTCCATATATAAATTTAATTTTGGTGAAAATGGGATTTAGTTCATAAAACAAATGCAGTTGTCCGTTTAAACTTGAAATATAATTTTAATTATGGGAGATCCATCGTGTTAGACACAAAGGACAACTATAGATATTCCGGTACTCAGAGATTCATCATGGTAAACGCAATCATGGTCCGGATTTGTATTTGGAAGGTAATTTCCAAATCGGTAGATTTAAAACGGATGAAAAAGAGTTAGTACGTGAGTTAACGCTAATTGATTCTCGTTTTAGGATGCGTGGGTTTGAAGTGTCATAACCCTGGAAATATATCTAACATGCACACCATCTACAACATTCGCAAAAAATATCGTTTATTGGAAGGAACACAATTACTACATGTGGCATTAATCAACCAATTCATTTTTTTATCATCATACAAGTATTGAATTTTTGTACACATTGTCACAGAGTTTTATCATTTTATATTATTTTTGTCTTTATGAGTTCGAACAAACAAGCGAACTACACGTGGACTTTTAATATTTTAAGCACAACGAAGTTGGATAATATTTATACATCTCCAAGTATTTTCACGACAGATCGAGACTTAGTATTGATGCGAGCTACTTGAGATGTATTTCCGGAGGCAACCCACATGCTATGAATATGACATATAAACAAAAATATTGTTGCAAACATAAAAAGGTTAATGGCCAAAGAAGATGATGTGGATGAGTTTCTAGAATTTAATAACATCGTTGTTGAAGAAAACACAGAGGAAAAGTATAACACAAGACTAACAAAACTCGAAAAAGTGTTTGTCTTGTGGTCAAATTTTATATATTATGTTATGAATTCATGGATAACTTTGTTTGAGAAAAAAAAATATTCATCGTTTAATGAACGAGACTCAATATTTGGGTAACAGACCAACTAATCACCAAGTGAGACTTTTATTTTCAAACATTTTTTTTGTTCAAAATTCAATGTTATAGTCAAAATATTTTATATGTATTTGTATAGGGTCGAGGGGGATCATGCGAGCCAAAAACATGACACTGGTTCAAGTCAACTAATTTTTGAATTTTTTTGGACCAAAGTTAATGAATTTATTAGCCTTAACATTCACAGGTTTTTGAATCATTAAAGAGAAGTATATTTCATTCGAAAGTCGTACATAGAATATTGATTTAAAAGGTAATTATATTTTTCACCCTTAGATATTATCACCGAAAATTATCAATGTGCTAGAAATATATGCATAGATCGGGTAGTTTCTGCTTGTGTTGTTTCAGAAACACACGGGTCACCTTGTGCGTGTGAATTAGCTATGTTTGATAGATAACGTATGCTATTTCTAAAATAATAGTATGATATATTTTGGAGAACTTTAAAGATTGTTCCTAAAGATAAAACTAGTACGGAAGATGACCTAACAAAAAAAAATAGTATATAGTTTTATTTGTGGTTTTAGGGTAGATCTTCAAGATCATATTATAAATAAGGTGATGCAGATCCTTAAACCCTAAACAAGTCATGTACTTGATACTAAGAAACTAGTTATTGATTGAGGTTTAAAAAAAATTGGTCTGAACTGAATGGCTAGACAGAATAAATATTTATTTAAACATGTCACTAAGAAAACCGAGAGTGCTAACACATCTAGTATGATAGGTAGCATGACTGCTTCAAAAATAATTTCTTTCCTAGTACTTAAACTTCTCACAAAGAATAAAGTTACTCGAGCAAATAAATCTAGTAAGATCAAACATGAAATTGCTTACGAGGAATACATCCTAGACTATTTAAATTATTTTATTACTAGCATAGAAGATGTTGTGTCAGACAACTAGTGTGGTTATTGAACTGTAGCTAGAGAAATATACAGTGCAGATAAATCATAGGAAGTTGTCAGATATGATTTGTCGTCTGAACTAAATGAGCACCGTACTTTTTGGTTGGGAGTATTTGGTTGTGCATAAACTTTAGACAAACTAGTTGATAGGTTAGCTTAGTTCAGAGCATACCAAAGTAGGCTTTATTGAATGTCATTCTCCGACATCAGTTTAGTGATAGCCACTCGATATTAATGTGTGGTATACTATTTTTTATACATATCTAACCTTACATGTTTTCCTATCCTATAAAACAAGTTGGGATAGATTTTGCACATGATGTCCGCTTCATTCATGTAAGTAAATTAATAAACTTATTTTATATCATGTTATGTTATGTTAAGTATATGATGTTTTTCTAATTATTAATTTTAATATTATTGGTTCTTAAGGTTTTGGATGGACTGTTATCAGAATTATACCCTGTGTGGATGTTGTTTCACTCTGAAGAAGCAATTACGTGAGAAATTCCGCTCAACAGAAATGTCAAAAACATTTAACCAAATCAATATGGTCCACACACCTATCTTGCGTGACCAAGAAGCAAAATTTATCGATTTGACCAAATATGTTTGATTATGCTACTATTGTATGAATACATTTCACGTATAACTTGTTTAAGTTTCGTTTTTATGACTTATTTACTTATAATTTGGAAATTAACTTCCATTTACGACATATTTACTTATCGTTTGGATATTAATCTTTAATATATGCATTATTCATATATTGTTTGATTTTGGTTTTTTTATTTTTTTAATATTTATGTTTGTATTCGTTTGATTCTTTTAATAACACATTAAAAATTTATTTATCATACAATTTGCTAATTACAGTGGATAAAATTGCATAACAAGTGTGATACGTGATTAATATGATGCATGTTGAGTGCAAAACGTTTTAACTATGATAGCAAAGTCGATGCAAAATTATATATATTATCGTAAAATGAGTACAATATATTCGGGATATACATAAGCTCATGCGCGAAAATAATTTTGGATGAAAAAATGTAATCTTACACACTTGTTCTGACTAAAACTGATAATTTAAATAATTTTCATTCAAGCAAATGGTTAAAAAGATAAGGTGTAAAAACAACGATAAAAATGATATTAAAATTGGACAAAAAATAATAATAACTAAGGAATGGCAAAATTGAAAACAGCGATAACTAAGGAATTTAGGAATTGAAACTAATGATAATATAGATCATTTCTTATATGTCAAGAAAATTTCATTTTATTTCATCTTCCTTTTTTTCTTCTCAATATCGTAGTTAGTTTGAGCATCGTATATAGCTTTCTTCTCTATTTTTGTTGTTATTTGGTCATGCACAAAATTTATATGTTCCTCGTTCAAACTGTCGGTGACCTTAAACTTAAATAAATGAAACGAAATTTGGCGTTCCTCGTCGTTAAGTAGAAAGAGAATGTTTTAAGAATGTCCACATACCCAAGAATAAAGGGGCTCCCTTATATAGTGGGACTCATTTATGTCCTAGGTAGTCTTTGATTATTTCATAATTAGTTCTTTACAACCTACTTTATTTACACATTGTTCTCTAATAACTAATAAATACACTAATGAGTATATTTCACTTCTCCTTTTTGCAATTAACTCATTTTTCAATCGGGCTCGGTGAATTACTTCCTTATCAGTAGCCCCCTAGTCTTTAAGAGCGTCGGGAATGAAGACTTGTAAATAATTCAGTCAAAACGCCTCTGACCACAACGCCTCGGTATCGCATCACCTAAATCTTAGGGATGATCCCCTTGACCGACCGCTTTCTCCTAACTGACGATCGACCTCTTACGCTTCTTAAAACTTTGGGGAAGGCTGCGAAGCGCCCTCGATGCTAATGAACTCGTTATGGGCCTACTACCGATTTCGACTAATGGATTCACCATGGGCCCAAACGGATCATCGGGTCTTGGAAGAAATACCGGGCACGTGGAGCCCATCTAGCATGCTCGTCTGTACTAGCTGGTGCAGGCCTACGTCACTAGCCTGACAAGTGCCTATGACGTGCTTTGTTGGGTTGAGTCCACACGTGTCATCTCCTCATTCGAAGCATGCTTGTCTGCACATCTCTCCAAAAGGCTCTGCGACTTCCCGCTGCTTTTCGTCGTTTGGACTCCTCCATGCGTAGAACGGTTAAGGCAAGCTGCCTATAAATACTTCATTCACAAAATCGCTTCCTCCGAGAAATCTTAGAGAGAGAAACTCCCCCTGATCGTTCTAGAGAGAGAACGTAGTGTTTATGAAAAATAAGAACCTGAAGCTTAAACAGAAACCGAAGAAGAAAAACGAATCCACGTTTGGGTTTATTGACTGGGCTAGTATTAGTGATCGAGCCGAAGAATACCGAGCAGCTGGATTAATCTAGAGTTCTGACACAAAGCCTTTCGCACCCGTGCCTCTCCCCAACGACCCCGTTTTACCTGATCCTGTTCCTGCAGAATCATTAATAGTGCCCGAGCCCACTGTCACTCAAACTCTCGAAGCTATCGTTATTCCCTCTAGTAGCATCTCTCCAAATTCACCCGTCCCCCATTCCAATCGCCCGACGCCTTCGTCGGTAAACGCCCTACCAACTTGCCCCCTCTTCTTCCTAGACGCCAAAACAAACCAAAGTTCCTTTCAATGGGAGACTCCAGCGCCTCTTTATCGCCGGTGGGGGCGTCTCACCTGAGATGGTCCAATTAACTCCCACGATCCGAGGGTTTCGCACGGGTATCAATACCGCTGCTACCCCTTTGGGCGTTGCCCGAAGGGATCTCGATCGCCAGAACTTAGAAATGGAGCGCGCTCGCTAGCAGCGAGAAAATGAGTCGAAGCCTATCTGCACCAGCAGTAGCTCCAGCTTTATACAGTCGCTTTCCCAATCGGTCGATCCACAAGTGACCGGTTCCCATCTGCCAGAAGCGGATGGTCCTACTTGTACCGGAGCTATTCCAATCAAAGGCACCACTAAGCCAGAAGCAAACGATTTAGCTGGCTCGGGCAGTAATCCCGCAGAGGAAATGAATCGGGGAAAGGTGTTGTTGTTGCAGGTGGTAATACTGCTGCTCCTCCCGAAGAGCCCCTTCTTCCAGAGATAGAGGCCGTCATAACCACCACCTATCATCGGTTATTACCAAGGGACAACGTCATTTCCCTTTTTGAAGGCAAGTATCTGTACTTCTCCGCTGCGGAACAGGCGGAGCTTCTGATCCGGTGGGGAATCCCGGAATGCATCAAAGTACGATTCCCTGTTCCTGGGAAGACGCCCGTGCACGTTCGGTCTCAGGCGATCGTTGTCTTTACGAAGATTTTCAACTAGGGTCTCAGGTTTCCTCTAGACCTTGAGATTGCTCGGTACTTTAAAGTGATTGGTATCTGCCCCTCACAGCTAACGCCCAACGCGTGGTATACACTGATGTCGTATATCATGGCCTCTCGACTGTCGGGTCGCATTATGCCGATGGAGGAGTATATCGCCATATCCGGACTTTCCAAATCACCCAAGTCGCCTTTCTTTTATTCTTCCTTAGCCAACACTTGGAAGATTGTAACTGATTTTCTTGAGGGCGATAAGTCCTGGAAGCATCAGTGTATCTTCCTCAATGGCTGTTGGGAGAACGGTCGTCCATATACTAAGGAGAACCCGAGGCAGTTGCTGCGGACAAGGCCACAAAAATTACTTTCCAAATCTTGAAGGACTTTGCCCAAAAGAACTGGGGTCGTGCATTCCATCGCGACTTCAAGAACATTAACCTGATCATGAGCAAACTCTGGCGTTGCTCTGATGAACCACTCATATAGGAGCAGCTGCGCCAACGACCTAGCTTGGTGGATTTGGTGGCAAAGACAGACGCACCTAATGCGCACTTGTTCCTTCCCAAACGTAATAAGGCGCCTAGCAAGCGCTCAAAGTCTAACGAGGATGCCGAGCCGGAGAATGCCAAAAATATGGCGGCCGACGCTATTGTACAATGATCTGGAGTTGTCGCTGAGGCTGAGGGTGCTAACCGACCTGAGGAACTGAAAAAGAAAAGGAAGCAGAAAACTGTGGCTGGGGGTGACGAAGCCAAAAAGCCAAAACGCTCAAAGAAGGAAAAGGAGAATGGTCCTACCGACGCTCCCGTCCTTGCCGATAATGCGACAATCCCAGCTCTTTTTGAGAATTATGAAGAGGTTAAGGGTGGGGATGTTGCTGCTCCTGCAGCAGTATCGTTTGAGAAAGCTCTGGTAGTCGTGATTCCTGACAACGACGAGGTCGGGGGTAAAAACGTTGGTCCTTCAAAGGCAGCGAAAGCTGACGGGGCTTCATCAAGTGGCACCAAACTGCCCGTCCTGTCCGTTTCCGGGAGCCCTCATACTTTTGCTTTGCAGGAAAATGATATGTTGTCCTTGTCCTTATATAGTATGATTGTGCCTCTGGCAATGAAAGAGAGGCGCACCGGGGAGCTAAACCAAAGGTGACAGATGCAGAAGGGAGAATAGTCGCGCTTGAGGAGGAAGTCCAGAAGAGAGATGCGGAAAAGAGGCTCTTGGAAGAAAAACTTAAAATGGCTGAAAAACCCTTGGCGCGGGTCAAGAAAGACCGCGATGATCGAGCTGGGCAATTGGCAGTGACTAAACTTCAGAGTTGTTTCTTCCGTTACTCCGTAGGGAAGAAAACGAAAGAGATTTCTGACCTTAAAACCGTCAATGCTCTGTTTGCCGACAAGTGTCAGAACTGGACGGATAAAGAAACTGTCGAGGGTAAAGCTGCTTATGTTTTGACCTTTCACAACCGTTTCCCGGACCTTCCCCTTGGGTCAATGTGGTTGGATGTCCCCGAAGCCGATCGCCCATCCGGCATGGTCTGCGAAGATGAAGAGTCGGATGCCACAGAGACCGATCCTGAAGATGAAGACGATTAACTTCTCCCTTTTTTTTGTTGTATCAAACTTTTTGTAACCCTTGGGGTCTGTTGAACCCTTTTGAATGTCTTGTAACCGATGATTTTAAAATGTTAAGTTTTCCCATAACTTCTGCGGTTGTTTACCATTATGCTTCTGCAAATCGATATCTGATTGAAAATCCTCTTGTAGGATCAGGCACGAATGTAGAAAATTTGATTGATATCTTAAAAAAAATTATAAGGTCGGGATCAAAATGTAGATCAGTTAAAAACTGAAAAACCTATTAAGGCTCAGTTAATCAATATTTAATTGAAAAGTTTGCCATAGGATCGGGAAAAAAATGTAGATCAGTTAAAAACTGTAAAACCTATTAAGGCTCTGTTGATCAATATTTAATTGAATAATTTCCCATAGGGTCGGGAACAAAATGTAGATCAGTTAAAAACTAAAAAACCTATTAAGGCTCTGTTGATCAATATTTAATTGAAAATTTTCCCATAGGATCGGGAACAAAATGTAGATCAGTTAAAAACTGAAAAACTTATTAAGGCTCTGTTGATCAATATTTAATTGAAAATTTTCTCATAGGGTCGGGAACAAAATGTAGATCAGTTAAAAACTGAAAAACCTATTAAGGTTCTGTTGATCAATTAAGATTTCCAAAAGTTGTCAATTAGCTCGTCAGCTGATGGGCTTCCCTTTTAACACTTCCGAATTTTAAAGGCAAAAGATTATATTAAAAAGATCGGTTGCCATGGATGCCTCATTAAAACCTTCGCGCGCCACCGAGGTAGGAAAGAGTGCATCCCCGACCAAAGGTTCTTACATATAAAAGAATAATTATAAAGGAATTACAAAGATCAACAAAATTACTCCAAATATATCTTCAGATGTTCAATATTTCAAGGAAGCCTCAATAAGCGTCCGTGCTTGTTCTGCAACCGATACGTCCCACTCTTGATTCTTTCCACAACTTTATATGGGCCTTCCCAATTCGGGGCGAGTTTGACGAGGCTTTTATCTTTGGTGTGCAGTAAAACTCTCCTCAAAACTCTATCCCCGGCCTTGAACTCTCGTCGACGTACTTTTGACGCGTATCAGCTTCTCATTAAGGTCTAATAATGTAAAGAATTTATTAGGGCTTGGCTTCTTTTTTCTTCTACCACGTCCAGAGCTAGTCGTCTGTCGTCCCCGTTTCTATTCTCGTTATAGTTTCTGACCCTAAAAGATGGGAAGATTGATTTCGCGGGGGTGACGACATCCATTCCATAAACCAAGGCGTAAGGCGATTCTTGAGTCATCGTTCGAGGGGTAGTACGGTAAGCCCATAATACTTCTTGTAAATAATCCGACCACTTACCGGCTGTTCCTTTTAAGTTCTTTTTGAGTCCGTCTATGATGGTCTGGTTCGTGACTTCAACTTGCATGTTCGCCTCAGGATGGAAACGGGCCGAAAAGCATTGCCTGATTATGTGGGTCAAACAAAGGGATTTCATCTCGTTGCTGTCGAACTTAGGTCTGTTGTCCATTGTGAGCCTCTGAGGTACCCTGAACCTACAGTAGATGTTTGACCAGATGAATTTGATAATATCTTTAGTTTTCGTTCCCGATAGTGGCTCGGCTTCAACCCATTTTGAAAAGTAATCCACTGCCACCACTATTATCTGTCTTCCATCGGATGCCATTGGCAATGGCCCCACTAGATTGATTCCCTATCGGTTAAAAGGGATACCTTCAGATATTGATTCCAAAGGAGTCGCGGGCATGTTGATTGCGTTCGTGAATCTTTGACAGGTGTCGCACGTTTTCACTATCTGCTGAGCATTGACCAGTAAAAACCGGCAATAAAAATTATCCTTATTAGTGCTTTGTAACCGCAGTGAGTTGCGCCTTCTCCGTCGTGTAACTCGGACACAATTATCTGTGATTCATTCGTCCCTAAACATCTTAGCTTTTGTATAGTATTTCTCCCACCAAAATGTAACCCCGGGCCTTATTTCGTACTTTCCGGGCTGCGATGCTATCGTCTGGTAATAATCCTTCGGCTAGGAAAGCTATAATATCCCTTCTCCAGTCCGACAAAGTTACCAAGGATATCTGACAGGCAATCTCTGGACGATTATCCAGCTCTATCCTCTTTATAATCGATGGGTTTTCTTGTACGGTTATCCAAGGGTAGCTGCTTGAACAGGATGTCGACGCTAGGGAGTCGACAATCACATTTTCAGTCATGGGACGTGTTCATATGTTACTTTGGCAAATGACGCGGCTAACACGCGCAACGCTGCTAAGTATTGGACCAGGTGCTCTTTCCTAGCTTCTGACGCTCCCGAGGCTTGATTAATCAACAACTGAGAATCACTAATGAGACGTATATGCCTAGCCCCGCACACCTGCGCTAATCTCAAACCAGCTAGGGCAGCCTCATATTCAGCTTCGTTCTTAGAGGTTGTAAAACCAAATTGGATTGCCTGATGCATACTTATGCCTGCATGAGTGACTATCTGTACACCCGCACCGCATTCACTGACGTTCGATCCCCCATCGGTTCGAATTACCCACTCGACTTGTTTGTCTTCCTCGGGTGGCTCTTTTTGGTCTGGTCCGTCGGAATGAAATTCGACTAAAACATCAGCCAAGGTCTGACCTTTAATGGATGTTCTTGGCTTAAAATTGATATCAAAATCGCCTAGCTCAACCAACCATTTAGACATTCGTCCTGACATGTCCGGTCGCTGAAGAACATACTTGAGTGGAAAAAAAGTTCGAACGACAATAGGATGGGCTTGAAAATATGGTCGCATTTTTCACGCCGCGGTCACCAAAGCTAAAACCATTTTTTTCCAGCTTCAAATACCTTGTATCCGCATCTAATAAGCTCTTGCTCACGAAGTATACCGCTTTAGGAATTGTTTCTGATTCACTGATCAATGCCGCACTCACTGCAAAATCTAAAACTGCTACATAAAGAAAAAGAGTCTCCCTTTTCAGGGGCTTTGTCAGAAGGTTCGGGGATGATAAGTAAGTTTTGATCCCCAAAAAGGCCTCATCACAAGCTGGTGTCCAGAAAAAAACTTAGCATTTCTTAAGACCTGAAAAAGGGGGCGCACTTGTTAGATAAACGAGAAATAAATCGATTCAGAGCCGTTAAGCGCCCTGTTAATATCTGAACCTCCTTGATGTTCCTTGGTGGGGTCATGCTGGTGGGAGCTTGTAATTGTAACGGATCTGCCTCGATTCCTTTCTCGCTGACGAAGAATCCTAGGAATTTTCCCGACCTTACCCCAAAAGAACATTTCTCCGGGTTTAATTTAAGATTTATATTCCTTAGATTGCCAAAAGTCTCTCTCAAATCAGCAAGATGGTCATCGTCTGTGCCACTTTTCACAAGCATGTCGTCGATATAAACTTCCATGTTTCTCCCTATCTGGCTTTCAAAACTCTTGTTCACCAATCTCTGGTAAGTCGCTCCTGCATTTTTTACCTGAGTGGCATAACTCTATAACAATACAAACCTCGCCCAGTAACAAACGTCGTGATTTCTTGATCCGCTTGGTTCAATTTGATTTGATTATAGCCTGCATATGCATCCATAAAAGAGAGTAGTCTGTTACCCGACGTCGAGTCAACCAATTTGTCAATTCTTGGCATCGAGAAAGGGTCTTTAGGGCATGCTCGATTGAGGTCGGTAAAATCTACGCACATCCTCCACTTGTCATTTTCCTTTTTGACCAGAACGGGATTGGATGTCCATAGTGGGTAACTTGACTCTTTGATATGACCGATGTTGAGCATTCTTTCCACCTCACCTAGAATAATTCCGCCTTTTCTGGTGAAAAGGCCCGACTCTTTTGTGAGATGGGTTGGACGTTTTTATTGATGGTTAACTTGTGAATTATCAGGTCTTCTGAGACTCCGGTAACGTCATTCGAATACCAAGCGAACAAATTCAAATTTTCCTATAATAATAAAATCAACTGTCTCTTGAAACCTGGCGATAAATTAGTTCCGATCTGTAAAACTCTTCATTCGGTAAACTGGTATTTTTAACATTCTTCAACGATAGTAAAAAAACTCTGAGCTTCCCTGGGATCGTCAACAGGTAGCGACCCCAATGGAAGTCCCGCTAACTGCTAGTCCCGAACTTGCTCCATTTCTTGGTCCCTTTTTGGCGCTAAAGCCGCCTGGTAGCATTCTCTCGCCGCTTTTTGGCTGCTTCTCACCACCCTTACATTGTTCCCGACCATGTATTTCAATCATTGATGAATAGTGGACGCTACCGCGTGCATTCGCGACAGCCATGACCTGCCAAAGATCGCATTATGAGAAGTTGGCACATCTACCACGACGAATAAAACGGTGACCTCTTTCTTGAAAGGCCCGCGGCCTAGCTGAACAATGCCTTCGAACTCTCCTATCACTTCTGCAGCCGATCCCGTGAATCCTACGATAATTCGGTCTGAACGCATAATCACTAGGAGTTTCCTGAACTTGGCGAACGTTGACGCAAATATTATGTTTTCCGAGCTTCCGGTGTCGACAAGGATACGTCGGAATTCTTCTCCCGCAATGGCCTCCCCGATAACGACCGCATCTTCGTGAGGACCGGCTATGTCTCTCATGTCGTCGTCGTCAAAAAATAGAATCGGTGAAGGTTTGCCTTTCGAATGATGATAAGTCTGAGCTTCCAACTGAGTTGCTAGGTTCACAATATGTCGCTTCCGGGAAGAGTGCGTGATCCCTGCCATAAAATCACCCCCAAAAATAGTCAATGATTCGAAAAATTGACAGAGGTTCCTTACATTTCCTCTGCTTTCCACAGCCTCTTCCTCAATGACCCCGATGAGGTTACGACTGACATCGGGGTCGAGATATTCGATGGATACGTCAAAAAGATCGGTTATTTCAGAAATTTCCATGGTTGTCTCTGGTTTTTGCACCGTCACGATTTATTTTGAAGTTGCACCCTATGGTGCTTTCTTCTTCACATACTCGAGTAATTTTCCGTTTTCTATGAGCATCTACATTTCCTTTTTGAGGGCGATACAGCCCTTGGTATCGTGCCCTACATCTTCATGGTATCGACAGTATTGATTATTTCTGTTTTCCCGAGGCGTTGGGATGGGAAAAGGCCTCCGGTAAATCTCGTTCTTCTTAGTCTTTTCATAGATTGTGGATACGCATTCTGTTAAGCCAGCAAACTAAGCGGGTCGGATCCATTTGTTGGAAATAGGTCGTGAGACCACCTGGTTGGTCTATTTTGTCCTTTGGCTCTGGGATGCCAGAGGCTTGGATAGTGCGGACTGGGTCGGTGGTATTGTATTGATTGGCTGAACTTGCAGGGCGTAGTAAGGTTGAGTACCCTTCTTTATAACAACCGATGCTTGCGCACTCTACTGGATCTGCGCTGCCAACTCGGACACCTCTGTTTCCTCTATCAATATTTGTTTTTCTACCTGAGCTAGAAGGGCGGAAAAAGTAAAAGCTTGTTTCTTAGTGACTGCTTGTTTCATCGGTCTTGGGAATAGCCCTAAACGGTATGCTTTCAGAGCCACGTTCTCCTCGAAGTGGTCAAGGTTGATCTTTGCATCGATAAAGCGCTTGGTGTAGTCCCTGAGGCTCTCTCCCAGTCTTTGTTTACAGTTAACGATTGTGTCACGGTTGGCTCGGAAACTTTTGCTTCCCAAAAATTGCTGACGGAACATCATCCAGAATATCCCAAAATTCTTTATACAACCCTGCGGTAACCAGTTGTACCACTTAGATAAAATCAAGGCATAACAACTTGTCGTCATTATCGGAACTCAACATGAAATTTTAAAAGCTTCCAAATGGTTGTCTGGATCTCCTTTGCCGTCGTGCTTCTCTAAATTAGATATGTCAAACCTCTTCGGGAGGTGTCATGATAATATTTCATCTGATAACGGCGATGCTCTCCAATTCATTCCAAATCCAAAAGAACCGCAGCCGAGCCCCTCTGTAGGAATTCCATACAATCCTTCATTGCCTGGGTTGATGAACTGACTACTGACCCTGCACCCTTGCGTCTGCTATTTGACGGCTACCACTGAACCTGGGGTAGAATTACCCGCTCCTCTCTACTGGCCTTCAACATTTCTTCTTTTTCATGTGAAATTGGCGTTCTTTTTTTGGTGCTGTCCTTCTTGAACTTGGGCGAATCAGAACGGGGAGCACTATTACATCGGGAATTATGTTTTTGCGCGCGTTTGTTTAGTCTTTCCTGGCGTCGGTATTCTCTTCCTGACGAATCGTCCGAAGTATAATTAGCAGAAATACCCCGGTCATCCTTTTGATATTGCCCGGTTTTCCATCCCGCTCTCTGTCTGGGTGGGGCTCTTGATAATTTCGAACAGGTCGGGCATCGATACGGTGGTCTACACCCGGAGAGCTTTCTCTGCGGTTGCCAATCATCGGCTCTTTCCCTTTGCATTCCCGAGCTCTTTTGTCATCTAAAGCCCTCTCCTTTTCAGCATCCAGCTTCGTGATGTCCTCCATTAACTGTCTCCTGGTCATAATAAGAGTTGATCGTTTATCCCGACCATGCGCATAATATTCACGGTCCGGTGCCTCATCGCCCTCGGACAGCGAAACGGCTCGGGCCACCTCTCTCCCGACCCTCTCCCCACTTGCCTCGTCATTCATTGTTTAAGATTAAGTCATGATTTTCGAAGAAAAGTTTTCTTTTAAGTATCACGTGTTCCCACAGACGACGCCAATGATGAGAGAATAAACGACAAGAATGAGGAATCTTGGATCTTGTGCTTGATGTGACTAGAGCTAAAATTGTAGAGAGATAAAGTAGAAAGAGAATGTATTAAAGGATGTCCACCTAACCAAGAATAAAAGGGCTCCCTTATATAGTGGGGAAAATGGGACTCATTTATGTCCTAGGTAGTCTTTGATTATTTTATAATTAGTCCTTTACAACCTACTTTATTTACACATTGTTCTCTAATAAATAATAAATACACTAATGGGTATATTTCACTTCTCCTTTTTGCAATTAACTCCTTTTCTATCGGGCTCGGTGAATTACTTTCTTATCAATATGTTCCTCGTTCAAACTGTCGGTGACCTTAAACTTAAATAAATGAAACGAAATTTGGCGTTCCTCGTCGTTAAGATTAAAAACCAAATGTTTTGTTTAAGTTTTTAAATACATCCATATAGCTTTAACCTCATCTAAACGTCGTGAAATATTCGGTGGCTGAACATGATCCTACCATCGAGATAGTACAATTGACATACCATTTCCTCCCATATAGTCCTATAAAAAATCGAAACATGTAAGTTATGTATATTGTAATCTGTCTATCAAATTGGGTTTGAACACCTATTGGATAGGTCTAACGCAATCCCTAAGGAATGTCAGGGTAAACCCACATGATGGGTTATAATTCAACATTATTAACTCTCATGATAATTAAAGATAAGGCAATTTGAATAGACACGAATTATAGCCATATATAATTTTTTATTGGATATTGATCATAACACAACAAACAATTATGGATCGTATTTATACTTAGAAATTCATTCCCAAATTGATAGATTTAAAGTGGATGAAAATGAGTTCATTTGTTAGTCAACTCTATTATTTTTTTGTCTTAGAGACATATACATGGGTTTAAAGTGTCATAACCCTGAAAATATCTCTAACATGTGCACCATTTATAATTTTAGACTCGACGTGAATTTCAAGGTGAAAGCCATTTTCAATGAATATTGTCCAAATAACATAATAATAATATAAAAATACAAAAATACAAAAACATAAAATTATTTACATAGAAACAAATATTGTCCTAAGTCTGTTTTTACCCTTCGAATATTTCTGTCCTCATCAGATAGCCCATTTAATCATCTCAAAGACATTTGGGAGGGCTAACTAATAATTTATTCGAACGAGGGTTGTCCATCTCTATAAACACAACTCTTTGGTGTTTTTCTCAAACTTGTTTAGAAAAATATACAGATTTTATCTGATGGCATTGTTCGGATACACCTATTGGACAACTTTATGACTGTTAACCGGACGCATTATGTGACACGTGCCATTACTTGATTATATGCACGGCCTTGCTCTGGCATAGTTGAGGCAGACCAACAATCGAAAACGCTTCCATTCCTATAAAATTTATAGTTGTTAGTAACGTTTCCAACTTCTCTAAAGGGGAACTTAAAGGTCTTCAACAGTTTCTTATATAAGTTCGCCTTTCATTTTCTCAATTTAGTAATTTTTAGAGAGAGAAAAATCACTTTCTAAAGAGAAAATTGTGCATACCATTATTATCAAGTTAATCGCCGGTTATATTTTTATTTCCTCCACCATTTTTACCACCGCTCATTCCATCTCCAGTGATATTTTGGTGTTTGTATGTTCACTATAAAAAATACTACAACAAAAAATGGTTGGTTGAATCTGTCTAAACTAGACGAAGAGAAAAAAGAGCTAGTGTTGCTGCTGGGTTACCCGCCTCCCAAGGCAACTGTTACTCAGTCGATCGATTTACTTTGAAGAGTGGTTCATCAAGGGCACCACAGTTTCAAGGAGCTACTATTCGTAGACGTCATTTCACATTCATTGCAATTAGTTCTGATTCAGAAGAACATTCACCTCCAAGCTTCATTAGACAATTTAAAGGTTGCACAAACCCTTCGTGCGACCTATGAGTATTTTAGCAGAACCAGACTTCCAAAGATCCTTCCTCACAGCATCCAAGTACATAGGAGAATATTGTACGTCAATAGGCAGAGCCTTCCGTATCCGACCAGGCTTTCCTCCAACAACTGAACAGGGGGACACATATGTTCTCAACGTGCTGAACCTTCTAGATCTAGTCTGAAGGACATGGAGGATAATGTCGATGAAGTTAGTGAGGAATCTTCCTTAGAGACATCGGGTCAAACATGGGAGAATGTGGAGACTTCGAAGTCAGCTAGGAAGAAAACTTCGAACAGTAAAAGTAGTAAAGGTGGCAAAGGCAAAAACAAGGCCACCAAAACGTGCCCTTCATCATTGGTCGGACGCATGGATCCAAGTTTTTTAAAGGTCAGAACCAAATATATTTTGGCTCTTAATTTATTTTCAACCGAGGGCTTAAAAACGCTGAATAGTTTCTCGACTATCCCATTTACTTTTATTTAATTTATCGACTTCAACTCTCCATGTTGGGATTTTGGATTTAATAAAATTTATAGATTTAGTATGTGACCTCTGTAGTCGCTTTGAGATACAGTGCCACCAAAGTCGATTTGAGAAGCGTTGCACAAATAGTTTTTCGACTTCAATTTTATTTTTACTTTTTAAATCAATATTTTTTGAATATTTTTTTTGTTTTTTTGTTTTTTTATATCTTCTAATATTATATCAATTTTTTAAAATTTTATAATGTTAAAAATTGAAAATTAAAATTTATATAATAAAATTAATTATTTAAATAAATCATAAGATTTTGTTTCGAAGTCCTTCAAAAGGAGGTAGGATATTTTGTTTAGAGAAAAAAAGTAGTGTTAGTTTGTGTTTGTATTTATAAAGGATACTTCTTCCTATTAGAAATAGTTTTACAAATTTAATGATATATTTTAATTATCAAAACTAGAAAAGAGATTGTTAAAAAAAAGTTTAACGATAAATTAATTAAAGAAAGAACAGTTTTCCTTTATATGTTTGACGAAAGTTGAGTTTACTAGACCAAACTGGTTGAATCTTTTTCCAAAATATTTACTCTAATCGTGTTTTGTTACAAATTTTGGTTGAAATGAGGTTAAGGTTTTGTTTGAATCCACCTAGAAATCCAATAATCTTTCTTGTTCTTAGTTTAGTTCTATGATAAATGCCTGCTTTTGTTAGGCCATTTATAAGCTTATGGATCACCTTAGAGCGATATCGAACAGTGTTTGGGTCAGGATTTATAGATATCGAGATATGAATCAGCCTTATAGATTGCAAAAAGTATGGAAGAGCGGTTTTTTTATGTAGAAACACTGGTTTCGGTAGACATGCAAAGGCATGAATCTTAATAAGTCAATCTATTGATTCATATAAACAAGGCCTTTATCTCAGGTAATGCCAAATTCTATTACTGTCTCTCTATTATATCCATCATTTAGTTCGACACTTACCTTTGTATGCAGTAGCATTTTCAGCATTGTTGTTGTTGTTATTCGAATCAAACTGAAGAGGAAGATGCCCCAACAATTCGCAGCTACTCAAGTCGCTCTTTGGACTGTTGTAAGAATAATCGATTACTCTAGTTTTGCTGTTTATTTTATATCAAGATTAAGTTTTACATATCGAACAAGACTCGAGTTTGTTAACGAAATTCTGTGAGCCATTGTCTAAATTTAGGTTTTGTCTCCAATGACAAAGTATGCCTTGGCAATCACGCCAGTTGCATTGAGCTTAAAGAAATTGCTGCCTTCAACAAAGCTTAATGAATCCTATTGTCTATCTATACTTATCAGAACACTATTAGTTACTTCGACTTCGGTTGTCGCGTTATCCGTACCTTTCTTTGGTAACTTGTTTCCTTTTCCATCATCTTATTCACTTCAAATACTTATTACTCATATTTTTTTTTAAACTAATTCCATCTTACTGAACTGCAGCTGTTGTGATGGTACTGATTGGATCTTTTCTTGCAATGCTCACTGTAAGTAGCTACTCCTCTTCAAACTATTTACTACTTCAAACTATTTACTACTTACAATTCTAATGAGACATTTTTGCACAACAGGCATTTGTGCTTGTTATTTGACCATTCTCAAGTCTAAAGTAACTAAATTTGAGGTGAACTTTTTGAATTTTAACTCATTCCATCCCTAAAGTAAATGAACCAAACAAGCTGATCGGTAACCAGACTTGTATCACGGCTAAGGCTCAATGATAATTCTGACAACGACGATTATGTATATATTCTTGAACAATATATCTGTTTGATACAACATATTCTTGAATATACTTCAGGTATATACAAGATTAAATTCCGCATAAGTATTTGCATACAAGATCTAATACAAAAAAAAAAGAGAAAACAATTATCCAATATTTGGATATTACAGTTTAAATGTGGCCATTTTACTCAACAGTTGATGGTCTCCTTGTAGCCTCTCATAGCTAGCCATCTCTTCTGGTTCCAAAGTTGGGATGGTCTCTGGTCTGATTTGGCCATTAAGAACTTTCCTTCTGAAGTCGGGATTGCGTGAATCGCTGAGATTGAACAGAATAGATCTTAAGTTGGCATTGGCTTGGCTCTCGCTGTTGCTCTCAGTCTGCTGCAACGCTCTCTCCACTGCAACTGCAACTTGTAGAGGATCTGGATAAGCTTGTCCTCCATTCTCACCACTGACCTTACTTAGAGCAGCAGCAATCAAGTCCACAGTTTTGGTTGCCTTGGTTTTGGTACTAAAACTATGTTTAGCAGGAACAACAGTACGACTCTTATTTTTGGTGGCAGTGGCATGACTTAGGCTCATTTTGGAACTAAGACTTTGTTTAGCAGTCCTGACGTGTTTGAAGCGTCGTGTCACCGGATCCCTATCGGGTGGAGCAGATACCATAAAGGAGGAAAATTCAGAAAACTGGCGGTTGGTGACAAAGGATTGCATGGCTAATGATATTTTGCTTTTGCTTCTGCTTTGCTTTGCTTGGGGTGTTGAATACAAACTCAAGAGCGAAAGCTTTTCTTTTATAGACAACTAAGACCCAAAAACAGGAAACTAAGCTATCTCGGATCCGATTCGAATTTGGATAACCAAAACAAGAAACACCCAAAAACAGGAAACTAAGTAACCTCGAACCCTATTCGAATTTAGATACCCGAAAACAGGAAACAACTTAACGGATTCAAACTTAGAATAGCTCATATTTTATATTTTATCTTTTATATTTTATCTTTTATCTTTTATCTATCTTCAAATTCCATTAATACCACTACCACCCTTCTCCACTTCCTCATACTCTTCACCCTCCTCCCCGCCATCACCATCACCGCCGCCACCGCCTGTTGCCTTACCCATTCCTTTACTCTCCTCTATCTTTCTCTCGACACTTACAAACACTGAAATGCGTATGTATATATAAATGCATATATGGATACTAGCGATGCCCATCTTACCACTCTCCGCTCTCCGGAAAAGTGAATAAAGTATCGGCTTTTTACCACTGCCGATGACCTGTTCGACAAAAAGCTTGGAGAGAGAGTTTTGTTTCTTCTTAAAATTTGACTCATTGACACTGGGCTTCCTAAAGTTTTGTTTTTATTTTGTTAGATTTCGACATGGATACTTGTATATGTATTTCTTTTGTTACTGAACACCAAATCCGAAAATCATACCCACCAAAACTTTAAAAAGATTGATATAATGAATAATATAAATCAAAGTTATTAAAAAATAATATTTTAATCACAATTTAATTGAAACAAATAAATTGATATATTAATAAAAAAAATTTACTATAGGAATTTTGCTGTACAGTTTTTTTTTTAAATTCGGTGGTACTTTAACTTGTCTTCTAAGGAATTTGTTTTTATTTTACTAATAATATGTTACGGTATATTTGTCCATCTATGAAATAAATTACATTTCAAATCAGTATGGGTACAACTTTTTACTACTATATAATTGTGTTTTGTCTATTACCATCAATTTCCAATAACCAAAATTATCAACAAAATCATGGATATGTGCATATATTTATGTATGTGAATAAGCTATGTTTGATAGAGAACATAGACTCTTTCCGAAAGAATTACGTGATATATTTTTTAAAAAAACTAAAAATCTTTCCAAAAGATAAAACTAGCAAGGAAGATTACCTAACAATAAAAAATCAGAATAATATATAGTTTTATTTGTGGTTATAGGGTAAATAATCAAAATCATATTATAAATAAGGCGATACATATCCTTAAACCCTAAAAACGACAGGTACTAGATCCTTAGATCTGGTTATTTTTTTAGGTTTAAAAAAATCGATCCAAACTGATCGGCTAAACGAGACAAATATGTATCCAAACATGTTATTAAGATAATCAAGAGTTCTAGCACGCCCGATATGATAGGTAGCATTGATGCTTCGAAACTAAATCCATTATGAGTACTTAAAGCTCTCACGAAGAATAAAATTACTCTGACAAATAAATATAGTAAGATCAAACATGAAATTGCTTACGAGGAATGCATCATATAATATTTACATGATTTTATTACTAGCGTAAAAGATGTTGTGCTGGACAGTCAGTTTGGTTATTGAGCCATAGCTATAGTAATATACGGTTCATAGGATTTATGGGTAACTGTGAGGCATGATTTGTTGATTGAATTGAACGAGCCCCGTACTTTTTGGTTAATAGTGTTTGGTTGTGCATAAAATTTAGACAAACTAGTTGATATGTTAGCTTGGTTTAAAGCATACCCGAGTATGAATTCACATTACCCTATATCTTCTTAATGATAGTCACTAGATATCAATATGTGGTATACCAATTTTTATATGTATTTATCCTTACGTGGTTGTCCACCTAAATCGTGTCTTGTAAATGAAGTTGGGATTGATTTCACATATGATGTCCACTTCGTTCATGTAAGTAAATTAATAGATTTTTTTTTATATCACGTTATGTTATGTTAATTATATGTTGTTTTTCTAATTCTTAATTTTAATCTTATAGGTTCTTAAGGTTTTGGATGGACTATTGTTAGAATAATATCCGGTATGGATGTCGTTTCACTCTAAAAGAGTAACTGCGTGGGCAGTTTCACTCAACAGAATATTCAACAAATTTAACCAAGAAAATTTGGTCTACACACCAAAGATGTTTGATTATGCTATGATTGTATGAATGAGTTTCATGTGTAACTTGTTTAAGTTTCGTTTCTATGACTTATTTACTAATCGTTTGGAAATTAACTTTTCATTTATGACTTATTTACTTTTTTTATATATTAATGTTTTATCTAGATAATTTATTTATGTATTTTTTAAGTTTTGTTATTCCATCTTACTAATATTTATGTATGTACTTGTTTGAAAATTTTAATGACACTCTAAAAATTTTAATAATCATAAAATTGGATAATTACAGGGGATAAAGTTACACAACGAGTGTGATAATGATTAATATGTCACACATTGAGTGTGAAACGTTTTAACTATGGTTGCAAATTCGATCTGAAATTGTATACATATTATTGCAAAACTAGTACGACTTGTTCTAAGTACGACTAAAAATTTAAATCATTTCCATTCAAGCAAATCGTTATAAAAATAAGGTGCAAAAATGATAAAAGAGAATATCGAAATTGGACAAAAAACAAGGGTAACTAAGGAATGCTAAAATTAAAACAACGATAACTAAGGCATTTAGAAATTAAAATTAAAAACAATATAGATCATTTCGTATCTGTCAATCCAATTTAATTAGATTTTATTGTCCTTCTTTCTCACTTCTCAATATCGTAGTAAATTTAAGCATCGTACATAACTTCTTCTTTTTTGTTACTTGGTCATGCACGGAATTCATATGTTCCTCGACCAAACTGTCGTTGAACTTGCACTTAAAAATGTAAAATGAAGTTTGGTGTTCCTCGCCCTTGAGAATGACAACCAAATGTTTTGGTTAAGTTTTTAAATACTTCCATATAGTTTTAACCTTATATATACATTATGAAATATTCGGTGGCTCGACATGATCCTTATCATAGATATAGTACATTTAGCATACCATTGCATGCCAATAATGTTTATCTCATTCGTCTCAATAGGTTCCCTACTTCTACGATGAATTTCTTTAAATATACACCTTCGGCAGAATTCTATGCATCCATCTTTACTTTTAAGGTTGAGCTTGTAAGGTTGATTTTTTATAAGAGTGAATTTTTTATAAGGTAGATAATATACTAAGTGTGAAATAAAACTTGGAGAAGTTTTGGGTGACGGTTGCAGTAAATAAAAATTGAAATTGAAAGATGTAGAACTTGTTGGTGCCAAATCCAAACTCGAACAGAATGAATAAATTCAAACTCGTGAGAAATTAATGAAATATGGTAATGGTGTTGGTCTTTTATTCAAGTTCTGTGCAAACGGGGTTAATTTGTAGATAATAGTTGTGGAGAAAAACAAAGATCTCAAATTGTTTCTTAAAGAAAGTAGAAGTATATCGATCACAAATTATATAAATAAATAAAAATCGTCAGCAACAACACTTTTTCAACTATCCATAAATCGGACAGAATATTATATTTGTGATAATATCAACAATAAATATGACTATTTTTCAACTTTTTATTAAAACGAATGTATATCAATGTTTTTATTTTTGTTGAATTCAATTATGGTGATGATTATTATTTTAGACTGAGGGTAATTTAGTCACATGTTTTTGTGGTATTTAGAGAGTATTAAATGTTTGGGTGTTTAGTAGTGAGAGATTTAAGCTGTCTTGTTGTATTAAATGTTCATTACCCTCATTAATGAAAGGGGTTGGGTATTTATACCCTTAATTATGGGCCCTATGGGCTTTCGGGTCAAACTATGAAATCGGGTCGAGTTTCAAAACCCATTAGTTTATTAAACACATTAGCAATTAACTTAGTCAAAAGGTGATTAGTGTTTTAATACTTTTGTCTTGTCCGGATACTTCAGTGGGTAATTATTTTCTGGATTACCCTTGTCCGGTTTTCACAGTAAGTCGTGGTGAATAATTTTGGACTCATCATATTTTAGATTTTTTTTAATTTTACTAACAAATTATAATTTATTATTCCATATATAAATTTAATTTTGGTGAAAATAGGATTTAGTTCATAAAAAAAATGCAGTTGTCCGTTTAAACTTGAAATATAATTTCAATTATGGGAGATCCATCATGTTAGACACAAAGGACAACTATAGATATTCTGGTACTCAGAGATTCATCATGGTAAACGCAATCATGGTCCGGATTTGTATTTGGAAGGTCATTTCCAAATCGGTAGATTTAAAACGGATGAAAAAGAGTTAGTACGTGAGTTAACGCTAATTGATTCTCGTTTTAGGATACGTGGGTTTGAAGTGTCATAACCCTGGAAATATATCTAACATGCACACCATCTACAACATTCGCAAAAAATATCGTTTATTGGAAGGAACACAATTACTACATGTGGCATTAATCAACCAATTCATTTTTTATCATCATACAAGTATTGAATTTTTGTACACATTGTCACAGGTTTTTATCATTTTATATTGGTTTCGTCTTTATGAGTTCGAACAAACAAGCGAACTACACGTGGACTTTTAATATTTTAAGCACAATGAAGTTGGATAATATTTATACATCTCCAAGTATTTTCACGACAGATCGGGACTTAGTATTGATGCGAGCTACTTGAGATGTATTTCCGGAGGCAACCCACATGCTATGAATATGATATATAAACAAAAATATTGTTGCAAACATAAAAAGGTTAATCGCCAAAGAAGATGATGTGGATGAATTTCTAGAATTTAATAACGTCGTTGTTGAAGAAAACACGGAGGAAAAGTATAACACAAGACTAACAAAACTCGAAAAAGTGTTTGTCTTGTGGTCAAATTTTATAGATTATGTTATGAATTCATGGATAACTTTGTTTGAGAAAAAAAATATTCATCGTTTCATGAACGAGACTCAATATTTGGGCAACAGACCAACTAATCACCAAGTGAGACTTTTATTTTCAAACATTTTTTTTGTTCAAAATTCAATGTTATAGTCAAAATATTTTATATGTATTTGTATAGGGTCGAGGGGGATCATTCGAGCCAAAAACATGACATTGGTTCAAGTCAACTAATTTTTGAATTTTTTTGGACCAAAGTTAATGAATTTATTAGCCTTAACATTCACAGGTTTTTGAATCACTAAAGAGAAGTATATTTCATTCGAAAGTCGTACATAGAATATTGATTTAAAAGGTAATTATATTTTTCAGCCTTAGATATTATCACCGAAAATTATCAATGTGCTAGAAATATATGCATAGATTGGGTAGTTTCTGCTTGTGTTGTTTCTGAAACACACGGGTCACCTTGTGCGTGTGAATTAGCTATGTTTGATAGATAACGTATGCTATTTCTAAAATAATAGTATGATATATTTTGGAGAACTTTAAAGATCGTTCCTAAAGATAAAACTAGTACGGAAGATGACCTAACAAAAAAAGAATAGTATATAGTTTTATTTGTTGTTTTAGGGTAGATCTTCAAGATCATATTATAAATAAGGTGATGCAGATCCTTAAACCCTAAACAAGTCATGTACTTGATACTAAGAAACTAGTTATTGATTGAAGTTTAAAAAAAATTGGTCTGAACCGAATGGCTAAACAGAATAAATATTTATTTAAACATGTCACTAAGAAAACCGAGAGTGCTAACACATCTAGTATGATAGGTAGCATGACTGCTTCAAAAATAATTTCTTTCCTAGTACTTAAACTTCTCACAAAGAATAAAGTTACTCGAGCAAATAAATCTAGTAAGATCAAACATGAAATTGCTTACGAGGAATACATCCTAGACTATTTACATTATTTTATTACTAGCATAGAAGATGTTGTGTCAGACAACTAGTGTGGTTATTGAACTGTAGCTAGAGAAATATACAGTGCATATAAATCATAGGAAGTTGTCAGATATGATTTGTCGTCTGAACTAAATGAGCACCGTACATTTTGGTTGGGAGTATTTGGTTGTGCATAAAATTTAGACAAACTAGTTGATAGGTTAGCTTAGTTCAGAGCATACCAAAGTAGGCCTTATTGAATGTCATTCTCTGACATCAGTTTAGTGATAGCCACTCGATATTAATGTGTGGTATACTATTTTTTATACATATCTAACCTTACATGGTTTCCCAGCTAAATCATATCCTATAAAACAAGTTGGGATAGATTTTACACATGATGTCCGCTTCATTCATGTAAGTAAATTAATAAACTTATTTTATATCATGTTATGTTATGTTAAGTATATGATGTTTTTCTAATTATTAATTTTAATATTATTGGTTCTTAAGGTTTTGGATGGACTATTATCAGAATTATACCAGGTGTGGATGTTGTTTCACTCTGAAGAAGCAATTACGTGAGAAATTCCGCTCAACAGAAATGTCAAAAACATTTAACCAAATCAATATGGTCCACACACCTATCTTGCGTGACCAAGAAGCAAAATTTATCGATTTGACCAAATATGTTTGATTATGCTACTATTGTATGAATACATTTCACGTATAACTTGTTTAAGTTTCGTTTTTATGACTTATTTACTTATCATTTGGAAATTAACTTCCACTTACGACATATTTACTTATCGTTTGGATATTAATCTTTAATATATGCATTATTCATATATTGTTTGATTTTGGTTTTTTTTATTTTTTTAATATTTATGTTTGTATTCGTTTGATTCTTTTAATAACACATTAAAAATTTATTTATCATACAATTTGCTAATTACAGTAGATAAAATTGCACAACAAGTGTGATACGTAATTAATATGATGCATGTTGAGTGCAAAACGTTTTAAATATGGTAGCAAATTCGATGCAAAATTATATATATTATCGCAAAACGAGTATGATATATTCGGGATATACATAAGCTCATGCGCGAAAATAATTTTGGATGAAAAAATGTAATCTTACACACTTGTTCTGACTAAAACTGATAATTTAAATAATTTTCATTCAAGCAAATGGTTAAAAAGATAAGGTGTAAAAACAACGATAAAAATGATATTAAAATTGGACAAAAAATAATAATAACTAAGGAATGGAAAAATTGAAAACAACGATAACTAAGGAATCTAGGAATTGAAACTAATGATAATATAGATCATTTCTTATATGTCAAGAAAATTTCATTTTATTTCATCTTCCTTTTTTTCTTCTCAATATCGTAGTTAGTTTGAGCATCGCATATAGCTTTTTTCTCTATTTTTGTTGTTATTTGGTCATGCACAAAATTTATATGTTCCTCGTTCAAACTGTCGGTGACCTTAAACTTAAATAAATGAAACGAAATTTGGTGTTCCTCGTCGTTAAGTAGAAAGAGAATGTATTAAAGAATGTCCACATACCCAAGAATAAAGGGGCTCCCTTATATAGTGGGGAAAGTGGGACCCATTTATGTCCTATGTAGTCTTTGATTATTTCATAATTAGTTCTTTACAACCTACTTTATTTACACATTGTTCTCTAATAACTAATAAATACACTAATGAGTATATTTCACTTCTCCTTTTTGCAATTAACTCATTATTCAATCGGGCTCGGTGAATTACTTCCTTATCAGTAGCCCCCCTAGTCTTCAAGAGCGTCGGGAATGAAGACTTGTAAATAATTCAGTCAAAACGCCTCTGACCACAACGCCTCGGTATCGCATCACCTAAAGCTTAGGGATGAGCCCCTTGACCGACCGCTTTCTCCTAACTGACGATCGACCTCTTACGCTTTTTAAAACTTTGGGGAAGGCTGCGAAGCGCCCTCTATGCTAATGAACTCGTTATGGGCCTACTATCGATTCTGACTAATGGATTCACCATGGGCCCAAACGGATCATCGGGTCTTGGAATAAATACCGGGCACGTGGAGCCCATCTAGCATGCTCGTCTGTACTAGCTGGTGCAGGCCTACGTCACTAGCCTGACAAGTGCCTATGACGTGCTTTGTTGGGTTGAGTCCACACGCGTCATCTCCTCATTTGAAGCATGCTTGTCTGCACATCTCTCCAAAAGGCTCTGCGACTTCCCGCTGCTTTTCGTCGTTTGGACTCCCCCATGCGTAGAACGGTTAAGGCAAGCTGCCTATAAATACTTCATTCACAAAATCGCTTCCTCCGAGAAATCTTAGAGAGATAAAGTCCCCCTGATCGTTCTAGATAGAGAACGTAGTGTTTATGAAAAATAAGAACCCGAAGCTTAAACAGAAACCGAAGAAGAAAAACGAATCCACGTTTGGGTTTATTAACTGGGCTAGTATTAGTGATCGAGCCGAAGAATACCGAGCAGCTGGATTAATCTGGAGTTCTGACACAAAGCCTTTCGCACCCGTGCCTCTCCCCAACGACCCCGTTTTACCTGATCATGTTCCTGCAGAATCATTCATAGTGCTCGAGCCCACTGTCACTCAAACTCTCGAAGCTATCGTTATTCCCTCTAGTATCATTTCTCCAAATTCACCCGTCGCCCATTCCAATTGCCCGAAGCCTTTCTTTTATTCTTCCTTAGCCAACACTTGGAAGATTGTAACTGATTTTCTTGAGGGCGACAAGTCCTGGAAGCATCGGTGTATCTTCCTCAGTGGCTGTTGGGAGAACGGTCGTCCATATACTAAGGAGAACCCGAGGCAGTTGCTGCGGACAAGGCCACCAAAATTACCTTCCAAATCTTGAAGGACTTTGCCTAAAAGAACTGGGGTCGGGCATTCCATCGCGGCTTCAAGAACACTAACCTGATCATGAGCAAACTCTGGCGTTGCTCTGATGAACCACTCATATAGGAGCAGCTGCGCCAACCACCTAGCTTGGTGGATTTGGTGGCAAAGACAGACGCACCTAATGCGCACTTGTTCCTTCCCAAACTTAATAAGGCGCCTAGCAAGCGCTCAAAGTCTAACGAGGATGCCGAGCCGGAGAATGCCAAAAATATGGCGGCCGACACTATTGGACAATGATCTGGAGTTGTTGCTGAGGCTGAGGGTGCTAACCGACCTGAGGAACTGAAAAAGAAAAGGAAGCAGAAAACTGCGGCTGGGGGTGACGAACCCAAAACGCTCAAAGAAGGAAAAGGAGAATGGTCCTACCGACGCTCCTGTCCTTGCCGATAATGCAACAATTCCAGTGCTTTTTGAGCATTATGAAGAGGTTAAGGGTGGGGATGTTGCTGCTCATGCAGCATTATCGTTTGAGATGCTCTGGTAGTCGTGATTCCTGACGACGATGAGGTCAGGGGTAAAAACGTTGGTCCTTTAAAGGCAGCGAAAGCTGACTGGGCTTCATCAAGTGGCACCAAACTGCCCGTCCTGTCCGTTCCCGGGAGCCCTCATACTTTTACTTTGCAAGAAAATTATATGTTGTCCTTGTCCTTATATAGCATGATTGTGCCTCTGGAAATGAAAGAGAGGCGCACCGGGGAGCTAAACCAAAGGTGACAGATGCGGAAGGGAGAATAGTCACGCTTGAGGAGGAAGTCGAGAAGAGAGATGCGGAAAAGAGGCTCTTGGAAGAAAAACTTAAAATGGCTGAAAAAACCTTGGCGCGGGTCAGGAAAGACCGCGATGATCGAGCTGGGTAATTGGCAGTGACTAAAATTTAGAGCTGTTTCTTCCGTTACTCCGTAGAGAAGAAAACAAAAGAGATTTCTGACCTTAAAACCGTCAATGCTCTGTTTGCCGACAAGTGTCAGAACTGGACGGATAAAGAAACTGTCGAGGCTAAAGCTGCTTATGTTTTGACCTTTCACAACCGTTTCCTAGACCTTCCCTTGGGTCAATGTGGTTGGATGTCCCCGAAGCCGATCGCCCATCCGGCGTGGTCTGCGAAGATGAAGAGTCGGATGCCACAGAGATCGGTCGTGAGGATGAAGACGCTTAACTTCTCCCTTTTTTTTGTTGTATCAAACTTTTTGTAACCCTTGGGGTCTGTTGAACCCTTTTGAATGTCTTGTAACCGATGATTTTAAAATGTTAAGTTTTCCCATAACTTCTGCGGTTGTTTACCATTATGCTTCTGCAAATCGATATCTGATTGAAAATCCTCTTGTAGGATCGGGCACGAATGTAGAAAATTTGATTGATATCTTAAAAACAAATTGTAAGGTCGGGATAAAAATGTAGATCAGTTAAAAACTGAAAAACCTATTAAGGCTCTGTTAATCAATATTTAATTGAAAATTTTCCCATAGGATCGGGAACAAAATGTAGATCAGTTAAAAACTGTAAAACCTATTAAGGCTCTGTTGATCAATATTTAATTGAATATTTTCCCATAGGGTCGGGAACAAAATGTAGATCAGTTAAAAACTGAAAAACATATTAAGGCTCTGTTGATCAATATTTAATTGAAAATTTTCCCATAGGGTCGGGAACAAAATGTAGATCAGTTAAAAACTGAAAAACTTATTAAGGCTCTGTTGATCAATATTTAATTGAAAATTTTCTCATAGGATCGGGAACAAAATGTAGATCAGTTAAAAACTGAAAAACCTATTAAGGTTCTGTTGATCAATTAAGATTTCCAAAAGTTGTCAATCAGCTCGTCAGCTGATGGGCTTCCCTTTTAACACTTCCGAATTTTAAAGGCAAAAGATTATATTAAAAAGATCGGTTGCCATGGATGCCTCATTAAAACCTTCGCGCGCCACCGAGGTAGGAAAGAGTGCATCCCCGACCAAAGGGTCTTACATATACAAGAATAATTATATAGGAATTACAAAGATCAACAAAATTACTCCAAATATATCTTCAGATGTTCAATATTTCAAGGGAGCCTCAATAAGCGTCCGTGCTTGTCCTGCAACCGATACGTCCCGCTCTTGATTCTTTCCACAACTTTATATAGGCCTTCCCAATTGGGGGCGAGTTTGACGAAGCTTTTATCTTTGGTGTGCAGGAAAACTCTCCTCAAAACTCTATCCCCGACCTTGAACTCTCGTCGACGTACTTTTGACGCGTATCAGCTTCTCATTAAGGTCTAATAATGTAAAGAATTCATTTGGGCTCGGCTTCTTTTTTCTTCTACCAGGTCCAGAGCTAGTCGTCTGTCGTCCCCGTTTCTATTCTCGTTATAGTTTCTGACCCTAAAAGATGGGAAGATTGATTTCGCGGGGGTGACAGCATCCATTCCATAAACCAAGGCGTAAGGCGATTCTTGAGTCATCGTTCGAGGGGTAGTACGGTAAGCCCATAATACTTCTTGTAAATAATCCGACCACTTACCGGCTGTTCCTTCTATGTTCTTTTTTAGTCCGTCTATGATGGTCCGGTTCGTGACTTCAACTTGCATGTTCGCCTGAGGATGGAAACGGGCCGAAAAGCATTGCCTGATTATGTGGATCGAACAAAAGGATTTCATCTCGCTGCTGTCGAACTTAGGTCTGTTGTCCATTGTGAGCCTCTGAGGTACCTCGAACCTACAGTAGATGTTTGACCAGATGAATTTGATAATATCTTTAGTTTTCGTTCCCGATAGTGGCTCGGCTTCAACCCATTTTGAAAAGTAATCCACTGCCACCACTATTATCTGTCTTCCATCGGATGTCATTGGAAATGGCCCCACTAGATTGATTCCCTATCGGTTAAAAGGGATACCTTCAGATATTGATTCCAAAGGAGTCGCGGGCATGTTAATTGCGTTCGCGAATCTTTGACAGGTGTCGCACTTGTTCACTATCTGCTGAGCATCGACCAGTAAAAACCGGTAAGAAAAATTATCTTTATTAGTGCTTTGTAACTGCAGTGAGCTGCGCCTTCTCCGTCGTGTAACTCGGACACAATTATTTGTGATTCATTCGTCCCTAAACATCTTAGCAAAGGTCTGCTGAAAGAATTTTTGTACAGTATTTCTCCCAACAAAATGTAACCCCGGGCCTTATTTCGTACTTTTCGGGCTGCGATTTTCATCGCTGGTAATAATCTTTCGGCTAGGAAAGCTATAATATCCCTTCTCCAGTCCGAAAAAGTTACCAAGGATATCTGACAGGCGATCTCTGGATGATTATCCAGCTCTATCTCTTTATAATCGACGGGTTTTCTTGTACGGTTATCCAAGGGTAGCTGCTTGAACAGGATGTCGACGCTAGGGAGTCGGCAATCACATTTTCAGTCCTGGGACGTGTTCATATGTTACTTTGGCAAATGACGCGGCTAACAAGCGCAACGCTGCTAAGTATTGGACCAGGTGCTCTTTCCTAGCTTCTGACGCTCCCGAGGCTTGATTAATCAGTAACTGAGAATCACTAATGAGACGTATATGCCTAGCCCCGCACATCTGCGCTAATCTCAAACCATCTAGGGCAGCCTCATATTCAGCTTCGTTCTTAGAGGTTGTAAAACCAAATTGGATTTCCTGATGCATACTTATGCCCGCATGAGTGACTATCTGTACACCCGCACCGCATTCACTGACGTTCGATCCCCCATCGCTTCGAATTACCCACTCGACTTGTTTGTCTTCCTCGGGAGGCTCTTTTTGGTCTGGTCGGTCGGAATGAAATTCGACCAAAACATCAGCCAAGGTCTGACCTTTAATGGATGTTCTTGGCTTAAAATTGATATCAACATCGCCTAGCTCAACCAACCATTTAGACATTCGTCCTGACATGTCCGGTCGCTGAAGAACATACTTGAGTGGAAAAAAAGTTCGAACGACAATGGGATGGGCTTGAAAATATGGTCGCATTTTTCACGTCGCGGTCACCAAAGCCAAAACCATTTTTTCCAGCTTCAAATACCTTGTCTCCGCATCTAATAAGCTCTTGCTCACGAAGTATACCACTTTAGGAATTGTTCCCGATTCACTGATCAATGCCGCACTCACTGCAAAATCTAAAACTGCTACATAAAGAAAAAGAGAAATAAATCGATTCAGAGCCGTTAAGCGCCCGGTTAATATCTGAACCTCCTTGATGTTCCTTGGTGGGGTCATGCTGGTGGAAGCTTGTAATTGTAACGGATCTGCCTCGATTCCTTTCTCGCTGACGAAGAATCCTAGGAATTTTCCCGACCTTACCCCAAAAGAACATTTCTGTGGGTTTAATTTAAGATTTATATTCCTTAGATTGCCAAAAGTCTCTCTCAAATCAGCAAGATGGTCATCGTCTGTGCCACTTTTCACAAGCATGTCGTCGATATAAACTTCCATGTTTCTCCCTATCTGACTTTCAAAACTCTTGTTCACCAATCTCTGGTAAGTCGCTCCTGCGTTTTTTTACCTGAATGGCATAACTCTATAACAATACAAACCTCGCCCAGTAACAAACGTCGTGATTTCTTGGTCCGCTTGGTTCAATTTGATTTGATTATAGCCTGCATATGCATCCATAAAAGAGAGTAGTCTGTTACCCGACGTCGAGTCAACCAATTTGTCGATTCTTGGCATCGAGAAAGGGTCTTTAGGGCATGCTCGATTGAGGTCGGTAAAATCTACGCACATCCTCCACTTGTCATTTTCCTTTTTTACCAGAACAGGATTGGATGTCCATAGTGGGTAACTTGACTCTTTGATATGACTGATGCTGAGCATTCTTTCCACCTCACCTAGAATAATTTCCGCCTTTTTTGGTGAAAAGGCCCGACTCTTTTGTGAGATGGGTTGGACGTTTTTGTTGATGGTTAACTTGTGAATTATCAGGTCTTCTGGGACTCCGGTAACGTCCTTCGAATACCAAGCAAACAAATTCAAATTTTCCTATAGTAATAAAATCAACTGTCTCTTGAAACCTGGCGATAAATTAGTTCTGATCTGTAAAACTCTTCATTCGGTAAACTAGTATTTTTAACATTCTTCAACGATAGTCAAAAAACTCTGAGCTTCCCTGGGATCGTCAACAGGTAGCGACCCCAATGGAAGTCCCGCTAACTGCTAGTCCCGAACTTGCTCCATTTCTTGGTCCCTTTTTGGCGCTAAAGCCGCCTAGTAGCATTCTTTTGCCGCTTTTTGGCTGCTTCTCACCACCCCTACATTGTTCCCGACCATGTATTTCAATCATTAATGAATAGTGGACGCTACCGCGTGCATTCGCGACAGCCATGACCTGCCAAAGATTGCATTATGAGAAGTTGGCGCATCTACCACGACGAATAAAACAGTGAACTCTTTCTTGAAAGGCTCAAGGCCTAGCTGAACAATGCCTTCGAACTCTCCTATCACTTCTGCAGCCGATCCTGTGAATCCTACGATAATTAGGTCTGAACGCATAATCACTAGGAGTTTCCTGAACTTGGCGAACGTTGACGCAAAGATTATGTTTTTCGAGCTTCCAGTGAAGGTTTGCCTTTCGAATGATGATAAGTCTGAGCTTCCAACTGAGTTGTTAGGTTCACAATATGTCGTTTCCGGGAAGAGGGCGTGATCCCTGCCATAGAATCACCCCCAAAAATAGTCAATGATTCGAAAAATTGACAGAGGTTCCTTACATTTCCTATGCTTTCCACAGCCTCTTCCTCAATGACCCCGATGAGGTTACGACTGACATCGGGGTCGAGATATTCGACGGATACGTCAAAAAGATCGGTTACTTCAGAAATTGCCATGGTTGTCTCTGGTTTTTGCACCGTCACGATTTATTTTGAAGTTGCACCCTACTGTGCTTTCTTCTTCACATACTCAAGTAATTTTCCGTTTTCTATCAACATCTACATTTCCTTTTTGAGGGCGATACAGCCCTTGGTATCGTGCCCTACATCTTCATCGTATCGACAGTATCGATTATTTCTGTTTTCCCGAGGCGTTGGGATGGGAAAAGGCCTCCGGTAAATCTCCCTCTTCTTAGTCTTTTCATAGATTGTGGATACGCATTCTGTTAAGTCAGCAAACTAAGCGGGTCGGATCCATTTGTTGGAAATAGGTCGTGAGACCACCTGGTTGGTTTATTTTGTCCTTTGGCTCTCGGATGCCAGAGGCTTGGATAGTGCGGACTGGGTCGGTGGTATTGTATTGATTGGCTGAACTTGCAGGGCGTAGTAAGGTTGAGTACCCTGCTTTATAACAACCTATGCTTACGCACTCTGCTGGATCTGCGCTGCCAACTCGGACGCCTCTGTTTCCTCTATCAATATTTGTTTTTCCACCTGAGCTAGAAGGGCGGAAAAAGTAAAATCTTGTTTCTTAGTGACTGCTTGTTTCATCGGTCCTGGGAGTAGCCCTAAACGGTATGCTTTCAGAGTCACGTTCTCCTCAAAGTGGTCAAGGTCGATCTTTGCATCGATAAAGGGCTTGGTGTAGTCCCTGAGGCTCTCTCCAATTCATTCCAAATCCAATTCATTCCAAATCCAAAAGAACCGCAGCAGAGCCCCTCTGTAGGAATTCCATACAATCCTTCATTGCCTGGGTTGATGAACTGACTACTGACCCTGCACCCTTGCGTCTGGCTATTTGACGGCTACCACTGAACCTGGGGTAGAATTACCCGCTCCTCTCTACTGGCCGTCAACATTTCTTCTTTTTCACGTGAAATTGGCGTTCTTTTTTTTGTGTTGTCCTTCTAGAACTTGGGCGAATCAGAACGTGGTGCACTATTACATCGGGAATTATGTTTTTGCGCGCGTTTGTTTAGTCTTTCTTGGCGTCGGTATTCTCTTCCTGACGAATCGTCCGAAGTATAATTAGCAGAAATACCTCGGTCATCCTTTTGATATTGCCCGATTTTCCATCGTGCTCTCTGTCTGGGTGGGGCTCTTGATAATTTCGAACAGGTCGGGCATCGATACGGTGGTCTACACCCGGAGAGCTTTCTCTGCGGTTGCCAATCATCGGTTATTTCCCTTTGCCTTACCGAGCTCTTTTGTCATCTAAAGCCCTCTCATTTTCAGCGTTCAGCTTCGTGATGTCCTCCATTAACTGTCTCCTGGTCATAATAAGAGTTGATCGTTTATCCCAACCATGCGCATAATGTTCACGGTCCGGTGCCTCATCGCCCTCGGACAGCGAAACGGCTCGGGCCACCTCTCTCCCGAACCTCTCCCTAGTTGCCTCGTCATTCATTGTTTAAGATTAAGTCGTGATTTTCGAAGAAAAGTTTTCTTTTAGGTATCACGTGTTCCCACAGACGACGCCAATGATGAGAGAATAAACGACAAGAATGAGGAATCTTAGATCTTGTGCTTGATGTGACTAGAGCTAAAATTGTAGAGAGAGAAAGTAGAAAGAGAATGTATTAAAGGATGTCCACCTAACCAAGAATAAAAGGGCTCCCTTATATAGTGGGGAAAATGGGACCCATTTATGTCCTAGGTAGTCTTTGATTATTTTATAATCAGTCCTTTACAACCTACTTTATTTACACATTGTTCTCTAATAAATAATAAATACACTAATGGGTATATTTCACTACTCCTTTTTTCAATTAACTCCTTTTCTATCGGGCTCGGTGAATTACTTTCTTATCAATATGTTCCTCGTTCAAACTGTCGGTGACCTTAAACTTAAATATATGAAACGAAATTTGGCGTTCCTCGTCGTTAAGATTAAAAACCAAATGTTTTGTTTAAGTTTTTAAATGCATCCATATAGCTTTAAACTCATCTAAACGTCGTGAAATATTCGGTGGCTGAACATGATCCTACCATCGAGATAGTACAATTGACATACCATTTCCTCCCATATAGTCCTATAAAAAATCGAAATATGTAAGTTATGTATATTGTAATCTGTCTATCAAATTGGGTTTGAACACCTATTGGATAGGTCTAACGCAACCCCTAAGGAATGTCAGGGTAAACCCACATGATAGGTTATAATTCAACATTATTAACTCTCATGATAATTAAAGATAAGGCAATTTGAATAGACACGAATTATAGCTATATATAATTTTTTATTGGATATTGATCATAACACAACAAACAATGATGGATCGTATTTATACTTAGAAATTCATTCCCAAATTGATAGATTTAAAGTGGATGAAAATGAGTTCATTTGTTAGTCAACTCTATTATTTTTTGTCTTAGAGACATATACATGGGTTTAAAGTGTCATAACCCTGAAAATATCTCTAACATGTGCACCATTTATAATTTTAGACTCGACGTGAATTTCAAAGTGAAAGGCCTTTTCAATGAATATTGTCCAAATAACATAATAATAATAATAATATAAAAATACAAAAATACAAAAACATAAAATTATTTACATAGAAACAAATATTGTCCTAAGTCTGTTTTTACCCTTCGAATATTTCTGTCCTCATCAGATAGCCCATTTAATCATCTCAAAGACATTTGGGAGGGCTAACTAATAATTTATTCGAACGAGGGTTGTCCATCTCTATAAACACAACTCTTTGGTGTTTTCCTCAAACTTGTTTATAAAAATATACAGATTTTATCTGATGGCATTGTTCGGATACACCTATTGGACAACTTTATGACTGTTAACCGGACGCATTATGTGACACGTGCCATTACTTGATTATATGCACGGCCTTGCTCTGGCATAGTTGAGGCAGACCAACAATCGAAAACGCTTCCATTCCTATAAAATTTATAGTTGTTAGTAACGTTTCCAACTTCTCTAAAGGGGAACTTAAAGGTCTTCAACAGTTTCTTATATAAGTTCGCCTTTCATTTTCTCAATTTAGTAATTTTTAGAGAGAGAAAAATCACTTTCTAAAGAGAAAATTGTGCATACCATTATTATCAAGTTAATCGCCGGTTATATTTTTATTTCCTCCACCATTTTTACCACCGCTCATTCCATCTCCAGTGATATTTTGGTGTTTGTATGTTCACTATAAAAAATACTACAACAAAAAATGGTTGGTTGAATCTGTCTAAACTAGACGAAGAGAAAAAAGAGCTAGTGTTGCTGCTGGGTTACCCGCCTCCCAAGGCAACTGTTACTCAGTCGATCGATTTACTTTGAAGAGTGGTTCATCAAGGGCACCACAGTTTCAAGGAGCTACTATTCGTAGACGTCATTTCACATTCATTGCAATTAGTTCTGATTCAGAAGAACATTCACCTCCAAGCTTCATTAGACAATTTAAAGGTTGCACAAACCCTTCGTGCGACCTATGAGTATTTTAGCAGAACCAGACTTCCAAAGATCCTTCCTCACAGCATCCAAGTACATAGGAGAATATTGTACGTCAATAGGCAGAGCCTTCCGTATCCGACCAGGCTTTCCTCCAACAACTGAACAGGGGGACACATATGTTCTCAACGTGCTGAACCTTCTAGATCTAGTCTGAAGGACATGGAGGATAATGTCGATGAAGTTAGTGAGGAATCTTCCTTAGAGACATCGGGTCAAACATGGGAGAATGTGGAGACTTCGAAGTCAGCTAGGAAGAAAACTTCGAACAGTAAAAGTAGTAAAGGTGGCAAAGGCAAAAACAAGGCCACCAAAACGTGCCCTTCATCATTGGTCGGACGCATGGATCCAAGTTTTTTAAAGGTCAGAACCAAATATATTTTGGCTCTTAATTTATTTTCAACCGAGGGCTTAAAAACGCTGAATAGTTTCTCGACTATCCCATTTACTTTTATTTAATTTATCGACTTCAACTCTCCATGTTGGGATTTTGGATTTAATAAAATTTATAGATTTAGTATGTGACCTCTGTAGTCGCTTTGAGATACAGTGCCACCAAAGTCGATTTGAGAAGCGTTGCACAAATAGTTTTTCGACTTCAATTTTATTTTTACTTTTTAAATCAATATTTTTTGAATATTTTTTTTGTTTTTTTGTTTTTTTATATCTTCTAATATTATATCAATTTTTTAAAATTTTATAATGTTAAAAATTGAAAATTAAAATTTATATAATAAAATTAATTATTTAAATAAATCATAAGATTTTGTTTCGAAGTCCTTCAAAAGGAGGTAGGATATTTTGTTTAGAGAAAAAAAGTAGTGTTAGTTTGTGTTTGTATTTATAAAGGATACTTCTTCCTATTAGAAATAGTTTTACAAATTTAATGATATATTTTAATTATCAAAACTAGAAAAGAGATTGTTAAAAAAAAGTTTAACGATAAATTAATTAAAGAAAGAACAGTTTTCCTTTATATGTTTGACGAAAGTTGAGTTTACTAGACCAAACTGGTTGAATCTTTTTCCAAAATATTTACTCTAATCGTGTTTTGTTACAAATTTTGGTTGAAATGAGGTTAAGGTTTTGTTTGAATCCACCTAGAAATCCAATAATCTTTCTTGTTCTTAGTTTAGTTCTATGATAAATGCCTGCTTTTGTTAGGCCATTTATAAGCTTATGGATCACCTTAGAGCGATATCGAACAGTGTTTGGGTCAGGATTTATAGATATCGAGATATGAATCAGCCTTATAGATTGCAAAAAGTATGGAAGAGCGGTTTTTTTATGTAGAAACACTGGTTTCGGTAGACATGCAAAGGCATGAATCTTAATAAGTCAATCTATTGATTCATATAAACAAGGCCTTTATCTCAGGTAATGCCAAATTCTATTACTGTCTCTCTATTATATCCATCATTTAGTTCGACACTTACCTTTGTATGCAGTAGCATTTTCAGCATTGTTGTTGTTGTTATTCGAATCAAACTGAAGAGGAAGATGCCCCAACAATTCGCAGCTACTCAAGTCGCTCTTTGGACTGTTGTAAGAATAATCGATTACTCTAGTTTTGCTGTTTATTTTATATCAAGATTAAGTTTTACATATCGAACAAGACTCGAGTTTGTTAACGAAATTCTGTGAGCCATTGTCTAAATTTAGGTTTTGTCTCCAATGACAAAGTATGCCTTGGCAATCACGCCAGTTGCATTGAGCTTAAAGAAATTGCTGCCTTCAACAAAGCTTAATGAATCCTATTGTCTATCTATACTTATCAGAACACTATTAGTTACTTCGACTTCGGTTGTCGCGTTATCCGTACCTTTCTTTGGTAACTTGTTTCCTTTTCCATCATCTTATTCACTTCAAATACTTATTACTCATATTTTTTTTTAAACTAATTCCATCTTACTGAACTGCAGCTGTTGTGATGGTACTGATTGGATCTTTTCTTGCAATGCTCACTGTAAGTAGCTACTCCTCTTCAAACTATTTACTACTTCAAACTATTTACTACTTACAATTCTAATGAGACATTTTTGCACAACAGGCATTTGTGCTTGTTATTTGACCATTCTCAAGTCTAAAGTAACTAAATTTGAGGTGAACTTTTTGAATTTTAACTCATTCCATCCCTAAAGTAAATGAACCAAACAAGCTGATCGGTAACCAGACTTGTATCACGGCTAAGGCTCAATGATAATTCTGACAACGACGATTATGTATATATTCTTGAACAATATTTCTGTTTGATACAACATATTCTTGAATATACTTCAGGTATATACAAGATTAAATTCCGCATAAGTATTTGCATACAAGATCTAATACAAAAAAAAAAGAGAAAACAATTATCCAATATTTGGATATTACAGTTTAAATGTGGCCATTTTACTCAACAGTTGATGGTCTCCTTGTAGCCTCTCATAGCTAGCCATCTCTTCTGGTTCCAAAGTTGGGATGGTCTCTGGTCTGATTTGGCCATTAAGAACTTTCCTTCTGAAGTCGGGATTGCGTGAATCGCTGAGATTGAACAGAATAGATCTTAAGTTGGCATTGGCTTGGCTCTCGCTGTTGCTCTCAGTCTGCTGCAACGCTCTCTCCACTGCAACTGCAACTTGTAGAGGATCTGGATAAGCTTGTCCTCCATTCTCACCACTGACCTTACTTAGAGCAGCAGCAATCAAGTCCACAGTTTTGGTTGCCTTGGTTTTGGTACTAAAACTATGTTTAGCAGGAACAACAGTACGACTCTTATTTTTGGTGGCAGTGGCATGACTTAGGCTCATTTTGGAACTAAGACTTTGTTTAGCAGTCCTGACGTGTTTGAAGCGTCGTGTCACCGGATCCCTATCGGGTGGAGCAGATACCATAAAGGAGGAAAATTCAGAAAACTGGCGGTTGGTGACAAAGGATTGCATGGCTAATGATATTTTGCTTTTGCTTCTGCTTTGCTTTGCTTGGGGTGTTGAATACAAACTCAAGAGCGAAAGCTTTTCTTTTATAGACAACTAAGACCCAAAAACAGGAAACTAAGCTATCTCGGATCCGATTCGAATTTGGATAACCAAAACAAGAAACACCCAAAAACAGGAAACTAAGTAACCTCGAACCCTATTCGAATTTAGATACCCGAAAACAGGAAACAACTTAACGGATTCAAACTTAGAATAGCTCATATTTTATATTTTATCTTTTATATTTTATCTTTTATCTTTTATCTATCTTCAAATTCCATTAATACCACTACCACCCTTCTCCACTTCCTCATACTCTTCACCCTCCTCCCCGCCATCACCATCACCGCCGCCACCGCCTGTTGCCTTACCCATTCCTTTACTCTCCTCTATCTTTCTCTCGACACTTACAAACACTGAAATGCGTATGTATATATAAATGCATATATGGATACTAGCGATGCCCATCTTACCACTCTCCGCTCTCCGGAAAAGTGAATAAAGTATCGGCTTTTTACCACTGCCGATGACCTGTTCGACAAAAAGCTTGGAGAGAGAGTTTTGTTTCTTCTTAAAATTTGACTCATTGACACTGGGCTTCCTAAAGTTTTGTTTTTATTTTGTTAGATTTCGACATGGATACTTGTATATGTATTTCTTTTGTTACTGAACACCAAATCCGAAAATCATACCCACCAAAACTTTAAAAAGATTGATATAATGAATAATATAAATCAAAGTTATTAAAAAATAATATTTTAATCACAATTTAATTGAAACAAATAAATTGATATATTAATAAAAAAAATTTACTATAGGAATTTTGCTGTACAGTTTTTTTTTTAAATTCGGTGGTACTTTAACTTGTCTTCTAAGGAATTTGTTTTTATTTTACTAATAATATGTTACGGTATATTTGTCCATCTATGAAATAAATTACATTTCAAATCAGTATGGGTACAACTTTTTACTACTATATAATTGTGTTTTGTCTATTACCATCAATTTCCAATAACCAAAATTATCAACAAAATCATGGATATGTGCATATATTTATGTATGTGAATAAGCTATGTTTGATAGAGAACATAGACTCTTTCCGAAAGAATTACGTGATATATTTTTTAAAAAAACTAAAAATCTTTCCAAAAGATAAAACTAGCAAGGAAGATTACCTAACAATAAAAAATCAGAATAATATATAGTTTTATTTGTGGTTATAGGGTAAATAATCAAAATCATATTATAAATAAGGCGATACATATCCTTAAACCCTAAAAACGACAGGTACTAGATCCTTAGATCTGGTTATTTTTTTAGGTTTAAAAAAATCGATCCAAACTGATCGGCTAAACGAGACAAATATGTATCCAAACATGTTATTAAGATAATCAAGAGTTCTAGCACGCCCGATATGATAGGTAGCATTGATGCTTCGAAACTAAATCCATTATGAGTACTTAAAGCTCTCACGAAGAATAAAATTACTCTGACAAATAAATATAGTAAGATCAAACATGAAATTGCTTACGAGGAATGCATCATATAATATTTACATGATTTTATTACTAGCGTAAAAGATGTTGTGCTGGACAGTCAGTTTGGTTATTGAGCCATAGCTATAGTAATATACGGTTCATAGGATTTATGGGTAACTGTGAGGCATGATTTGTTGATTGAATTGAACGAGCCCCGTACTTTTTGGTTAATAGTGTTTGGTTGTGCATAAAATTTAGACAAACTAGTTGATATGTTAGCTTGGTTTAAAGCATACCCGAGTATGAATTCACATTACCCTATATCTTCTTAATGATAGTCACTAGATATCAATATGTGGTATACCAATTTTTATATGTATTTATCCTTACGTGGTTGTCCACCTAAATCGTGTCTTGTAAATGAAGTTGGGATTGATTTCACATATGATGTCCACTTCGTTCATGTAAGTAAATTAATAGATTTTTTTTATATCACGTTATGTTATGTTAATTATATGTTGTTTTTCTAATTCTTAATTTTAATCTTATAGGTTCTTAAGGTTTTGGATGGACAATTGTTAGAATAATATCCGGTATGGATGTCGTTTCACTCTAAAAGAGTAACTGCGTGGGCAGTTTCACTCAACAGAATATTTAAGGTTGAGCTTGTAAGGTTGATTTTTTTATAAGAGTGAATTTTTTTATAAGGTAGATAATATACTAAGTGTGAAATAAAACTTGGAGAAGTTTTGAGTGACGGTTGCAGTAAATAAAAATTGAAATTGAAAGATGTAGAACTTGTTGGTGCCAAATCCAAACTCGAAGAGAATGAATAAATTCAAACTCGTGAGATATTAATGGAATATGGTAATGGTGTTAGTCATTTAGTCAAGTTCTGTGCAAACGTGGTTAATTTGTAGATAATAGTTGTGGAGAAAAACAAAGATCTCAAATCGTTTCTTAAAGAAAGTAGAAGTGTATCGATCACGAATTATATAAATAAATAAAAATCGTCAGCAACAACATTGTTTCAACTATGCATAAATCGGACGGAATATTATATTTGTGATAATATCAACAATAAATTTGACCATTTTCAACTTTTTATTAAAAAAAATGTATATCAATGTTTTTATTTTTGTTGAATTCAATTATGGTGATGATTATTTTAGACTGAGGGTAATTTAGTTAGATAATTTGTGGTATTTTGAAAGTATTAAATGTTTGAGAGTTTTGTAGTGAGAGATTTAAGTTGTCTGGTTGTTTAAATGTTCATTACCCTCATTAATGAAAATGGTTGGGTATTTATACCCTTAATTATGGGTCATATGGGCTTTCGGGTCAAACTATGAAATCGGGTCGAGTTCAAAGGCTCATTAGTTTATTAAGCAGATTAGCAATTAGCTTAGTCAAAATTTGATTAGTGTTTTAATACTTTTGTCTTGTCCGGATACTTCAGCGGGTAATTATTGTCCGGATTACCCCTGTTCGGTTTTCACAGTAAGTCGTGGTGAATAATTCCGGACTCATCATATTTTAGAATTTTTTTTTAATTTTACTAACAAATTATAATTTATTATTCCATATATAAATTTAATTTTGGTGAAAATGGGATTTACTTCATAAAAAATGTAGTTGTCCGTTTAAACTTGAAATATAATTTTAATTATGGGAGATCCATCGTGTTAGACACAAAGCACAACTATAGATATTATGGTACTCAGAGATTCATCATGGTAAACGCAATCATGGTCCGGATTTGTATTTGGAAGGTTATTTCCAAATCAGTAGATTTAAAACGGATGAAAAAGAGTTAGTACGTGAGTTAACGCTAATTGATTCTCGTTTTAGGATACGTGGGTTTGAAGTGTCATAACCCTGGAAATATATCTAACATACAACATTCGCAAAAAACATCTTTTATTGGAAGGAACACAATTACTACATGTGGCATTAATCAACCAATTCATTTTTTTTTTCATCATACAAGTATTTAATTTGTGCACACATTGCCACAGGTTTTTATCATTTTATATTGGTTTCGTATTTATGAATTCGGACAAACAAGCGAACTACACGCGGACTTTTAATATTTTAAGCACAATAAAGTTGGATAATAATTATACATCTCCAAGTATTTTTCACGACAAATCGGGACTTAGTATTGATGCGAGCTACTTGAGATGTATTTCCGGAGGCAACCCACATGCTATGAAAATGATATATAAACAAAAATATTATTGCAAACATAAAAAGGTTAATGGCCAAAGAAGATGATGTGAATGAGTTTCTAGAATTAAATAACGTCGTTGTTGAAGAAAACACGGAGGAAAAGTATAACACAAGACTAACAAAACTCGAAAAAGTGTTTGCCTTGTGGTCAAATTTTATAGATTATGTTATGAATTCATGGATAAATTTGTTTGAGAAAAAAAATATTCATCATTTAATGAACGAGACTCAATATTTGGGCAACAGACCAACTAATCACCAAGTTAGACTTTTATTTTCAAGCATTTTTTAGTTCAAAATTCAATGTTATAGTCAAAATATTTTATATGTATTTGTATAGGGTCGAGGGGGATCATGCGAGCCAAAAACATGACATTGGTTCCAGTCAACTAATTTTTGAACTTTTTTGGACCAAAGTTCGTGAATTTATTAGCCTTAACATTCACAGGTTTTGGAATCATTAAAGAGAAGTATATTTCATTCGAAAGTCGTACATAGAATATTGATTTAAAAGGTAATTATTATATATTTTTAGACTTAGATATTATCATCGAAAATTATCAATGTGCTAGAAATATATGCATAAATCGGGTAGTTTATGCTTTTGTTGTTTCGGAAACACATAGGTCACCTTGTGCGTGTGAATTAGCTATGTTTGATAGATAACGTATGCTATATGTTTGATAGATAGCATATGCTATTTCTAAAATAATAGTATGATATATTTTGGAGAACTTTAAAGATCGTTCCTAAAGATAAAACTAGTACGGAAGATGACCTAACAAAAAAGAATAATATATAGTTTTATTTGTGGTTTTAGGGTATATATTCAAGATCATATTATAAATAAGGTGATGCAAATCCTTAAACCCTAAACAAGTCATGTACTTGATACTAAAAAACTAGTTATTGATTGAGGTTTAAAAAAAATTGGTCTTAACCGAATGGCTAAACAGAATAAATATTTATTCAAACATGTCACTAAGAAAACCGAGAGTGCTAACACATCTAGTATGATAGGTAGCATGGCTGCTTCAAAAATAATTTATTTCCTAGTACTTATACTTCTCACAAAGAAGAAAGTTACTCGAGAAAATAAATCTAGTAAGATCAAACATGAAATTTCTTACGGGGAATACATCCTAGACTATTCAGGTTATTTTATTACTAGCATAGAAGATGTTGTGTCAGACAACTAGTGTGGTTATTGAACCGTAGCTAGAGAAATATACAGTGGAGATGAATCATAGGAAGTTTTCAGACATGATTTGTCGTCTGAACTAAACGAGCACCATAATTTTTGGTTGGGAGTATTTGGTTGTGCATAAACTTTAGACAAACTAGTTTATAGGTTAGCTTAGTTTAGAGCATACCAAAGTAGGCCTTATTGAATGTCATTCTCCGACATCGGTTTAGTGATAGCCACTCGATATTAATGTGTGGTATACTATTTTTTATACATATCTAACCTTACATGGTTTCCCACCTAAATCATATCCAATAAAATATAGATTTTGCACATGATGTCCGCTTCATTCATGTAAGTAAATTAATAAACTTATTTTATATCATGTTATGTTATGTTAAGTATATGATGTTTTTCTAATTATTAATTTTAATATTATTGGTTCTTAAGGTTTTGGATGGACTATTGTCAGAATTATACCCGGTATGGATGTTGTTTCACTCTGAAAAAGCAATTACGTGAGAAATTCCGCTCAACAGAAATGTCAAAAACATTTAACAAAATCAATATGGTCCACACACATATCTTGCGTGACCAAGAAGCAAAATTTATCGATTTGACCAAATATGTTTGATTATGCTACTATTGTATGAATACATTCCACGTATAACTTGTTTAAGTTTTATTTTTATAACTTATTTACTTATCATTTGGAAATTAACTTTTCATTTACGACACATTTACTTATCGTTTGGATATTAATCTTTAATATATGCATTATCTATATATTGTTTGAGTTTGGTTTTTTTATTTTTCTAATATTTATGTTTGTATTCGTTTGATTCGTTTAATAACACACTAAAAAATTTATTTATCATACAATTTGCTAATTACAGTGGATAAATTTGCACAACAAGTGTGGTACGTGATTAATATGCTGCATGTTGAGGTGCAAAAAGTTTTAACTATGGTAGCAAAATCGATGCAAAATTATATATATTATCGCAAAACGAGTACGATATATTCGGTATATACATATGCTCATGCGCGAAAAGAATTTTGGATGAAAAAATGTAATCTCACACACTTGTTCAGACTAAAACTGATAATTCAAATAATTTTCATTCAAGCAAATGGTTACAAAGATAAGGTGTAAAAACAACGATAAAAATGATATTAAAATTGGACCGAAAAAATAATGATAACTAAGGAATGGCAAAATTGAAAACAACGATAACTAAAGAATTTAGGAATTGAAACTAATGATAATATAGATCATTTCTTATATGTCAAGCAAATTTCATTTTATTTCATCTTCCTTTTTTTCTTCTCAATATCGTAGTTAGTTTGAGCATCGTAAATAGCTTTCTTCTTTATTTTTGTTGTTATTTGGTCATGCACAAAATTTATATGTTCCTCGTTCAAACTGTTGGTGACCTTAAACTTATATAAATGAAACGAAATTTGGCGTTCCTCGTCGTTAAGATTAAAAATCAAATGTTCTGTTTAAGTTTTTAAATACATCCACATAGATTTAACCTCATCTAAACGTCGTGAAGTATTCAGTGGATGGACATGATCCTACCATCGAGATAGTACAATTGACATACCATTTCCTCCCATATAGGCCTATAAAAAATCGAAACATGTAAGTTGTGTGTATTGTAATATGTTTATCAGATTGGGTTTGAACACCTATTGGATAGGTCAAACTCAACCTCTAAGGGATGTCAGGGTAAACCCACATGATGGGTTATAATTCAACATTATTAACTCGCATGATAATTAAAGATAAGGCAATTTGAATAGACACGAATTATAGCCATATATATTTTTATTGGATATTGATCATAACACAACAAACAACGATGGATCGTATTTATACTTAGAAATTCATTCCCAAATTGATTGATTTAAAGTGGATGAAAATGAGTTAATTTGTTAGTCAACTCTAAAAAAATTTCGTCTCAGAGACATATACATGGGTTTAAAGTGTCATAACCCTGAAAATATCTCTAACATGTGCACCATCTATAATTTTCGACTCGACGTGAATTTCAAGGTGAAAGCCCTTTTCAATGAATATAACCCTCATCCTAATTACAAATTGGCAAAACCATAGAATAAAGACGTGTTTGACAAACTAGTCTATGGTAAGTATAATGATGATTACCAAATAGAGGATTTTGAAGATAAGGCGATGGTGGACGTCGGAGGTGATGACAACCAATCGTCTGCAAGGTGGTCTACGTCATCGATACCAAGCGGTAATACCGGTCCATCTCATTTTTATTAGGGTTTTCTATATTCTAAGAAGAGAAACCTACGGTTTGGAATTAAGAATCAGTTTGTTAAGAAGAGGAATGAGTTGTGTGGTATAGTAGAAGAAAATGATAGTGATTTAATAGATAAAAGGTTAGACTTTATGATATAACCTGAAGGAATTTTGGATGTTGGTTATAATAAAAAAAATGAAAGTGGAAGATGTAAAACTTGTTGATGACAAATCCGAAATTGAACAGAGGGAAATGATTAAAACTCGTGAGAAATTAATAGACCGTTGTAATGGTGTTGGTATTTTAGACAATTTCTATGAAAATTGGGTCAACATGCATATAATAGTTGCGAAGAAAATTAAAGATCTCGAAATTTTACTAGAAGAAAGTTAAAGTGAATCTGATGAAGAAACAAAGATTAAAAACGAAGATGATGACTTTCTTGATAACCGAGATGGTGAATTGTTGTTGTTGATCATATTAATCTTATTAATTTGTCGTATGTTTTATGGTTTGTATCAAATATATTTTTTTAATTTTTTAACAGGTGTTTCTATCATTGTTTTCTAAATTATGATTACTCGTTGTTATTTGTTGAATGTCTTAGTCAGTATGTAAGTCGATATGAGTGGTTTTTTAATTATAATTAGTCATTAGGAATGATAAGTTACGTCCTTAGACTGCTTTTTGTCCATACATTTCACTGGTGATAGAAACCTAATAAACTACCAATGCAGCACTAAGCTGGTGTCTGCATACCGTCAGTATGAGTTAACTTGTAGAACAAGTTAAGAAGGTTGAGAGTTTGGTATTCTTCACTCGGTGCATTACAATATGAACCTGTTATATTGTCAACTCGCTGTTGCACCGACCGTGAAGTTGGTACATGCTTTTCGTGCAGAGTGCACTGGTCGTTCAATATCTTTGTATCACAAGTATGGTTTACGTTAAAGTACAAGTTATTAAACTTGTAAATCAAGATAACATGGTGAAGGTCTGATTGTTTTTCAACCTATTTACTAGCAGTATTAACCAGTTATACTGCTAGTGAATATTTGTATTGGTGATTCATTAGATACATAAAACCAATGCATATTTAGTTTTTTATCATACATACTACTAGTACGGAATATCTACACTAGCGGTGTGGGATGTTTGTATTACTAATGCAATGGTTAAGGTTTTTAAACGGTAAAAAAATACTGGAACTGAGAACATAACCAATATAAACTCGATTTTGAACCGAACCGGTTTTACTAGTCTAGTTTGGATATCGATTTAGAATCCAACCGATAAAACTGGTTCATTATCGAACTAGTATAACCAATGTTTTTTTATTTATGAATACACATGATTGTTACCCAAATGATAATTAAATATAGGCTAAAGCTATTTTCCCCATCAAAATTATTATTTCCCCCATAATTTGAAAAAACCTCCATGTTGTTATTTCCTCCATATAGGAAAATACACATTTGCCCTTATACCCATTTTTTTAAAAAAACATTACCCTAACATACCATTACCCATTCACTACAACTAAACCCATTCTTCACAAAACAACAAAACCATTACCTTACAAATTGAACAGAGAGAAAAAACTTGGAGAAGAAAATTCATTCTTCACAAAAGAGAGAAGCTTGGTGAAGAAAACCCATTCTTCACAAAACCATTCGAAGAGAGAAGATAGAAGGCTTGGAAAATGTATGATTTCTTCATTTTTCTTTGCTTTTTCATTTTCGATTAGGGTTTGGTTTGGAAAAGTTTTCTGCAATTTTTTAAATGCATCGAGCATGTGATTCCGAGTTGCCCACTCGGAATCACATGCTCGATGCATACAAAAAATTTCAGAAAACTTGATGCTGTAATTTTTTCCAAGATTTTATTGGATGATCATACTAGTTTATCGGATGTTGGGATGTTGTTGTTTGTTTATCGGATGATGTTTTTTTAATCGAATTATGTTTTTTTTATCAGATGATGTTTTTTGTTATTCGGATGATGTTTTTTGTTTATCGGATGATGTTTTTAAAGGGACAGAAAGTTTGCAACTGATTCCGAGTAGCCCTCTCAGAATCAGTTGCACATTTTTTTTGAAAACTTGCAACTGATTCCGAGTGGGCCACTCGGAATGAGTTGCAAATTGGTTCAAACTTGAGACAACTGATTCCGAGTGGCCCTCTGGGAATCAGATGCACATTTTTTTTTAAATTACACCTGATTCCTAATGCTGGGCTCGGAAATAGTTGTTTTTCTTTCAGAACTGTAAAAATCGGGTTTAGCTGAAAAAAATAAGTTTCAAAATAGGTATTTTCAAGCTACGAAGTTGTAAAACGTAAAAACAAGTTTAAATTACCTTGTTTGTCGATTGAGTGCTGTTCTCCGGCTTTGTTTGGGTTTCTTCATTTTCCAACATTAATCTTCAATAAAATTGAAGTTCTTTGTTTTAGGGTTAATTTTAAAGGTAGAATCATATATCTTGGATTAAAGTTAGGTTAATGCTGTGTTTTTTCATATAAGACTATCTATTAGATAAATGGCATCTAGTGATAAATTTGAAATAAAAATAAGAGTGATTTGGTAAAAGCAAGTCACTAGTGTTTTTGAAAGTTTGAAAGATGGATGAAATAAAAAATAACATAGAGGAAATAGCTTTGGCCTTAAATATATAGGTCGGCCAGTATGTAGCACTTCTTTCATGTCGTTTTCTCTATTGATTATCAAATTTATCTCTAGTTAATTATCCTTCCTGCAAAATCTCCTTAAAATGTCTTCTGCAAATATGAGGGCTAAGAATAGAGAATTCATATACATGCTCAGCAAATCTGATCTTAGAAACTAGCTTGATGAAGATCTCGATCTCGATCTTTCCAAGTAAGTTTTTATCAAACTATTAGGTTTTTCTGAAATTTTGGAAAGACTTTCATACTCGATTATCATTTTATTTAGGTCTCTTATGATTCTTATTTTTATGACCGATTTGTTTTTCAAAATAAATTAGAAAGAGTTTGATACTCTATTCTCCTTCAATTTTTGCCTCTCACGATTCTGATTTCTATAATCTCAAAGATGGCTTCGGAAAAATCTAGTTCCAAGAATAGAGGGTATATAGCATCAACTGTGATCTTTGAATTAACTCTGATTGTTTTTACTGTTAAAAATAAAAACTAGTAATAATTAGACAGAATTGAACCGGTTATTACTAGTTTTGGTAAATTTGAACTGAATCTTTTATCGGTTCGATTGGGTTTACACCGCTATTTTTATCGGTTTGGTGTGATCCAATCCAAATCCAGAATGATAAAAAAACCTAGCATTAGCCCAAAAATGAAGGACAATATCTGGTCTAAAAATCTAATATAATCTATTTTGAACCAAAAAATTATGTTTCTTACTAAATGATTGATTAAATTTGAGTTCTATTATAACGTTTATTTTTCCAATAATTGAATTTTAATCGAAACTTTTATCTTCTATGAAAAACAATAGGTATAAGCTATTTTTGTTTTCAAGTAGAAGGTATTGATTTTCAAAAAACAAAGTAGTGCTTAATTTTGTTAAGTTCAAAATATAACAAAAATTGGTGTTTGTGGTATATTTTTTACTATTTTTTCATTAATGACAATTTTATAAAAATAAAATATTTTCAGAGGTTCAACTATTTTTAAAAATTGGTAAAAAAAATTAGCTTAAAATGTAAAAAATGAAAGTTATAAAAAAACATCAAAAACATTAATCTAACCCTAAAAATATACTTCTCTTTAAATTGTTCTTTTAGTTTAAAACATATATTTTTTATAACATTTTCCATTGAAAGATCACATACAATTCTGAAATGATATATGAAAAATGAGAAACATTTTCTTATATCTACCTCATCTAATTTATTTTTTTAATCTTAACACATACTTTTATCCTTTACACATACTTTTATCCTTTACCCTTCATTTAATTTCAAACTTATGTTTTCTTGTCATTCTCTTCTCTTCATCCTTATTTCCTAAAAATATCTAACTTATTCTTATTCAAACAAACTATACTCATAAACCTCTAAAATTAACCTAAAAGACCCCAAAAAAATCTAATGGAAGAACAATACAAAAAATTAATATAAAAAAACCAGTCAAATCACCAACAATATATTTTAATCTTATTTTTAAGTCTTACATTCATTAAACATCAAAACCTTAATTTAAAAAAAACATATTTCAAATTCCCAATTTTGTAGACGTAATTCCGAGCAAAGCCCTCAGATATAGTTGCTTTTCAAAAACACAACTAATTCATAGTGCATATCTCGGTATCATATATCTTTTAAACACGTATTTCCACGAAACAGTATTGGAAATTGTTGCTTTTATTAAATACATATTTCCTAAACTAGGTTTCAGAATAAGGTTTCATATTTTTTTAAGCATATATTTGTAAGATACGATCTCATGTATAATTGTATTATGGGAAACTTCTGATTCTTTAATAACAAATGTAGGTAATGAGTATCGGTATAGATTTGAAATATGCATTAATCGTAAGTAGGTATGATGATGGAAAACATATGAAGTCTCCTTTGTTTTATGGTTGCCAGAGATTTGGAAATTTTAGAGCAAAACCAAAAGCACCTAATGTGAAGAGAAGAAAGTCGGGCACAAAAAAAAATTATTTTAAACATAGAGCTCGGCATGTCGATGATGAGCTATAGTTTTTTATAGTTAAATACGAAAGAAATAATCACCCACCAACCGAATATTTTGAAGGATATTCTGAGACGAGAAAACTTACTACAACTAAAGTAGATTTTATTGAAACAATAATCTATACGTGATATTGTTCCTTGAAATAGTTTACCTGCATTGGATTACCTTAATCGTCAAACGTGTCCAATGTACGTAGCTTTTATAATGTTAGAAAAAAAAATCGTACGTTGGATAAATACGGTCAGTTAAAAATTAATTATTTATTGGGTACTATAAAGGAGAAAAAATACACTAATTGATATAGAATGGGAAATGATTGGTCTCAAATAATCACCGAATTATTTTGTTGCACACTTGACGTGTATCAATCTTCTAATAACACTTCATGAGGTATTTATTATGAATATTGCACACAATACGATGAGATACAAGATGTAATTATTCAAGATTATTGGTGTTTCGTCAATCAAAATCACATTTTTCATCCATTCATTTTTTTAGCGAAAGAGTTGACAATTAAACTTGGGAATTAGATCATTTGTGGTTGCTCGGTGAGGAAAACCATCGTATTTTTACCTAATCTTTTGGTAACAAGTAAAGAATTCACATTAATGAAATCAATTCAGAATATATCTCTGAAAGTAATGCGTGTGTCATATAGATGGTACATAGGCAAAAAATATTGTAGCAAAGACTAAAAAATATTTTATGGATAAAATTGTATTCAATAGATTTCAAAAGTCTTAGTATATAATTGTTTGTTTGACTACCATAAGCAAGTTAAACTCAAACATAGAGCATATGAGAAAATATTGCAAGTCATATCCGGAGCCATCTATTATGCTCAAATATGGCTCAAACCTTATGGTGAAAAGTCGTTTCATGTTTACATTAACAAGTTCAAAGATTTTGGAAACAATACATCGAATCGGTAAATTAAACATTGTATAGTTTGATGTGATTGTTATATTATTATTTTATTTTTGATAAAATTTTAATGTAGCAAATATTAGGGTGGAATGTGCACATGTCTCCCTAAAAGTTTTTTTAGGATGGGCATACTGATCAATTTTAGGGAATAATATATACTTTACTAGAGATTGATCACACGAATATAAAAGCAGTGTTAAAAAACTTGTTTATCTTTAAATTTGAGTATGATTATTTGATATTTAAGATTATTAGACGTTTCACGTCGAAGTTCACCTTCAGTTTTTTGAAATATAAATTGTATGTGTTATTAGAAATATGCATGGTTCGTCTTGTGCATGCGAGGTTTGTTTAATAGTATTGAAGCATCGTATATATGGACCTTGTTGAAGCACGACGAGTATAATTTTTCTTACGAAAAAATATCAATGATCGGTTCTTTAAACTGTGGTTACGATCTCCTATACTATATATCATAACGGAAATTCATAGAATGCTTTGAAGCCCCACGTAACCCATTATAAATCTCGGTAAAACTGTGCATCCCCCATGCACAATCCTTCAGTGATTTCAAGTCTTCAATAATATATAACCAGCCTACTTTGACATATATATATATATATATATATATATATATATATATATATATATATCATTATTGTCCAAAAAGATGCATGAGCCGAAAAGATAAAAATATATAAACCTTCGCACATGGATCAATATCAACGTCACTTAATCGTAGAATTACATCCTGAAAATAACTGATAGAAAAACAATTTTTAGGCCATATCAACCTAAGACTAATACCTTTACACGTTTTGAGCTCCGCTATACCATCTTTTAATGGAACACCGAGAATATTACATAACAATCTAGCACGAACATTAAAATTATTGTTTCCCACCAGTTACATTAGTTTCCTTTCTATTGGTATCCCGATAATGATGGTTACATAATTGATTATAATTACTTTCTCGCAAAATGAGAAGTGAAATGAGGTAGTCTGATGATATCATCTTTCTAAAACTTAAGCTGCGAGAGGAGTGTTGATATATTAATTGTAGAAGGTATCCAATAGTGGCCGGAGTACTGTGGCACTGATAACGTCTATTCTAGTTGGTTAACTCACAATGCTTTACCGTATTTCCAGTAGCGTAAAAAAATAAATTGCGTACCTCTCTTTCCTGAAAGCGTAAATCGATACATTAGCTATAGTAGAAAGAAAACCCAATAAAAACTAAATTATAACGAATAAATAACTATTCTTACACGATCATGATAAGCGTGATATGATGTATGGTTCGTAAAACATTTGTAATGGCGTATGAGAAAAAATCTAAAAATGAATGCCTCTTTTTCATTTTTTGAAATTGATCGGTCCTCTTTAAAAAAACATTCGCCTATTTAGAATCATGTTGTTGCATATGAATAGAATCTGAATATGGTTCTCTTCTATTATCTTTCTTGTTACGCCGTCTTGATCTAGACGTAGGATCATCAACTTCTAGAGACACTGTATCCACTATTATAACCTAATTTTCTATCGCGCATGAAGATAAAGAAACTCGAAAGATACTCGTTAACAAATTTTTAAGCCTCATGTTAAAAAAATGAATAAACTTTATATTAAAAACATTAAACAGTAAAGACACTCATAACATAATAAATCAAATTAGGTGTTTTTTTAAATGGTATGTGATTCTAAGACATGCTTCAAAATTAGTTGACAATATTTTTTTTTAAATGTGATTCTGATATCCTATATGAGGAATCAAATACCACATAAATTAAACAAAGAACATGATTCTAAGACAGACCCTCGGAATTATTTTACTTTTTCATAAAATAAATCATGTGATCTCAAGGCCTATCTATGAAGCACATGGCAAAAACATTAGTAAAAATATGATTCTAAAGATCTTTCTCAGAATCACATGCCATAGTTTTTTAAAAAAAACTTGCAATTTTGAGGTCCTGACTTAAAATCACATGCTAAAAAAATTAAAAACATACGGTCCCGAGACATCCCCTGAAAATTATATGCTAAATACTTTTCAAAAAACTTGTGATTCTGAGACAGACCCTGAGAATCATGTGTGTTCTACAACGAAAGCAATCAGTTAACTAAAGTTATAATGAACATATAATCAAAGTATAACATGCCAAAATTTTAACATACTCTTTAACATATATTCAACTTATATAATGAACTCAAAAGAGAGACTTAAAATAAAATACTCAATATTTTTCAACTCAAAACAGATCAATTCTTAAAGTCATATCTTGAACGCAGTATGTTGAAAACCAATTCATATTTCTAATGGTTCATAGTGAGCACAAAAGCTAAAGATTACATGAATATATGTAATGGTATGAGACACAAGTTTATTAGGTATCGAGAGGGGGACAACAAACTTATATCTGCAATAATAAACAAGTTAAAGCATAACATATGACATATTTCATCGCAGATTTACTCGTCTGAGTCTGTGGCATCATTATATATGGTTTGTTGCAACTTGTGTCTAGCAACTAATAGATATATTTGTTGGATTTACACATTAGTATTAGAATATTGAGTATTGCACAAAATCATTCACAAAGAAAATCATTAAATGTCAAACAACAATATATACTACATAATTGCATAACAAATCCATAAGCAACCTTAGTCAAGATTTTAACTCTTGCATTTGAAATTCACTGCATGAAATCGAGAAAAATGAATTTATATAACTTATAGATCTTAAAACAATATAATTTCTTCATTAACCATATCAAAGATATATATATATATTTGTTGCTTCTAGCTCCATTTGAATTTAGAGCTCCAAAAACTCCAACATGAATCTACATAACACAAAACTACTTAATTATTATATGTAAACAACAATAGAAAAAAGAAATTGGAACAATATTCAAAAAAACCACATTGAATATCACTCTACAAACTATAAAATATCATAAACAATAAGCGTTTGAGAGAAAGATACCCAATGGTGCTATTTTTTTTATCTTTAGTTCATAGAGAAAAAAAAGTTCAAAGTTCCACTTTGAAATTCTTAAACGATAAAATTGGAATCAAATCCATCCTGCCCACATTGATATCACTCACAAAAAACATCGAAAAACATTAAAAAAAATGTAAAAACAAAAATATACCCATATTGAAAAAAGTTACCGTTTAGCTTTTAAACTTCAATTAGCATAAAAACAAAAAAATTATATTATATATATAAGTATAAATCGAACATATACATCATTAACATCATAAAATAGCATATATAATATATACTAGAATATTAACTTCTAAAAGACCATTAAATTCAACATATACTTCACTATATAACGCAAGATATTATTTTGTATATAATGAAGAGCGGTAATAAATATAAATCAAAATAGAAAATAAAAAAGATAAAAACAATGCCACCATTTGGCTTCGATTGAAAAAAAAAACGATTTTATTTGTAAAGTTTCACCTACATTTAAAGAGAGAAAACTAAGAATGATAAAGCAAAAACTAAATGTTAGAAATTAGAGGGAGAGATAAATACTATGGAAATAATTTCATTTATTAGTATTCAGGCGTATATCTATTAGGAATCTGTGTTAAATGTATAGCTATTTATTAAGTATTGGTATTCGGTTCTTTCAGTTTTCGGTTCTTCAAAACTAGTATCCATTTAAGAACCGAATAAATTTCGGTTTGGTTCAGTTCTTCTTAATTCGGTTCGGTATGGGTACTTAACTCGGTTCCAATCGGGTAGTTTTGGATACTTTAAATGCTTTGCAATATCAACATATATAAAACTCTTTTTACAATTTAAAACAATAAAACTATGTTAGATGGTAAGAAAAAAATATTAAATATAAGAAATATTCAAAATTAATATATTAAAGAATAATATTAGTAATATAAAGAAAATGGAGAGATGATATCAAGTTTATTAAATTATACCATGGTTGATATTTTGTTATTTTATTTATACGCATAATAGTGTATAAATATGGTGTCACTTTGAATAAAGTATATTGCCATTTATTAAAAAGAACATAATTAGAGATCAATGATAAAAGACAAACTTAAAGGAATCTAACTTTGAGAAAAAAATAGATTTTCTAAAAAAATTCAAAATTAAAAGTTAATACATATATTCGGAAAATGCTCATCCCTACTATTTATGGTGAAGGTTTGCGAGTATTCTTGTATAAAAACAATTTAAACATATTAATGAAACCAACTGTTTTCGCGGAAGGAAAGTTTGGTTGACTTAAGTAAGAAATAAACATAAAACTTAAATTTTTTATATTTGTATAAGATAAGAAGCTTTTTAATTAATAGTATAATGAAAGAAAGGAACTTAGAACGTAAAAAAAATGTAACTATGGAAAACTTATAAAAAAAATTATAAATGATGGAGACGTACCTCAATAAACATAAAAAGAAAAAAAAAATAACAAATGTTACAAATAAAATAAAATGTGAAACAATACATACAATTCCAACAAAGAAAAATTACAACCGACTGAGACGACCTAAGTACATATAACAATAAAAACAAACAAATGGCACGAATGACATGTGACACAATAAATTTAATTAAAATAATATATATTTAAAATAAAGCATTTATCTAATCAAATCAGTAGGTCTCCTTTTACGTGAAAACAAAAGAAAACAAAATTCTTTTTACGAAGAAAAGTAAAAAAAAAAGTTACACTAATAAGAAACCATTTTAGAAAAATACAGTTTACGGATTAACTTAAAGATCATACATCATGAAATGAAGATTTAGGTTAAAAGAGCCCGCAGTAAATTGTTTGTAAGAAAAGTAAAGTAAGTAATTAACCATTATTTTTTTTAAAATTTTAGAGAAAGAAAAGATAAGGATACCTCTATTACAAGTCATTTAAAATACTGTTACCGACATAAAAAAACAAAATTGTTCTTTTCCTTTAAACTAAAATAGATTTTTGGTATTTTGGTGCTTTACAGGTCACTTCATTCTTCTTTCTTGCTAGGTTTCGTCTCACTATTTTCTTCCCCGGTGGTTTTAGTAGACTCATCAAACGCCAACAGCTGATTAATAAAAAAGAAGCAAAATTTAAATAACATAAGTACAAATTAAAAAAATTCCTATGTACAGATGAGTCAACTAGAAAAGTCAAAGTAGCAATTTAAATCATTTGGGAAATGGTCTCCACAATAATTTTGTTATTCAAAAAATTATAGCGAAAAAACTAACCGGTTTGACATCTCCATTCCACAAGCAATGAGTGGCCAAGAAGCCTATAACGGCGGGTACGATGTAGAGGAGAGCAGGCTGGAAAGCAAAGTAATTCAGTAAACGGATATGATGTATGCATATAAATTGATACCAATTCAGGCTTGGCTCTTTTTGAGAAAAAAAAATTATAAATCATTCACTACTCACCTGTGCAGCTTGAAACCAGTTCATGACAACAATTGTAAGGATCAAACCAGCAGTGTACCCTAGAAATGAACTTTTGAAATACTGGGGTTGTTTTCCTCTTGAGACATCAAACCTCAACGCCAAAGCCACAAAAATACCTGAACAACAAAATGTAAGAACGAGTCAGAATTGAAAGACCTATGATAAGTCTATGACAGCAGTAAGGTAAAGAGACTGTTGTCTTTATAAGATAAGAAAAATATACACGACAGACAAGAATCTAGGAGGTAAGAATTTCAAGTTCACTTTATTTGGGTCAGATTATTCTAACACTGCTGGTTGTGTTTCAAATTACTGTTAAACAAGTGGCACTTCTGTAGGAATTTCAGCTCAGACACTGACCTAGGAGGTTGTTTCAGCTCAGGCGCTAGGGTGATTCAAATGACAAGGGAAATATAATGTTATGTATGACAATGTTAAAAAAATAACAAAATTAAAATCGAAATATAAGGTGATGATCGGATAGTTGACAGGCAAGACACTGACTCATTTTATGATTTTTGGCAATGAAAAGGAGACCTAGTACAAGAATTTGTAACAAGTTCAGTACAAAACACATGCAACCAATAAGTCGGATTTTTCTTTTTTTAGTGTTACACCATACCAGGAATTACAATGTCTCCAAGCCCAAGCATAGAAAACGGGCGTACCGCATCGCCTGTTGGGAATAAAAGCTGCAAGTAAGACATGCAATTAGAACGTTATGACGTCTCATCATAAAGGCTTAGATAGATTACAGAAGAAACGAGCGGGGCTGCTGGAGTACTAACCTTGATAGGAGCATCAAAAGATTTCGCAACACTGACCATCACAGGAGTGAAAAAGACCCAGAAGATATCATATACAAAAAGTCCAGCCTGCAGTCAGGGCCGATCCAATTATCAAGAACAAACTTTTACCAAACACAAATAATAAATCTGAGATTTTCAAAGACAGTAGAATTATTTTTAAAGCGCTATGGTCACAAGGGAGGTTCATTGCGAAAGAATGTGTGAATCACAAGCCATTTCTTACCAAAAGAATTGCACCAGTCTTGAATGACCCAAGAGAGAGCATCTCAATTCCCTAACAATGAGAAAGATACTTTAGGTATTGAGTTGGTCAAAACTTAATGTAAAATTGCATAACATGAAAATAGTAATACAGACTTCAATTTTTAAGGGTTGTTTCAGATGCTATATCACATGCCAACAAATAAATATCTTAGCTGACAAGCATTTTGAATTACTTCACTAGAATGAGAAATTCAAATATCTCCAGTATCAGCACTGAAACTAGAATCATAAGTGGAGCGGCATCAAAGATGTACATATCTCCAATGAAACACAGTGTACTTTTCAGCATCCAATACGTGGAGACTTAGGACAGCACTAGTGACACACTTTACTGAATCCAACAATCTTTGAACTACGAAGAAAACACTTAACCGATAGAGAGAAGCAATAATTCATCAAACAGTTTATTGAAATGATCTACCGACTGATGGAGAAAATGAAATAAGTAAACACTAATCGAAGATGCAAATAAAAATCATCAAATAGTTTAAAATGATCACATCGACTGATGGAAAAAGGAAACTAACCCAGCAATATACCAAAATTTCAGAGTTGACATTCTATATTCAAAACTGATACTAGGCAGTCAAGAGAGGGTGACATTTAGCAGAGATTAAGGAACCAATTTTATGTGACATCGACTCGTAGCTTCTACTAGGTTCATGTTGTTCTAGGGCATTCTGACATAGCAAAGGGAAGAGATATCCATGGAAGGGGAGAGGATGAATATATTCTAAATAGCATCTTGTAAAGGTGCCCTCAAGATTTATATACTCAAAGTCTCAAACTCATCCTTTATCTGGATCTCATAAACACAAGCTTATAACTGATGTTACAAACAGTACATATAGACCTATACTGAACATAAATTTAAGTCAACTATTATTAAAACATTGAAGTACATCCGCAGTTGGATGCTGACAAACCTGAATGCAGAAAGCGAGTCCCAGAATGTTATTAGCCAACCAATGCTTCTTCCAGGCGTACCATGCGCAAAAAAAGAATCCAGGGATTGCAGCAACAACTTGAGACCATGTGAACTCTATCTCCAAAGCTGTTTAAGAAAGGTTCAAGGAAAAACGTCATTCTGCATAATATAAGCAAGATTATGTCAACTATATCAAAAAGGAGGCCTATGGAGTAGAAAGAAACTCACGTTAAATCATACAAATATCTAACATATAAATCCCTGACCATCTACTTCCACATTCACACAATCATTGCAAGAGAAGTAAACAGGTCTCACAAAACTTTAGCAACTAAAAAAAGGTGTGATCTGAAGTGACACTGAAAGAGGTACATGAGGATAGTTTACCAATAAATAGTCTGCCTACAAATCATGTATATACAAGCTCGAAATTTAAAGTAAACAAGATAATTAAGAAAACAAAATTGAGGTTCTGTTTAGCCTATGAAGCATCTCCATGAAAAAAAAAAACAGAAAACATAACCTAGTTGCTACATCCATCCATCCATATGAACAGCCAACATTAACAGTAACAGTATAATGCAATGGTCAAAGATCAAGAGCCACTTTCGCATAATAACAAAAATAATCAATTCTGCTCAAAACTGAATCATATGACCATAACACGAAAGCCCCTTGTGTGTATGAATTATAATTGTGGTTCCATGCACAAGATGGCCCACACGATAGAGACACGCTCTTCACTTTCTGATCAGGACAAATAATCCATCTCACGAAGCAAGTAACATAAAACACAGAGGAATGATTTCCATAAGAGAATATAGTGATGAAACAGCTAGCTACTTTTTACCCAAAAGAGCATTACCCTAATGGACTAGCAGCAGTAACGTAATTTGACCAAGTCAACAGAAGAAACAATAAAATAGATGACATGAATCACACTGAAAAAGACATACAACGGAAGTAAGGAAAACGCCAGATAATAACTTCGTCATTCCATTTATTTGGCAAGAACCGTTTGATAGCAGGAAGAAGGGTTGCCCTGTAAAAGGAGAAAAGATTGCATGAGAAAAAGAGGAGTAACTAACAATTCTACAGAAAAAATATTGCAAAAAGCACAAAATCAATTTGTAAATAAAAACACATACGAAAGAGCAACAATTCCGAGCACAAAGAAGTAGCAGGTTAGCACGGCGTTAACTAAGTCTTTTGATAGAAACTTGAACAGTAAGAAAAGTGACAACAGCATGGCACTCCCAACAAATGGGAAGCGCATAGCATGTTCATTGGACATAGTCTCCTGCACAACAACACAACAACCAATATTAGCTAACAATTATGTAACACGAAGACTATACAAACAAAAAAGAGACAAAACTGAGAACTACCATATACTTACAGTTGGTGGAGTAGGCTTGACAGACCGATAACAACCTACAAATACTGCCAGGGATGCCGTCAATATCACATTTAGATTAGGGTTCACCTGAACAACAAGTGGTGCCAAACTTAAACCTGCACATTCATAGGCTGACAATGTTAGAAAATAGAAAAGCCCACTGAAATATACACTGCCCCCAGATCACAAAAGTATTGATGTTGTTTTGATTACTTTTGATTGATGGTAGAATTCACTCATATAGAGTGCTCAAAGGCAAATTATACACTTCTGTTTATAAAACAGTTACATTTGATCAAACAGATATGCAAATTACAGAGTTTATATAATAACAAAAGCAATTTATCATAACGCTCAAGAACAATCACACAAGTTCAGTAATAGGAACTATATTATGATTCATAGAAAACATACCCTAATTGTAGAATTTACTCATATAAACGGTTCAAAGGCCAAGTTACACACTTCCCGTTTAAAATGGAGTTACATTTGATCAAAGAGATATGCAAATTACAAAGCCCATGTAATTACAAAAGCAATTCACCGCTAATACTCGAACAATCATACAAGCTCAGTAAGAGGAACCATTTCATGACTACAAAATGCAATTTAAATAAAAAAAAGTACCCTAAAAACATAGAAACCCAAAATCAATAGTCGAATTAAAGACATAACATGGACTAACCAGCAAGGGCAAGATTCGCAACCCTTTCTACGCTCTTCATTTCCGAAATATAGTCGTATCCGAAACAGTGAAAACTGAAAAACCCTAAACACTGCAAACGGCGATCTGGTGGTGTGACGGTAGACGACCGGAGAAGGAGAAGAAGAAGGAGAGAGAAACCGATGGACTGATATACCACCAGATCTGGTGGGGATAGAGATATAGAGAGAGAAAATTACAGAGGATATTTTCTCTACGCTCTTTATTTGAGCGATGGATTGTTTAAAGCGGTCATATTTTCCAAATAACAGTCGTTCCTGATTGGCTTATATGAAAATGCTGGTTTATGATTGGTCCTCGAGATGTGGCATGACATCATCTTAATAAGACATAACTCATCAAGTTCTAAAGATATTAATATTGGTATATTAAATTATGGCTAAAATATAAAAATTAGTACCAGTTTTCTTATTGATTTAAAATTATACCAATTGATTATGTAAATCCTAAATCAACCTTCACCTTTTACAAACCTTCATTTAATTATATCTGGTTACCACTTTAAATATTAATTGAAATAATTAGATAACAACCCTAGAAATAATTCATTCCTTCTATTACTATAATAGAATAAAATCTATCCTGCGATTCCGCATTACATGTAGTTTGAAGTTAGGTATAAATCAGGGATGGCAATAAGCGAGCCGGTTTTTTCGAGATGTTTTTTTACATTTGAATCTAAACCCTGTCAGTTTTAAATTTGATATTTTTAAATTCGAATTTGTTCGTGTTTGTTAGTTAATCAGTCCGATCGCGGATATTAATTTTAATATTCTTTTATATATTTTATTTATTTTATATATAACATATTATTATTATATATATAATTTTCGGAACAAATTAAAAATTTGAGCCTGATCCGGTTCGGTTGTGGGTTATACTTTATAAATCCGCATCCCAATCCTTTATATTCGGGTCGGACAACACTAATATTGTCGTCCCTAACTAAAACGTTATAATTATTTTTGAGGTTTAAATCAGTAAATAGTTCATTGATTATTTTATTTTTTCATTTAGTCCATTGATTAAAAAATTACTTGGTGATGGTCCCTCGACTATTCCATTTTCTTTCATTTAGTCCTTCGATTTTAAAATCACCGATGACGGTTCTTCGACTTTGCAAAAATTTATAAATTTAGTCTCTGATTTGGAGTTTTTTTTCTTAGATTCAGGGATTAAATTTATAGATTTTTCAAAATCCAGGGACCCTCACCGATGATTTTAAAGTCGAATGACTAAATGAAAGAAAATGGGATAGTCGAGGGACTTTCACCAGTAATTTTTTAGTCGAAGGACTAAATGACAGAAAACGTAATAGTCGAGGGACTAGACCGCGATTTAAACCTTATTTTTGAACTAGTTTAAAATAGAAATCCATTTTTGTTTAGCTTATTATTTAAATTTCATAGGATAAGAGTATTTTAGAAATTCATTTAAAAAAAAAATAGATAGAAGTCTTGCATGACAAGTTTAAAAAAAAAGTTGTCTTTGGTTTTGTAAAACGCTTTAAAAATAAATTTAACAAGTAAATGATAATAAATAATATTAAATTATTTATTGATGTATTGAAACTAAGTATAAATTTTTTAAAATAATCTATAAGTAAGAAGGTAGAAATAATATAATAAATATCTACGTACAGCCCCTAATTCAATATTTATTAACACATTATTATAGTAGCTTAAATATTACAATCATATTGCATCCTTAAATCAATTATCAATGGATTGATTTAATAGCTTACGTTTTAAGATTTTTGTCTCTAAAATATTTATTATTTAAAATCTAGATTTATAATTGAAGGGTAGATTTTAATTTTAGGATTATAATTTGGGGATTTGTTGTAAGACGTGTTAAAATAAGTTATTATTGAAGTGTAATTTTAAGATTCAAAATTTTAGATTTAAGATATGGTTTGGATTTATTGTAAATATGTATTTTTAAAATTTAGGATTTAGATTTAAAATTTAAAATGTTTAGTTTGGGTGCGTAGAAAATAAAAAATTTATTTAAAGTTTAGATATAGATTTAAGTTTCGGATTTGGAATTAAAATTTTGAAGTAAGATTGGGAATGAGTTTTGAAGTTAGAGCTTAATTAGAGTTAGGTTTGTAATTTAAGTTTTGAAATAGGAAGAATGGAGTTCTTCACTCTGTTCTAGCTTTCTTCCCCTGTTCATGTGCTTCTTTGTGTCTGTGATTTCTTATCATGGATTCTAACAAAAAATTCGTATGTGGCATGGAAGAATTCTCTGCTATTTCCACAACTACAAAAAACCCTGTCGAAATCATGCAATCCCATCGTAAATCCTTCGTTGATACTGTAAAACCAAAAAACGGAGCCTCTGTTGAATTGATAGAACCAGAATTCACAATAGAAGACAATGATCACTTTTCGATTCAGTATACTAAAGAAGTTAAAGATATGTTGCTTCTTCAATAAAAAAATTACTCTTGTGGGTAAGTTTAGCAATGGAATTTCCAAAAGATCCGCAATGAAAGGATTCTTGAATTCGTTAAAGTTTAAATAGCCTTACAGTTTCGAGATTCTAAATGCTCACCATATATTTCTGGAATTCTGTTTGAAAGAGGATGTCAGTCACCTCTGGTCCAGGAATCTGTGGAATGTGGATGGATCGACGATGAGATTGCTCAAATGGAGCTCTGGTTTTAACAAAAATTATATGAAAGTCCAAGAACGATGATCTGGGTCAAATTTGAAAGAATCCATGAGTTCCTCTATAATCACTCTGTCATAAGTGATCTTGCATCTTCTATAGAAACCCCTTTCAAAATCATAGTTCCTGGAATTAATAGAGCCTACAGTAACGACTGTTACGCTCATGTTGAAATAGACATTTCAAGAAACTTAAAACGTAAATGTGGATTGGGTTTGGTCCTAATGATGGATGCTGGATCACAATAAGCTACAAAAATGTGACTGCTTACTGTAACTCATGCTTTCATATTGGTCACTTAGAAACTGATTGCAAGAAATTGAGGAAGAATGATGATATAAAAGAGAAAAATGAAGACAAGCCCAAAGATTTGACTGAAGAAACCAGAACTGACAATCAAAACATGGAAACCCATAATATGATTTTGAACCAGCAGGAAAGGAAAATCTCTAGCCAACATACTCAATCCTATCAGATTCAAAAATCTTCAAGCCTTAGTCAAAATGGCCAGAACTTCACTCAAAATCAAGAAATAGATTATAGTATTGAGAAGGATAACCTGGAAATAATTGAAGCTTTGCAAAGGTTGGATAATGTTTACACTCAAATCAGCCCAAAGGATGATGACAACAATAGAACCCCTAATTGTGACAACATAGGTAGCAACAATGTCTCTCCATCGAAAAGCAATAATGAACAATATTTCAACACCATCATCAGCAGGAAATTGAAATCTGCAATGAAAGACAAAAAGAACAACAAACTGGTTATTAATTCCCTAAAGAATAATTGAAATCTGATAATAATAAGGATAATTAGTTGGAATGTTAGAGGAGTTAATAACTAGCCCACTTTGAGAAGGCTATATTCTACAATTCATTCTGAAAATTAAAAAGATTTTGGCTATCCATGAGCCTATGTCAAATAATGAGAAGATTGACAGTATTACTATTGTTTTGGGGTTTTAGAATTTCATCCTTAATATTTCAAATAAAATTTAGGTTTTCAAGCACGATGATGTTACTATTGATATTATTGAGGATCATGAACAATTCATTCACATGGATGTGCACTATCCTGGTCTGGATTAGAGATTTTATTGGACCTCCCAACTCGTTAACCCGCCCGGGACCGGACCGGTAAGGACCGCCCGAGTCTGGTCCGAGTAGCTTAGGGAGCGGGTTGGGAGCCAAAATTTTGGACCAACTCTCTTACCGGTTTGGACTGGTCCGCCCGGTAACCAACCCGGTAAGGGAGATATATAACCTTTTTTTCTAATCTATGTATATTTTTAACTAAAACCCTAGAAATATTATGATAAACTAACAAACCCGCCCGTTAAGATTCGGACCGGACCGACTCGACTCTTAACGAGCCGGTCCCAGTCAATATTTGGCTCCCTTCGGTTAGCGGTCCGGCTCGACCCGCCCGATAGCTTACCGAGTCGGTCTCGGTTATGTCCAAACCTGGACCGACCCGACCCGATAAAGCACTAGTCTATAGACTAGCTTTCTGTTCACTAATGTTTATGCTATAAGTCAGAAGCTACAAAGGATGAATCTTTGGGAAATGATGAAATCTCTGGCTACTAATGATAGAGCTTGGCCTACAGTTGGTGATTATAATGCTATCACCTCCTCTGAAGACCAGATTGGTTGTACTGCTAAGGGTCAAAGCAGTATGGATAATTTCAATAATGTTATTAGAGTTTGCAGCCTTGAGGATGGTCCGCGTTGGAAAAGGCTTGACATAGCTATGGTGAATGATAATTGGTTCTCCTCCTTTACTGGCTTCAGGTTCAACACATGGTCAGAACAAGTTCTGACCATGCTCCGCTCTTTATTACTTCTTTTGTAAACTCTCAAAATCAGTTTAAGAACATCTTTAAATTCATTAATGGATGGACTAATGATGAAAATTTCTTAAGAATTGTTGAACATAGTTAGAAATTACAGATTAATGGTGATATCAATCAGATCTTTTGGTACAAGCTCATGAGACTTAAAGCTTGACTTAAGGAGTGGAACATCAAGCATTTTGGAAATATATTCAATAACGTTAAAGTAACTGTTGAGGATGTTAAAAATCGGGAAATCATTCAGTACATGTCCGATAACCAGTCTTCTAGAGATGCCCTATCTGAAGCTAACAATCTCCATATTAAAGCTCTTCGAAATGAGGAAGACTTTTGGAGGCAAAAATGTTATAACAGTTGGCTTAAAGATGGTGATGGTAACACTAAACTTTATCATGCTTACGTTAATAAGAAAAGAAGAAAAAATCTTATTAAATGCATCAAAGAGGGTGGTACCTGGATTTATAATCATGCTGAAATTGGAAAATCTACTAAAATGTTTTTCAAAAACCAGCTTGCAACTAATTCTTATTGTAAACATGATGACGAGAACAATTTACTGCAAGATCCTATCATTGATAACATTCCCAGGCTTATTACTAATGAGGATAACGATGCTCTGCTTAAGCCCACTACTAAGGATGGAGTTTGGAGCATCATTAACTCCATGAGTAATGACAGCGCAGCTGGCATTGATGGACTTAATATCCATATTTTCAAAACCTTGTTGGAATGTTATCAATATAGATCTCTACAATTCATTTAATTCCTATTTTCTTGGCAGTAGTATTCCCTCTGGTGTTTTTGCCACTGGAATCTGCCTAGTTCATAGAACTGCAAACCCCTCTAACTAGCAGCATTACAGGCCTATAAGCTTGTGTTCGATGTTCAATAGAATTTGTTCTAACCTGATTAACTATAGACTTGCTAATGTTTTGCCTAAAATTATCTCTAGTTGTCATGGTGCTTTTGTTAAAGGAAAACGTATCCACGAAAATATTTTAATTGCCAAAGAGCTGATCTATGATATTAATAGAAAACTTAAAAGAGGTAACATCATGATTCAATTTGATATGTCGAAATTATTCGACAGAATGGAAAACTCATTTTTGCTAAAAGTGTTATCTAAGTTTGGATTTTCAAATAACTTCACTAGTCTAATTGAGAAGATGAATACTAAGGTTTATACTTATATCCTCATCAACGGGTCTGAGGTTGGTTACTTCCATCAGAAAAAGGATTGAGGCAATAAGATCATTTATCTCTTAGCCTCTTCATCCTTGCTGAGGAAGTGTTAGTCATGAGGCTATACAATCTTTTTAAAACCAATAACAGTATGTATTATGCTTCTAGAACTAACCTGTTAGTTCCATGTCTTATTTTTGCTGATGATATTTTAATGTTCGCCAATTCTTTAAGTTCATCCATTGTCAATTTAAGCAAGCTGTTGGACAAGTATCAAGCAGTCTCAGGGCAAGCCATAAATAAGGACAAGACAAAGTTGATTACCTCTTCCAGAATGAATCAATATAGGATTAACAATTTGAAGTTTCTGACTGGCTACTCAGTGGATAATCTGCCTTCAAGTTATCAAGGAATCACCCTCTGCATGAACAACAAATGGAAGAATTTTAATACCATTATAGACAAAGTTAATGGCAAAATTAGTGAGTGGGATTCTAATCATATGTCCTATGGTGGGAGATTGACTTTGATCTCCTCTGTGTTGCTTCAAATAATATACTATTGGATGCAAAACACTCTGATCCCTAAAATCATTTTAAAAAGATTAGAATATACCTTTAACAGATTTCTATGGAGATCAAACTTCAATGATAATACAATTCACTGGTCTAAAAGGAGTTTTATTTGCAAGCCTTTTGAGGAATGCAGACTGAACATCAAATCATTGAGTGATATTCAGCTCACCTTCTCTCAAAAACTCTGGTTCCTTATCAGGAAGAAGAGTTGTCTTTGGTAAAAAATTCTTCACAAGTCAGGTTCCTTAGTTTTGAAGAGACTCATGGGAGTTAAAGATCAAGCTGAGCAAAACATTAAATTGATTATGGGAAAGGGGGAAATGTATTTCTGGCTCGAAGACTGGCATAATCTTCCTGCTTTATCAAATTAATTCTCTGATTCAAGTAGTTGGTTCCTTGAAGCGAAGGTTAATTCCTTCTGGAAGGATAATGACTGGGACATCAAATGCTTTTAAAGTTTTCTTTCCTACGATAGAATTACCCAGATCAAGAAATTCAAGATCAATCCTAACAAGGATTACAAAATGATATGGAAGCTTTCTATCTCTCAAAACTTTAACACCAACCTTACCTGGGATAGCATCAGACATACACAAGTCTAGTATTTTTATGAAAATCTGGAACCACACAATCCCAATGAAGTTCTTTTTCCTTTGTTGGAGGCTTGTTAATAACTTCATTCCTTCTGATGATATTTAAAAAAAAACATTTCAGTATTATCTCAAAATGCCAGTTTTGCAGCAGCCTTGAAGAGAAAAATCATCTCTTTGTAAGTTGTAGCTTCGCATGACAGATTTGGAACTAATTTAGTTAATTATTTAACATCAAAATCGGTCGTTACATGATCATAACTCATGTACTGCAAATGTGGTTTTAGTTTTCAAAAAGAAAATTCCATATATCTCATATAATCCTTCAAGTTATCTGTTGGATAATATGAGATAACAGAAAGAAATAAAAAATTAATGGAAATCATGACTCTGTCTCTTATGCTATTGATAGAGTAATCAAAGTTATCAAAGGTATATATGTCTAATAAATTGACCAGTAAACACTGGTCAAAAGCTTTTAATGCAAGAATATCATTAGGTTGCAACTCGGTTAAAAACAGAAGCAAGATCCCGATTTACCTGAAATGGCTGCCTCCGGAGAAAGATCGAATCAAGTTGAACATTGATGACGCTTGCTCTCATTCAGGAGAATCGCGTGAAGGCATCTTGTTTAGAAAGCTCAAACCTCTGCTTGCTGAAACCAGAGCGTTGATAGAGGGCCTCATAATTTGTAGACAGAATAACTGGATTAATGTTGATATGGAGACTGATAGTTTTCTTCTTATCAACATTCTGACGAAAGGTCAAACTGAATGGTATATTGATTCTCTAATAAATATTTGTAGAAAGATTCTTCATCTCAATATGACTCTAAGACACATCTCTTGCATTCAAAACCAAGCCTCCGATTGGATTGCAAAATAGATGCTCTCTCGAAATAAAAACCAGAAGTTCAACCATATGTTTGCTCAAAGTGCTTTCTGTCCATTGTTCTTCTAAAGAGCTTAGGGTTGGCTTATATAAACCTTGATTGATTATAGTTTTGTGAATCTTTCTTTGATTTGTTATCGATATCCGGTTTGGGTGTTGTATTGGCTATTTTGGCTCGAGTCGCTATTTTAGGTCTCTGGTTTTGAATCTACGGTAATGGAAAATAAAAATGAGAGAGAAAGTCTTAAAGTTGGAAGGCGTGAGTCTCCAGTAGCGCACTTTTTTTTGGTTTAATTTTTAATTTTTTTCCAAATTTTGTTGGCCTTCCAAATTTGGTCCTGAACTTTATAACTTTCAGTTATTCTATATCATTAAAGATTTATTTTGCTAAAGAAAGAGTTAGGTTTGTAATTTAGTTTTAAATTTTCAGACTATATGTCTTTAGATTTATGGATGATTATATATAAGATTTCCTATCGTAGGTCTTAAACAAGACCATTAATCAATTATAATCTTTTTTATATTAAAAAAATAAATACAACATCTATAATCTTTTTTTATGTTCTTCTAATATAAAAATAATATGTTTTAAAATTTAGGTTTGGTTCATCCTAATTTTTAATAAACAAGATCGAGATAAAACGTTTTTAATTTTTAATGTATAAGATTTTGCTATTTAAAAATAAAATAAAATAATGTTCACAAAATTTGAAATACAATTTTCGTTTCATTCATATAAACTTATAAAGTCAAATATATATTGACCTTTTGTCATATTGTCATCGGAAAAGAAAAACAAATTACAAAAGCTAAACCAATTTATAAAACTTAAATAAAAAGAAAAAACATTTTCACTATTCGTTTGATCTTGATCGTTATAAAATTGATAAAATATTAAACTCGATTGTAATTCAATTGATTACCATCCTTATAAAATAATATAATTAATATCTGAAAATATTTTCAAATAATGGTTCACAAAAGGTAAAGACGGATAAAATTTTAATGAGAGGTGTTAATTGTATTTTTAATAATTTGCTATAAGTTTTATGAAACTAACCATCGTTGTTCCAAATTTAAACTTTTAAAATCAAAGTTTCAATTTGTTACTAATTTTTATTATCCACTAAGAGCGTTACTTAATGATATATATATATATATATAAAAAGTAACATTTATAATATTTATTTTTATATTTTCTAAAAAAAAAATTAGTTATAATTTATATACAAAGAAAACTAATAACATAATCGGACAAAATAAAATGAGGTGAACAAAAAGAGATTTCTTCCCAAGATTTTTTTTTGGATTGTTAGCACGAAGTTTCAACTTTCATGCTAATTTGCTCTGCTCTTCTTTTCGATGGATTCATGTTCTGCCTTCATCTGTCCGATTCAGACAGTCTTCTCCGACAACGCTCTTTATTCCTCTATTCCAACCAGCCTCCATAAAGCATGTCCTCTCCCGTTAGCAAATCAACAAGATTTTTTTCCTCTCCCTCTCTCCAAGATACATGCACCCTCTTTACAATTTCCAAACCTTCACACCAACTCTGCATTTGAAGACAACTTCAAACCTCAACCTGCAAAATCATTATTCGCTCAAATTATCAAACCAATTAAAACATCAGCCAAAGAACCTATTATCACCACCAAAGAAGACCACTCAACCCTTATCTTCTCCCCTCAAGACAAAAAGAATCTCACTCTTAAGGATAAATTCACCCTTATTGGGAAATTTGCTACTAGAAGACCTAAGATGATAAAAATCCAACAAACAATTGACTCTCTAAAATGCAATGGAAATGACAGCCTTGCTTTTTGGGATAATAGACATTTAATGATATAAATTGATATTCTCGATGATGTTAAGAAGATCTGGAGAATGAATATCTGGACAGTGACCCAATTCTCGAAGAGAATTCTCCAATGGTCACCAAGTTTCAAAAAGGAATCACCAATTACACCAACATGTATAAATTTTCCTAAACTCCCCACTTATAGGTACTCTAAAGATATTATTCTATCTATGGCCAAAGTAATTGGGAGTCATCTTCAAACTTGGATACCACAAAAGAATAAAGCTATTTACAATTCATGTATGGCTTGGGTGGAAACAAACCCCACTAAGGAACCAATATCCAAGATCTGAATCAACTTTGGTCCATAAAATGGCTACTGGCCAACAGTTATCTATGGTCCAATGACAGCTTATTATAATCACTAATGGCATATAAGTCACAATCATTTGGAATGCAGAAAACTTAAGAAACCTAATTCTAGTTTGCCTGTCATGCATTCTAAGATTAAGTCTCCCATTGTGCAACCTACCATAAATCACATACGTGACATTCAAGATCCTCTTTTCTCTATACCACCGAACTCTTCCATCCATCCCATCCCTGACCCACCCGAAAAGCAAACCAAACTATCGTTAAGACACAATCAATTCAAATGACCCTTAACCTATCCATCTCACCACCTATTACTCTACCAAAAATCCAAACCCCTCCAGTTATTCCCCCAATACTGAGCCCCCAAATCAATGAAGCCATCAATATTCTAAACATGGGAATCAATATCTATGAGAATCTTGTTGTAACCGATACCAATGATCCACCTTCCCCATAATCATATCCGCATGCAGCCTCCGAACAACACCAACAACTCATGCAAAAGTTACCAATCAGTTTGTCAATAATCTTTTTAACCATATTGTTATCAAAGCAAAGAAAACAAGTGAGGACTCAAGACATTCTTCTGGATCTACTAAATGAATGCCTATCTATTTTGCTGGAATGTTCGTGACATTGGCAATAAGCCAACTAGAAGTAGAATTAAATCTATCCGCAAGTTAAATTCTATCAACATTCTGGTTATTCAAGAGCTTATGTTAGGGGATCATCATTTAACATCAATTGTTAATCATCGTAGTTTTAAAATTCTTTATATAATACTAACAACAAAATTTGGGTCATTTGGAGACAACATTACGATGTTCAAATTATTTTAAATGAGGAACAGTATCTTCATCCAAAGGTTACTTATCTTCCTATTAATATACCTATTCAAATGATTATAGTCTATACTAAATGTAACATGATTCACATGAAAGACCTTTGGAACTATTTAAGAGATATCTCTAACAACTTTATTAATTGGATAATGATGGGAGATTTCAACTTCATCACCAATCACTCTAAGAAAATCTCTTGCTCTACTCTTTGTCATAAGAGTATGAATGAATTCAGCGAGGCTATTATAGACTGTAATCTCTATGGTGTTTGATATATTGGATCTACCTATACTTGGTCCAATTCTCACAAATGGAAGAGGCTAGACATAGTTTTATTCAGTAACTCTTGGTCCAAATCTTTCTCAAACATTACTGTCAAACATTTATCTAGACTCCGATTTGACCATTTTACTCTCTTTATATCATGCTCTAACAATACTAATAACACTAGATCCTCTTTCAAATTCCTAAACATGTGGCTACACCATCCCGCTTTTATGACAGACATAGAAAATAACCAGAATGCTCATATGGATGGTCCTCACCTGTTTTCCTTTTAGCATAAACTAAAAAGACTAATTTTTTTTTAAAAAAAGACTGGAACACAACTCTTTTGGTAATACTATTAATTATTTTGCTACTTCTGAGGAAGAAATCTGTTATCTGGAGAAAAACTTAATTGTTTCTAACTCCACGACAAAATTAAATTAGCTAATTCTAAAGTTCTCCATCTATAATGACTAGTTAGAGAATAAAGTTATTGGCATATAAAAGCTAATATAAATTGGACCACTAATGAAGATAGAAACACTAAAGCTTTATATCTGTATGTGAAGCACAAGTATAAAAGAAACTACATTCATAAGATAAAAGAGAATAATACCTAGATTGAGGATCCTATTGCTATTGGTGATTCTGCTGTCAGATTTTTCAGTCATTACTGAATAAAAATCATGATAATAGCCCCATTCATGACCTGCAAAACGTTATCCCTAAAATTATTAATAGAGTAGATAATATAAATCTCATGTCTATTCATACTCTAGATAAAATTCATTGTGCTATTAACTCTCTTAACTCTAACAGCAACGCTAGAGTTAATGGTTATAATATTAAAAAAATTAAATCATGCTGGCTACTATTGCTAATGACCATGGTGCTGTAGTGAGAACTTTTTTGCAGATGATCCTATTCCCCAAAGAATTTTTGCTACTGCTATCACTTTCATTCGTAAAAAAACCAACCCCCGCGTTTTAGGCTGATTATAGACATATTAGTCTATGTACTGTCTTTAACAGAATTCTATCTCGCTGGATTTAAAGTGAAGTTGATCCTTACCTTTCTTATTGACTAATCCTTACTGATTTCATCTTCTTCGAGTATAGCCTTGAGAATCTGTTCTTCTTCTCTCTTATGGTTGTTTTGTTTCCTTTGCGATTTGGGTTATCAGATCTCATAGATAGATAGTTTGCCGGGTAAAGATTTCTTGTCTGGTCTCTCTTTCCTGGCCCAATTCTCTAAAAAATTGATTGGACTGAGTGTTTTGTAAGACTTTTCACTTTGGGCCCTTTCTTTCCTTTTATTATAATAGTTTTGTTCTAAAAACACACACTATTATAATAGAAAATCAAAATGTTTTAATCAATCAAGATATATCAAACTATATTTATGTAGGAGAAAAAACAAGACCAAACTAAGTTATGTAATGAAATGAACGACAACAAAACACTATTGTTTTAAAATTAAATTTACAAAATCATTATTTAATATTTAATATAAGTTTAAATTACGATACTATTGTACATATATCAAGCACTATTGGTAGACCACTTCACATCTGGATCTTTGAACATAACAAGGTCATATTCAATAATTGTCGGGCTTGGTTGGAGATTGATATCTCCAAACAATTTCCTAAAAATCTTTGGATCCAATTTTGTACAAATGATGGGTTTTGCAGCATATACAGCATATACATTGTGGTGAAAAACTCATATATTATACTAATTGTAAATATTTGAGCCCCAATCTAAATGTCTGTAAAAAGAATTTAACCTCTGCAAATTTTGTTCAAACAATAAATCCAGAAAAGTCAAAGGTTGACAATAATAAACATAGAAATTCAATATGGTTACCAAAATAAATCAATAATGAAATCTCTAATTGTTCAATGTCCAAAACCAACCGAATCATCAGACTTAGCTAATAATCTTAACCTGGAAAAAATTTATCCACAAAATAATACATAACTTGTTAGTTGTGCTAACAAGTCTGATTATTTTGAAACCCTTAATGATATCAATCCAACAAACTCTTTAAATCAGGTTATCCTAATTAACTCTAAATCAAATTCTTAAAAAAATAGATCTTGTTAGCAAAGCTAACACTATAATTCTATTGAAAGTCATAATGTAAATAAATAAGAAGAACTAAATAATGATTCAAATATGATCAATGGAGAAATTGTAAAACTTCTAAATACTCTAGAGATTGACAACATGTTTAATTCTCTTAATGAGTGTGAAAATTTAGACTCAGACTCTGAGTCCTTGGACCTTGTTTTGAAAGATCACAAAACGCATGTCACCAAAATGCACAAAATATATTGAACCATAATTAAATGTAATATCAAAGATTCATACTTCATTATCTGCTGAGCACGTACCAGATATTTTAATCCTGAAGAAAAAAAAATCTCAATAAAAAATATATCAAAAGAAAAGTTGAATCCTTATAAGAAGGTTCCAACTAGATCTTCTTCTTCATCTTTTAAATGACTCTAAAAGTTCTAAACTGGAATGCCAGAGGGATAGACAATAGGGGAACTATCAGAAGGTTAAAATATATAATAAAGTCTCAAAGAATTGATTTCATAACTCTGCAAAAACATATGATCAATTCTCACAAACTTCATCAAATCATTAAAACACTAAAATTTTACTCTAGTTGTGCTAAAAACAATAAAATTTGGGTTATCTGGTAGGAATCCTTCCAAGTTATCCCCTTCATTGATAATGAACAAATTCCCCCATCTATTTGTTAGTCATCCATTGGTTAAAATATAGTTTCTAGTTTCAACTATTTATGCTAAATGCATTAGAACCTTAAAATTTAATCTCTGGAAAATATTAAGAGATATGTCAAACACTAACCAATATTGGTTACTACTAGGTGATTTCAATGTTATATCTTCAAATGATGAATAACTATCATGTTTATCCTTGTGCCAAAATATCCTTGATGAGTTAAATGACACCATCTTGGACTGCTAGTTGGAATATGCTGGATTCTCAGCTTCAAAATACACTTTAACCAACAATAGAGTTTGGAAAAGATTAGGTATGACATTATTAATGCCCATTGGAGAAATTATTTTGATGTTACAATGATGAAGCATCTTTCCAGAACTGGCTCAGGTCATTCATCATTGTGTTTAACCATCTCTAATAACATAAACGAACCTAAACCTAAACTTAAAAGAATAAAATATAGGTTAAAATAGTGGAATTGGAATACATTTGGCAAAAAATTTGGCAACCTATCTAACTCTGAATAAGAAGTTAAATTCCATGAAATTAGTTTTTAAAACTCTAAATCAAATAAAGATAAAATAAAACTTTCAAAGGAAAAAGTAAAACATTTAAACTTGTTAGCTAAAGAAGAATCCTATTGGGAACAAAAGGCTAGTGTATCTTAGACAAAAGAAATTGTGACAGAATACCTCATGTTTCCATAACTTTTTCAAAAATAGAAGAATTTAAAATCGAATTCATGGAAGTTCGCATAATGATACATGGATTAACCACCAAGATAATTGGGTAATCTTGTAGTTAACCACTTTAAAGAAGTTTTAAATTCTCAACCTGTTTTACCTAACAACTATATTTTTCAAAACATCATTCCAAACTTAATATCTGCTGAATAAAACACTTACAACCCCCCCCCCCCCCCCCCCAATCTGGAGCAGAAATTTTCAAAGCCATTCAATCTGTCAACCCTAACAATGTGGTTGGAGTTAATGGTTTTAAAATTAAGTTCTATTTAATATATTGAGAAATTATAAAACAAGATCTTAATAATGTTATATCGACCTTCTTCAATTGAAACTCATCCCCAAAATGTATCTATGCTACTTCTTTTTGCTTGATTCCCAAGAAAGAATCACTCAAAACTTGAAGTGATTTTAGGCCTATAAGCATTTGCAATGTCCTAAACAATATTATATCAAAATTAATAAACAACAGATGGACTTCCATCCTCCCTAAAATCATTTCTGATGATCATGGAGGTTTTGTTACCAATAATAATATCAATGAACATATATTAATTGCACATGAGTTAATTTATGATTTAGAGAAAAAACTAGAGGTAACAACCTTATTTTTAAACTAGACTGGACAAAGCCTGTGGCAGGCTCTCAAATAACTTCTTACTTTAAATCTTAGTTATCTTTGGTTTCAACAACAAATTCATTTAACTTATAAACCAAAGTGTTATTCACTATTATTTTTCTGTCATTGTTAATAGCTCCATGTATGGGTCTTTTATCTATTCCAATGGTGTGAGGCAGGGTGACCTTATGTCATTCAACCACTTCATTATTGCTGAAGATTTCTTCACTGGAAGAATAAAAAAAACTATTCTTGGAAAATCAATCAATACACTATCATTCAAGATCAAACATTCCAATTCCATGTTTAACATATGTTGACGACATTATAATCTTTATGAATGGATCATTAAACAACGTTAAAAAGATATGGGGATTACTTATACATTATCAAAAGATGTCAGGTTAAAAAATCTCTACAACCATATCCAAATTCATTACCTACAAAAATTTGGGCATGTCTAGGATAAATTCAATTTTTAACATCACTTGCTTCAAATATTCTACCATTCTCATCAATTATTTAGGAATTAATATTCATCCTAGTAACATAATAAGTCACTTTAATGATATTATTTATAAACTCATGATTAGAGCTGTTAAGGGGCCTCCCAACCCGTTAACCCGTCCGGGACCGGACCGGTAAGGCCCGCCCGAGACCGGTCTGAATAGCTTAGGGAGCAGGTTGGGAGCCAAAATTTTGGACCGACTCTCTTACCGGTCTGGACCGGTCCGCCTGGTAACCAGCCCGGTAAGGGAGATATATAATTGTTTTTCCTGACCTTAAAACAATTACGATAAACTAGCAAACCCGCCCGTTAAGAGTCGGACCGGACCGACTCGACTCTTAACGAGCCGGTCCCGTTCCATCATATTTGGCTCCCTTCACTTAGCGGTCCGGTTCGACCCGCCCGGTAGCTTAACGAGGTTGTCCTGGTCTCGCCCAAACCCGGACCGACCCGACCCGATAGCATGACTACTCATGATAAAAGTCTTAGAATGAGATTGCTTAAATCTTTCATTTGGTGGAATGATGGCCGTAATAAAATCTGTATTGATTAACATTCCTTTCTACTACATACAATCTTACTGCCTCCCAAAAGTCGTAATTGATAGAATTAACAAAATACTAAACAAATTCATTTGGGAATCAAATGAAGAAAAAAAAAGTGATGATTTGGAGAAACTGGCCCAACATTCACAAATCACATGAAGAATCTGGCTTAAACTTAAGAAAAACTGATATACAAAATACATATTCAGGTAAACTATGGTTTAAATTCAGAAATCATCAAACTCTATGGGCCAAACTGATGCACTCTATATACTGCCAAAACCATCACCCTTTACAAATCAACATAAAACAAAAAGGCCCTGAGACTTGGAAAATGCTTCTAACAATCAAGAATATTGTCGACCCTTTCATTTACTTAGAAATAAGAAATGGTAACTGTGATATTTGGCTTGAGATATGGTGTCACACCATCTCTTTCACTATCATCTCTAATATTGAGGACAATATGTGGTATTAAAGTAATAAGATAAACACCTTTTGAGAAAACAATGGGTGGAACTTAAACAAACTCAAAAACAATGTTACTACAACCGATATTAGTATGATAAAAAAGTTCATATTGCATGTATATAGACCATATACAATCATGTGGAATACATCTCAGTCAGGCCAATTTAACTTTTAAGACACTTTTGATAAATTAAAAACAAAAGAACCTTTAAACATTACACACACAAAATTTAGAATTGTATTTCTCCAACGAAGTGTTCTTTCACTCTTTGGAAAATCCTCAAAGGTTTAATCTATGTTTATTCAATTATTCAACAAAAAAACTTTACTCTTGCCTCAAAATGTCAATTTTATAACAACATATAATCAACAGATCACTTTTTTGTTAAATGTCACATAACTTTTAAAATTTGGTAGTACTTCTCAAGTTTATTTGGTCTATATATTGAAAATTATATAACATTTCCACACCTTATAAACATATGGTAAACACCTTATAAACAATCATCCCATCTATCATCAGTTGGAACATTTGAAATGCCTGAAATAAAGCTAAATAATATATATACACACACCAAAGACATCGTCAACAAGATTATGCACATAATTTTCAAACTACATTGCTTTAACATGTTATCAAAGAAAATATATGGTAAATACCTTCAAACAACTAAATACCTAAATTGTTTCAATCACACTAACAATAAAAGAACTACTCTCTATGTCAAATGGTACGCACCTTTACGAAAACGCCTTAAACTAAACACTGATGAAGCCTGTATCTACAATGGTGAATCTGGTGGTGGCTTTATAGTTAGAAATTTAAATGATATTATGTTAGCTTCAGGTTGTAGATTATATGAGAATCAGTCTTTCATCATAGAAGAAACGAGAACGTTACTTGATGGTTTGACCTTATGCATGAATCTTGCTTATATTCATGTTAATATTGATATAGACTCTAAATTTTTATTTGATAATTAGATAATAATTGTATTCCCCGGTATTTATCTTCCATTGTGTCTTGTTGTCGTAAACTTATCAACCCTTCCATGTATTCGAGACTGATCTATAGAGGACCGAATTTTGCAGCAAATTGGCTTGCAAAATTCAGCCGCAAAGAAAATTTCAATAATAATAATAATAATACAACCTTAGATGAGGATCCTGACTAAATTAGGGAAATATTATTCTTAGAAGCCCTAAATGTAAGATATCTTGGACTTAAGAACTAAACTTAATATTTATCTTTAATCAAATCTTCACTGCAAATTATGTTATCCTTGGATATGAATATACTTCTAACATTTGTGAGCAGGTTGATAAACCTGACCTACTACTTTTTTCTTCAAGTATAGGTTTGAATTAACAAAAACAAAACCTTCAATACATCCATGACTTGGGTTGGGAGCTCCATTAGTGAAGAACATCAGGATACAAACCTTCGAACCTAAGGATAACAACAACAAAATATATACTTTCTCTGGACACAAACTCAGTGTCAATCTCGATTACGACAGCAATACGAAGCATATATATCATAGTTTTCATCATTATATCCAATATCATAAATTGTATATAAAGCTCAACTTATATATTCAATACTAGTTACTTTAACTAGTTTCTGTACAGCAATTGTGTTTATGGTTTTTTAATAAAATTTTATGTTATATATATATATATATATATATATATATATATATATATATTATTTAATCTATTTAACTACTCCTATCCGTAGAAAATGAAAAATATGATTCTAAATATATATATATATTAGAAACGTTATGAGCATATGCTAGTATTAAATAAATAAATTGATATTTACTAGTATATTCTTATTTGATATTAACATTTATTAATGATTTTTTTATATAAATATAATTTGTTTTTATTAAGAAGATGCATTAAACATATTTAAAAAAATGTTTTTACAAATTTGTGGGGATACCCGACATATAGGACTAAGAGTCGGAAAATAACTTATTGGTACTCATGTCTAAAAATAATTCATACACACTAAACTTATTATAATATAAATAAACTATTTATCTAACATTTTTCTTACCTTTTTATTGTAATTTTTATTTTTTATATATTTTTGTCTTTATTTTTTTATATTTTTAATAATAAATTGATTTTTTTATAATAATAGATTTATAGTCACTAATAATAAATAAGTCATAATATATATCCATAAGTTAGCTTTTGATGCAGTTATTTTAAGATTATTATGTTTACTCGAAGCACAGACCAGTGTGTGAATTAATTAGATGGCTGTTTAAGACTCGATAAGAGTGAAAAGAAGAGAGATAAGTTATGTTATTGATTGTAGCAATTGTTCAATTTAGTTCTTTAGCTATCCGAAGGCCTCTACCCACAAATCTTTTTTCACTAAGATTTAGCCAATCTTTATTTGAATCTTGGATATGAGGTAACTGTTCTACATTTTTATACTGTGATTTTCTTTATAATCATCTTATTTTCTATGCTTTATTTGCATCTTATCTTTGATGGATTGATGATGTGTAGTCATGCTCAAGTAAATTCCTCAAAGTATTTGCCAGATATTTAATCCTTACTTTATAGTGCCTCATATCCTATCGATGATCGTCCTGGCTTAAATGATGCTCTTGCTGGTACTCTTGATAAAGAAAAACAATTATATAACTTACTATCAGAAAGTGAAGAGATGATGAAGTCTTTATTTGGTCAGTTGAAATCTCAAGCTTCTATATTTAAATACAAGTCCATTGAGTGTTCGCAATGTAAATAGGATATTTTAGCTTTACGGGTTAAGAATTCTCATACATAGAGCACTTGGACAGATTTGCATAAGATAATTGCAGATGCTAAAGTCAAAATTGGCGTTGGTACATTCCATTCGGAGGATTTGTATCAACAATTGGGTTATACATCGGCTAGGTATACTACCATGTTAAAGGAGCTTGTTGCTAACCATAAAGCGATGCATTGATTTTTTTAAAAAATACCCCCTTTTGGTTTCTTATGCCCACGAAATGTTTATGGAGGCGCAATTCATGTTGATGTTGGATGTTCATGATCTTTACCATGATATTATTCTTAATTACATATGATATAATGTTCATTGAGTGCAATGGCCGTAGACTATGACTTGGACTGATAAACCTTTTAGTTATATTTTTTTTCGTCAAAGAGGACTAATATGGGTAAACAGATTCGTGATGCGATTGAGGAACTTTAGGATAAAAATTGGAAAAATATGAAGATGGTGCACGAAGTGCTGATAATAAGGATGCGCCTGAAGGATGTGACCATATTGTTTGTAAATTTTTATGTTGGTTATGGTAGTATAAATGGTTGTTTTATTACGATCTTAACTCTTTGGTTTAAATTTGTGCTGGTGATGTATCTTTTTTTTGTTACTGTTGTTTTAATATAATATTTTGAAGATTCTTATTTTTATTTTGCGAGCATTTTTTTTATTGGACTATAGTAGAGTTTCAAATATTTTACTTTCTGAATGTGCCAAATTTAATTTGCATTATCATCCAACGATGTGCATGTGTTCAATTTTTTTTTTGCTTCATACGGTTAATGTTTCTTCCAACGTTTCTTTTAACTTTCCGAGTATTTTTATCTTAATGGTTTTTGGTATTATTGGTTCTGTCCTCATGATGTCTTTGAGGGTCTCTGACCATCTTCCTATTGTTCCAACTTTCTTATTTTTAACGCCTTTAATTATTTTATTTCTATTCCATTTGTTTATTTTTCTTAAGGATGAGAATAAAAAATGAATATCTGTTTAATTTCCTTCTCAACACAGTATTATGTGATGAGATCATTTTGGAATTGTGTTCTATTATCGGTAGTGATAACTATATGTGTGCCATACTCATAATATATATTTACTTTTAAGAAGGAAATTACCAATGTTGTCGTTATGTGTGAAAAATAGTCTACTTCTACGAACATGTATTTTATATTTTATAAGGCAGCTAATAGTGCTTCTGCAATATTCATACCTCATCAATAAAAAAGAATGGCTTATATTATTCTTTGTAGTAATTTTGTTGGGACTTGGATTGAATTTGTGAACCTTTGGCATGTATCACATGCCCTTACTCTTATCTTTGCATCATTTATTATTGTTGGACAATAGTAAACTTGTAGCGACATTCTTTTAATTAAATCTTTGTCTTTGTAGTGAGCACATCTTTCTTACTCATGAAATTCGTTCATTATAAAAAGTGCCTCATTTGTGCTTACACATTTTAACAAGGTCTTTGGAAACCGTTTTTGTATGACGTAGCTGCTATTCATACATATTTTGAAGATATTCATCTTATTTTTTCATTCTTTCTTTTTGTCTACAAGTAGTGTTGTTAATTTTTTAATTGGTGTGTGCCAATCTTCCTTTTTTTCTTCCTCATCTAATTACCATTACCACTTCGGTCGTGACCGTTGAAAGAAAGAAATTTATTAAGGTGACTGATGGTTTTTCCTATAGTTTTACACCTAATAATGATGATGTGCATGCCCTAAAGAAACCAATGAGTTGCTGATTTCATTTTGTACCCTTTGTACTTGTTTGAATTTGACATGTACATAGTGGGAAACAAAGTGTTGTAACTCATTCAGGTACCGGACAATAATATCTTTGTTTGCCTCCGCCTGGCTTATCATTTGACCAACTACTAGTTGGAAATCATTTAAAAGTTTTACCTTTCTGGCTTCGCAGATTTTTACTAAGTGAATCCCTGCAATATCGGCCTTATATCCTGCTTCATTTTTCGATGTTGAGAACCCGAAATGGATGAATTGGTTTAGAGTATCACCATTTAGAGAGATAAATTGTGTTTGTTCCCCTGAACTTTTATTGTTACTTCTTTTTCCAGTTCTAACACTCTATGTATTATCTAAATTTTTGTATCAACGATTGTTGGTCTTTTAAATTTAAATTCCACCAGATAGTTCCCTAGCTCAACTGACCGTTTGGTTAATCTTCTTGAGATGTCAGAATTTTGTAACAAAATTATTAGAGGTAAATGAGTCCTCAAAATAGTATTGGATACTTAAATATACAACGTCATCATCCAAGAAATTACTACTCATGTTATAAATTGGAATATTTATTGTTTGTGGTAACAAAGATTTACTTACATTGTAAACAGTTTTGTACTCTTTTCATTCCTCCCTAATTAGCTGTATGTTGATTGCGTGATCTAATACTGCCAAATATATGCGTATGTTATGTACTTGCCTCAGTTTTGTTAATGCGTTGGGTGTTGTCGAGAAACTTTTGATTTTGGTGTTCCACTTCCGATTTTTCTTTTTAAATAGGACGAGATTTGTTTCCCTCCATAGATGATGATATTATTTTATATGTCCCTTAGCCATATGTTTGTCTTTTTTGTCAATGATATTTTTTGTCAAGATTTAACCTCCATATTTGTGTTATCGTTTTAAAATTATTGTTGGCGTTTAATTGGTAATGCATGACCTCATTCAGAACTCTATCGACATCATGTATATACCATGAAAACGTATTTAGATTATTTTAAAAAGTTTATAATTTTATAACTGAGATTATTTCGTATATTCTCTCTAATTTTCCTTGATTTTCTTTTTCTCATGGTGAATTTGGTGCTTCTTCTCTGGTTGAACTTGATAAGGTCGGTTTATATAGGAAATTATAACAGTAAAAGGGTCAGATTTTTCTTAGAAGGGAAATTCAGACCTAAAAACTAAATCATGACGAGTAAGCAGTATGCCTAGTAATTCAGCTAGGTGCCTAGTTTACTTAATGTTGGGCCTAGGGGTTCACTAGACTGACCCAAAGGTATGACCCGATCCGAATGGCCCATGGATACAAAAATAGTATAAATAGTTCGACAAACAACATTAAATGGGTTGGATTTTTCTCGATCTATATATTAAATACAAGCACTTCTATTCTCTCTCAACTTTCTACCCTAAATTAAATTCTAAACAACTTAAATAACTTCCAAACTCACCCTCCGATCATTTTTTACCATCACCAAATTGGCGACCACAATGGGAGCGTGAGGTGCCTGATTAACGTTATCCAAAACCTAACTCGTGAATCGTGCTTCAGATTTCTTTGAGGCATGAATATCAAAATGAAAATTGATCCCCCTCTTAAGAATGAGGGGATAAGAGGTAATAATGAGAACGCTAACGTATCTCATATAAATTATGATACAAAAGAAAGATAAATCATGCAGGAAAAAGCGTGATCAATTGAGGGCAGAGATTGAAGCTTTGAAGGCCCACAAGCAGGCTAAAAAGAGCTAAAACGGAAGAATCCACTAAGATATCTTGGTTTCATGAGCTTGATAACGACCCAAAACAAGATGAAAGTGATCAGTCCCCAAAGGCTCGTAAAGGAACAACAAAAGAACATCAGATTAAGCAATTGTCAAACACATCGGATTCTGTTGGAAAACCAACCACATAATCATACTCGGATATCTCTTCTTCCTCATCAAGTAGTGATCATGGTCGTCAAATTTATTGAGTCTAAATTTCACTTTTAGAGAAAGAGTAAAATGTTAATTAAGATTGTAGAGAGGGAAAGTGATTCAAAGTATGAGAATATGACTTAAAATAATCCTCAATTTATTCATCGTCTTACGCCCTATTTATAGGTGTGTCAGACTTCTATAACTAAATTAGTTATATAATAGGGTAAATTGCATTACAATCTCTTATAGTTACAAGTAATTCAAACAGTTGATTCTTCCGATTTTCAATATTGGAATGATCTTGTTGTGCCTAATATCTCATATCCTTATCACTAGCCTTCCTAGTTCTTGTGTTAAATAATGAATAATAATTAGTTTTCATCGAAGTCGTAGTAGATGAAGATTGTTAATTGTCAAGTTCTAAATCACTTCGGATTTAATATTCCCATCTTTTCATCAAACCGGTTTACTTCAACATTTTTTGTCTTCGAATACAAGCATATCCAAATTTCACCTCGAATGTATACCTTTTAATAACGACTCAAAACTGCTAAGTTATACACTTGTCATCCTCGAACAAAATTATATTTAGGTTTACTTCGAATCTGATCCAATCAATATTGTACTTAAAGTCCCCTTGAATTCTCACACGACCCTTTTATTTCTGCTTCCTATATTCACACACGTATTCTTTCACTAACCTTTTCACAACGGTAAAAACGTTTGAACTCTAGTATGCGTGTGAAAATTCACTAGGTCTGAAACTGAAGACGACGCTTCTAAGAAGGGGCACTAGATAAAAAAGATAAGAAAAATAAAGTGCAAACTAAGCTTCATGAAGATGTTATTTCCACTCTCAGTTTGAATTAAAAACCAATCTTTCCTGAATATATCATGGCGATGAAGAATGTGCCATATGACTATTACAGTCGATATCTTGCCGGACGTCTAAAGAAACAATGAGGATTGTTAGACAATGTAGTGCTATAACTACCAATGACACCACTTGGTTGTAGAGCAGATGAATTGGTGTTCTATCCTAAGATTATCAACTATGGACTTCGGTTCCCACTGGACCTAATGATAGTAAAATATTTTGAACTCTTGGATCTTTGTCCTACACGTGCAACCCCAAATTTATACTTTACTATCTTGTTAGCGATTATGGCTTCTAGACTGAGCTAGACCCTTCTCTTCACTAAAGACTTTATTGTCATGATTAGTCTTTCAAAAATTCATGTATTGCCCTTCTATTATCTAACGCTTAAAGATGATTTCAAAATAATCGATGATCTTCTTGGGGATGACAAGTTCTAAAAGCAAAGGTTCGTCTTTATTTCTGGAGCATAGGAAAATGAAAATGAAATATCAGGAGAGAACCCCTAAGACTCAACCTTGTTTGGAGAAGTACGAGTTGATGAGTACGAAAATATTTTCCACTCACTGTAGAAACCGGACAGGGGCAATTCGGAAAAAAGCCACCCAGTGAACCATCCGAACTGGACAAAAGTACTAAAAACTAATCACCTTTTGACTAAGCTAATTGCTAATCTGCTTAATAAACTAATGGGTTTTTGAATTCGACTCGGTTTCATAAAATTGACACGAAAGCCCATATGGCACATAATCAAGGTAATAAATACCCAACCACTTTCATTAATGAGGGTAATGAATATTTAATACAACCAGGCAGCTTAAATCTCTCACTACAAAACACCCAAACATTTAATACCTCTAAAACACCACAAAAGATCGGACTAAATTACCCTCAGTTGAAAATAATCCACACCAAATTGGCGACCACATTGGGAGGAGAAGGTGGCTGAATCTAGCATTCGAAACCATCAAGAAAAGCTAGTTCGGATGAATCCGGACGAGCAGGCAGTTCCACCAAATATGGCAAAAGTGGTGGGAGAAAACGATGAGTATACGATCGAAGAACGAGACAAATTGAAAGCTGAGATAGAAGCCCTGATGGGCTGCTAAAAGGGTAAAGATGGGCTTGAAAGAAAATCAAAAGTGTCAGACGTTCACCACACTAACAATCCAAGGGAGCATGACCCATCAGCAAATACCCATGTAAGCACTAAAAAGACTCATGCTAGCTCAAAGAAGTCTCACCGGTCTAAACCGGTGGAGAGCTTAGATTCAGATTCAGAATCTTCTAGTAGATCCTTGAGCAAAGATGGAGTTGAGGAGTCCCTGTCATCCAGCAGTGATGAAGGCCGTTCTAAAAAGAAGAAAAAGTTGGTAAAAAAGTATTCAAGAAAGAGGGACAGGCATGGAAGGTTGAAAAGGCATCTAGGAAAAGGGTCATCTCATAGCCACAACCATGGCCAAAGACATGTAGACCGAATGTTAATGGATCCTTTCGATTTTCATGATGAACCAAGTATCTTTGCAACTCCCAATGAAGATACCGTGTTTAGTCATGGCCGGAATTGGAGACAATATCCACTGTTTTCCAAGATATTGTCCGGAAACCTTCCTAAGAGGTTTGACGGTACAAAAATGGAAAAATACGATGGGAGTAAAGATTGGATAATCGTTTGGAGAAATTTAAAAACTTTATGATGAATTTTGACGATGATGATAAGTTGCTTTGTAGAGCATTCTCCCAATCTTTTACGGGGAGTGCTCTGAAGTGGTAAAATAGCGTGTCTCAGGGCTGCATAAGAAATTTTGATACTTTTTAGGTGGCCTTCCGGAGGCAGTTCGTTGGAAGTAAAGAGGTGAAGGGAAATGGAGACACTATTATCCATTGTGCCCAAGAACCAAATGAATCCTTGAAAGAATATATAAGTTGCTTTGTGAACACCAAGAATGGATTAGCTGATTGCTTTGAACAAGTAGCAATAGCTTCTCTAAGACATGGTTTGAACCCTGCAATCTGGCTGATTCAGTAACCAGGAAGAAAGCCATAACGTGGGGCGGTTTACTGAATTAGGTGGGGAAACAAATTAATATGGATGAGACGAAGAAGACCAGGGTGCATAGGCAAGTGAGGTCGGCCCCAGCTGCACCAAACCAAAACCAGAATCAGTCAGGGTACAAGGCTAAACAAGCCGGACATGGTCCCAACAGGGCCAAGGCTCAATCCCACCCAGCACCAGCTCAAAGCCAGCAATCCAGAAATAAGCGAGGGCCTTGGGTTCAACCGGAGTGGTTTGCTGAATTAAAAGAAAATGTGGCAACCATCTATGACAAAACAAAAAACGAAGTACATTTTAGGAAGCCGGCTGCGCTTCAATCTCCCAAGGAAAGTCTTAATAATTTTTTCTGCCAATATCATCATGATATTGGTCATAACACAGAAGATTGCATCGCTTTGAAACAAGAGGTGCAAAATTTGATTGAAAGAGGAAAATTGGGTGCTTATGTTAAAAGAAGAAGTGGGAATAGGCCTGATAATGCTCATCGGACCGGCCCAACAAACAACGCAGGGACATCGGCTCCGGACGGGGCTATGGTGATAATTGAAAGATTTGATGTGCAATTAAAGTATTTGGATCATGATCCAACCCGGAATAAGGTGGGCGTTATCACAGAATCCAGCAAGACGATGTCTGGGCTCATAAGCTTTTTTTGAGTCACTTACTATATTTGGAGGCGACACCATGACTGCACAAACTGCTTCTTCAAGGAAAAGGCATGTTCACACCCTGGCTACTCAGTTGGAAGGAGGCATGACCTCCTATCAATCGCAAATTCCTTTTCCCTTCATTGTTTTTTATGAAGATGATTTGAGAGACATAGCTGGTCCCCATGAAGATGCTGTGGTGATAGGAGCATCCATTGGGGGCAATGACATTAGACGAATTTTGGTAGACACTAGCAGCTCAGCCAATATCCTCTTTTTAACTTCCTATAAGCAAATGAATAATCCAGCAGTGATTCAACGTTCGAACAGGTCAATTGTGGGTTTCGCTGGAAGCTCTACGGACGTAATCGGGGAGTTTGAGGAGGAGGTTTTGTTGGGCAAGGTCCCTTTTAAGAAGTTGGTCAAAGTACTTTTCATTGTGGTGGATTGCCTTACGTGCTACAATGCCATTTTGGGAGGGTCTTTGCTCTCTAGGATGCATGCTGTGGCTTCAACATACCACCAATGTTTAAAATACATTGTGCAAGGACAAGTGGGAGTTGTCTGGAGTAGTCAAAAGATAGCAAGGGAGTGTTATGCAACAGCACTAGCCCCTCAAACTTTAGGGGCAGTTCAGATCAGTGAGGATTAACAGTTGAATGGGCCCTCTGGGGGAGAGGGTGAAATTGATGACCCCAGAGAGACCCATGGTGTTTTAATACCAATTGAAGAGGTTGAAACTCACTCTCTGGCTGAAGGAAGCAACGTCAAGATCGGATCCAATATGACACCAGAACTGAAGAGCAAAATGTTATCTTTTTTAACAGACCATCAGCATGTTTTTGCTTGGTACAATGCTGATGTAACCGGAGTGCCAGCAGATGTTATATCACACCAACTATCCATCCGAAGAGATATAACACCTGTTGTACAGAAGAGAAGAGATTTTTCTAAGGAGAAAGCTGATGTCATAGTTCAAGAGGTTAACCGGCTTACTAAGATGGGGCACATAAAGGAATCCCAGTACCCTTTGTGGACAGCCAATCCGGTATTAGTAAAAAAGAAAAATGGGAAGTAGCGTATGTGCATCGACTTTACAGACCTTAATAGGGCTTGCCCAAAATACCTATATCCGGTCCCTCGGATCGATCAGTTAGTGGACTCCACATCCGGGAACAAGTTATTTTCCTTCATGGATGCCTTCTCCGGGTATAGTTAGATTCAAGTGGATCCAAAGGATAAAAAATACACTACTTTTGTTATTGATAGGGGCCTTCATTGTTATAAGGTGATGCCTTTTGGGTTAAAGAATGCATGGGCTACTTATCAGAGGTTGGTGAATAAAGCTTTCGTTGATAAAATTGGAAGAAACATGGAAGTCTACATTGATGACATGATGGTAAATAGTATGGAAGAAGAGCTACACTTGGCAGATCTGCAAGAGAGTTTTGCCAACTTGGTAAAAGTTAATTTAAAGTTGAATCCAGAAAAGTATGTTTTCGGAGTGCAGTCTGGAAAGTTTTTGGGGTATGTGATAAGTGAGAAAGGGATACAGCCTGATCCAGACCAGCTCAATGCTTTACTGCAGATGGATCCTCCTCGAAATATTAAAGAAGTACAAAGATTGACAGGGAGGCTAGCTGCTCTAAACCGTTTTATCTCAAGGTCTTCGGATAAGTGTGCTCCGTTTTTCCAAACTTTAAAGGGTTCCAAAGAATTTAACTGGTCTCCACAGTGTGACCATGCCTTTAATGAAATAAAAAAGCATTTATCCTCCCCCAAAACTGTGTTTAAACCTGTTCATGGAGAAACATTATACATATATTTAGCAGTCTCTGAATGTGCCATAAGTGCGGTGCTAGTTAGAGAGGTGGACAATTACCCTCGTCCGGTGTACTACATCAGCAAAAGGCTGATGGATGTTGAAAAAAGATATTTAAAGCTTGAAAAGCTAGCACAGGCTTTAGTAATTGCTGCTAGAAAGATGAGGCCCTACTTTCAGTCTCATTTTATTGTTGTCCGGACATCTTTTCCCTTGAAAAATATTATTCAAAAGGCAGACGTATCAAGCAGAATGACCAAATGGTCAGTGGAGTTGGGGGAATATGATATTGATTTTGCCCCTTGAACTACAATCAAGGCTCACTCTGTTGTTGATTTCTTAGTTGAGTTCCATTCGGACATGAGCACTAAAAAAGCCACAAGTGAAAAGACTAAGAAGTTTTGGGTTGTCCGGACAGATGGTGGATAGAGTACCATGGGTTGTGGTGCTGGGATATGCTTAACCTCTCCGTACGGTGAAAAGCTATACCAGGCTATATGTTTTGCTTTCAGGGCTTCTAACAATGAGTCCGAATATGAAGCTGCTATAGCTGGTTTGAAGTTAGCCCTGATTTGTGGAGCGAAAAAGGTCAGGTTAATGAGTGATTCCCACCTTCTTATCCATCACGAACAAGGTCAATCTGAGGCCAAGAAGGAGCAGTTAATTAAATATTTATTTGTTCTTAAAGAGGTGGCATTTAACTTTAAAGATATCACCTATGAGCATATACCCCGAACAGAAAATACACTAGCAAACTCCTTGGCAACCATAACATATTCTGAGTCCTACCCATGGATTCACGTGCAAGAGTGCCCATCCATTCAACTCAATCAGAGCAAGGAGGAGGAGGAAAGTTTAAATATACAAGTGAGTCGACCTGAAGACTGGAGATATCCTCTTCTTCAATACATTTCAGATGACATCTTACCTCCGGAAAAAACAGTAGCAAGGAAAATGAAGTATAGGGCTCAGGGATTTTTTTTATCATAAGAGACATCCTTTACAAGAAGTCTTTTAGTAGACCTCTCTTGCGATGTTTGGGGATTGAAGAGTCTCAAACAGTGCTGTCCGAACTACATGATGGTGAAGGATCATCACACTATGGTCATAGAGCTTGGTGAAAAAGTGTGATCCAAGCCAAAGATATGGTAATGAAATTCATATCCCAGTTGCCCCTTTAGAGTCGATTTCTAAGCCAATACCTTTTGCTTGTTGGGGGCTGGATTTGGTGGGACCTCTACCTATGGCGTCCGGAGGGTGCAGAACTATCATTGTTGCAATTGATTATTTCTCGAAGTGGATAGATCAGCCCCACTGGCAGGAACTACTTCAAAAACTGTTATAAAATTTATCTTATCTAATATTTGCTGCAAATTTGGGGTTCCACAGAAGATAATCACAGACAATGGGCCACAATTCGATAACAAGGATAAGGATAATTTATGTGCCTCTAGAGGCATCCAACATTGCTTCTCTTCTCCTTTCCACCCACAGGCGAATGGTTAGGTTGAAGTAGCAAACAGAACCATCTTGTCCGGTCTTAAAAAGAATTTAGAAGGGGCTGCAGGAAAGTGGCCAAGCTACCTACAAGAAGTGCTATGGGCCTACCGGACTACTCCTGGAGCTGCTACACAGGAATCCCCATTTGCCTTAGTATATGGTATGGATGTAATTACTCCTATAAAGGCAACTCTTCTATCATACAGAGTCCACAATTTTTCCGAATAGGCTAATGGAGTGACAATCAGAAGTCAACTCGACTTGATAGAAGAGAAAAGAGTTAAGGCTCACCTTAGAGCCACCCATTATCAGGGATCGATGATAAGCAGGTTTGCTTCAAGAGTGAGAAGAAGAGATTTTCAAAAAGGGGATAAAGTGTTGAGAAAAGTATTCCTACATACTAAGGAGAAGGAGTTCGGCAAGTTAGCTCCAAATTGGGAAGGACCCTATGTGGTCATTGAAAAGCTTAAGCATGGGACATACAGGCTTCAAGATAAAGATGGAAGGATCTTGAATCACACTTGGAACATTGAACACCTCTGGTTGTATCTAGAATGAAAGTTATGTAAATATTTATTTGTTTAAAGTATATGTAAATATTATGGGGCATACTTTTTCCTACCCTGGTGGCGCGGGGAGGTTTTAATGAACTGTCTGTGCTTTTTAATGAAATTTGATGCCTTCTTGAAAAATTTGGAGTGGTTTGATTGATAGCTTCTTTAAAACTTTTTAAGTATCGCTGACAGACCGGATTGATCTGGTGGAGTGATGAACATTTAAACATTTGTCATCGGAGAATTTAAACATTCTCACCTTAAAATACTTGTAAAATAACTAGGGGCTATTTAAACATTAGCTATTTAAACATTTCCCGGCTAGCACCGGGGAATGATATTAAAACATGTAAAATGCCTTGGCCATCCAATGACTTTGAAGTTCAGAAAGAAAAGGTTTATCCGGACAAGAGCTGAACACGGTTACAAAAATGCCTTGGCCATCCAAGGACTTTAGTCTGACACAAGAATTAAAGAAAAATAAAAGATAGTTAAGACTTTAAGGCTGGGCTCCCTTAGATGTTCCAGCCTCATCTGGTTTCTTCTTAGGGTCTTTGGGATCTTCATTAGGGCTCTCTCCGGTCCCTTCTTCTTCATCAGTGGTATCGTCATAACCGCTGGAATAGTTGTGCCTATCACCATCAACCATAGTGTGGAATGAGAGGTCTTCATATTCCACGTATCGCCATAAATCTCTGAGCGTCCTCTTCGGAAATGTTCGATGAAAGAGCAAGGTCATGTCGGATTTGACTTCAGCATACCTTTCTTATTAGGAATCTATCACCTTGTTGCTGTATGCATCGATCTTGGCCTGGATTGTCTTCTCTTGCTCCTTTATCAAATCATCTTTCTCTTGGTTGACTCTAGACACTGCATCTTCGAGTGAAATTTTGTCACTGGTTAGGGTTTGGATAACATTGTCCCTGGCCTTCACCTCCTCTTTTGAAGTGGAGAGATCCTTCTCCAAGCCAGAACACTTAGATTGGAATTCTTTTTTAACCCCCTCCGAAGTGGCCAGCCTGGTGGCCAAGTCTTCTTTCCCCTTCTTCAACTCCTCGATCTCTCTCCTTAATGCCTCAACACTCTGATTGGCGTTAAGGAGGTTGTTAGATAAAGTCTCTTTATCTGCATTGAGTGTGTTGATATGGGTAGATTGACTTCGCACTTGTCTCTCCAGGTTGAGCACCAGTTGAATGTTGCTCAGCAAGGAGTGAGTCACCATGCCATTCTTCCCTGAAACATAAAAAGACTTACCATTGAAAGTAACCATGTTTGAGGAGCTTGAAGGGAGGTAAGGGCCAGGAAAGTCGTCTTTCTCGAGGTCTCCAAAGTAAAGGCCAATCCCTTGAAGGCCACTGATGTCTACTCCATCAATGTTGATATCCCCTTCGGTACCCTCTCCGTTGTGTAAATCACTGGGGATTTTTTCTGCCAATGTGGGGTCTGTTGGGTCGACCGGAGGAAGAGACTCCGGAGGTCGGAGAGCCACTTCATCCCCCTTGGAGATTTTCTTCTTCTTGGCTTCCCTATCTCCACCATCTGCTCCCCGTTTTTTATCCTTCGTGGGAGCCTTTGAGGGGTTTAGAGGTCCACCTCCCTCTTTGGTACTCTCATCTTCAACCACTTGAAGTAGAGCAGCATCGATTTCCCCTTGGTCCTGTCCTTCCTGGTTTGCTGGGACGATCTCCTCGGCACCACCTTGAGCGACCTCCGTTGCATCTTGCTTCTTCTTGCCTTTCTTGCCTTTCATCTTACTTGGGGCTTTAGCTCTAGTAGGCGAGGCCAACTTCTCATCCTTCTCCTCTATCCTCTACAAGATGACACCCGGAGGAGGTGGTGTGGTCAATTCTTCCCAAGTCAGGTCTCTCCGGCCGGTTGTGTTCCAGAGGTGGGACCTCACTAAGTTGCCGGCAGTAAAGCAATTGTGGAAGCGATTTCCCCATTTGTCAGCATCCCAGGCATTCAGCTTGGCACAAGTTGTCTGTCCCTCCTCCAAGTAGTCGGAGAACTCCTTCGGCAGCACTACCCAAAGAAAAAGAAGAGCAATTAAGTAATAGATTTTTTTATAAGGAAAGAAAAACAAGCATGATGAAATTTTTACATGTGCTTTTCCATCTGCTGGTGAGCATGCTTGGGTTGACACCAGCTTTAATCTTCCTCCCGTTTTCCCAAGCTCCACTAATAAACAAGAATTGGGTCTTCCAATTCTTCTCCGATTCAAGCAAATCATCCACCACCTTAAAGTTATCTCCCATGTTGTAGTGGCAAAAGGGGATGATGTGGTTCTTGTAGAGGCTAGCCACAACAGCAAATTGATCCATCGGAAGCGGTATACCGGAGAGCTTAAAGGCCATGATGCAGGCCATAAGGGTGTAACAAGCATTGAGACTCAGCTGGCTTGGGCAGAGCTTTATCAGATGAAAGTATCTGACGATCTCTAGGTCCAAGGGGAATCTGAGCCCCCAGTTAAACAACTCCATATAGATAACGATCTCGCTCAGCTTGCAGTCCATTGGGGTCTCCGGAGTGACCAGTATCCTCACTTTGACAGATTCAAGGATCCCCCACTTCGTTCGGATCCGGCCTAATTCAGCAATATGAATGAAGGCATAGTTGATGTTCTGCATGGCTAGCAGATACTTCACGCTCACCTTGTGGAAGCAAGGTCCCACTCTGCCTTCCAGGGACTCCGGCAAGTCCGGATGTTTCAAACACAGCTTCTCTTTGCCATTGCTTTTCTTACTAGTGGCAGTTTCCCCTGTTTGACCGGAGACGTCGGTCTCAAATGGGTCATCTTCTATGTTGTCCTCCATCACCTCTTCCATCACCATGGAAGGTTTTTCAGTTGTCATTGGTAGAGGAGTGCTGGTGGCTGGCTCAGTAAGCTGTCCGGATGGTTGAGCATCACTTTCTCTTTGTGGTCTGGTGTCCGGCTGGGGCTCAGGTCCGGAGGGCTTATTTCGAAGGCTTGTTCCAGTGGCCTCCGGACCATAGGATTTATCCTTTGGGACTCTGATAGATGACCCTGAACCTGTAGCTTTGTCCTTGGCCCCGGACTTAGGGGGGCCTGATTTCGGGGACTTAGACTGTGAAGCAACAGCTTGGCCCTTCACTAAGCGACTTGTTCTGCGAAGTGTAACTTTTTCTGGGGATTTTTCAACATCTGACCCCATGGCTATAAATGGAGAGGGTCTCCTTGTGCTTGAAACGACTTTTTCCTGTTCAACAGTGGGTTGTGACTCCTGAACCGAGAAGCTTGATACGATGGGTGAAAGACTTGGTTGAAATAACCTCTTGGGTTTAGAACTTCTAGCAGAAGATGAACCTCGATCAGCCTCTGAAGATGGTATTTCAGGCTTGTCGTTTGGAGAAACTAGAAGACCCGCAGCAATGCGCCTTTCTCACTCAACTCTTTGTGCTTTTTCTAACTCCAAAAGATTAAGACATCCACCTTTTACCAGTGCATTTCTTGCCATGAACATAAACTTACACCAAAAAGATTTTTAGAAGAGAGGTGAAAACTTTGAGATGAAGGAATGAGAGAGTAATGAAGATGGTAAAACCGTGAAAATGAAGTAATTTATACTAATGAGACAAAAAGAGATGTAAAAAACCTAGGATAATACGAAAATACAAAAGTAATGATTGAAGGCGGCGCTGACGTCATGGGTATTAAATGAAGAGGTTGCTTTTTGGGATTAGTGGGAGCGCCGTTCTAGGAGAAAAACGGCTGGTGAGGCAAATTAGAAGATGACACATGTCCTACAATCCATAACAAAACTTTTGAACTTCTGAGAAGTTTTCAGTCCGGATAAATCCTGAGCAGAGCACTTAAATAGTTCAGAGAATGTTACTAGTGCCTAAGAAAGATTTTTTAGGTCTTACCAAAGGCCTTCGACAAAACCTAAAAAAGGGTCTACTGATGAGTCCAAAAATATTTGCCACTCACTGTAGAAACCGGACAGGGGAAATTCGAACAAAAGCCACCCACTGAACCATCCGAACTGGACAAAAGTACTAAAAATTAATCACCTTTTGACTAAGCTAATTGCTAATCTGCTTAATAAACTAATGGGTTTTTGAATTCGACCTAGTTTCATAAAATTGACCTGAAAGCCCATATGGCCCATAATCAAGGGTATAAATACCCAACCACTTTCATTAATAAGGGTAATGAACATTTAATACAACCAGGCAGCTTAAATCTTTCACTACAAAACACCCAAACCATTTAATACCTCTAAAACACCACAAAACATCTGACCAAATTACCCTCGGTCGAAAATAATCCACACCTCCAGTAAGTTCTCTTATATTTTTTATGCTTTTTATAACCTATTTTTTATATATATTACTATTGTATACAGAAATTTTGAGGGGGTACAAAGCCCACAAGAAAAATGCTAAGGATATATTTGTCAAGCTGACTACTTGGGCAGAAAATGCATGGGGTAATGAGTTTCAAAGAGCTTTTATGCACGTAAATTTCATCAATATTGATCTATGGAATATATCCTCGGATACTATTTCCCCAAAATACTTGATGAAACCTCCAAATCTAGATGACGCTGTGAAGATACTAGTGCTGAATTCCAAAGTTATACTGCCTATAC